>CAWUFW010011648.1:0-598651 GCA_963921515.1 Calotriton arnoldi | reverse complement strand
TTTCCAAGCTTTATTTCGATCTTTGTAGACCATAAAAGCAAAAAATAAAATACATACATCACTGAATTTGAGCAATAAAAACATCAATAAACATTACGGAGTATAACCATGTACAGTAAACTAAACAAATTTCATAGCAGTTAAAAAAATATTAAAGTTTAAAAAGCGAATTAAACAAGGATTTCATGTATTAGTAAGATCAAAACAGTAGGAAATGGGAAAGGAACATTTATCATGTGCGAGGGGAGGTTAAAAACTTGCGACGCCTATGCCACATAGAATTAAGAAAACGGGACACAGCAAAAACAATCGGGGGATGAGTATCGGTTCTCAAAACTCTAAAGGCCTCCTGTGACTGTCTATACCCCAGGTTCCTACATATTGGCAAGAGCCAATACCTCCTGGGTATATTGTGTCCTGGACAAAAGAAGAAAACATGAATAGGTGTCTCTTCTTGGCTATTGCAGGCAGGACATCCAATAGGGGAAGTTTTTGACCATTTATTTATAAATGCATGGACCGGCAAGCAACCCAATCTAAACTGGACATAGAGTTTCCTTGCCATAAACGGATGAACATCATCAAGGAAAACCTCAAATAAATACTGATCTTTAAAATTGAGGAAGTCCGAGGTTAAACAGCCTGATTTTATACTCCCTTGAATTTCAGCCAGTCTAAACTGTCTGTAAGTTTTGACTAGATCAAGCCGTGATATTGTCGGGGACACTTCCTCAGGGTGGGTCCATAAGTTCGGCCGGCCTAGTCTAATGCACAGGTCTTTTATGTATGCAAACCAAGATAGTTTTCCCACCCCTGGGAGCCCCAAGATCGCCTTGAGTTCCGACTGGGAGGCTATTAGCTCGGGAGTCGCTCATAGTCTACGCCAGAAAGTCAAGGGTCGCAGTCCGATCTCCTCATCAATGGGTCTAATCCCGAGGTCCATACGAAGGGGGATAAGAGGAGTGCTTTGCGGTAGGCCCAAGAGCTGTCTCATAAACTTGTTCTCGGTTTTGACCAATCCACTTACTGGGAGGTGTCCCCATAGTTCTGCCACATACATTATAGCACTCCTGATTTGAACTTTATATATCTCAGTCAACGGACCCGGTTGTCTAGATGTTGAGTTCCTGTATAATTTTGCTATTCCCCCGGCCATCTGTGCTAACCTTAAACCTGCCTTGTTTTGCTGTGGGCCCCACCCAAAGGTTTCCGTCAGCGTAACACCCAGGTAGTCAAAGACAGCTACCCTCTCTAGCTGGATACCATTTAGGGTAGGATTAGGGCGAGATGTTTTACTAGGATTAAATACCATGTACTTGGTTTTTAGTGTGTTAATCTCTAAGCCCCTATTTTTACAAAATAAAGAGAAGCTGTCAAGGGTCCTTTGGATGCCCATGGGCGATTTAGATAGTAACAAGGTGTCGTCCGCAAACATCATTGCTGGCACCTTGCCACGGGCAAGCTTTGGGGCATCAATGTTGACTACCTCATTTAATTGGTCCACCAGGGCATTAATAAAAAGGCAGAACAGTGTGGGGGCCAGAACACACCCCTGCCTTACACCCCTATTCACTGGGAAGCGTGGGGTCAATTCCCGAATTTCCCATATCTCACCTGGGCAAAATTTCCAGTGTGCAAACGCTTGATCAAAGATAGCAAATAGGGTGGAATGCCCAGTTGCTCTAAAACTGCCCAAAGTTTGACACGAGGCACCAAATCAAAGGCTGTTTTTAAATCAACGAAGATCAAATAGAGGCTCCCACCCTCTATAGTCACCGTCTTCCAATATAGTAATTGGAGCCTAAAGATTTGGTCAATGGTAGAAATATTTTTACGAAAGCCTACCTGGTACGCACTCAGAATCTCCCGCTCGTCCACCCAGGACTGAAGGCGCTCCAAGACAATCCTGGCAAACAACTTCTGAGTTACGTCAACCAGGCTTATTGGCCTGTAATTAGTGGGCAGGAGGGAGAACCCTTCTTGTATACTGGGAAGATTTCTGCCCCTAACCAAGTATCCGGGATTTTAATGCCATTTAATATGGCATTAAATATTACACATAAATAAGGACCCCAAATATTGGGCTGATCCCGAAAAAGATCCCCGGGAATCTTATCTAATCCAGGGGCCTTTCCAAGGGGAAGCTTCCCAATTGCACTCAGCACTTCAGTCAGGGTAAACCCTACATCGTCTTCGAGGGGATTCCCCACAACAGTTGGCAAAATTCCCCCTATGGGCTCTATAATGTCCTGGGTAGAATACAACGATTGGAAATGAAGTTTCCAAGCGTCAGCAGCAATATTCGGCTCAATAGGTGAGCTCTCTGAGGAACTTACTGTTCGAACCAAGGTCCAAAACGCCCTCAAGTCTCTATTAGTGAGAGCCTGTTTAATTGCATCCCATCTTTCAGACTCCCACTCCGTTTTGGCTAACTTTAGACTATCACTGTACAAGGCCCTCCTAGTTTTTATCAGTGGTCTGTCTTTTAATTTTATGGCGTCAATGAGGGCACCCTTTGCCATTCGGCAGGAGTTGTTAAACCAAGTGGATTGAGGTGTCCTCTTGCCTTTAGAATGTACCAGAGGATTAAAGATATTGGTCAGGCTAGTGGTCAAGTCCGCATGGATAGCCGTAAGTTGAGCGATAGTACCTGGAGAGATGGGAATCTGTGCGGCCTTCTCCATTACCAATAAAGGTGGAATAATTAGGGAATACAGGGCAGCAGCCTTGCCTGGAGACTGTTTCAGGGTTTCCCACCTAATTCTCCTTCTGTTATTGTCTAAAGATAGATTGGTACCAGAAAGGGGGCTAGTGATTGGTGGACTATAAGGTTCCAGGAGCTTAAGATCGAGTACCAGAGCGTTGTGGTCGCTGTCATGTCTTGGCCAGACAGCGAAATCAACTACCCAATGCCATATACTTGCTTCCACCAGAATATAGTCCAATAGAGATGCTTGCCCTGGTCTATTAAAAGTAGGTTTTCCTGGTTGGTCTGACTTAATACAACCATTACATGCCCTCAGTGCATGAGTTAGTGTGACTGCATTAATCTGTAATACCAAGGGGGTCCAAGCTCTTACCAGAGGAATCTGCGGTTCAGGAATTAGCCAAAGGGAATCCTCGGTAGTAAACGAAGAGTCAGTATGGAGGGCTAGGGGCTCAAACTGGCAATTAAAATCACCTCCTATCACCATCCTAGTATTCGGGGAACTAGCTCAATGAATGTGGCAAGCATATCTATGGTCTGGGATTCCTGGGCAAAGGTTACCGGACGGGAATAGATGTTAATAAATGCAATTTTAATCCCAGCATTAAAAGTAAGGAGGGTGCACTGGATATCATCTGAGGAGGTGTTCAGCTGTTCAACAGTACAGTCCAGATGTGTAGCGACCCACGTGCCTAACCCTCCAGATGGTCTACCTCTACCTCCCATAGTTGCTAGCACATTAAAAGTTGCAAAGCCCCTCATGACAGAGTCCTCTCTAGCCCAAGTCTCCTGAAACATACACACGTCATGATTTTGTACAAATTGTATCCAGTCAGGATTTTGAAGTTTATTTTTAATACCGGCAATGTTCCACGACAGCACCCTCAGCTGGAGGCCCAAGTTCAAGGTGGCATCACGCACAATAGGACCAGAGGGGTTCGAAGTTTGTGTGATGTCTGGCTCGATCTCAGGATCTGGTACTGGTACTCCCACATCCACTAAAGGTCTATTCCTGCCCATGGGTGCGATTATAAGTTCAGAGGTAAGAGGGGCTTGATTATTTGATACAACTGAAATAGCACCTACAGAACCTTGGAGTCCCAGGTGAGATTCATAATGAAGTTCGCCAGAGGCATCTTGTGTCACACCAGCATTATTTAGGGGCTGCAACCCAGTGATTTTCGGATTAGGCTCACTTTTAATCCCCTTAGCCCCTGGGTAAAAGAGGGATCAGATGGAGTCGAAAGTCAATCTACCTCTTCAAGGGCCCCAAACCTATTTGCTACTGGAACATTATACTGTATTCTGGAGAGTTGGCCAAATGTGGGATGGGGTTGTAACCAGTGTGTTGGAGCTCTAGTGCCTGGGGTCCATGGTAGATGGGTAGTTACAAGAATAAAAAAAGGCCAAGGTGTGTAATTGGATCCCTGTAGGCGGTGCATAAAAGCTGGGAGACTGCTCAGCCAAAATTCGGACTGTCCGAGGATTACTATAATTAATAACTATACAGTCTCCTTTGATTGTCTTAGGGTTCTTACCAACCCACCCCACTCTCCGAACTAGTAATATCTCACCTGCCCTATCATAAGGGAACTGTCCATACCTGGTAAGCCATAAAAGGCACTTGTTTCTCAACTCCAGCTGTGTTTCTTTCTTTCCAGTTTTTAATTCAGGTACACCAGTTAAAACTGTGACATAAGGGAGTGAGGCTGGAGGTAAATCGATTATTGGCAGGGCCAGTGGAACTGGGCCTATATTCACATTATCTGCTGAGATAGGCACTTCCCTATCCATCAACTGGGTCAGTATGGAAACTCCCACTCTGCGTACTAGGGCCCCTAGTGCTAGGAATGTCCCTCCTTATTTGAGCTCGGTATGTACCGAGTTCCTTACCAGGAGAATAAACATTACCCTCTTGAGCAACGCTAGGAGCCCCTAACTTGACAGCACTCATAGGGGCTAGGCGTGATGGAATGGTGGAAGTGCCACCTCTAGCTAGTGGAGGTTGCCCTACTTTGTCCGTCTGTGAACTACAGTCTTTCTTCTCCACTGGTGCCGGCAGGATGTTAGCCAGAGGGTTGCCCAGTACACACGGGGCAGACATCTGGTCACTAAGTCTGTTCCCAAGATGGTTCTCTGGTTCTTCTTTAACAATGGCTCTCATCTGTACCTCTAACTCCACTATCAGGTTCCTCACCCATGAAGGGCAATCAGGATGTTTATAAGAGTTTGAGGGAGATTCTACCACTCTTCCCTGTCTGACTGATTCTCCCTCACTGAGACTAATTTCTGCACTGGTCTTTTTGTTTGATCCTGTCCCATTGCCCATTTTTCGCCTTACGGCTTTAGGTACAGTAGTATTTATTCTACCTTTGCGGGTTCTTGGTTTTGCTGGGGAGGGTTGTAAGGGTGATAACAGAGTCTCGCTTGGTCCAGGTAAAGATTTTAACGAGGTAAGGGTGGAACCCGGACTGGATTGTACAGAAATAGGTGGCTCAGAGGATTGAAGAAAGATGTCTGGGGTTAAGGATAATCGCCTCTCTGTAAGCTCAATTTCAGTCGAGACTACCCCAATAGCTCTCTGAAGCATCCTATCAATTGAAGTTTGGGGAGTGGGGCCGGTATTAACACCAAAGGATTTTTTTGGGTGCACAGCCACGCTTCCCCATATCCAAAACAAAAGGAGAAGCAATCATACAATAACACAAAAAGGAGACTAAGTAAATACAAACCCAAAAGTCGGGTTAACAAATAACCAATCAACTAGATTTCAGAGTTAGTCAAAAACCAAACAAAGCCTTGCCCCTAAGGACAAAAGTGCAAGCTTAATAGGTTTTGGAGCAGAAGGACATGTAAACATAGACCAAAAAGTGCAAAGTGCTATGGCTAACAAGGCCTAGCCCCAAAGGACAAAAGTGCGATGTGCTTAATATGGTTAAAAGCAGAAGGACATGTAAACATAGACCAAAAAGTGCAAAGTGCTATGGCTAACAGGGCCCAGCCCAAAAGGACAAAAGTGCGATATGCTTAATATATTTAGCAGCAAAAGGGCATATAAACAAGTTACTGTCAATAAAATGCGTCATACAATGTCCTGGTTTTAGATATATAGCAAGTCCCAGAGGGTCCAATCAGCCCACGCTGGAATAAAAAGAAGTTATTAATATTGTACCCAGTCAACTTGACCACGGAACGTACCGGTTCCAAATATCTCTGTGAGGGGAAATATCAACTGGAAATGCAAGGGCAGTGAAAGAAGAATCTCACAGTACCTCTCAGCCAAGTCTAGTGGAGGACGAAGACCTGGGCCCTTACATGTAAGAGGGGTGGCCCTGCCCTGCCTCTTCCTGGCGATGACGGGCAAGGACGGGCCCGCCCTTGGCCCGGGCTTCGCCCGGCGCTGCCCGCGTGCGTCCCGCACTGCGGGAGGGCAGCAGCGTTTTTGAGCAGGGTGCAGGCGCAGAGATTAAGCTGGATACTCACGCCGGCCAGGGGCTGCTGGGACGTGTAGTCCGATGTAGGTAATTGCAGTGCCGTTCCCCTCACGGCGGTGAAATTGGCAGCAATGCTGTTCCCCTCACGGCGGCGAAATTGACAGCAATGCCGTTCCCCTCACGGCGGTAAAATTGGCAGCAATGCCGTTCCCCTCACGGTGGTGAAATTGGCAGCACTGCCGTTCCCCTCACGGCGAGTATTAGATGCTGATTAATGCGTCCCGCGCTGCGGGAGGGCAGCAGCGTATTTGAGCAGGGCGCAGGCGCAGAGATGACGCTGGATACTCGCGCCGGCCAGGGGCTGCTGGGACGTGTAGTCCGATGTAGGTAATTGCAGTGCCGTTCCCCTCACGGTGGTGAAATTGGCAGCAATGCCGTTCCCCTCACGGCGGCGAAATTGACAGCAATGCCGTTCCCCTCACGGCGGTAAAATTGGCAGCAATGGGGTTCCCCTCACGGCGGTGAAATTGGCAGCAATGCCGTTCCCCTCACGGCGAGTATTAGATGCTGATTAACGCGTCTCTCAACTTTGGGTAACAGAAATCTTGCCCGGCGCTACGTATTCCAGTCACTGGTCCTCATCAGTGTATTTTTCTTGCACTCCTAAATTACAGAGCTTCGCAGTCATTAATTTGCCTCAGAACCTTTTACTCTGTCATTCCAATTGTTAATCATTCTTGTGGTGTTGGGCGTTTAGCCTTATCCTATTTTCGTCCCAATGTTTTGTCTCTTCACCTTGAATATTGTTTTTATTGGTCACGTTCCCCTTGATACGGGTCTTCAAAACGTCTCGTCAGCCTCCAACCAATCACGTCTGCAGAGCAAATCCGATTAACTACACCAGGGTAGCAGCAGAAAAAGTGAAAAATGAAGAAGCGATAAAAGAGGCTGTAAACAACACACCCTCAGTACTATGACCCTCTGGTTCTATTCGTGCAAGGGCGGGCAAAATATCAAAAGGTAAGTACACAGAGTGAGGTAACAATCGATTTACGATTCATAAATCTACATCTTTGTACTTTGGAAAATATATATTTATATATATATATTATCTACTGGCGGTCGCCAGTAGATAGTTATAGTTAGGACCTATTTTCCATAGGAAATCCGCGACATTCTATTTGAAATAACTCTTGCGTCGGTTGACGAATCTTCGCGAAATGTTCAAACTTTATGGCCCGCTCCGGTCCGCTCCTACCCTGAAAGTCTCAGGGTGATTCGTCAAGCGGGGGCCGAGAAAAAGGGGGGTCCCAAAACGTGTTTTCCCCATTCATTTTCCCATAGGAAACTTTAGACACGGCTACAGCCCGAACTGCTGAACGGAATTACACCAAATTTGGCAAAGAGGTAGTTCTTGGTTCAGAAAGAACCCTTTTTGTTAAATGGTGTAAATCCGTTCAGTAGTTGCGGAGAAATTAAAAAAATAAGAGTCAAAAAATCAATTTCCCATAGGAAACTTTATGCAAGGCTACAGCCCGAACTGCTGAACGGAATTACACCAAATTTGGCAAAGAGGTAGTTCTTGGTTCAAAAAGAACCCTTTTTGTTAAATGGTGTAAATCCGTTCAGTAGTTGCTGAGAAAATCAAAAGTAAAAACACATATATATCTGGGCGGAGCCTAACCACACATGTCATCGTGAGATCTGATTGGCTGTCAGCACTTCATCCTGGAATTGCTGGCAGCCATCTTGAGACCAATATAAATGATAGTACCCCTTTGAAATGCATTGTAGTGAATCGAAGATTTTGAGGGTTACCAAAAGGAGAACTATAAAGGGTGATAACAGACTTTAGTTACATTAGAATTCATTTGTTGATGGTACCATACTAATTTCAGGAATTGTGGTGTGTTCTAAGGTGATTTTACCCTGTGAAAAACCTTCTGCTGGGATATCATGAATCATGTTTGAGAGAAAACTATTTTCACATGATTGTCCCATACAGTTTTGGAAGGTGCCCCAGAAGCTAAAATGAGAGCATATTTTCTGTAAATTCACATTATCTTTCTCAGTCATGTGAGAATGAAGTCTGACATTCTCAGTAAAACATGTACATCCAACAAGGGCAGAGACTGTCAGTTGATTCCTTTGTGTTCTACTGCAGCTTCCCAGAGTGTTCTAAAGAACAACTAGAGTGCTAACAGCCTTACTTATGACAAAAGTATGGCACACCTGAAGCCATCTTGATTGGAATAAACTGGTAACACTTAAAACATTTAATTTAAAAAGGAACAAAATGATGGGGTTCATTTTGTCATAGAAATTATGGTTAGTGCTGTAGAAAGAAAAATTAGGACATGTTTCAAGTGTGATCTCAAATATCTTCCTGTTATATTTCAACAGGAGCAGCCTGTCAGTTGATGCCTTTGTGTTCTACTGCAGCTTCCCAGAGTGTTCTAAAGAACAACTAGAGCGCTAACAGCCTTACTTATGACAAAAGTATGGCACACCTGAAGCCATCTTGATTGGAATAAACTGGTAACACTTAAAACATTTAATTTAAAAAGGAACAAAATGAGGGGGTTCATTTTGCCATAGAAATTATGGTTAGTGCTGCAGAAAGAAAATTTAGTGCATGTTTTAAGTGAGATCTCAAATCCTCTTCTATTTCATTAGAAAATTCTGACATGCAGACTGAAACAATCACTTTCAATACCAGCAGTAGACTTCCAGTTAACTCCTTGGTGAGCAGTAGCTTTACTACAGTGATCTAATGAACAACTAGAGTAATAACATTCTGAATTTATGGCAAATGTGTGACACATCTGAATGCCTTCTTAATGGAATCAAAGTAAAAACTGAAAGCATTTCCTACTGAGGAGACTGCAGTAAATGAGGAAATTAGGAAACTTCATAACAAAGAAGTCTTCCAAGATGGCCACCAGAGAAAAAAGAGCCCAAATGTAGCACAAATATTACCCAGATGTAGCCCACATATAGCCCAATGACAAAAGTGTGCAAAACACTTTTTATTTTTAGTTTTTTTGCAGTTTTATGTAGTGCAGACTGGTCAGGTATTGGAGCGTTGCATCTTAAAACATGACCCCCTACACTACAAAAACACCACTGCACTACCCTAAACCCTAAAACACTACCCCAGCACGACCCCCTACACTACACAAGCACCACTGCACTATCCTAAACCCTAAAACACTACCCCCAGCATGACCCCCTACACTACACAAACACCACTGCACTACCCTAAACCCTAAAACACCACCCCAGCACGATCACCTACACTACCCAAACACCACTGCACTAACCTAAATCCTAAAACACTACCCCCAGCACGACCCCCTACACTACCCAAACACCACTGCACTACCTTAAACCCTAAAACACTACCCCCAGCACGACCCCCTACACTACCCAAACACCACTGCACTACCCTAAACCCTAAAACACTACCCCCAGCACGACCCCCTACACTACCCAAACACCACTGCACTACCCTAAACCCTAAAACACTACCCCCAGCACGACCCCCTACACTGCCCGAACACCACTGCACTGCCCTAAACCCTGAAACACTACCCCCAGCACGACCCCCTACACTGCCCGAACACCACTGCACTGCCCTAAACCCTGAAACACCACCCCCAGCACGACCCCCTACACTGCCCGAACACCACTGCACTGCCCTAAACCCTGAAACACCACCCCTAGCACGACCCCCTACACTGCCCGAACACCACTGCACTGCCCTAAACCCTGAAACACCACCCCCAGCACGACCCCTTACACTGCCCGAACACCACTGCACTGCCCTAAACCCTGAAACACTATCCCCAGCAAGACCTCCTACACTGCCCGAACACCACTGCACTGCCCTAAACCCTGAAACATCACCCCCAGCAAGACCCCCTACACTGCCCGAAACACCACTGCCCTAAACCCTGAAACACCACCCCCAGCACGACCCCCTACACTGCCCGAACACCACTGCACTGCCCTAAACCCTGAAACACCACCCCCAGCACGACCCCCTACACTGCCCGAACACCACTGCACTGCCCTAAACCCTGAAACACCAGCCCCAGCACGACCCCCTACACTGCCCGAACACCACTGCACTGCCCTAAACCCTGAAACACCAGCCCCAGCACGACCCCCTACACTGCCCGAACACCACTGCACTGCCCTAAACCCTGAAACACCACCCCCAGCACGACCCCCTACACTGCCCGAACACCACTGCACTGCCCTAAACCCTGAAACACCACCCCCAGCAAGACCCCCTACACTGCCCGAACACCATTGCACTGCCCTAAACCCTGAAACACCAGCCCCAGCACAGACCCCCTACACTGCCCGAACACCACTGCACTGCCCTAAACCCTGAAACACCAGCCCCAGCACGACCCCCTACACTGCCCGAACACCACTGCACTGCCCTAAACCCTGAAACACCACCCCCAGCACGACCCCCTACACTGCCCGAACACCACTGCACTGCCCTAAACCCTGAAACACCACCCCCAGCACGACCCCCTACACTGCCCGAACACCACTGCACTGCCCTAAACCCTGAAACACCACCCCCAGCACGACCCCCTACACTGCCCGAACACCACTGCACTGCCCTAAACCCTGAAACACCACCCCCAGCACGACCCCCTACACTGCCCGAACACCACTGCACTGCCCTAAACCCTGAAACACCAGCCCCAGCATGACCCCCTACACTGCCCGAACACCACTGCACTGCCCTAAACCCTGAAACACCAGCCCCAGCACGACCCCCTACACTGCCCGAACACCACTGCACTGCCCTAAACCCTGAAACACCAGCCCCAGCACGACCCCCTACACTGCCCGAACACCACTGCACTGCCCTAAACCCTGAAACACCACCCCCAGCACGACCCCCTACACTGCCCGAACACCACTGCACTGCCCTAAACCCTGAAACACCAGCCCCAGCACGACCCCCTACACTGCCCGAACACCACTGCACTGCCCTAAACCCTGAAACACCAGCCCCAGCACGACCCCCTACACTGCCCGAACACCACTGCACTGCCCTAAACCCTGAAACACCAGCCCCAGCACGACACCCTACACTGCCCGAACACCACTGCACTGCCCTAAACCCTGAAACACCAGTCCCCTGCACGACCCCTACACTGCCCGAACACCACTGCACTGCCCTAAACCCTGAAACACCATCCCCAGCACGACCCCCTACACTGCCCGAACACCACTGCACTGCCCTAAACCCTGAAACACCACCCCCAGCAAGACCCCCTACACTGCCCGAACACCACTGCACTGCCCTAAACCCTGAAACACCACCCCCAGCAAGACCCCCTACACTGCCCGAACACCACTGCACTGCCCTAAACCCTGAAACACCACCCCCAGCACGACCCCCTACACTGCCCGAACACCACTGCACTACCCTAAACCCTGACAACACCACCCCCAGCACGACCCCCTACACTACACGAAGCACCACTGCACTACCCTAAACCCTAAAACACTACCCCCAGAACGACCCCCTACACTGCCCGAACACCACTGCACTGCCCTAAACCCTGAAACACCAGCCCCTGCACGACCCCCTACACTGCCCGAACACCACTGCACTGCCCTAAACCCTGAAACACCACCCCCAGCATGACCCCCTACACTGCCCGAACACCACTGCACTGCCCTAAACCCTGAAACACCACCCCCTGCACGACCCCCTACACTGCCCGAACACCACTGCACTGCCCTAAACCCTGAAACACCACCCCCAGCACGGCCCCCTACACTGCCCAAACACCACTGCACTGCCCTAAACCCTGAAACACTATCCCCAGCAAGACCCCCTACACTGCCCAAACACCACTCCACTGCCCTAAACCCTGAAACATCACCCCCAGCAAGACCCCCTACACTGCCCGAACACCACTGCCCTAAACCCTGAAACACCACCCCAGCACGACCCCCTACACTGCCCGAAAACCACTGCACTGCCCTAAACCCTGAAACACCACCCCCAGCACGACCCCCAACACTGCCCGAACACCACTGCTCTGCCCAAAACCCTGAAACACAAGCCCCAGCACGACCCCCTACACTGCCCGAACACCACTGCACTGCCCTAAACCCTGAAACACCAGCCCCAGCACGACCCCCTACACTGCCCGAACACCACTGCACTACCCTAAACCCATAAACACCACCCCCAGCACGACCCCCTACACTGCCTGAGCACCACTGCACTGCCCTAAACCCTGAAACACCAGCCCCAGCATGACCCCCTACACTGCCCGAACACCACTGCACTGCCCTAAACCCTGAAACACCAGCCCCAGCACGACCACCTACACTGCACGAACACCACTGCACTGCCCTAAACCCTGAAACACCAGCCCCAGCATGACCCCCTACACTGCCCGAACACCACTGCACTGCCCTAAACCGTGAAACACTAGCCCCAGCACGACCCCCTACACTGCCAGAACACCATTGCACTGCCCTAAACCCTGAAACACCAGCCCCAGCACAACCCCCTACACTGCCCGAACACCACTGCACTGCCCTAAACCCTGAAACACCACCCCGTGCACGACCCCCTACACTGCCCGAACACCACTGCACTGCCCTAAACCCTGAAACACCACCCCCAGCACGACACCCTACACTGCCCGAACACCACTGCACTGCCCTAAACCCTGAAACATCACCCCCAGCAAGACCCCCTACACTGCCCGAACACCACTGCCCTAAACCCTGAAACACCACCCCCAGCAAGACCCCCTACACTGCCCGAACACCACTGCACTGCCCTAAACCCTGAAACACCAGCCCCAGCACGACCCCCTACATTGCCCGAACACCACTGCACTGCCCTAAACCCTGAAACACCACCCCCTGCATGACCCACTACACTGCCCGAACACCACTGCACTGCCCTAAACCCTGAAACACCATTCCCCCTGCACGACCCCCTACTCTGCCCGAACACTACTGCACTGGCCTAAACCCTGAAACACCATCCCCAGCACGACCCCCTACACTGCACGAACACCCCTGCACTGCCCTAAACCCTGAAACACTACCCCCAGCAAGACCCGCTACACTGCCCGAACACCACTGCACTGCCCTAAACCCTGAAACATCACCCCCAGCAAGACCCCCTACACTGCCCGAACACCACTGCCCTAAACCCTGAAACACCACCCCCAGCAAGACCCCCTACACTGCCCGAACACCACTGCACTGCCCTAAACCCTGAAACACCAGCCCCAGCACGACCCCCTACATTGCCCGAACACCACTGCACTGCCCTAAACCCTGAAACACCACCCCCTGCATGACCCACTACACTGCCCGAACACCACTGCACTGCCCTAAACCCTGAAACACCACCCCCAGCACGACCCCCTACACTGCCCGAACACCATTGCACTGCCCTAAACCCTGAAACACCACCCCTGCACGACCCCCTACACTGCCCGAACACTACTGCACTGCCCTAAACCCTGAAACACCGCCCCCAGCATGACCCCCTACACTGCACGAACACTACTGCACTGCCCTAAACCTTGAAACACCAGCCCCAGCAAGACCCCCTACACTGCCCGAACACCACTGCACTGCCCTAAACCCTGAAACATCACCCCCAGCAAGACCCCCTACACTGCCCGAACACCACTGCCCTAAACCCTGAAACACCACCCCCAGCAAGACCCCTACACTGCCCGAACAACACTGCAGTGCCCTAAACCCTAAAACACCACCCCCAGCACGACCCCCTACACTGCCCGAACACCACTGCTCTGCCCAAAACCCTGAAACACCAGCCCCAGCACGACCCCCTACACTGCCCGAACACCACTGCACTGCCCTAAACCCTGAAACACCACCCCCAGCACGACCCCCTACACTGCCCGAACACCACTGCACTGCCCTAAACCCTGAAACACCACCCCCAGCACGACCGCCTACACTGCCTGAAAACCACTGCACTGCCCTAAACCCTGAAACACCAGCCCCAGCACGACCCCCTACACTGCCCGAACACCACTGCACTGCCCTAAACCCTCAAACACCAGCCCCAGCACGACCCCCTACACTGCCCGAACACCACTGCACTACCCTAAACCCTGAAACACCAGCCCCAGCAAGACCCCCTACACTGCCCGAACACCACTGCACTGCCCTAAACCCTGAAACACCAGCCCCAGCAAGACCCCCTACACTGCCCGAACACCACTGCGCTGCCCTAAACGCTGAAACATCAGCCCCAGCAAGACCCCTACACTGCGCGAACACCATTGCACTGCCCTAAACCCTGAAACACCACCCCCAGCAAGACCCCCTACACTGCCCGAACACCACTGCACTAAACCCGGAAACACCAGCCCCAGCAAGACCACCTACACTGCCCGAACACCACTGCACTGCCCAAAACCCTGAAACACCACCCCCAGCACGACACCCTACACTGCCCGAACACCACTGCACTGCCCTAAACCCTGAAACACCACCCCCTGCACGACCCCCTACACTGCCCGAACACCACTGCACTGCCCTAAACCCTAAAACTCTACCCCCAGCATGACCCCCTACACTGCCCGAACACGACTGCACTGCCCTAAACCCTGACTCACCACCCCCTGCATGACCCCCTACACTGCCCGAACACCACTACACTGCCCTAAACCCAGAAACACCACCCCCAGCACGACCCCCTACACTGCCCAAACACCACTGCACTGCCCTAAACCCTGAAACACCACCCCCAGCACGACCCCCTACACTGCCGGAACACCACTGCACTGCCCTAAACCCTGAAACACATGCCCCTGCACGACCCCCTACACTGACCGAACACCACTGCACTGCCCTAAACCCTAAAACTCTACCCCCAGCATGACCCCCTACACTGCCCGAACACCACTGCACTGCCCTAAACCCTGACTCACCACCCCCATGCACGACCCCCTACACTGCCCGAACACCACTACACTGCCCTAAACCCAGAAACACCACCCCCAGCACGACCCCCTACACTGCCCAAACACCACTGCACTGCCCTAAACCCTGAAACACCACCCCCAGCACGACCCCCTACACTGCCCGAACACCACTGCACTGCCCTAAACCCTGAAACACCATGCCCCTGCACGACCCCCTACACTGCCCGAACACCACTGCACTGCCCTAAACCCTGAAACACCACCCCCAGCACGACCCCCTACACTGCCTGAACACCACTGCCCTTAAACCCTGAAACACCACCCCCAGCAAGACCCCCTACACTGCCCGAATACCACTGCACTGCCCTAAAGCCTGAAACACCACCTCCAACACAACCCCCTACACTGCCTGAACACCATTGCTCTGCCCTAAACCCTGAAACACTGCCCCCAGCAAGACCCCCTACACTGCCCGAACACCACTGCACTGCCCTAAACCCTGAAACATCACCCCCAGCAAGACCCCCTACACTGCCCGAACACCACTGCTCCTAAACCCTGAAACACCACCCCCAGCACGACCCCCTACACTGCTCGAACACCACTGCACTGCCCTAAACCCTGAAACACCAGCCCCAGCACGACCCCCTACACTGCCTGAACACTACTGCACTGCCCTAAACCATGAAACACCATCCCCAGCACGACCCCCTACACTGCACGAACACCACTGCACTGCCCTAAACCCTGAAACACTATCCCCAGCAAGACCCCCTACACTGCCCGAACACCACTGCACTGCCCTAAACCCTGAAACACCAGCCCCAGCACGACCCCCTACACTGCCCGAACACCACTGCACTGCCCTAAACCCTGAAACACCAGCCCCAGCACGACCCCCTACACTGCCCGAACACCACTGCACTACCCTAAACCCATAAACACCACCCCCAGCACGACCCCCTACACTGCCTGAGCACCACTGCACTGCCCTAAACCCTGAAACATCAGCCCCAGCATGACCCCCTACACTGCCCGAACACCACTGCACTGCCCTAAACCCTGAAACACCAGCCCCAGCACGACCACCTACACTGCACGAACACCACTGCACTGCCCTAAACCCTGAAACAGCAGCCCCAGCATGACCCCCTACACTGCCCGAACACCACTGCACTGCCCTAAACCGTGAAACACTAGCCCCAGCACGACCCCCTACACTGCCAGAACACCATTGCACTGCCCTAAACCCTGAAACACCAGCCCCAGCACAACCCCCTACACTGCCCGAACACCACTGCACTGCCCTAAACCCTGAAACACCACCCCGAGCATGACCCCCTACACTGCCCGAACACCACTGCACTGCCCTAAACCCTGAAACACCACCCCCAGCACGACACCCTACACTGCCCGAACACCACTGCACTGCCTTAAACCCTGAAACATCACCCCCAGCAAGACCCCCTACACTGCCCGAACACCACTGCCCTAAACCCTGAAACACCACCCCCAGCAAGACCCCCTACACTGCCCGAACACCACTGCACTGCCCTAAACCCTGAAACACCAGCCCCAGCACGACCCCCTACACTGCCCGAACACCACTGCACTGCCCTAAACCCTGAAACACCAGCCCCAGCATGACCCCCTACACTGCCCGAACACCACTGCACTGCCCTAAACCCTGAAACACCACCCCCAGCACGACCCCCTACACTGCCTGAACACCACTGCACTGCCCTAAACCCTGAAACATCAGTCCCAGCATGACCCCCTACACTGCCCGAACACCACTGCACTGCCCTAAACCCTGAAACACCACCCCCAGCACGACCACCCTACACTGCCCGAACACCACTGCACTGCCCTAAACCCTGAAACACCAGCCCCAGCATGACCCCCTACACTGCCCGAACACCACTGCACTGCCCTAAACCCTGAAACACCAGCCCCAGCACGACCACCTACACTGCACGAACACCACTGCACTGCCCTAAACCCTGAAAAACTTCCCTCAGCAAGACCCCCGACACTGCCCGAACACCACTGCACTGCCCTAAACCCTAAAACACCAGCCCCAGCACGACCCCCTACACTGCCCGAACACCACTGCACTGCCCTAAACCCTGAAACACCAGCCCCAGCACGACCCCCTACACTGCCCGAACACCACTGCACTACCCTAAACCCATGAAACACCACCCCCAGCACGACCCCCTACACTGCCTGAGCACCACTGCACTGCCCTAAACCCTGAAACACCAGCCCCAGCATGACCCCCTACACTGCCCGAACACCACTGCACTGCCCTAAACCCTGAAACACCAGCCCCAGCACGACCACCTACACTGCACGAACACCACTGCACTGCCCTAAACCCTGAAACACCAGCCCCAGCATGACCCCCTACACTGCCCGAACACCACTGCACTGCCCTAAACCGTGAAACACTAGCCCCAGCACGACCCCCTACACTGCCAGAACACCACTGCACTGCCCTAAACCCTGAAACACCAGCCCCAGCACAACCCCCTACACTGCCCGAACACCACTGCACTGCCCTAAACCCTGAAACACCACCCCCAGCACGACCCCCTACACTGCCCGAACACCACTGCACTGCCCTAAACCCTGAAACACCACCCCCAGCACGACACCCTACACTGCCCGAACACCACTGCACTGCCTTAAACCCTGAAACATCACCCCCAGCAAGACCCCCTACACTGCCCGAACACCACTGCCCTAAACCCTGAAACACCACCCCCAGCAAGACCCCCTACACTGCCCGAACACCACTGCACTGCCCTAAACCCTGAAACACCAGCCCCAGCACGACCCCCTACATTGCCCGAACACCACTGCACTGCCCTAAACCCTGAAACACCACCCCCTGCATGACCCACTACACTGCCCGAACACCACTGCACTGCCCTAAACCCTGAAACACCATTCACCCTGCACGACCCCCTACTCTGCCCGAACACTACTGCACTGGCCTAAACCCTGAAACACCATCCCCAGCACGACCCCCTACACTGCACGAACACCCCTGCACTGCCCTAAACCCTGAAACACTACCCCCAGCAAGACCCCCTACACTGCCCGAACACCACTGCACTGCCCTAAACCCTGAAACATCACCCCCAGCAAGACCCCCTACACTGCCCGAACACCACTGCCCTAAACCCTGAAACACCACCCCCAGCAAGACCCCCTACACTGCCCGAACACCACTGCACTGCCCTAAACCCTGAAACACCAGCCCCAGCACGACCCCCTACATTGCCCGAACACCACTGCACTGCCCTAAACCCTGAAACACCACCCCTGCATGACCCACTACACTGCCCGAACACCACTGCACTGCCCTAAACCCTGAAACACCACCCCAGCACGACCCCCTACACTGCCCGAACACCATTGCACTGCCCTAAACCCTGAAACACCACCCCTGCACGACCCCCTACACTGCCCGAACACTACTGCACTGCCCTAAACCCTGAAACACCGCCCCCAGCAAGACCCCCTACACTGCCCGAACACCACTGCACTGCCCTAAACCCTGAAACATCACCCCCAGCAAGACCCCGTACACTGCCCGAACACCACTGCCTCTAAACCCTGAAACACCACCCCCAGCAAGACCCCCTACACTGCCCGAACAACACTGCAGTGCCCTAAACCCTAAAACACCAACCCCAGCACGACCCCCTACACTGCCCGAACACCACTGCTCTGCCCAAAACCCTGAAACACCAGCCCCAGCACGACCCCCTACACTGCCCGAACACCACTGCACTGCCCTAAACCCTGAAACACCACCCCCAGCACGACCCCCTACACTGCCCGAACACCACTGCACTGCCCTAAACCCTGAAACACCACCCCCAGCACGACCGCCTACACTGCCTGAAAACCACTGCACTGCCCTAAACCCTGAAACACCAGCCCCAGCACGACCCCCTACACTGCCCGAACACCACTGCACTGCCCTAAACCCTCAAACACCAGCCCCAGCACGACCCCCTACACTGCCCGAACACCACTGCACTACCCTAAACCCTGAAACACCAGCCCCAGCAAGACCCCCTACACTGCCCGAACACCACTGCACTGCCCTAAACCCTGAAACACCAGCCCCAGCAAGACCCCCTACACTGCCCGAACACCACTGCACTGCCCTAAACCCTGAAACACCACCCCCAGCAAGACCCCCAACACTGCCCGAACACCACTGCGCTGCCCTAAACACTGAAACATCAGCCCCAGCAAAACCCCCTACACTGCGCGAACACCATTGCACTGCCCTAAACACTGAAACACCACCCCCAGCAAGACCCCCTACACTGCCCGAACACCACTGCACTAAACCCGGAAACACCAGCCCCAGCAAGACCACCTACACTGCCCGAACACCACTGCACTGCCCAAAACCCTGAAACACCACCCCCAGCACGACACCCTACACTGCCCGAACACCACTGCACTGCCCTAAACCCTGAAACACCACCCCCTGCACGACCCCCTATACTGCCCGAACACCACTGCACTGCCCTAAACCCTAAAACTCTACCCCCAGCATGACCCCCTACACTGCCCGAACACCACTGCACTGCCCTAAACCCTGACTCACCACCCCCTGCACGACCCCCTACACTGCCCGAACACCACTACACTGCCCTAAACCCAGAAACACCACCCCCAGCACGACCCCCTACACTGCCCAAACACCACTGCACTGCCCTAAACCCTGAAACACCACCCCCAGCACGACCCCCTACACTGCCCGAACACCACTGCACTGCCCTAAACCCTGAAACACCAGCCCCTGCACGACCCCCTACACTGCCCGAACACCATTGCACTGCCCTAAACCCTGAAACACCACCCCAGCACGACCCCCTACACTGCCTGAACACCACTGCCCTAAACCCTGAAACACCACCCCCAGCAAGACCCCCTACACTGCCCGAATACCACTGCACTGCCCTAAAGCCTGAAACACCACCTCCAACACAACCCCCTACACTGCCTGAACACCATTGCTCTGCCCTAAACCCTGAAACACTGCCCCCAGCAAGACCCCCTACACTGCCCGAACACCACTGCACTGCCCTTAAACCCTGAAACATCACCCCAGCAAGACCCCCTACACTGCCCGAACACCACTGCCCTAAACCCTGAAACACCACCCCCAGCACGACCCCCTACACTACTCGAACACCACTGCACTGCCCTAAACCCTGAAACACCACCCCCAGCACGACCCCCTACACTGCCCGAACACCACTGCTCTGCCCAAAGCACTGAAACACCAGCCCCAGCATGACCCCCTACACTGCCCGAACACCACTGCACTGCCCTAAACCCTAAAACACCAGCCCCAGCACGAACCCCTACACTGCCCGAACACAACTGCACTACCCTAAACCCAGAAACACCACCCCCAGCACGACCCCCTACACTGCCTGAGCACCACTGCCTGCACTGCCCTAAACCCTGAAACACCAGCCCCAGCACGACCCCCTACACTGCCTGAACACTACTGCACTGCCCTAAACCATGAAACACCATCCCCAGCACGACCCCCTACACTGCACGAACACCACTGCACTGCCCTAAACCCTGAAAAACTACCCCCAGCAAGACCCCCTACACTGCCCGAACACCACTGCACTGCCCTAAACCCTGAAACATCACCCCCAGCAAGACCCCCTACACTGCCCGAACACCACTGCCCTAAACCCTGAAACACCACCCCAGCAAGACCCCCTACACTGCCCGAACACCACTGCACTGCCCTAAACCCTGAAACACCAGCCCCAGCACAATCCCCTACACTGCCCGAACACCACTGCACTGCCCTAAACCCTGAAACACCACCCCAGCACGACCCCTACACTACCCGAACACCACTGCACTGCCCTAAACCCTAAAACACCATCCCCAGCACGACCCCCTACACTACCCGAACACAACTGCACTGCCCTAAACCCTGAAACACTCCCCCCAGCACGACCCCCTACACTACCCGAACACCACTGCACTGCCCTAAACCCTGAAACACTCCCCCAGCACGACCCCCTACACTACCCGAACACCACTGCACTGCCCTAAACCCTAAAACACTCCCCCAGCACGACCCCCTACACTGCCCGAACACCACTGCACTGCCCTAAACCCTAAAACACTCCCCCAGCATGATCCCCTACACTACCCAAACACCACTGCACTGCCCTAAACCCTAAAACACTCCCCCAGCATGACCCCCTGCACGACCCAAACACCACTGCACTGCCCTAAACCCTGAAACACCACCCCCAGCAAGACCCCCTACACTGCCCGAACACCACTGCACTGCCCTAAACCCTGAAACACCACCCCCAGCACGACCCCCTACACTGCCCGAACACCACTGCACTACCCTAAACCCTAAAACACGACCTCCTACACTACACAAAGACCACTGCACTACCCTAAACCCTAAAACACTACCCCCAGCACGACCCCCTACACTACACAAACACCACTGCACTACCCTAAACCCTAAAACACTCCCCCCAACACAACACAAACACCACTGCACTACCCTAAACCCTAAAACAATACCCCCAGCACGAACCCCTACACTACCCAAATACCACTGCACTACCCTAAACCCTAAAACACTACCCCCAGCAGTACCCCCTACACTACCCAAACACCATTGCACTACCCTAAACCCTAAAACACTACCCCCAGCAGTACCCCCTACACTACCCAAACACCACTGCACTACCCTAAACCCTAAACCACTACCCCCAGCACGACCCCCTACACTACCCAAACACCACTGCACTACCCTAAACCCTAAAACACTACCCCCAGCACAACCCCCTACACTACCCAAACACCACTGTAATACCCTAAACCCTAAAACACTCCCCCAGCACGACTCCCTACACTATCCAAACACCACTGCACTACCCTAAACGCTAAATCTACCCCCAGCATGACCCCCTACACTACACAAACACCACTGCACTACCCTAAACCCTAAAACAGTACCCCCAGCACGACCCCCTTCACTACCTAAACACAACTACACAATTTGTTACAGGCGTTGCAACGCAGGCCTGTGGTGCTTACTGGAAGTACTTGGTGGGCTAGTTGGGCCCCAGGGACCCTCAGGATTCAAGGTGACCTAATCCTCCAACTTAAAACGCTCCACGGGGCGCGTTTGCACAGTGGTGAAGGGAGGGGGCGGGGCCTCAGGTGACATGTGTGCAAACACGCCCCTTGAATCCTGAGGGACCCTGGGGCCAACTAGCCCACCAGGTACCTTCAGTAAGCACAACAGAGTTGCATTGCAGAGAGGTGAAAAAGGTGCGTGGCCTCGGAACGCCTCTCTGCAACTCAGCTCTGTGGTCCTAACTGTAGGTACCTGGGGGCTAGTTGGGCCCCAGGGACCCTCAGGATTCAAGGGGACTTAATCCCGCAACTTAAAACGCGCCACGGGGCGCGTTTGCACACGCGTTTTAAGAGGTAGTTTTAATCCCCCTGCCCTATTATGTACTAGGGACTTACAGAGGAGGTCATGCTAATCACAGGGGTACCCCAACGCATAGTGTTCCCTAGTTTATGTAGGTGTTTTCACTGTATTCTAAGTGTCTTTTAGCATAGCACTGACTCTGGTTAGTCAGAGTCAGTTACCACCAGTACCCGTCTGAAAAAGTTGTGGCACAGGATGATTTTGCAACATGGCCTCTTTCTGCTCCTCTGTTGGTTCTTTCTGCACATCTTTTGCTTCTTCCTGCACTTTTCTTCGTCTTTGTGGACTTCTGTTGCTTCTTTCTGCATTTCTTTTGCTTCTTTCAGCGCGTTTTTTCTTCTTTCTTCACATGTCCTACCTCTGTAGGCATAGTTAGAAACTAGCATTTAAAAACCTTTGAAATTCACTTAAAAAATCATAGGTTTCAGGCACGTTATAGTTAGAAATTAGCATTTAAAAACCTTTGAAATTCACTGAAAAAACCATAGGTTTCAGACACGTTATAGTTAGAAATTAGCATTTAAAAACCTTTGAAATTCACTGAAAAACCATAGGTTTTAGGGACAGTTATAGTTAGTTGGACATTTTACTCGTACAAAACCATAGAAATTCCCCGTTATAGTTAGTTCAGCTAACTATAACTTGCACCCCGCAATGCACTGCTGATGAAGTCACATATTACATCACTCATGACATGGTCAGTGACATCACTGATGACATCACTGATTCATTCATTGTGGGACCTTCCATGCAGTACTTATGGAAATGGCTCTCTTTTTTATCACGTGTGCCTAATTTTGGATTTCTCACGCAATAATGCCAGTTAATGCTTTAGTGCACATGATATACAGGATTAGAATGTGTTTATTTTTCATTCTATTTTTGAGCACCTTGCTTCTTCCTTACATCTCGGTGTAGTGCTGCCTGAATATCTTCGCTGCATCTCTCCTCCTTTGTGATAAGCTGGCGTTTTATCTTCTGGGGAGAGTGTCGCACGTTTTCTTTCTCTGACTAACTGGCATTTTTTCTCTTTTCCTGGTACTTATTTCTATATGCTGTGCGACTACTAAGCTTATGGGCCGACTGGGACCTCTTCTAAAAGTTACTCATCGCCCTTCACGTTGTTTTAAAATGACCAGTGAGGTTCCACTCCCTGTCAGAGCTATGTCTTCGGGGGCTAAGCCCAAGAGATCTAAAAATGACCCCCTCCCCATTCTATCATCTCAAAATCCTGTTTTGGATACTATTTTGGATGAAGTGAGGGGGTTGAAATCTTTATGTCCACAACTAATGAGAAGCTTCAACAAATAGAAGATCGGTGGATTAGTATGGAGGCTAAGGTGCTTGACATGGAGCAACGCATCAGTGACTTGCATGATGTATCAACCAAGATCCCAGTTTTAGAGCAGGAAATCCATCGTCTCAAGCTTCATACTGAAGATCTTGAAAATCGCAATAGGCGTAACAACCTGCGCCTTTATGGTCTGCCGGAAAATCTTGAGGGTCCAGATATTCTTCTTTTCCTGAAACGTTTTTTGACAGAACTTTTAAACCTTCCTCTGGATCCTCCACTTAATATCCAACGTGCTCATCGCCTTGGCCGTCTTTCAATCAAACGCTTCAAGACCCAGAGGGATTATAATGCTGTTTCTTGAATTTACTGATCTCATGCGTGTTCTTACAGCAGCTAAAGTGAAGCGTCCGTCTCATATGGTCTGGTCACACAGTCTATCTATCACAAGATCTCTCTAATGCCACCAATGCAAGAAGAAAGGAATTTTTGGCTCTGCGTCCTCAGATGAGACAACTGAACATTCGTTATGGCATTCTCCACCCCTGTTTGTGTAAAATTACTCATGAGGGCTCGACACGTTCTTTTGATGATCCATCTAAATTGAAGTCCTTTCTCCAAAGTCTTTCAATGAATCCTGTTGATGGTTCTTCCCATCATTCTTAATTTTCCTGCCTCTTCTCTTTTTCTAATTTTCTTCGGGCTATTCATATTGCTATTTTTTTTCTTTTCTCTTATCCTTCTCTCTGTCGTTCTGTCTGCTTACGGTGTCGTTGTGCCCCATGCTTCATTCGATACCTTTCCCTCTTAGATCTGGACTCCTTTCCTTGATCTATCTTCTATTTTCTCTATTTGTTTTTTCTTTTTTTCTCCTGTTGCCTGTTCTCCTTCAGATCTGGATCCTTTTCCTTGTTCGGCTTACTTTTCTAATCTCTCTATCTTTCTATCTTCACTTTCTTCTACTCGTTTCCTATTACTCTATTTTTCTTCTATTTCTTTCAATGGTGCTTTTCCATTTTCGATTTTTGGTATATTTGTTTGTCTTTCATTATATTTCTTTAAGTGCTTGTCTTTTTTATCATGTTGTTTGATGTTTATGTCTTTTATTGTTATTTGCTACAGTACAGTTTCTTTGGTGTATTCCTATAACATATGGTGTCTTTTTGTTTCCAGTTGCCCTCCTGAAGTGTATCATCTCCATTCGTGTATTCTCCCCCTTCCCACCATTATGTGTAATGTTGTCACGTGGAATGTCCATGGTCTTGGAAACCCCGTCAAACGTCAAAAGGTACTCTCTCATTTGTCTAAATTGAACTCACATGTCTCATTTATTCAAGAAACGCATTGTAATGATATAGAGTCACTTAAAATGAAAAGACAATGGGTGGGTCAAGTTGTTTATTCTCCTGCTCCTAACCGGAAAGGTGGCGTTGCTATACTTTTTCATAAATCAATTCATGCACAAATTTTATCTACACAATGTGATAGTGATGGACGCTGGGTAATGGCTAAGGTTGTTATACAGAATAAAGAACTTGTTTTATTGAATATCTACGGCCCTGTTAAACCAGACTCAGCCTTTTGGAATAGCATTAAGATCTTACTCTCCTCTATTGATGGTCCGAATATTATTGTTGCTGGGGACTTTAACCAATGGTTAGACCCATTTTCAGATAGGCAATCCAAATGTAAATTTAATCCTGATAAAACTCATAAATCATTTCAATCTGCCATTGCCTCTCGTTCATTATACGATGTTTGGAAGACCTGTAACCCTGACAATCTTGAGTTCACTTTTTTTCCAATGTACATCATACTCGATCCAGAATTGATTACATTTTGGTTAGTAAACCCCTACTCCCATCTATTCAATCCTCTGAAATTGGATCTATTTTTATTTCTGATCATGCCCCCGTTTTTGCTGCTTTTGACCTTTCCATGAGTTCTCCAAAATTTGGTCGTTGGAAACTTAACAATTTTTTATTGACCGATAATGCTTTTGTATCTGAAGCTACTACTTTTATTAATGAGTTTTTACGATTAATAACCCTTTGGATACATCTATCACTAATAATTGGGATGCCTTTAAAGCTTCTTTCCGTGCTTTTGCTATTTCATACTCCGCAAAGAAGAAGAAAACCGCTAAAGCCAAGTATGCAACTTTACTACTACAACTTAAATTGCTAGAACATAATTACTTTACTTCTAGATCTTCATCTGTTCTCCATGATTTAATTAAGGCCAAATCTGCTCTTAACAAACTTGCCACAATTGATGCATGTAATGTTCTTCTCAAAATCAAATCCAAATATCATGGGGGACAGAATAAAGCTGGCAAGATGTTAGCCAATTATCTAAAAATTAAATCTGAACGAAAAAATATTGGTCCTATTTTAAATGAATTTACCAATAATTTAGCGTCCTCTGATGAAGATATTGCCTCTGTTTTCCATAATTATTATCAATCATTATATTCTGATGATACGAATCCCTCTAGTCAAAATTTACATAATTTTTTTTCTGGCCTCCCCAACCCCCTTCGATTCCTGATAAATTTCAATTACTAGAGGAGAGGTTACTCTTCAGGAGATTATAGTAGCCATTAAATCCTTGAAAAAATCGAAAGCGCCAGGTCCTGATGGTCTCTCTGTTGAATTTTTTTCCACTTTTTCCTCTATTTTTGCTCCCAAATTACTGGCCCTTTTTAATTCATTCATTGCAGACTCCAAGGCCTCTGGCTCCTTTATGGATGCTTTGATTGTCCTTATTCCCAAACCTGATAAGGATCATTCCCTTTGTAAAAATGATCGCCCCATATCCTTAATTAATTATGATTGTAAGATATTTGCTAAAATCCTCGCCTCCCGCCTTGAGAGTATTATCCCACTATTGGTTAAGACGGACCAGGTTGGTTTTGTTAAGGGCAGATTAGCGTCGGACAATGCTCGCATGTTTGCTAATGTCATCTCCTTCGGGAGGAAGTACAAATCCCCGCTTGCAGCATTGTCCTTAGATGCCGAAAAGGCTTTTGATCGCATAAACTGGCAATTCATGTTCAATACACTTCAATGGTTTGGTTTTGGTCCAAATTTTATTTCTTATGTTAAATTGTTATATTCTTTTCCTCGTGCTAGTATCTTTGTTAATAATCATTTCTCTAAATTTTTCCCGTTATATAGAGGCACACGCCAAGGTTGTCCCCTCTCGCCCTTGTTATTTGTTTTATGTCTTGAACCTTTCCTTGAACGTATTCGAATTAACCCATGTATCTCCGGTTTTTCACATAATTCTATAGAAACAAAATTATTAGCATATGCTGATGATATCCTGGTGTACATGGCTGATCCTAATACCTCTCTCCCTCCCTTTTTGGATGAGGTTCGGTTATATTCCAGTATCTCTGGATATAAGTTGAACTTCTCTAAGACAGAAGTTCTACCCTTAAATTCTTTCTGTTATCAATATATGTTTAACAATACCAATTTTACTTGGTGTCCCACAAAAATTAAATATCTTGGTATTTGGTTTTCCTCTACCCTATCTACCACCATTAGTTACACGTTTAATGCTCTAACGTCCAAAATACAATCGCTCCTCCTCTCCTGGTCCCCTCTTCACTTGTCATGGTGGGGTAGGTTAGATACTATTAAAATGATGATTGTGCCACATGTCCTTTATACACTATCCATGTTACCTTTCCGGATTCCTGTTTCATATTTTTCTCAAATCAATTCTATTTGTACAAAGTTTTTATGGAGTAACAAACACCCCCGCATTGCTCTTATAAAACTCAAACGTCCCAAAACAGAAGGCGGTGTACGCTTTCCTGATTTTAAATCGTATTATTTTGCATTTTTAATTCGTCAATACTTTGCCTTAACTTATGATTTTGCAGATATCCCTATCCCTCGCTGGATTGTCTTTGAGCGCTCCCTTTTAAAAGAATTTTCTTTTCAAAATATAATATATATGTCTAATTGCACTTTTTTATCAGATAATCCTATTTTAAAATACTCCCGACACTTATTAATTGACATTTTTTCAGATGGTCTAAACCCATATTAATGTTTTTTGTCCTCCACTATTTGGTACAATAAATTTATCAAATATAAACGTAAATCATTTTATTACAAGCATTGGAAGGAGAAGGGAATTATCTTTATTTATCAACTAATTCAACATAACTCTGTTATTCCCTTCCATGTTTTACAACTGCAATATGATCTACCTGACTCATTTCTTAATGAGTATCTCTTAATATCAACAGCTTTGCAGTCATACTTATCTTCTAAAAATTTCCCTTTAACTTCCCCCTCACTCACTCCATCTTCACCGTTATATAAAATTTCCCAGGATCATAGGCCTAAGGCTGCTTTTATTTATAAGTTATTGTTATCACCAGTTACTGAACGACCTAAATCTAATGTTGAATTACTCTGGGAAAAAGACTTATCTCTGTCTCTCTCTATCTCTTGTTGGGATAAATTATGGCTCAAGTTATTTAAAACTTCTAATGCCGCACGTATTACTCAATCTCTGTACTTTATCTACAGTAGAGCTGTTTTTACCCCTGTCTATATATCCAAGTTTTCCCCTACTTCCTCCTCCCTATGTTGGTCCTGTTCTGATTCCATCGGGACTTTAATTCATCAACTTTATGACTGTTCTAATGTATTGAAGTTTTGGCAATCTATTTGGTCTAAATGTATGACAATATTTCAATGTAATATTCCTTTAACAATACAAAATGTTTTTCTAGGTTCCTCCTCCTCTGATTTTGATGCTCCTAATCATATTACTTTGCTGTTTGATTTGTTTATTGCTCTGGCATTTAAAGTGATTTTGTCCTGTTGGAAAGATAACTCGAAACTTTCTGTATTAACTTGGTGGAACTATATTTGTGACGAACACAGAATTTCTACTGTTTCTTCCCTTACTCTTCCTCAGAAAATTAAATCTGACCTCCTTTGGTTACCTTTTATATCTTATCTATCTACACTTGCACCTGCACCTTAATTTCTTAATTTTTCTTAGTTTTTCACTCTTCCTTATTCCTCTTTTCTTTCTTTCTCTCTTCTTTTCTTCTCTTCTATATCTCTTTTCTTTCCTCTTACTTCCTTCTTTCTTCCTTTCACCTATTCTTATTTTCTTCTTTTTGAATTGATTGAACCACTTGTTCATGTTTTTTTCCCAATATATTAATTGTTATATTTTACTCATAATGTGTTCATTTGATGTTTCATTTTTTCTGAAAATTCAATAAAATTATTAAACAAAAAAAAAACATGACATTTTGAAATGAAACCACGTTCAGCAGTAGAAAAACAATTAAGTTAAGAACCTTCCATTGCATCCTGGCTTAATTACTAGGTTTCAGTGCTACTGAATACAAGTGAAATCGATGAAGCTAGAAAGCAGTTTTTTCCTTTCTCTTATTTGAACGATTGCTATTAAAATGAACTGGATGGAGTGAAGCAAATATAAACACCAGTTGGCCTTTCTGAATACTTAAATATTCTTTAACAGTGGCTAATTGAATAACAAATGGAATGGAAGAAGACGAGGTAAAAGGAGAGGTGATTATTTATAAAGATAGAAGAAAGCAAAGCTCACACTTTTTAATAATTGTTTTTATTATTTTCAGTTCGAAAATCCAGGCGAGGTCCAGAAACCAGCCTTGGTCCTGAAGATAATCCAAAGTAAAAAGGGAATTTTGAAACGCGTTGACCTGACTATGCACTAGGGAATCTGGACTAAATAGTGATCAAACATAGGCAACTCTAAAAAAGGAATAGGTGCCTGAGTTTGTTTCAGATTAACCCTTTAAGTGTGCAACTACTATGAGCTCAGCTCTATCTAGAGCAAAAAGCAAAAAAATGCTCCAGAATACAATGTACTGGTTACTGGGTTAATGTCATTGTTTTTGATTTACTGTAATGTTTTGCTATTGTTATTTAACATAGAATGAGATTATGTGTTTAATTTTGTGAAAAAAGCCGTTGCACAATGCTTTGATAGTGTTGTCAGAGAATATGGATAGTGCTCATGGATAATGCAATAATGAAACGATTGTAAAAAGACGAACAGAAATTAAGTAAAAGGTCAAGCTAAATTAAAATACTTAATCATAGATACAATTTAAATGGTGGCGTAGCATATAATAATTCCGCATTTGTAAAGCGCGAACTTATCACCCCTAAGGGTATCCAGGCGCTGGGGGCCCTCGGGGAGATTAAGTGAGCTATTGCCCAGAGTCACATGATGCTGAGCTGAGCTGCCACCCGTCATCGAACCGTGAGCCCCGCGCTCTGGAGTCAGCTGCTCTGGCCACTGTGCCACACCTCTCGACGCAGATGATGGAATAGGCCCGACTCCACCCCCTCATAAATGGTTACAAAAATGGCATTGGCTGCACTAGCACAAAAATGCCATTTTAATGTGACACTAAAGGTTGTGCCAGGGCACAAAGGTGAGAGTTTTTTTTTTTTACTCAAGGTACACTTATCAGTACAGATGTCTATGCAGTGAAAACCACCCAAGTGCCCCCCTTGTCAAATGTCTAATTTTGCGGAAATTACAAGTTACTTGTCTTGGACTATCAAGCGATATTACGCGTGTCCATTATTAGCATCCGGTTTCATTTGGTACTAGGATTCCACACAAACACAGGCCATGCTACTTCACGCAGCTAGCCACATGATGCAAAACCATTTGCATTGCGCTTGTGTCAACTTTTGCGTGTAAGATCTCATCCTTTTTTTTCCTAGAAGTATTCAATTGAGCTGGTATCCCTCATTCTTCGTAATTTATTAATTACTATTGTTGTGCCCTTAATCACCTAAAATTATTATCTGACTAGTGACTTTCTCAGTGTCGTGCAATCTGCGCGTCTGTGGATGTCGCTGGAGGTCGAAGAACATTGCTCACGGCTCGTTACCCCCCTTGAAGTTAATAGCTCTGCCTTCCGCGAGCCACATCGGAATCTGAAAATGCTTTCTCGGAATCCAGCGCTGCTTTGGCTAGGGCACATACAAAGCACTCGCTCTGTGATTGGGGAAGCTAGTGTCGACAGACCCCGCAGGTTGAATTCAGCCTGTCTGATTGTGTATCTCTGCTTGTTTTTTGCCCTACATACCCATCCAGCTGTCAGACAGCCTCTTCTCCTTCCGGTTCCGTGCACGCGCCCCTCTCGGTATTTGCTGAATGGATGTATTTTCTGCATGCTTCTGACTGCAGCATTAATGCCCCGGAACATGCATAATTCATGGGGTGTAATGCAATTGTGCTGTCTGCTGCCGTGGCCGGGTCGGCTCTTTGAGGTTTTAGCGCGCTCTATTTTTCTCTCTTTCTCTCGGCACGCTACAAAAATAGAAACAGTTTGTTCTAAGTTTAGCTGTGAGATGGCCCTCAGGCGGCGAGCCGCTTCACAGAAGCGGGTGAACTTCAAATCGGAGGTTGCCTAGACTCGGGGCGGTCAACTCTCAGAGTCTGCCTGGATTCAAGGCACTGGTGCCTGGAGCGTGTGTGCAGATCTCAGATGCTGAGTGAGATTTGAGCTTCTGCGACACGACCAATTTAAGAAAGCCTTTTCACTACAAGTGTATGCCACTTACTGATGATCTTTCTGCTGACGTGGCTGTGGTGTGGTCACCAGCTTTAGGAATGGTGAGGTTGAAACAAGCATTGACAAAAGCCAACAGGTTTGTCTTTTTTTCTAGTGCCCTGCACACATTAACATGCAACTACCTACAGACCTCCTTGCACACGCAGGCTAACACACCCACATACATACCACCAGATTTATGTGCACCCATGGACAGAGTTCACTAGCTCTCGCATGCACACAAGGCCAACAGAAGAATTGCAAAGCACTCAGAACGACAAGTTACCCATATACACAGACCATCACACCAGTATGTACCCTGACTACCAGACATGGAGTCGTCCATGAACATTGGCCGACATATACTCAGGTATTTGGCACCGGCACCTACACTCAGTGCCTAATTAGAACAAGCATTTGCAATGCAATAGGTCTCACATTTACGAGAGTTTGAGCTATTGGCATTGTAAATGACAATGCCTTTTATTTATGTGTTGTTAGGAGAGAGCGTGGCAGGACAAAGCTATTTGAGAAAATAGTGCTCAGAGGCTGTAATTAAATCCTACCGAGTAACAACACACGTAACTGAGGTGTTCTCATGGGAGGTTACAAAATGCGACAAGGCGGTACTAAGGAGGGACTACTAAGCCTATTGACCAATGAAAAGCCACAGTTTACAGTGGGCAATGACACAAGCCAATGAAAAAGATGGGCGGAGAGTGGGCGGAGCTTCAAGTCCATACCTGAATACAGCATGCCTCGCAGAGCAGCGCATGTGCTGCCCAGGCTCGACCTAAAAAAGTAAGTTACCCTTTTGAGAACATTTACACTTTCAGTTTGTGAATATCAAAAGTAGTAAACTTACTACAGAGTGTAAACTTACTACACATGTGTAAGTTACCTGTCTCCACCCCAGAGTAATGCGGTTGGTGTTCTCATGAATGGGTGGAAGATGACCCTCCCTAAACCTTTCCGTGATCCTCTATAAACCCCTTTTTCTCCTCTCTAATCCCATCCCCTCTAGTAGTAAGTCTTCCCCTGTTCCCAGCCACTCCCATGTGTCCCTACCACATTTACTACTAAAATCTATATTTACATGTACGAAGACTCTGGAATCAGGGTGGAGAACGTCGCACATTTAAGTATAGACCAAACTTACATTTTGTAGTACATTTTGCAGTACTACAGATGAAAGTATACTTAATTAGTTCTTGGTAGAAGTATACCTATTTAATATTTAACCCCTCTGCAGATTAATTCATCTCTGTGCTTGAGAAATTGGTGCTGCAATAATGCGCATTCAGTTATTGGCTGTAAGACGTGCACATCTGCTGTTGATTGCCTGTGTCAGATAGGCGCAGGCCAACATAATCTGTTGCCAACCCCCATGCACCCCACCGAAGGCAGAGAGCAGCGGGGGTTGTAAATTAAGTACATTATAAATACAGCAATGAAATTCACTGATGAAAACCCAGTTAAAAACGGAGTTATGTTTCTGACTTAAAAGCGCAAAACCAATGAAGTTCACCACTTGTGCTTTCCGATGCACACAACATTTGCAATAACTCGTGCTGTCTGCCATGCCTGGGCTTAATTTGTAAATTAATGAGTGCTCGTGCCCAAAGCTCTGCTCAGAAACTTGTGGCCATTGCAATTAAATTTCGGCGTGCCAAATAACAAGGCTATGTAGTCTTAAATCCATCTCATGCCTCATGAATTCACCAATAGACACTTCCTGCCACCTTATCTTACTCTTTCATATTCCGGTTTTCTCCCTTTGTGACAGTTTTTCCATCTTTCTCTTTTTCCCGTTTTTCTGGGTTGTGTTTTTTCCCCTCGCCTGTTGTCAGTAAATTTCTGATGCCCAAAAATAAGTGCCGGTCCCCACAAATGAGTGCCAGTGGCCTCCACTGGCAACCACTAGCTCAATTTAAGCACTGCAGCATGCTCAAAACACTGATTTGGCAACCGTACAGAAACAAAGAAAAGAGCTATCAAGAGAACAACATGGCGGTTGACACGAGATAGGGTATTTGTTGTATGTTTTGGTAATCACAACTGCTGAATTTTATTGGTTTTACACGTTTGAACAAGAACCATAACCAGGACCTCTGGAATTATATGATTTTTGTGGCCATTGCATTTTCCGCAAAAGTATAGATTTGACGCAGTTTCCACATAATCAATCACCTGCTGCATAATCTGCAGATTTTAACAAAAAAACTGTTTCTGGCTCAAATGGATCAAAAGTTATTAAGAATGCTGCAACACGTGTTGCCACTCAGTGGAAGGGCCTTTGCATAGGTTGTCCAGTCCCCTTCCTATTGCTTATTGCTGTAGTTGGGTGTTAAACTGGTACTAATGAGGTGTAACCTTTGCCTAGACTGTTAACCTGTGTTAAGATTACAAATTAAGGAAGTATTACTGCCACAAAATGTACCAAATTACGACACATAATTTGAATTTCTCGCTGCATAATTTTATTCTTCCCTGCCACATAAATACAGTGGCCCTGACTTTAACTGTGTTTTTTCACTGAAATTTATTTTTATATATTTTCACTGGAAAAAAACAATGGTTAAAGTGAACTTATAGTTAGGTGAACATGTCAGTGACAACATTAACGTTTTGAACTCCAAAAACCACAGAAATGCATCAGTTATAGTTAGCAGAGCTCAGCCATACACTGCTTATGACCATCACTCATGACATGTTCTATTACATCATTTATGATTTCTCAAATGAAAACCTTGATGACATCATCCAAACAATGTGTTTGTTTTATAGTTTACACAGTGGTGGGTAATTACCATATTAAGTTTCTACCTAATATTATACAGCCTGTGCCCAGATAATGGGTGTACGAGTTTACAAAACACATGTGTTCCTAATGCATCATAGGTATGTAGAGGTATTGAACCCAATATAAATCTTTGTGTTGAAGAGTAACTCTGTGTACAGATGACAGTTGACCACTTACGTTCAGCATGTTCCACACATGTTTTGTTTGGCTCTGCAGAAAAAAGTTTCCAAATGGGCAAAGATTCTACGTGAAACACATTAAGTATTGGAAGCCGCCTTGAGTTATTAGACAGAATCGTCTCAGCATGACAAAGTTTTAACCACAGTATGAAGGCTGCAGGCCAGTGTGAACTTTAGCACCTTCAGACCTTGATTATTTTAAGTGAATAGTCACAATTTGGACAAGTTATGCATAGAGTGTACACTGTTCTTAGATACTTTTCAATACTCTGTGGTGTATTTCTCATGAGTGTACCGCACTGTTTGAAGGCAGTGAAACTGAGTAAACTCTCTCCATAGAGTAAACCGTGTTAACAGTATCCACTTTCCTACTCATATCCACTTTATTTCTCAATGTCGGTTCAGTGACTGTCTGGGGTTTGATACAGATAAAGACTGTCCATAGTAGGGCAATAGTTATGTGACAGGGCTTCAGTATCTGGAGGAACTTGGTTTTCCCTGAAAACATGTATACAGTTTGAACACTGTGTGTACGATAGGTCACCCTTTCATCTGTTGTTCATAGTCAACATGATCTCGGCTACCCATGAAGTGTAAGCTATAGGGTCAATGTTGCACATAACACAAGTTTGCTTCACCTATGGGGGTTGTACATATGATAGCAATAATAATGCTTCATATTAGTCTGAGCAATTTTGCACTTACTTTCATAGCTCTAATTCCATACCTGTTTACTAGAGCAGTGTGTACAAAAGAAGCTTGGATGAGGACATCAGTTTTGTCATCAATTATGTCATTTGAGCCTCAATTATGTCATAAATGATGTCATAGAACATGTCATAAGTGATGTAATATATGAGGTCATAAAAAGTGAATGGCGGGAGCGCAAGTTATAGTTACCTGGTACATTTTTGTGTTTATTTTAGTTCAAAATGTTAATTTTGTCACTTACATATTCACCTACCTATAATGTTACTTTAACCTTTTTTTTCAGTGAATTTCTAAGTTTAAAAAAAATCAAAAACAGATTTTTTTTTTATCACACCCAAATACAACATTACTTTAACCTTGGTTTTATCAGTAAATTTCTATTTTTTTTAAACTGAAAGTAATATTTTATTACCATACGTAAAGCCAACCCCCTGTCGTGTGCACTGGGGTGTTGTTTACAGGGCCTTGCCTGTGGCCAGGCCAAGTAGCAAACACCTCACAGGTAGCCAACCCCACACTGCACACAGCATTTGCCGTGCACAGCAGTGATTGGCAACAGGTCCTGGCCAGCAGCAAACCCATCTGAAGGCAGACAACCCACCTGCAGGCAGCCAACCTCACGCTGTGCACGGACTTTCGTCGCATGCTCCGTGGCACCAGAAGGCAGCCAACCCCACCCCACGCACAGGTTTTGCTCGTGTGTGGTGTGGGGTTTGCCGCAGGGCCTGTGTTGCAGCCAGGCCCTGCTTCCAACTCCCCACTGGCAGCCAACCATACCCTGCGCGCAGCCTTTGGCTGTGGGCAGCAGGGTATTGGTCACAGGCCTTGGCCTGCTGCCAGGCCCTGTGGCCAAACCCCCAGCAGGCTGCCAACTCCACTCTGCACACAGCCTTTGAAGTGCGCAGTGTAGGGCTGGCCTTCAGGCCCAGGGGTAATAGACCTTTGAACGGACGGTGGTATTGAGTTAGGTGAAACGGCGCCACTCAGGAAAATCGCACATATATTAGTTTCAATAGATACTAAATTCTGAACGGTGCTGTAAGGTGAGGAGAACCACCAACCTCCCCCAAAATTGCGGCCAAGGCCACTGAATACACAAAGGAAATCCTCAGCACACGTCTGTAGTGTATCTAAACATTTATCTGCACATTGCATGCATAAATATTAACACAGTATTTTGAGTTTCTTGTTTTTCTTTCTTTATTCTTATAGTTTCCCTTCAGCCGACACGTGTTTCGTCACATACACTGGGAAATCGTCCCGCGACTTTCTCAAGGCTCTACAATCTTTGGTATATTCTTTTCTTATGTGGTCCGTCATCAACGTAGTCCAAAAACCGCGACTCTTCTCGCACTCGAGAGTCACGGTTTTTGGACTACGTTGATGACGGAGCTGTCCGTACCAGCTCGTGGATTGGTCAGACAGGGACCTTTCCTGAATGAAGAACCGATTTTAAAGCAGAAGACAGATATTTTACCCTTTGTGGGTTGGAATTATCACCACATAAGAAAAGAATATACCAAAGATTGTAGAGCGTTGAGAAAGTCGCAGGACGATTTCCCAGTGTATGCGACGAAACACGTGTCGGCTGAAGAGAAACTATAAGAATAAAGAAAGAAAAACAAGAAACTCAAAATACTGTGTTAATATTTATGCATGCAATGTGCAGATAAATGTTTAGATACACTACAGACGTGTGCTGAGGATTTCCTTTGTGTCTTCAGGCCCAGGGGGCCCAATTCCCTGGGGCCAAAACATATATAGTAAGGGGAGAGGGCATGCAGCCCCCTCCCCGACCCTTAATTGGCCTGAGACCCCATCCCCCAGGGCCAAATACAATTAAAAAGAGGAGTAGAGCATGCAGCCCCCTCACAGAGCCTTAATAGGTCCTGAGGACTACATCCCCCTGGGCTAAATGAAATGAAAAATGGGATGGGGCCGCACAGCCCCCCCCCAATCCTTGGGTCCAAGGGACCCCATCCCCAGAGCCATAATCATTGTAAAGGGAAGGGGATCTGCGTGGCCCCCTCACAGAGCATCATTGAGCCCTAAGACCCCCATTCCCCAGGGCCATATTAACTTTAAAGGGGAGAGGGACAGTGTGGCCCCCCTTCCTGAATCTCCTCAGGCTTTGGGGACCGCATCCCCCAGAGCCATATTTATTTTATAGGGGAGGGGGTTGAATGTACTCCACTCCCTGCTCCTCATTAGGTCCTGGGTATTCCACCCCCCAGGGCCATATTTTGTTTAAAGGGGAGGGTTGCCCCGCAGCCACCCTCACCAAGCCTATTATGGCCCGGGACCCCATTCCCTGGGGCCTCTATTTTAAATAGGTGAGTGCCCCAGTGCCAACCCGGGGCACCCACCATGCACACGTTGGGGGTCGCGGGGTGAGCCCCAGGGCCCCTGCCACCCCAGCCTGTTCCTGAATCCTGTGGGAGCCGGCACTGCTCCCGGAGGTAGCAGCTATTTATACTGCCCTCTCTGGGCGTGAGCAATCTGTTGTTTTGTTTTCCTGCCTGCATCAGTGTGGGCAGGGAAACTGAATACAAGTCTGCTTTTTAAAGTTCCCGCCTGCTGACAGCAGACTTTGTGGGTGCTTCCGTTTGGCGGGAGATTAAAAAATGTTCCCGCTACACAGGTTTCCCTATCCACGCAGCTTCATCCCACTCTGTGTTGAAAAATCAAGGTGCTCTTTTTTCTGTTAGTCACTTTGGCTAGAGGTGGTGCATGTTGGCTTCATTTATTGTATCTTGACCCTCTTTTTAATAAAGCCTTCTTAAGCTTTCTATTGGTTCTGTATCAAGCTTTGCAAATTGGAGATGATTTACAGAGAAGCTCAACGCATCGAGAAAACTCTTCAGCAGACTAACTACCTGGAATGAATTTTGTGGCTAGTTTTTGGCAAGAACTTCTGCTTCTACTGACCACTGTGGTTCACATCACTATAGCCTTCTGAGTGTCAAATGTCATCTCTCGTCTGATTACCCACTTCCCTCAAGATCGGAATTGCCAGCACCATCTTTGACTAAACATTTCTCTTTCATATGAGTTGGTAGGCCCACAGAAAAGTGTTATCCTGGAGTCAAGATGGCATAGCTACCACATGTCATCATGCAATGATTTATTTGGCATAGATGTTGAACTTTTCTATTACAACGATAAGAACAATGACATTTTCAACTGGATTGCATGTTACTCCTCCCAGCACAGAAGCGCTGTTTAACACACATGGTGAAAACATTCACCCCTTAGTTTGCAGCTCTAATACTGTGATTTTGATGGAAACTATAGTGACCACCACATTCCCTTGTTCAGTACATTGGAATAATAATAACAATAATAATGATAATAATAATGATAACATTAATAGTAAATTATATGGATTGTATTTTCTTATTATTTTTATGTATCAGTTATTAAGTTTGGCATCATGAACAAAAAATATAAACCCACCTGACTTTTTTCTACAGAGCCTGGGTCAACCAAATTTAAAATGAAAACACTGGTTCAGATCCTCTAAAAGTGACTTAAAAGCTGTTCATGGGCTGAATCGAAGACAGTGTTACTATTTGATTGTCTTGGCTGGGAGGGGCAAAAGAATTTTGGTCATTTACCTGAAATTGTTTCTAGTGCATCACAATTATGGTCATTGGGATGAGCACCAGGAAGTGAGCCAGTGTTTAGAATACAATTTCTGAGATGATCCGAGTATTGTGGTAGAAAGAAACCTTTTTTTTATGTACATGCCCGCAAAATGGGCATGTGTCTATATTATGTGACTCCTCTTAGAATTCTAGTACCTTCCTGTGATTTCAGGGAGATGCTTGACCAATACATCATAGTAGAGAAGAACAACGGTACTATAGAGGCCACTTAGGTCCTCGGGTAGCCTAGGCTAACATTATTTGAATACGCATAGGTCAAAAGAAAGAAACGTATCTATACAAAGAGAGGGGGGGACCAGGAGCCAATTAAGGTCCAGTGCCCGTGCTCCTAACGTAACCGTATTAATCAAAACCGGGGGCACTGTTCCAGACGAGGGGTACAGGTAGTCACCCACTCGTTAAAGAATAAAGTATGAATATGAGTGATCCTAGGCTTTATGAGGCCCACGTGTGAGAGGAAAGAGCAAGTCTTGTCTCATAATGCCCTCACACACCCCGAAGGATGTCATGCTTCATCATCGGGCGTTTTGCTCCTCGTCGGGCCGGCGCTGCAATGCCCTACGGGTCCCCCGAAGGGTCGCTTTAACGGAGATCTTTTGAGACAAAACGCCGTATGGTGCATGCGGGTGTGTGGTGTGGGTCCTCTAAAAGAGTGCAGTGATGCGTGCAAAGTGAGTCTAAAACTGTCTAAGGGTTACCTAGCAAAAATGTATAATAATAAAGAGGGTCACCCTTGGCAGACTAAAAACCCGTAGGTCAAGCGTTACCTATGTAGGCTTAATGGGCCCTAGGTAACTAAAGAGGTCAACATGTTTCGCGCCTGTGTGGTCCAAACAGATCCGTGGCGCTTCTTCAGGACCAAATAAATAATTAAATAAGGTGTGATTGAGTGAACAGTGAATCCGGGGTTAATACCCTCAGTGGGTATCCGGGCGTGCACAGTAACAATGTACCCTGCAATCTAACTATAACAACTAGTTAGATATTAGCCGCTCCAGGATAACACCTAAAAATGAGGAGAGAGTTGCTCCATAGGCTAGTAGGAGTCGAGCGCCCGCACCTTACCGGAAGTTTGCTCGGGTGCTGGCTCTTGTGCACCTACCCCAACCGTACTCCTGCCTGCATGGAGCATAGGTAACGCTTGACCTACGGGTTTTTTAGTCTGCCAAGGGTGACCCTCTTTATTATTATAAATTTTTTGCTAGGTAACCCTTAGACAGTTTTAGACTCACTTTGCACGGCGGGTAAAGCGTCGGAGGAGACGAAGTTCTTCCTCACTGGGGGGACCGATGTATTGGTGTAGTAGGGGCACGCCCGATTGGCGGGAGGAGCATAGGAGGAGACGGAGATATTCCTCAACATGGGATCCAAGATTCCGGTATAATTGGGGTCCGTAGCATTTACTTCTGGAGGCGCGTTGCATAAGTCGGGATACGTCCTCTTCAGTCGGAGGCGTAGGGTAAGTCTGAACACTACCAACGCGCCTCCAGAAGTAAATGCTACGGACCCCAATTATACCGGAATCTTAGATACCATGTTGAGGAAGATCTCCGTCTCCTCCTATGCTCTTCCCGCCAATCGGGCGTGCCCCTAGTACACCGATACATCGGTCCCCCCAGTGAGGAAGAACTTCTTCTCCTCTGACGCTTTACCCGCCGCACCAGACGTGCCCTCAATTCAACTTGCTCACACTCTTGTTGTCCTGATGATGATCTCTAACAAATGAGATCGAAACGCCGTTGACTTCTTTCTACAACCAAAACTCCTTCATTTCTTTGAATTAATTGGAGTTTTGTTTATTGTTGTCAATGTGATGTATTTTTAAATGTCACCAACCCCTCACTTCACGCACCTGCACTAATCTGTGTGAGCACCTGAACTACACCCTGTAAACAAGTGATACTCCATTTATGCCATTAATAAATGTGAGATAATTTCAACCTTGTGTCCCTTCATATACTGTGCAGCAAGTACTTATTTAATATTTTTGCTGTTTCTTTCTTTTGACCTATGCGTATTCAAATAATGTTAGCCTAGGCTACCCGAGGACCTAAGTGGCCTCTATAGTACCGTTGTTCTTCTCTACTATATAGATCTGACTATTGGGGTCCCCTTGTTTTTTACAAAATATATGACCAATACATCAGACATACATTAATTGCACTGCTTTAGTACAAAGGAACAGGACATTGTTATGCTGAAAGAAAGCTACTTTTGATGAAAGGCTAGCTTCCAAGCAACTTGGTAAAGGTGATATTGCAAGTTCCCAGGAGATGTTTAATATAATTTATAACACAGGAGATGGAAAAAGAGGTGGTAAAGGTGCTAATAAGTAATGTGGATTTTGTTATAGATGTGGGTTGTACTTGTTGATTCTAATAGTTGCCCAACTATGAACAAGAATTGGTCACTTGACTAACGGTTCTCGAATTTGAGATTTCACCATGTTTTGAAACATTTTTGGACATTGTCTCTACTGCCACTAACCAAGAGCTTATGTGTATGCTTCTGGCTAGGTACTCTACCATTGAAATCTGTTACTCGCAGGTGGAGGAATGATCTGAGCACTAATTAGTGCCCTACCTGTAGTTTGGTTCCTTAAACAGAGGAGCATGTCTTGTTCTTCTGCCCGGAGTATCTTGGTTCCCGCCGGAAGTGGACTTGTCCATTGTGTTTGAACAGAGGGGTGACTCGTTATTCAACTGTCAGAGGATCTTGAAAAGTGACACCTCTACCCCTGTTGTGTTTGCTGTGAGCTGTTACCTGACCAATGTATGGTGCAAAATTCTTGTCCCATTCAACTTTCTGAATAGTGAAACTGTTTATAACTTTGCTAACCAGGCACTGTTTATGGTCTGGAACCTGTTGGCTTACTGATGTATCATGTATATTTTGCACTCCTTGGTATTGCACTGATTGCCTCTTTGCACCTAGAGTTTCTTACACTCTGGCGAACCAAATGAGTTATGATGATTTGCACTCCCTGGCATTGCATCAACTAATCTTTATATTATAGTGCATTGATGACTTTGTACTCAACGTCTTTGGACTGGTGAGACGGATTCACAATGCAATGCAAAACATTTTATTGATCTGTTCTCTATGAAGGAGAGCTGTGTCTTTTAACTTGTTTTTAATGTTTTAATATTTTTAAATGTGATGAACGGTCTTTTATTTCTTGTGTGCTTTGTTGGTTACAATAACCGAATAAAGTACTTTGAACGAGAACAAGAATTGTAATAAGTCTCACAATTTAGGTCATTTTGCTAAGATAAGTAACTCTTTCAATCGACCTGAACAATTCAGCAGTGTTCAGGAATATGCTTATGATTTGGAAAAATGATTTAATAATGTGCTTGTTATTTATATGGGGAATTGGAACAGTAAGTCCATTTGTTGATTAACAATGGGAAAATTAAATTTATTGCCTGCACGGATTTAGGTTCTCCTATTACTATTATTTTAGGCAAGACACATTCACTAAAATGTATGTAGAAATTAAAGGTAACAATCTCTTCGAGTGGAAAAAATCAAGGCAAATTAGAAATCATTCTTTGTACCTGTACGTCTCCTCCTGTTATTGTGGTTGATGTCATTTGTGGCTGGGTGAGGGGATATATAATCCATGTAAGGATTTGTAGACAGATTTGATTGGATTGCTGAAAGAAATCCAAGCATAGGATTACTTTGAAAGAAAATGCTGATCATATGTCTTCAAGATCACAGTGTTCTGTTATGTGTGAGACAGGATTTGGAAACACATTTTTTCAATGCAGTCTTGTGACTGGGTTTTTTAAAAGTTAATTCTTCAAAGGGTTCAGTCCTATTGTGTTAGCAAAAGAAATCAAGTGAGTTACAGTTGTGTGCTGATTTAAAGTAATTGAATAAGCTCATTTTGAATGACTCTCATCCTTTACCCACAATTTGCGAAATGTTAGCACAGCTGGGTGAATCTAAGTTTTTTTCATCTATAAAAGTGACAACATCATATCAACAAATTAAAATGACTTAACTTTTGTCACAATATTTGTTGTGTTTAGATTTCCTGCAGATTCCATTCGGGCTTGCATCTGTGTTTGCAATGTTTCAGAAAATAATGTATAAGTTAATTGAAGATGTCAGAGGCATCTTAGCCTTCTAGAATTACATTTTCATCCATGCTAAGACAATTAGGCTGCATACCAAAATTTATAAATTGGTTCAAGTTCAAGTTTATTAATGTGTAGATAATTGTCTTTGAATCAATAAATACATGCAATTCACATTAAAATTTTGACCTCAACCCTACCACCCCCAAACCCTTCCAGGGTCCAAGCGCAGCCTATTCACAAGACCCTACAGAGTCCGCTATGAATAGCAATACTAAACTACGCATATATTACTATATATCCATTCTAACACTCAGACCCAAGAATGCAACATCAACTCATCTAAAGGGTCTTAAGTCTACAATCATCGCATTGCTAACTCAAACTTCTTTTTAAAAAGTTTGCTAAGGCACATGCAAAATCTAAAAATTCCATATTAAAAAAAGTGAAAGTGCTTCATTACGATGATTTATAATATATTTTATAAAAATCGATTTAAAAATCAGAAAATTAGCCCTATAAAAAGGAAGACAGTCTAATAAAAAATGAACATCAACATTTGTAAACCTTAATCCACACGTGCAGTTATTCTCAGCACTCAAAGTGCATTAAATTTCTCGAGCCTAAGGTACTGAACATTCAAATCAACCCGAAATTTTAATAATAGGTGTAGCTGGGCTTCTGGGAATGCAGATATGTATGGGAACAGCCTCTGGTTATCCCAGGATTCCATCATATAATTTGCTGAGGGTTTACTCCTTACATACCCTACATTAGATAACCTTGATACTCTTCTACGGGCCTCTTTTAATTCACATTTCGAAAGGTGTGAGGCCTATATCATCTTAAATTTCTCAATTTTTAAGGCCACAGTGATTTTTTTCTAATTTGTTCCTGACCTGCTCCGCCCATTTTAGTTCACTCCTTGCAATTTCATTTGCACAGAGAACTGATACCTTTTGAACCTCCGAGGACCTTAGTTTGTCCCAGAATCGCAGGGTTGATTTGTAGGCCAGGAAATTCCAAGCCAGCAGATCCCCTTCCAGTCTTATTGCCTGGCCCATTGCACTTTTTGGAAGATCTAACAGTTTTTTCAATCATTTACCCATATACTTCTGCCAGCTTGCCTTCATGTTTAGGGTCAATAGCTCGGCCCCATATAGGCATTGCTAGGGGACCATCTCGTTATAGGTTGTTAGAAGTGGGGGTCCAAGATGGTCCACCAAAGATGTTCTTAAAACATACTAGGCCTTCTATAGTTGAAGCTGCCCTCATCTGCATAATTTCTTTATGTAGGGCCCAGTTCAACTTTTTAGTGAACATCATTCTTAAAAATTTGTAAGAGGATACCACCTCCACCATCCTATTGCCCAAATGCTACTTATACGGTTTCAAGATATTCCCAAAGGACATTTTTTATTTTCCAGATTAACCTTGAGTTCGTTGTCCTCACAATAGTTATTAAATATATTCAATTTCCTCTGTAGGCCTTCTTGGGTCAAATCTAAAATAGCCAGGTTGTCTGCGTAGAGGAGGCATGATATGTGCCTGCCCCCAATTTTCGGCGACAAAGAATTTGTGGAAGTAAGCACTCTGGGGAGATCTGCAAAGAACAAAGAAAGCAACATAGGGGTCAGAACGGAGCCCTGCCTCAGCCCATTTTCTAAGGGTATTCTTTTCGATAAGGCCCCATTTAAGTCGAGCTCAACTTAGGCCCAGTTGTGTGAGTGTAGCTCTTGTAGTATTGCTAGTAGGCTAGTGGAAATTGCCTGTTTCTCCCACAGTATACTCCGATCCACAAGATCTAAGGGCGAGCTAAAGTAGATGAAATAAAACAAATGCCCTGTTGTTTCCATCACTTTTTGCCCCAGGGCCCACAAGCTGAAACAGTGATCAACCGTTGAATGCTCTTACTTGAAGCCTCCTTGTTCCATTGGGATAATATCATTGCACTCAATCCAGTTCTTAAGTGAGATGAGAATTACCTTAAAGTACAATTTTGCACCAACATTAAGCAGGCTTATCAAGCAAAAATTACCCGGGACAACAGTCTCCCTTGTTAGGTCTCGCTGAGCCAGCGCATGCGCTGCTCTGCGAGACATTTAGTAAGGGGCTTTTCAAAGTGCTACCAAAGGCTTTTTCCGGCCACCAGCGTGCGGTTACGTGCGCGTGCACGCGCACAGCCGCCATCTGCCTCCCTTCCAGCGCGATCACTGCTGCGCGCGCACCACTCGCGATCACTGCTGCGCGTGCACCACTCGCGTGCTTACCACAGAGCGCGTCATTGCGATCACTTTCGCTTTCACCGTGATCACTTTCGCTTTCACGGCTGCGCGGCCGTTATTTTTACGGCCGCGCGGCCAATGCTTATTTCTGTCGTTCTTTCCCCTCCAGCATCAGATTTCCTTGAGCTCCTTTTTTCCCACCTGTTCTCCTTTTCGCCGCTTCCCCTTCCACCTTCTCACCATTTCACCCACTCACTTAGCCCCCCTCTCTTTCGCCTCCTCGCCCCTCTGATCTCCCCTTCTCTCATGTTCGTCGGCCTCACCTTGTCCACCTCTATATATTCCTGTTCCCCTTCGCCCCACCTGTTTCCCCGCTGCTGACCCGCTCTCATCTCGCCCTGCACCCCCTTCTCGCGGCCTCTCTGCACACCCGGCCTCTTCCTCCCAGTCACATAGGCTCCCTCTGGCCTCTTTTTCCTCGTTCCTCGATATCTCTCCAAGGCCTTTCGCTCACCCACTTCCTTCTTCCCCCATACCTCATTTACCCACCTGCTCACTGTCTCACTCCCTGTCTGCATCGGTTTCATCCTCAGTCACTTTCTCTCGCGTCTCCCGTTTTCACAAGCCCCATCCCTGTCTCTCTCTCTCTCTCGCTCCCTAATGCCTTCTTTTTCTAATATATTTACATCTCTCTTACTCACCTGGCTCCTCTCTTTACTTCGTTTTGCTACCTCCCCTCCCCACTCCTTTACACCCTTCTCACCTGTATCCCTCCCTGTGCCGCATTCCCCCTGTCACACCTGTCTCCTGTTTTTCTTCCTCTCTCTGCTACATTCACCCCTCCCCACCTTGAAACCCTCCTGCTCGCCCCTTTTCACCAGAGCCCCCTTTTGAATCTCTCTGCGCCCTCCCTCCTTTCGCGCCCACTCTCACCCCCTTCTCACCTTCTGTCCCTTCTATCCCTCCACACTCTCCCCCTCTCACCTGTATCCCTCGCTGTGCACCCCTCGCCCCCCTCCTCTCGCTACCAGCAGAAGTTGCTGCCCTCATAAGGGCCCCTCTGACTTTAGCCCTGTGCGGCCGCCCCTCGGGCCCCCGCCACCTCGGGATCGGCTACTTCCCTAGTGAGACCTGCATTTGTGATCATTAGTTGGTGGCGGAGACTGGAGCTACTGTGTTTTCTCTTTCCAAAAATAACACTTTATTTTTAAACTTCGAAACAGGCGCTTATGACTTGGGGCCCTGCATAGTTGTTTGTATAGGGGTCTGTAAAAACTGCTGACAGGCCTGGTGCTGCTAGACGCTCCTCATGCTCTGCCTTGCACCCTTCTACCCCTCTGCCTTGCACCCTTCTACCCCTCTGCCTTGCACCCTTCTCCACGTCTGCCTTGCACCCTTCTCCACGTCTGCCTTGCACCCTTCTCCCCCTCCGCCTTGCACCCTTCTCCCCCTCTGCCTTGCACCCTTCTCCCCTTCCACCATGCACCCTTCTCCACCTTGCACCCTTCTCCCCCTCCGCTTTGCACCCTTCTCCCCCTCTGCCTTGCACCCTTCTCCCCCTCGCACCCTTCTCCACATCTGCCTTGCACCCTTCTCCACATCTGCCTTGCACCCTTCTCCCCTTCCGCCTTGTACCCTTCTCCACCTCCGCCTTGCACCCTTCTCTGCCTTGCACCCTTCTCCCCTTCCACCTTGCACCTTCTCCACCTTGCACCCTTCTCCACCTCTGCTTTGCACCCTTCTCCCCCTCCGCCTTGCACCCTTCTCCCCCTCCGCCTTGCACCCTTCTCCACATCTGCCTTGCACCCTTCTCCACATCTGCCTTGCACCCTTCTCCCCTTCCGCCTTGTACCATTCTCTCACCTCCGCCTTGCACCCTTCTCTGCCTTGCACCCTTCTCCCCTCTGCCTTGCACCCTTCTCCCCTATGCCTTGCACCCTTCTCCCCTCCGCCTTGCACCCTTCTCCCCTCCGCCATGCACCCTTCTCCCCTCCGCCTTGCATCCAAGCATTGGCATAGCCAAAGGTCTCGCTTTTGGGACCTTATAAGTATTTAGTTAAGCAGCACAATATCCTTGGTGCAACAACACCAACTGTTGCATGGCTAAACACTTAGAAGGTCCCAAAAGCGAGACCTATTGGCTATGCCAATGCTTGTTTATATATAGGTTTGATTTTTGCCGCCTTCCAGCTTGGCTGAAATATACCTGACTTTGTTATAGATACAAAGACCTTAGAGAAGAAAGTTGCCCACCACATAGGGTTAGGCCTTATTAGAATTGCAGGAAGGTTATCTGGCCCAGCTGCCTTGGTTAGGTTTAGGGAGGATATCGGTTTTACCAAAAATTGTACAGAAAATTAATCCAATGACTCCTCCCTCAATTTAGGCCAAATTCTTCCAGCGGTTACCTCTCTGGCCTTATAAATGCTTCTTAAATAGGTGACCCAAGCATTTTATGGGACCATGCACCTTAATGGAGAGTTTGACTTACAACACCCTCTCTGAACTAGCTTCCAAAATGTATTCATATCCTTATCCTGGCGGGTGCTAATCATAAGGTCCCAATTTGACTGGTAACAATCCTACTTCTTAGCACAAATCAGGGCCTCAAACTCCTTTTTTATGCAGTTGTAACCCTCTCTTTCAGTAGGAGCCTCCAACGAGCGCCTCGCCCCTCCCACTTTCCTCAACTTCTTCCTAGCGATTAGGCAGTCTTTATCGAACCAGGACTGTTTTGAGGGCCTACTAAGCTTATTTTGGCCTCATAGTTGCACACTGTAATTATGGGGGTCAAAAGTTGGACTACCTCTGCTAAAGTTTCAGAGTATCATTCCAAAACTTTGGGTCTTTGTTCCCCACAAACTAATGGACACTTGGAATCGACATGTTTCTGCCAAACTCTATAGCCCTCTAGGGGTCTTTGGCTTTCCTCAGGATATAGATCCAGTTTTACTAGCCTCCAAAAATTATCTATAGGTGAGGTTTTTATGTTTTACACATAGTGCACAGGGTGAAGAGAGGACCAAATGGGCGACGAGCGTTCCTTGGAGTAAGTGTGACGACAGGACGATGTCCCACTCTCACCCTGAGTTCTGGAACGGATATATGAAACTCGGGAAGTCCCTGGTGTGTTACCATAATGGAAAAAGCTAAGTAAAACATAAAAACCTCACTTATGGAGAATTTTTGGAGGCTAGTAAAATGGGATCTATATACTGAGAAATGCCAAAGATCCCTAGTGGGCTATAGAGTTTGGCAGAAACATGTCAATACAAGCAGAGAGGGTGACAGGGACGCAAATTCCCCAAGTACACCAGCAGCATATATTTTTAACCCTATTAGGAAGGACCCAGGAATAAAATAAGAGCGATCGTACCCTCCTAGATAGTTTTAATTGAATTACTGCCTCTGCATAAATGGATCCCTAGACTTGTTTTGAAAAAATAATTTTTGCGCTCCTCTCTGTATGTTGGCCTGCAGCAGGGTGTAGAAGCGGCCCTGTTAGATTTGGGGGTCTCTAGTTGGCAGAGGTATGTACCTTTGTCCAAATAGGGACCCTTGAGTCTAGTCAGGGAAAGTAGGTACACTCCCGAAATAACCCCTGCTCACCCTCTTGGTAGCTTGGCACGAGCAGACAGGCTTAGTTCAGAGGCAGTGTGTAAAGCATTTGTGAACATATACAGTAATCAAGTGACAACACTACAAATGGACACCACACAGGTTATATATTTATAAAAATAGGTATACTTTATATAGATTTATCACAAGACCATAAACGACAAAAATAATCCACAATACTGTTAAGAATACTTAGTTCTGATCAAAAAGGCTTAATTCAAGGTTCTGTGCGAGTCGGTAGCCTCCTCCGGCTACGGCGATGTCGAGAACAAACAGAGTCTAACAAATCCAGCTGACCGCGTCGAGACGGGCCAACACAGCGTAGACAGACTCGGTCACAGTACCTTTACTTGAAGCGGCAGGCACGGGCGTGCGAGCCGGATGGCTGTTCGTCGCGGTCGCGATGCAAAAATGGAAGCGTTGCAGGACGCGTTGTCCCTCGATGCGGTGCAGGCAGCGGCTCGTTGACGTCGTCGAGACGGAGTCGGTGAGACCAGGGCCGTGCGTTGCAGGGCGAGACGGTGCTTCGATGCGGTGCTGGCAGGTTGCGGTGCGGCGACGGAGCCGGATTCAGGAGCTGGCGTCGATCAGTCCGGACAGCGGTGCGAGTCGGGCGGTGCGTCGCAAGCGTGCGAGCGGTGCCCAACTCCGGTGCGGTCACAGGACTCGAACTCAGCAGCAGTGACCGTGTCGGTCGGACCAGTTCGATTCGGCGTAGCGAAGCGTTGCAGGACGCGTTGTCCCTCGATGCGGTGCAGGCAGCGGCTCGTTGACGGAGTCGGTGAGACCAGGGCCGTGCGTTGCAGGGCGAGACGGTGCTTCGATGCGGTGCTTGCAGGACACCGAGTCGGTCGTGAGAGTCGGTCACAGCTCCCTACCTCTGTAGCCACTGAAACAGGTTTCCAGCAGCAATTCACAAAGGGGGTGAAGTCCAATGGTCCTGGGACTTCGGTCAGGGGGCAAGCTCTCTTCCAAGCCCTTGGAGATCCTTCACAAGTTGATGAAAGTCACAGCAAAGCAAAAGTTCCTTTCTCCTCTCTTTGGCAGTCAGGCAAACCACTGCAGGCCAATCCCCCAAGCAGCACTTCAGGCTTAGGGATAGTTTCTCCTCAGTTTCTTCTTGGTTCCGCTCCTCAGTAAAGGTTTCTTCTTGTTCCCAAAAGTGATCTAATCTTCCTGGGGTCTGGGTGCCCCTCTTATACCCTGATTCTCTTTGTTCTCTGGAGGCAGAGAGGCCTCTGCCTAGTCCAAAACCAGTTCTGGTCAGTCCTGGAGCACTTTGTTTTTCTGACTCCTTCTTTCCTTTCAGAATGTGGGGCAGAGTGCTCAGCCGCCCGGCAGGAGGTGGAGCCAGCATTGTGGAAGGCAGGCACAGCCCTATTCAGACCTGCGCTGACTCACCCTGTCTCCTGTAGCCACCCCCAGCCCCTGTCACTCAATCTCCAGACAAGGAATACACAACCTAGCAGAGGCAGGCTTGGATAGTTAGGCAAGAAAATACCCACTTTCTAAAAGTGGTATTTTCGAACACAGAATGTTAAAACCAACTTCACTAAAAGATGTATTTTATCATCCTGAGTTCAGGCATACTAAATTCGTTTTTCTACCAGGTTCCCTGGGTCAGTTCTGACTATAAGGTGTAATAGTCAGTCTGCCCATTCTGGCCTATGGGGAGCAGGTAGCCTTGCAATAGTGAAAAACGAAAATGGCTGTAATTCACTATTAGGACATGCCACACACACCAGGGCATGTCCTACCTTATACTTACAATGCACCCTGCCCTAGGGCCTACTTTAGGGGTGACCAACATGCAGTAAAGGGAAGGTTTAGGGACTGGTAAGTGGGTGTACTCACCAAGTCGACATGGCAGCCCGAGGCTGCACACAGGCTCTGCGATGGCAGGCCCGAGACATATTTTACAGGCCGCTTCTGTGGGTGGCACAACCAGTGCTGCAAGCCCACCAGCGGCATTGGATTTACAAGCCCTGGGCACACACAGTGCACTGTACTAGGGACTGACAAGTAAACCAATCATCCAATCATGGAGTCACTAATCCATAACACAATTTACAATAGGGAGAGCATATGCACTTTAGCACTGATCAGCAGTGGTAAAGTGCCCAGAGTCATAAAACAGCCAACAACAGGTCAGAAAAAATATAGGAGGAAGGCAAAAAGTTTAGGGATGACCGTGCAAAAAGGGCCAAGTCCAACACAACCCCCTTCCAGCCAAAACGCAGGGTAGACCAATCACTACCTTGATGGGCTTCCCTGCTTTGGGCGATAGAACCTGGACCCTGGCCCACAACAGCAGGGGCATACTCCAGTTCTACGCCAATCTGAACCTATTTGGATCCCTCTGTCCATACTCTCAGGGCCCACCAAGCTAATCCATGGGGAACCCTTCTCCTCACCTGTGGACACCACCTGTGCAGCACCTAACCTTAACTTGCTCACAGGTGTGTCCCAACAGACAGCCAGCAAGCCACAGTGGCCACTGACAGTGGTCAGGGATGAGACCCAGGCCTTATGCCTCTCAGGGCTCTCAAACCTCTGTGGCGTCAGAGAGCCGGGGGCAGTAGCCCCAGGTGCTTGGCACCCTTTGTCCACTCTCCCTCCTGTCAGTTCAGGTATGACATCCTGGCGCTGACCCACCAGCCCCGGGCCTATACCCGGCGGCTGGACTGGAGACTGGGGTGGGCTTTCCCACACCTGGTCCTCCTCCTTGGGGCTCTGTACCCTCCCACCTGGAGCGGTACCCCCTTCCAGAATTGTCAGGGCACCTGTGGCAGGTGTCCTGCACAATTCGCCCACCAGTTCAGGGGTTCTATCCTGCAACTGGGATCCCAGCATAGGGTCTGTACCCTTATACTGGGCAGAGGCCAGGGGTGAGGCTGTCCTCTCCCCACCCCCCTTATTGGGGTCCTGCACCCTCCCACCTGGAGCGCTGCCCCCAGAAGACAAACTGGTAGGGGCACTGTTAGCAGCTGCCCCTTCCTCCAGGTCAGGGGGACACCCTGAACCTGGCCCTCCAACCCAGGGTCTGTACCCTTAGGCTGGACCTGTGCCTGGCAACCCAGGACTTCCGGGAGGGTACACCAACCCCCCCAAAGGAAACACACTCCTCTAGAGTTGTGTAAGAACCTGCCTGGCGCACCAGGACTTCCTGGGGCGCACGCATGCCCCCCCAGAGGGTAACACATCTCTCAGGTGTTGTGTGACAGTCTGCCTGGCGCAGATCTCCCAACCCCTGTCCGTCTGACAGTGTGTGAAGATCCCCCAGGACAGAAGTGGTGTCACCATGGTCATTCACTGGTGACTCAGCCCTTCTGGCTGGTCCCTGATCCACTGGTTCTTCCACTGGGGACTCTCTCCCCTCTCACCCCTCACTCTGGACTTCTGCACCCTCCCAAGTGGAGCGGCACTGCCAGACACCAGAAACACGGGAGCTCCATTTACAGACGCTCCAGGTTCTCTAGACACTAGGAGATCCTCCTCAACAGGCGGCCCATCAGGGCAGCCTAGGCTCCCTACCTGGTGTTCCCTTAAAGAACCATCCAGGCTCTGAGACTGGGTTTCGGGCACCTCGGGACACGCAGCCCCACATTCACTCCTTCTCCACTGAGACAGGACGTGAGTCCCTACACCCCTCCCATTACCACGGGACCTAGCTGGGCTACACTGAACCTCTCCCACCACTATGGGTTGGAAGACACCTGAGCCACTCCTCTTAGGGTCACTCCCCAATGCCTCTTCAGACCCTCTGGAATCCACCAAAAGGTCCGCCTCCAATGTGAGCTCCCTGAGGTCAGAGAAGTCACACTCCAACAGGTGTTGGCATAGCTCTGGAAAACAGGGACTTACAATATGCTCTCCCACAATTGGATCACACAGTCCCCCACAGGGGTTAACCAAACTATCCTTCACCTCACCATCCAGTGCCTCGCACACGTACCCCACACCACTCTTCTGAGATTGGCAAGACAGTATCTGACTGTCTCTGTCACTCAACCCACACTCTTCTGGGCGGTCTTCACACTCACATACCAGGACTTCAACCATGGGGGAACCCCTCTCCCTGCACCTCTCATCTAGAGTCAGTAGAGTGTCCCTCCCACCACTAGGACCATGAATCCCTGCGTCAGTTTCCCTATTCCTCTCAGGGACACTGCGCACTACTGGAGCTACCTCATGTCCTTGAACCTCCTGGTGTATGTTAACCCCTCCTTCAAGTCAGGCGCCACATCTCTGGGTGTGTGCACTACTCTCTCAGCACTGAATAACTTAATTTTGCTGCCACCATCTGAGCTGGACTCCACCTCCAACTCAGCAAAGCTCACTTCCTGAGCTGCCCAAATTTCTTTTTCTTGGGCTAAGGCCCTCTGAGCCTCATCAATCTCTCTCAGCTCTTCGTCAATTTCTCTCAGCTTCTGCTCATAAGCCAGAAGCCAGCTATCTGTTTCTGTTTCTCCCTCACTTCTAGGGAATTCCTCCTCCTCAGACTCAACTGGTAGTGTTGCCTTCCAGCGGGGTAACTCATACTGAAATAGGGATGCCTCTAGATCCTCCCTGGACCTTCTCTTCACAGGCAGCCCTCTTTCCTTGCAAAACACACGTAGCTCCTTCATTGTGTAGATAAACATGTGCCAGAAGTTGAGTTCCATTTTGCAACAACTAACCAGAGTCATGGTATCAAAAATACCTCCAGGAGGACACCATAAAACAGAAAAACAGTATGTGGTCGCGTTTGGTCTGCACTCAATAGTAGTGTTCACCAATCACTGTACATGAATCACAAATGCAAGTCCAGAATCCTCACCGCTGACCACCAATGTTAGATTTGGGGGTCTCTAGTTGGCAGAGGTATGTACCTTTGTCCAAATAGGGACCCTTGAGTCTAGTCAGGGAAAGTAGGTACACTCCCGAAATAACCCCTGCTCACCCTCTTGGTAGCTTGGCACGAGCAGACAGGCTTAGTTCAGAGGCAGTGTGTAAAGCATTTGTGAACATATACAGTAATCAAGTGACAACACTACAAATGGACACCACACAGGTTATATATTTATAAAAATAGGTATACTTTATATAGATTTATCACAAGACCATAAACGACAAAAATAATCCACAATACTGTTAAGAATACTTAGTTCTGATCAAAAGGCTTAATTCAAGGTTCTGTGCGAGTCGGTAGCCTCCTCCGGCTACGGCGATGTCGAGAACAAACAGAGTCTAACAAATCCAGCTGACCGCGTCGAGACGGGCCAACACAGCGTAGACAGACTCGGTCACAGTACCTTTTACTTGAAGCGGCAGGCACGGGCGTGCGAGCCGGATGGCTGTTCGTCGCGGTCGCGATGCAAAAATGGAAGCGTTGCAGGACGCGTTGTCCCTCGATGCGGTGCAGGCAGCGGCTCGTTGACGTCGTCGAGACGGAGTCGGTGAGACCAGGGCCGTGCGTTGCAGGGCGAGACGGTGCTTCGATGCGGTGCTGGCAGGTTGCGGTGCGGCGACGGAGCCGGATTCAGGAGCTGGCGTCGATCAGTCCGGACAGCGGTGCGAGTCGGGCGGTGCGTCGCAAGCGTGCGAGCGGTGCCCAACTCCGGTGCGGTCACAGGACTCGAACTCAGCAGCAGTGACCGTGTCGGTCGGACCAGTTCGATTCGGCGTAGCGAAGCGTTGCAGGACGCGTTGTCCCTCGATGCGGTGCAGGCAGCGGCTCGTTGACGGAGTCGGTGAGACCAGGGCCGTGCGTTGCAGGGCGAGACGGTGCTTCGATGCGGTGCTTGCAGGACACCGAGTCGGTCGTGAGAGTCGGTCACAGCTCCCTACCTCTGTAGCCACTGAAACAGGTTTCCAGCAGCAATTCACAAAGGGGTGAAGTCCAATGGTCCTGGGACTTCGGTCAGGGGGCAAGCTCTCTTCCAAGCCCTTGGAGATCCTTCACAAGTTGATGAAAGTCACAGCAAAGCAAAAGTTCCTTTCTCCTCTCTTTGGCAGTCAGGCAAACCACTGCAGGCCAATCCCCCAAGCAGCACTTCAGGCTTAGGGATAGTTTCTCCTCAGTTTCTTCTTGGTTCCGCTCCTCAGTAAAGGTTTCTTCTTGTTCCCAAAAGTGATCTAATCTTCCTGGGGTCTGGGTGCCCCTCTTATACCCTGATTCTCTTTGTTCTCTGGAGGCAGAGAGGCCTCTGCCTAGTCCAAAACCAGTTCTGGTCAGTCCTGGAGCACTTTGTTTTTCTGACTCCTTCTTTCCTTTCAGAATGTGGGGCAGAGTGCTCAGCCGCCCGGCAGGAGGTGGAGCCAGCATTGTGGAAGGCAGGCACAGCCCTATTCAGACCTGCGCTGACTCACCCTGTCTCCTGTAGCCACCCCCAGCCCCTGTCACTCAATCTCCAGACAAGGAATACACAACCTAGCAGAGGCAGGCTTGGATAGTTAGGCAAGAAAATACCCACTTTCTAAAAGTGGTATTTTCGAACACAGAATGTTAAAACCAACTTCACTAAAAGATGTATTTTATCATCCTGAGTTCAGGCATACTAAATTCGTTTTTCTACCAGGTTCCCTGGGTCAGTTCTGACTATAAGGTGTAATAGTCAGTCTGCCCATTCTGGCCTATGGGGAGCAGGTAGCCTTGCAATAGTGAAAAACGAAAATGGCTGTAATTCACTATTAGGACATGCCACACACACCAGGGCATGTCCTACCTTATACTTACAATGCACCCTGCCCTAGGGCCTACTTTAGGGGTGACCAACATGCAGTAAAGGGAAGGTTTAGGGACTGGTAAGTGGGTGTACTCACCAAGTCGACATGGCAGCCCGAGGCTGCACACAGGCTCTGCGATGGCAGGCCCGAGACATATTTTACAGGCCGCTTCTGTGGGTGGCACAACCAGTGCTGCAAGCCCACCAGCGGCATTGGATTTACAAGCCCTGGGCACACACAGTGCACTGTACTAGGGACTGACAAGTAAACCAATCATCCAATCATGGAGTCACTAATCCATAACACAATTTACAATAGGGAGAGCATATGCACTTTAGCACTGATCAGCAGTGGTAAAGTGCCCAGAGTCATAAAACAGCCAACAACAGGTCAGAAAAAATATAGGAGGAAGGCAAAAAGTTTAGGGATGACCGTGCAAAAAGGGCCAAGTCCAACAGGCCCTATGATGAAGCATGCCACTAACTAGTGGGTGAGAGCAGTATTAACAGACCCTAAGGGTTTCCCTAACGCAGATTGCAAAGATAAAATGAACATAGAGGCTTTCCCTTCTTTATGTGTAATGTAGAACTTAGGGTGGACTGGGGAAGCTTTATCCTCTAGTCCCTTTCTTTTTAGAGTGTGATCGCTGCACCATTGTAGCGGGATGCAAGGATCGAGGCACACGTGGGGACGTGGTAAACTTGGTTTTATTTTATGTACAACTCTTTTCTTAGGGGAGGCCAGAGTTCAAACACTGAGGCAATGCGACTCCAGTCCTGTTAGCGTCACAGGGCGCGTCTGCTTCTCTTCCTGGTTGTCTTCTCCCCTCGCAAGTGGTGTCTCGGTGGTGCACGGCGTGGAAACAGAAAGAAAATAAGGGCGGGGGAAACGTGAGGAGTATTGTAGGGTTTGTATACAGGGGATGGGGGAGTGAGGGATCACCAGTGCTTGCACACGACTACGACGGTGACTAGGTGCACAGGGTAATGGGAATTGTCCAGAGTAGCAGGAGGCGCTTTACTCGCCGGTATTTGCGCTCCTCCCCACCCACCCTGAAACGCGCTCCCGTACCTGTTTTAGCCACGCTCCTCCTGAAGCGTGGCAGGGCGCAGCATAGGACCGTTGGTCTCCTGGCTTTGTTGCCACTGCCTCTTCCTCCAAACCAGCCTCCAGCCGCGGTCGTCTCTCCTCTGGCGTTCCGCATCGGTTTCTCGAGGTTCTCCAGTCTTCGCTGCCTCCTCGACTTCCGCTATCCTCTACCTCGTCACGATAGCCTTCACCTTCTATAGGCCAGTCGAGCGTGACGTCAGAGACCTGGGCGTCGTCTTCGTGGGAGTATGTCCAGTTAAAGGGATCCTGTCTCTTTATTCTGTTTTCTTCCTCTTGCGGTTCAAAGCAATATTCCTTTGGCTGAAACGATAGGGAAGGACTCGTTTCAGTCGACACAGTCCACCAGCCCTCTGTCTCTTCCATCCCCTCCCGTGAGTCGCCTGAGTTGTGACATACCTCCCCCCTAGGGTTCTCCCGTTCGGGGAGAGGAAACACACGAGACAGGAAATCCGCGCTTCCGTTATCAACACCCCTGCGATGTTTCACCTCAAAAGAGAAGGGTTAAAGTGACAGGAACCAATGCAATATGCGTGGATTATGGCCCATATTCCTGCTCATCCACTGGAGTGGTGCGTGATCAGTGTAGAGGGTGAAGTGGCTACCCTCCAGGTAATACTTCAGTTTATCTATGGCCCATTTTACCGCAAGACATTCCTTCTCAATGGTAGGATCCTTTTCTTCTCGGGGAAACAATCTCCGACTGATAAAAAGAATGGGGTGCTCTACACCTTCCGAGGATATTTGTGATAATACGGCTCCCAGTCCGTAGTCGGAGGCGTCCGTATGTAGAATGAAGGGTTTGTTGAAGTCAGGGGAGGCTAATACCGGGCCACTAGTGATAGCTCGTTTCAACTTGACAAAAGCACCCACCATAGCTTCCGAGGGGTTCAACAATATCTGTGTCTTCACCGTTTTTCTGAGGGCGTCAGTGAGAGGAGCCGCTATCTCCGAATACTGTGGGATGAAACGTCGGTAATAACCTAACAACCCCAGAAAGGCCCTCGTCTCTCTTTTGGTGGAAGGGAAGGGAGTATCTATTATCGCCTTTATCTTTTCTTTCTGGGGGCGATCACACCATGACCTAATACGTACCCTAAGTATCGGACTGACTGGAAGCCCACCCGGGATTTTTTGAATTGATGTGTAACCCTGCCTTTAGTAGGGAGTGTAGGACCTGTCGTATGTGTTCTAGGTGACGCTCCCATGTGGGGCTGAACACCACGATATCGTCCAAATAGGCTGATTCAAATGACTGCTGTTCCTGGAGGACTGTATTCATTAAGCGCTGGAAGGTGGCAGGTGCTCCGTGCAGGCCGAACGGGAGGACAGGAAACTCATAGAGCCCATCTGGTGTAACGAAAGCTGTCTTCTCCCTATCGGCCTGGTTCAAAGGGACCTGCCAATAGCCCTTCGTTAGGTCAAAAGTGGTTATATATCGGGCCTCTCCCATCTTCTCAATCAACTCGTCTATCCTAGGGATGGAGTAGGAATCAAATTTGGAGATCGAGTTGAGAGCTCTGAAATCCATACAGAACCTGGTGGTTCCGTCAGGTTTGGGAACCATCACGATGGTAGAGGACCACTCTCTCCTTGAGGGGCGGATGACTCCCATCTCCAACATACTTTTGACTTCATCACGTACCGCCTGTCTCCGGGCAGCTGGTATACGATATGGTCGTTGTTTGATGACCCGACCTGGGAGGGTCCTGATGGAGTGTTCAATGAGGGACGTCTTTCCGGGCTCATCTGAGAAGAGATGAGAGAAAGGACGCAGTACCTCAACCAAGGACTCTTTGTCCTGGAGTGTCAAGGTCTCGTTTATGACAAGTTGGCTTAAAGTACAGGAGGGCGAGTCTAGAGTAACAGGTTGGGCTACATGGGTGGAGACAGGAAGGGGCCCTAACCATTTCTTGAGGATGTTTATATGGTAGGTCTGGATACGAGAAGGTCGGACCTGTACTTTATAGCTGGTGTTCCCAACAGTCCCCACTATTTTATACGGGCCCATCCACTCCGACTTAAATTTACTAGCCGAAGAGGGTAACAAGACCAACACCCAGTCTCCAATGGCCAGCCGCCGCCATTTCTTGCCTTTGTCATAATGGTGCTTTTGTTTTTTCTGCTTTCTTTCTAGGTGAGAATATGCCAAGTCCCGCAACTTTCCTTGGAAGACACCAGGGACCTGGTGTATTCCAAGAAACCCCTGGCTTCATCTACTTCCTCCCTCTCCCAAGCCTCCTTGGTCAACTCTAGGAGAGACCTGGGTTGTCTCCCATACAGCATCTCGAATGATGAACATCCGAGACTACTTTGGACCTGGCTCCTTATCACATATAAGGCCAAAGGAAGCAGATGGTCCCAGTCGGTCCCCTCACTACTCAGCATCTTTTTGAGGATGGCCTTCAGGGTCCCGTTATACCTCTCTACGAGGCCATCGGTCTGGGGATGGTACACCGATGTTTTAATGTGAGTCAGGTTGAGGGTTTTGCACACTTCCTTCATAAGTCGGGAGACTAAAGGGGTGCCCTGATCTGTCAAGATCTCGCGAGGGAACCCTACTCTGGAGAACAATTCAACCAGTTTTTCTGCAATGTTGTGTGTAGTGGGAGCTTTCAGGGGAAATGCTTTGGGATAACGGGTCGTATAATCCACCAGTACCAGAGCGTACAGGTGTTCCTTTGCGGGTTTTCGGTAGGGGGCCTATGAGGTCCATGCCCACCCTCTCGAATGGCACACCTATGATGGGTAAAGGCTGTAGGGGCACCGGAGGAGGGCGATACAGGCTCTTCTTCTGGCAGATCTCGCATTCCTGACAGTACTGTTTTATGTCTCTATATACCCCGGGCCAATAAAAGTGCCTCAACACGTTTTGTGTGACCTTCTCCACCCCGATATGCCCTGCAGTGAGATGCGAGAAGAACAGTATTTGCTTCCTGAAAGGTAATGGTACGAGGAGTTGAGGATTATCCCCCCTATTCCCAAGTCGATATAGCAACTCGTTACTGATGAGAAAACGGGGAAACGTAATCGGGTCATTATCTTTTTGCCCCTGGGCACTTTGCCAAGCCTGCTGGAGGGTTGGATCATTAAACTGGGCAAATTTAAAGTTACGGTCAAGCAGCCAGGGTTCAGAGGTAACAAGGGCAGGGAGGAGTGTCTCTCTGGCGGCAACCTGTTCTACCCTTTGGTTTTGCCCTTTCACATGGTCAAGGAATAACTCAAGAAAACCCGGATTGTCTGTCCCTATAATAAGATCTTCAGGGAGCCCATCCAACACCCCCACCTTCACTTCATGCGGGGACCCACCTATTGGACTGAGAGTGACGGAGGCGAGGGAATAAGGCCTCACATCGCCGTGTACGCATCTGATGTGCACCAAGACCTCCGGAATGAGCTGTGTATGCATGATCAGACCCCTCTTTATGACTGACTGTCTACACCCCGAGTCCAACAAGGCCTTCACTGTCTTCCCATTCACCCCTACACTTACGTAAAAAGCCTTCCCCATCCATGGGTTCCTCCTGGGTTTTCCTTTGGGGACATACTCGAGCTATATGGCCCCACTCGCCACAGTCGAAGCATTGAGGGCCCTTGTATGATGGAATGTCTGGTTTATGGGGGCAAGGTTTTGGTGGCTCTGGTGGTGGCCTCTTGTTCCACTTCTCGTTTTTTCCTTGAGTGGCTTTGCTGGTTTTTTCGGGTTCCCACACCATCCGAGGTTGGGCTCTAGAAAAGGTTGTGCCCATTTCGATTGCTTGTTCAGTAGTAAGATGCGAATGTTGTTTCAACCATCTCTGTGTATTATACGGAAGGGCTTCTAGAAATTGCTCCAGATAAATCCTGTCCATTATCTCTTCTTTTGTGCTATGTCTCGGCCGCAGCCACTTGTCTGCAGCAGCCTTTAGCTGGAAAAAGAGCGTTTTCGGATTCTCCCCCGGATGTCCCCTCTCCTTTCTGAAGCGTATACGGAAGGCCTCAGCATCCAGGCCCAAGTGGTCAAGAATGATGTTCTTGATCTCCGTATATGGGGTGTTGCCGTCGCTGTTGGCCACCTGATAGGCGGCTTGTGCCTCTCCGGTAAGCAGAGGGGCTAGGAAGAATGGCAATTTCTCAATGGGCCATCCACAGGCCCGAGCCGCTCTCTCAAAATTGAGAAGGAATGCGTCAGGATCGTCCCCCGCCGTATACTTCTGGAGAGAGACCCCGGAAGGCCCCGAAGGGGTGGGAGGTCTAACACCCTGACCCCGGGCTGTTGTCTGTTCAGCTGCTACTTTCTGTATTTCCTCTAGTTGTGCGGCGATAGTGTCCTTGAACACGTTACGGTGGGCCTGTGCCGAACTCAACTGGCGCTCTACGGCCCATCCTAATTTCTCATGTCCTGCTATTAATTGTTGGATGAGTGTGTCCATTATGTCTGTGCCAATGGACGGGTTGCCCGCATTCTCCACCAGTTGTAGTGGGCTGCAAGGATCGAGGCACACGCAGGGACGTGGTAAACTTGGTTTTATTTTACGTACAACCCTTTTCTTAGGGGAGGCCAGAGTTCAAACACTGAGGCAATGCGGCTCCAGTCCTGTTAGCATCACAGTGCACGTCTGCTTCTCTTCCTGGTTGTCTTCTCTCCTCGCAAGTGGTGTCTCGGTGGTGCACGGCGTGGAAACAGAAAGAAAATAAGGGGGGGGGGAAACGTGAGGAGTATTGTAGGGTTTGTATACAGGGGATGGGGGAGTGAGGGATCACCAGTGCTTGCACACGACTACGACGGTGACTAGGTGCACGGGGTAATGGGAATTGTCCAGAGTAGCAGGAGGTGCTTTACTCGCCGGTATTTGCGCTCCTCCCCACCCACCCTGAAACACGCTCCCGTACCTGTTTTAGCCACGCTCCTCCTGAAGCGTGGCGGGACGCAGCATTGGACCGTTGGCTGCCTGGCTTTGTTGCCACTGCCTCTTCCTCCAAACCAGCCTCCAGCAGCGGTCGTCTCTCCTCTGGCGTTCCGCTTCGGTTTCTCGAGGTTCTCCAGTCTTCGCTGCCTCCTCGACTTCCGCTTTCCTCTACCTCGTCACGATAGCCTTCACCTTCTATAGGCCAGTCGAGCGTGACGTCAGAGACCTGGGCGACGTCTTTGTGGGAGTATGTCCAGTTAAAGGGACCCTGTTTCTTTATTCTGTTTTCTTCCTTTTGCGGTTCAAAGCAATATTCCTTTGGCTGAAACGATAGGGAAGGACTCGTTTCAGTCGGCACAGTCCACCAGCCCTCTGTCTCTTACAGCCCCTCCCGTGAGTCGCATGAATTGTGACAACCATGCAGGTAAATTCTCCAGCCTTCACTCTCCACTGTCCCACCACTGGCCTTTTCAGGGAAATGATGGGATAGAAAGACCCGCCGGGTTCCCGGGTCCAGGCCTGTAAGTCGCACTGAACCTGTATGGCAGCAGTTGAACAGCCTATCGCTCAATTCGTGGAGGTGGGTGTGGTGCAGTGCCACCAAACAGGCTTACCAGGAGTTTATGATCCGTGACCACCTTGAATTCTCTGTCATAGATGTACAGATAGAAGTGATGTCAAGTACACTTGATGGCTATTGCCTCCCATTCAATTTGCGAACAGAGCGCTTCCATTGCTGTGAGTACCCAGCTCACAAATGCCAATGGGGCCCACATGCCCAGCTCCTGATCCTGTGTTAGGACAGCCCCTAGTCCCACGGGGCAGGCACCGACCACCACTTCCGTCGCTTTGTCTGGATTGAAAGAGGCCATCATGTTGTCTGCTAGAAGCGCATTTTTGATTTCGTCAAATGCCTTCTGTTCCACCGTGCCCCATGTCCATCTGTTCTCCACCTTTGTAAGGTCTCGAAGAGGGTCTGATAGTTTTACTAGGTTTGTTAGGAAATGGCCACAATAGGTTGCTATGCCCAAGAACTTGCACACCTCTGTGACGTTCCGAGGCACAGGGGCTGCCCTGATTGCTGCCGATTTCCTGGGGTCTACCTGGTGGGCATCCCATGAAAAGACAAATACGAAGAAATCAATCCTTGGCTCAAAGAACGAGCATTTGTCTCTGTGCAACTTCAGTCCACTGTCACTCTTTGGAGCATGGCTTTGAACTATTTGCTATAATCGGCTAGGGTGGACGAGTAGATCATGATGTCGTCGCTAATGGTAAGGACCCCTTCAAGCTGCAACAGTGTTTCCCGTATGGCATTTTGAAACACTTTGGCTGCTGAATAAATCCTGAAGTTCAACCTCTTATATCTTTTCAGTACCAGGTATACTGAAAACGCAGTGATATACCCAATATCTGGGTGTAGCATCAGTTGGTGATATCCAACATTCAGGTCAAGTTTTGAGGACCACCTTCCTCCATTAACATCCGCGATGATGTCATCCATTGTCGGGGTGATGTGCTGCTCCCGACGGATGGCACCATTATGTAGCCTCATATCAACACAGAGCTGTATCGCCCCAGGCTGCTTTGACTTGTCAGTAATTACCAGGTGGGAAACCCACGGGGTGGGTCCTGTCACTTGCTCAATGACATCCATTTGTTCTAATTTGTCAAGTTCAGCCTCCACTTGAGCTCTCAGGTGAAATGGTATCCTCCTGTGACGTAGTGCAGTAGCTTGCACCGTTTTGTCAATGTGGAGCTTCTTTTTGGCACCCTAGTTCCTTGAACAGACCTGGGAATTGGTCCAAAATTTGGTCCACTAGCAAACCGTGAATCTCCTTTGTGAAGAACACTAGTCAAGAGTCCTCCGATGTACTGCATCTCAGCAATGTGCCATCCCCTTCTTTGGTTACATGAACATAGTCATGATTTCTTGGTCTCCATGGTGTACCGTGGTATACATGGCTCCTGCCAGCAGGATGGGCTCTGTGCCCCCATATGCGTAGATTCTCCTGCGGGATGGCTGCAGTGGCAGTATGGGACATAGCTGTAGATATTGTTGCTGGTTCATCAGGTTGACCAATGCTCCTGTGTTGATCAGAATGTGCACCACCGTGCACCACCGTGCCTATGATAGTGATGTCACAAACTGGTTGGGGACGCCTTCCTCCGGAACCTAGAGCTGGAAAGGAGACGAAGCACACTTCCTCATGTTGGAGTTCTCATCCAGCGACTGCTGTCACACGGCCCTTGTGGACGGCCCTCTGCCACGTGCACACTGACCCCTGTCGCTAATTCGGCACACTCTTGCAAAGTGATTCGGCTTGTTGCATGTCAAGCACATGCATCCAGCTGCTGGACACTTGTCTGCAGGGTGAGCTTCCCGCCCACAATTTCCACATGACACAGCCACGTCTGACTTGAACCGACCCCTCTGTGGTCGTGTTTGGGTTTGGATGGCGTCCACCGACTCCAACTTGATGGGTGTCCCACTGCTTCCCAAGGACGGTCCTGCCCCACGGTTGAGGGCCACTTCCAGCTCATCTGCTCTCACACTGGACAGGCCTTAAGTGCACGCCATCACCAGCATGTCCTCTAGTTTGATCCCAGGCTGTCTGAGGATTAGTCTCCTGAGGGTGGCCGACCTACACCCTGAATGAGCTGTGCCCTGACCTCCTACTATTGGTCGTCGTAAGTGTACATGCTCGCCAACACCCTCAGCCGGGTGTAAAAATTATCAAAGTGCGCATTGAAGGTGGTGATCGCAGAATCATTGTCACTTATATCCCCCTATGTTTGAGAGGTTTGTACCCTTCGTCCCCAATGAAATGTAATAGAGGGAACCTCTTCACCTCAGGGTCCCACTCCCTGGTGGCCCTGAAATAGATTTCATAGGTGCCCACCCATGTCTTCCACCTGGGAGCAACCGTGGCCAGGCCTGCCATTTTGCTGAACGGTGCCAGCACCCCCACGGCTGAGTGTATGCTCTCTCCAGCCCTCGCAGCAGCTATGTGTCATCCAGGGCCTGCCCCATTGGGCCCCTGATGCACTGGCATCATCATCCATCCTCCTTCACAGGCCTCACCCACTGCTACAAGGTGTCACTGGTCTCTGGAGGTGGTGCTTACCATCCGTTTACCCTCTCAGGCGGCACCGATGTGGGGACTTCAGCTCTGGCTCGGTTTACTGCACCGGTATGGGGCCCTCAGTAGTGTTTCCAAGTGCTGGTTGTGTCCACCTGGCGCCTTCTCAAGCCACCCCAGTGTATGGCCTTATGCTGTCCACCAGAAGAGGGGGCTCTGAGCAGGCTGCAGTCACTTGCAGCACAGGGCGGGTCACCGGTAGCACTTCTCTGCTCCCTCACACCATGCAGGCCGCACTGTCGTGGCTCGGCACCTTCCTGGTAGGCTCCCGCCATGCCCTTTTTGACGTCTGGGTCGAGGCATGAAATATCTATCATACGCACTAAGCAGGGCACTGCAATGATGACAGCACACTCTCAATTTCTTCCTAAAGAAGGAGAAATTCAAAATGCTCACACTCGCTCAAGTCCTGTCTGCCCTGGACCCATGAGACTGGATGGTAGTGTTGGACTTGCAGGACATACTTCCACATTCCCGTCCTACCTGCCCACAGATGTTATCTGCGGTTCATGATAGGTCACGAGCACTTTCAGTTCACTGTGCTCCCCTTTGGCCTTACCAGCACCCCTCGAGTGTTCATCGAGGTGATGGCGGTGGTTGCAGCTCATCTGCAGAGATCAGGGGTACCAGTGTTCTTCTTTCTTGATGACTGGCTGTTGAAGGCGGGCTCATCCCAGGCAGTTGTTTCCCACCTCCAGACTACTGCAGACCTCCTGCACTTGCTGGGGTTAACTATCAATGTACTGAAGTCACACCTGACCCCTTATCAGATGATCCCTTTCATCTGAGCTGTTCTGGACACAGTGCAGTTTCAGGCTTATCCTCCTGAACTGCGAGTGCAGGATATTCAGGCTATGATATCGATGTTTCAGCCTGTGTCCTTGATTTCAATAAGAATGATTCTTAGGCTGCTGAGGATCATGGCCTCCTGTATGTGACACATGCCCGCTGATATATGTGGGCTCTCCAGTGGACCTGAAGTTCCAGTGGGCGCAGCATCAGGAGAATCTCTTCAGCATGGTCCAGATCTCAGAGGGAGCTGCAAAAGATCTACGGTGGTGGTTAACGAACCATGATTGGTCCAGCGGCAGACCTCTCTCCCTTCCCCAACCAGAGCTGACTGTAGAGACAGATGTGCAACTCCTGGGATGGAGAGGCCATCTGGGAGAGGTGGAGATCAGAGGACTCTGATCCCCAGCGGAATCCAGACTCCACATCAACCTGTTGAAGCAGCGAGTGATATAGCTGGGATTGAAAGCCTTTCTACCCTCCATCAAGGGAAGGCTAGTGCAGGTGTTCACAAACAACACCACAGCCATGTGGTACTGCAACAAACAGGGCAGGGTGGGGTCATGGAAACGTTGTCAAGAGACCCTGCGTCTCTGGACATGGCTAGAAAGCCAGGGCATTTTCCTGGTGGTTCAGCACCTGGCAGGCTCTCTGAATGCCAGAGCGGACAAACTCAGCTGAAGATGCCTACCGGGTCACAAATGGCATCTCCATCCAGAGGGGGTGCAAGGTCTCTTTCAGCAGTGGGAACAGCCTTGGTTAGATCAATTCACCACCACCGAGAATGAGCAATGTCAGCAGTTCTGTGCGCTGGAGTTTCCAAGGCGGCTCTTGCTCAGAGGCACTTTTTGTCTCAAGTGGAGTTCAGGCCTCCTGTATGCCTTTCTGCCCATATTACTCCTGCCCAGAGTTCTCAAAAGATTAGGAACTACTGGGCCCAAGTCATCCTTGTGGCTCTAGACTAGGCTCAGAGAGTCTGGAATCCCGAACTGTTGAGCATGGTCATCGGAGCCTCCGATCAGGCTGCCCCTTCGGGAGGATCTTCTGTTGCAGCAGCAGGGGAGGGTTCTAGACAGAACCTGTCAATACTCTACCTTCAATCATGGAGATTGAGCAGTGACAGTTGATAGCTTTGGACCTTTTGCCTGAAGTCTGTCATGTCATCTTGGCAGCCAGGTGTCCCTCCACCAAGACAGTATACGCCTGCCACAGGGGTAAGTTGGTGCCATGGTGTGCAGAAAAACAACTCGATCTCCTTTCTGCTCCCCTTTCTCAGGACCTTCTGTTTATTCTTTATCTTGCCCAGCAGGGCTCTGCTTCGGGCACCTGAAAAGGTTATCTTTCTGCCATCTCGGTATTTGTTTGGCTGCCAGATCACCCATCCCTTTTTCCAGTGCCCTATTTTTACAAAGGTTTCTGAAAGGTCTGCAACACTTATTCCCACCTTCTTCCTTCATCATGCCTCAGTGGAACCTTAACTTAGTATTGACTTTTCTGATGTGCACTCCCTTCAAGCCGCTCCATAACTGCCCTATTAGTCTCTTTACTATCAGGATGGCCTTTCTAGTGGAAACAACATCTGCCCGGAGGGTCAGTGAGCTCCAGGCTCTGTCATCTAAGCCCCCGTATCTCGACATCTTCCCAGACAAGCTGGTCCTTAGCATTAGAGCTTCCTGTCTACCAAAGGTGGTCACTCCCTTTCATATAGGCCAGTTCATCACCCTACCTATCTTTTACTCTCCGCCTCATCCCTCTAAGGAAGATGAGTGACTCCCCTGGCTGGACCCAAAAAGAGCGTTGTCATTCTATCTTGACACACAAAAGCATTCCGGGTGGACGACCAACTCTTCTTGGGGTTTGTTGGAGCCAAGAAAGGGAAGGCAGGACAGAAACGGACCATCTCCTGATGGATCGTGCTCTGTATCAAAATCTGGTATGCATTGGCCAAGAAGCAACCCTTTGAGGGCCTGTGTGCTCATTCCACCAGAGCCAAGGCTGCAACCACTGCAGTAGCACACACAGTCCCTCGCTCTTGATATCTGCCAGGCAGCAATGTGGGCATCTCTGCACATGTTTACTAAGCGCTAGTGCCTGGACAGTCAGGTCCGTAGGGTTGAGCACTTTGCCCGTTTGGTCCTGCAGAATCTTCTAGTTTGAATTTGTTCCGCAGACCCACCTCTGAGAAGGTATTACTTGGGTATCTATTCTAAGGTACTCAACGCTGACAATGCCACACCAAGCCAAACGACGCCATCTACCGGGTACTGCTCACATCAAATTTCAAGATCCAGTCTGACACCTGGGAAAAATTCTAAAGTAAGGAGTCTACGGCTAGATAGCGTCTCTACCAGACAAGGTGCTACCGAAAGTAAGTAACTTGGGGGCATATCAGCAAGGGCCGGCGATAATTATCGCTAAGCGCACTTAGCGCTAGGATAATTATCGCCGGCTATCGCTGCTTTCTATCGCGGAGATAGCGTGCTATCAGCAACGCTTATCTCCAAAGCGATAGAAATGCAAGCGATAGCTGGAAAACAGTGTGATTATCGCTGGGAAACCAGCGATAATCGCACTGTGACCGGCGATACCTTGCTGATAGGGCAGGGTGGTCTTAGCCACGTAATCCACCTCCCATTGGATTACATGGCTAAGTCAGAATTAAAGCATGCATAAGGAAAGTAGCGATAACCGTGGTTAGCGCTACTTTTCTTATCGCTATGCTTGTTAGCGATTCCCCTGATAATTGGAGTAATGTCGGTTAGCGACATTCCTCCAGTTATTTCGGGAAGGAACGCCCACTTTGCATCTCATTAGAGATGCAAAGCTGGGCGTTCAGTAAACAGGCGCTAAGGCATGGATTCACGCGTTAGCGTGTCCATGCTGATAGGGCGATAAAATTATCGCCGCTTTTCGTCCGAAAACGGACGCTACAGCGGCGATAATTTTATCGCCTCGTCTTGCTGATATGCCCCTTGTTCTTATGTCATAAAATCCTATTTAGTTTACTACTCTCTCAGCAGCTTTTTCAAATGTCTGGTTGTAAGGATGCAGAATTGAAAGAAGGGCCCATGGGATGCACAATTTGCACTGAGTAAAGGCAAAATAAGGAAAAGTAACAATCAAAAACAAAAGGAAAGGGCGTGATCCACACAGACTTCCGTTGGGGGCTCAACTATAAGCTCCAGAATCCCTTGTGCCTCAGAGGCAGAGTCTGCAGCTAGCGCCATTGAGCGCATAAACTCTGCCTCAGCTACTGCAGCACAGGATGTGCTCCACATGGACTTACTGCTGGGGGCCCAACTACAAGCCCCAGAATCCCTTGTGCCTTAGGGTTAGAGTCTGTATCTAGCGTCATTTGGCCACCCCTCTTGGTGCCAACAATCCCCTCTGATGCTCTTCTCCGCGACTGACATATTGCCCAGTGTTGGCTCACTAGTCAAACCTTACTGTGTACTGTGATTATTTGTGATTATTGGCTGCCACAGTCAGGATGGGGAAGCGTGCTGTAGGAGTGATTAACAAAGAAATTGAACTTATTGAATGACGTTTATCGTTATATCCCGATTACTCTGCACAAACCACTTGCTTCACACTGGGGTCGCCTGCGGGACTTGCTGCTATCCCTGTACTGAGTCCCTTTGTCTTTCTCTTCCTGCGCATTCGGCACCACCATTTATTCTACCTTGCTCTCCAGCTAAGGGTGCGCCGGCGAAAAGAAAGAGGCACCAGCCATTAAAACCTAACAGCAGTCGATTATCTACTTCAGCCCTTATGTGGGAGCTAGTTGGATGTAGTCCTGTAGACTGTTGACACGGACGGGGATTTTGTGAAAAAATAACTGCTATTTTGGAGGCCAAATCAAAACCTATTTTTGACAGATTGAGGGCCTTTGAAGCTGAACTTTCACAACTGAACTTGGTTGTGTTGCCTCCGACTCTGGCCCCTGCCCAGCTTGCAGACACTGGCTTGGGAGGCGTAGTCCTCCTGAACTGCAGTGCTCAAGTAGCAGACAATCCAAGTTTGACACCAAATTTGCCCTTAGATAATTGAGACTCCAGGCCTAGTTGTTCCAACACACTCCCCTCTTTGCAGGCAGAAAGGGCTGACCCCAGGGAAGGAAGGGAAAGGAAAGTTGGGGCGGGTGGGAACTTAGCCCCATGGAGGTCATGCCTTCCTACAATAAACCTCCCATCTGTGGCCTGCCCTTACGAGACAGTATTGTGAAATGTTCTGTGTTTGGCACCAAATAGCTTTGAATTCTTTGCTCAGCTAAAAAATAAGGTCCTCCACTGGCTCCATATAAATACAAATCTTCCCTTTTCAGTTATGTCTAACAATCTGAACGTTCACAGGGTGGGCCCTTCGGAAAAGAACCTAGCGGGAGATTGTGTGGTTGTTAATTTCAGGCATCCTGCTATCATTCAGAGGCTGATGTCCAGGGATTCATTTCCTCGGGAAACTCAGACCTCCATCAATCCCTTCCACTTGGGTTGTTTTTATTGTCACCTGCAGTTGGGGGGTGTAGATCCAGTTCATCACCCCAGGGTGTTCGTTTACCGCAATGCTACTGCCAGTAGGTTTCCAGCGCTCAACAATCTTTCCAAGACTGATGGACTCGCTTCTGACCACACAGCCACAGCTCCCTCTATCCTTTCTATTTCTTACTATTGTAAATTGGGGATTGGGATGCCAAAGTCGGCTACAAGCCAATCTATTGTCCTCGTTTTAGGATCGCCAATGCCAACCCCCTGTCTGGCTCCTGTACCTCCCACTAGCGCATCTATAAATAATTTGCAGAAGACCTCCGTCTGTCTGGTTGATGCCCCATTAGTTGATGTAGGGACAGTAGTTGTAGCCTTACCTACATCATTACCAATGCAGTCTAATTTTACAGCTATCCTAAGTTGGAATACAGCTGGGATTAGCTCACACCTGAAGGACATGGAGTGGGGCATATTTAGCAATGGCCAAGGGGTCTGTCTTTTTCAGGAGAAATGGGCTACCAAAAATGTATATAGAAGTGGACTTGAGTTATTGTGTTCTTGCTGTAAGGTCACCAGTTGGACGATCATCGGGTGGCTTGCTTCTTTGGCTGAGTACTGCGTTGTCTTGTGCCATAGAGGAGCTTCCTTTTGCATCACCTGATACCCAAGGTCTGATCATTTCTCTACTCTAGGGAATGCCACTTTTATTAATTAATATCTACAATAGGAACTCTGGAAACCAGACTGAATCTCAATTCACTTTATGGCAGCTGCAGCCAGTCGGGAGGGGCCACGTTCCCCACCTTTTTCCAGAAAAGAAGAGTGTCTGAGGCTGAGCAAAGGTCAGGCTGACAGACACTCTTCTTGTTCAGGTCAGGCAGCCAGGAGATACACATGCACTAAATGCGCAGGCTCCTGGTTGCCTGAGAGGAACTTTGCCAGGCTCAGGGATTCACAGCCCTGTGGGCACGACCTCCTCAGCCTGGCAAAAGTCCCTCGAGGCCCTCCTCCTCATGATGAGGGGGAGCGTCACTGATTACCTTGGACCTGGGCGCTTCAGTTTTAAGCCCTGAAGTGCCCAGGGCAAAGTATCAATCAGTGACGCTTTATCACAGAGTGAGGTGGGGTCAGCAGTCTCACTGACCCCATCCAACTGTGTGACGAGTGAGGGACTGCTGCCTTCCCTCATTGATTAACCTTAGGTCAGCCAATGAGAGAAGGCGGCCGTCCCAAATTTCCTGGGTCCTCCGAGACTTCCCTCCCTGAGAGCTGCAGTGTTTTTTGATGTTTGGTGTGGGCAAGCGTGTATGTATGAATGTGTGTCTATTTGAGTTAGCGAGTGTTGTGAATGGATGTGTGTGAATGCAATGGTGTGAGTGAGTGTGCGTATGTGGCCCCCCATCCCGTCACTGCTAAAATTACCATCCGCCACTGTCTTTTGGATGAGATCCTGGCTTTATATAGCAGGACCAACCGCGTCATTATTGCAGGTGACTTGAATCTAATTTACGAACCTAATGGCATCACTCAGTATTTGCCCTGTGAAGAAGATTCACTGTGCGGCATCCCCAAGTTTTCTGGGGCCACCCTTCAAATGGTGGAACTTTCTCTCACATGTGGCCCCTGCGCATGCAATTGCGGCTCACCCTCTGACAAATCTCCTGCCCCCACTTTTCGGAGAAGGTCGCACACCACCCACATTGATTATATTTATGCAGGATATGATAATGGTAGATAGGGTAGAGAGCAACCACTACCCACTGATGTTAACTGTGCAGGATTTATTATCACGTGTTACGCTAACGTCTACCCAGCCTATCGGGTCCATGCTAGTGGTGACCAATAATCGCAGGAATGTGAAGTGGGAAGCTGTCTGCTCTTCTCTCTGGGTGGTTTCAGATAACTTCACCAATTTGGCTATCCACTTGGCGTTAGAATCTGAATCATTCCCAGGTTTGCAAAACCTTGTAAATCTAGGAATGCGTCAGAATCCATGGGTGTTGCGTGGGAACACCCACAGCAACACCCATGGAACGCCCCTTTCATGCAGAGTAAAGCATGAAAGGGGGCCATATTTACAAGGCCATGACAAGCCACGAATGGTGGCTTTGTGTGGCCTTGTAAATATGGCTCTGCATTGTGCGCCAACGGAGGGTTAAAAAAGTGATTCTCCAGTGGCGCAGGGGCCTTGTCAATATACCCCCAGGTTAGCTGGTTCAGTGGACCAGTGCATCAACTCCAGGAATCTGTTCGATCTCGTGGTTTCAATACAGAATTCCTGTGGGTTCACTTAGTCTCTCATACTTCTCAGGTCAAGATTGTTAACATAGGTGCCATTGACTTTCATTTCTGCTATATGTTGTAGTGTAGCTTCCATTTTGTCTTTTCCATTGTGTGTGAATACCGATATCAAAGTCAATAGATCTGGCTTTAATGTGCTAAAGCATGCTAATATAAAAATGCACAATTGTTTGCACGCATTAGCATCTTAAAGCCAGAGACATTCGCTTATCAAGTGGTATTTCACAAACTACAAGAAGGTAATGGCAAAGCTACACTACACACATTGTGTCTGCGTTTTGGCATATCAGGTGTATTTGTAAAAGGAATGCTCACTTCTTGGGACAACTTGGAGCCGAATATTCACTATTTTTTGGTATCCAACTCATTTTATTGATCTCAAAAGGATGGAATACTGAATAGACCGGCTGAGACTGACTTTAACAAAAAGCATTCTAGGATGGCTACCCATTAGTGTGGCTAGGAGCACATGCACTGGTGGCCATCTTTGAATGTTTTTGCGTAAAGTGTAACAAAAATCTTTCCAAGGTGACTGCCAACGCGTCCACACCCATATGTCCATTTTAGAATGATTTTTCCATTCTTTACCCTTTCAAGATGGCTGACACATTGCTGCCAAACGTGTTGTCCATCTTGGAAGGTTAAAATTATATTGCTCTACAGCAAAGAAAACAAGGCTTTGGCAAAGCCAACAGCTCTGTAGCCAAGGCAAGAGCTATTAGTATACCAGAGCTTGTTTCTCTTGGTGTTTCACACGAACATTTAGCAGCTCTCAGATGATCACAAAATTCTTAGAAACACCACTACTTATTGAGTCAGCTGGCTTCTCATAATGAAGGCCCATAAGCTGTACATGTTACAAGTTAACACTATTTACATTTCAGTAGTAACAAAGTTGGAAATGTTTGTCTACTTTTATTTACACAGATATTTCCTTAGACCTGCCCTTATTATATTATGCTGCGTAGAATCAATGAAGGTAAATCAGCCTTTTCTTACCATAACCATGAGTCTTAGTAAAAACAGAGAAGAAAGACAACATGGTTGACTCTAGTGACATTTGTAATTTCAAATTTGTAAAATACACCGATAATGAACATTAGCATTTTATTGGGGTGTGCATAGTTGAATATTAAGTTAATTATGTAGGTAGTGGTATAAGATGTCATTTGCTTACCCTCTTCAAATTTCCTCTTCTTCTTCATCAGCTCAAGTTTCTCATTTCTGCTGCTCAGATGTCTGATGATCTTCAGTCTCTTCTTACAGGCTCCATCTTCAACACAAAAGTTACATTGTCATCTGTGACATGACTTTCTTCCTGGTGCTTTGACATCAGGTCCTTCTTTTCACCTAGCTGAATCTTTATTTTACACATCAATCACAGTTCTTGTGTATACTGCAACTTTATTAAGTTGGTTTATGGCTGACTTCCACATTGTTATATTTCATATAGGTACCCCGATATAGGTCTAGGTAACATCATAACCCTTCACCTACATTCTCTCCTATACTACATACACTAACGGATTTGAGGACTGACCTTTTACCCAGTTACAATACTACACACAAGTACGTAGGGTTTTTCCCTGGACACTGGCCTCATAAATTATGCATGAGGATTCTTAGTTTCTTGGAATCACAGCAGGACCATCATCTCCAGCATAATAACTGTGTATAAAGTTCATTCCCGACGTCATCTTAAGTCCGACACTGGCACAGCAAGGTCGAACCCCCGGGATACCTTAGGGTATATAAACACCACATCTTGCTGAGATAGGGAGAGGAGATCACGACTTCCATGCCGACACACTGACGCAAGACGCTGAGGTTCCTGCATGCAGATACTCCAGCTCGCAGTGGTCTGACATCCCTCGCGGGGTGTTCAGCTCGAGACCAGAACGGGGTCCCGCAGTCTCACATCAGGTAATGGGGTTGGCTATATCCTAGAGGGATTCTAGGCTGTACACCTAGTCACATGCTAGGTACACTTAGGTACATCTAGTTAGGGTGCATCGTAGGAGTACGCATTGTTATTGCCATGTATTTTATATACTCGCCTATATTTATGATTTTAGCAAAATGGTAGAAACCTACCATCTGTTTACTTTCTTAGTGCTGCTACTCATTTATATATGCTACTGTCTACTGGTGATTTCAGTACACTTATTTTACGCTAGAATAATGACTGTTCAATAAATACTTATTGAAAACGTCCCAACCGTTTATTCTGGGTATCTCTCTGAGAACAAGTGAGCACGAGTGACTGAGAGAAAAGTAAGTTACTGTTTCCACGGTCCTGAGGGCTCAGGGTTGTCATGTTCGATAGTTGCCAAGAACTATTCTCTCCTTGGTAAGAGGAGGTTATAGTGGCATTGCGAGCTAGCTGGTACACAAGCCAACATACCCGGTGGGGGTGTCTGGAATCAGTCTGGACACCAGTCCCGCAGTGTATGTTGTCCAAACACGCAGATCCTATAAAGGTCTTATAGGAACTACACGACATGGCGCCGCCAACGTTGATATTGGCACTTATTTAACAGTCAAATCTGAGTAGTTCAGTCGTGCTATTCTCATAGACCCCTACTCACATTTCGCCAGAGACGTCTGGAGTGGGAGGGAACAAATCTACCGCAGCTGAGCAGGAAAATTCCTATGTATTAGCTGTTGGTTTAATCAAGCTTGAAGGATACAGTGTTCCTAATTGTGCATAACACCTTATCTCAGTTCCCTTGAAACGCTCTCTTTTCTAAAAATAATGACCGAACAGGGAGACGTAGATGTAGGGAATGCACTAACCATCTCAGCCGAAGAAGACGATGCAGATGCAATATACATTGCAGATAATGTTAGAAATGCCGTCACCCTACAACTAGTAGCATATGGTGTTACAATTAGGGGTGGGCAAGTGACTTTCGTGATTGAGGCACACGAATCACATAGAACAGAGGTATTCTATTCATGGATTAAACTCCGGCGGGCAAATGCACAAACCAAAACATTTCACTACTATGTAGAAGATGTAATACCAAATGAGTATAGTCCATATGAGGACACTGAAATTCCACTCACTTACGAAGAACACCTCTATTGGTTTAAGGCGCCCTCCCCATACAAGAAATAGAGTAAGACTCGGTCCGCTCGGAAGAGACGGACAACATGGCCAGTTTTAGCGGCATACACACCACATCCTGACATTGACACAATGCCAGGAGGAGACTTACTTGTGCAGCATAAAGACTTAATAAGACTTTACAGAAATATGACAGAGTTTGTGTTGAGAACAATAACACTTCAGCCCACACCGGCTACACAACCAGGACCAGTCCAAGCTCCTACAACAAAAATTACACCACAGACACTGCAAGCAGTAACGGGTAAAATGCCCACAAAATGAGAACAAATGCCCTTCTGGATAGCACATAAAATAACACAGCTGGAGGCAGTGTTTCCACACACTGGTCCTAAGGAAAAGCATAGAATACTTACTATTTGCTTGCCAATAGGGATCGCTCCCTCAATAGAGGATTGTGCCTCTTGGGGCACAGTCTTCGCTGCAATATATACCAGGACTCATGGTATCCCTTCTTTAGCGATAACACCAGATGTATTAAGACAAATACAGAGCGAGTATGGAGCAGAGCCTGCTCTAAACTTGGGGATGAAGTTGTTAAATAACTTTGCCCAGGTATCTGCGATAATATTGGCGAATATTAAAGGAGAAGCAGCATCAGTGGCAATACGCCAACGCCTCAGAGAGTACACTCCATTACAACAGGAGACAGAACTACCTAAAATAATTGAAACTTCTTATGCAGAGTTAGGTAGAGACAGTCTGGGAGCTAGACCTGTAAAACCCCAACTAATGGAGGGTTCAGATAAGGAACAGGCAAAACAAACACCAGTTTCTTCAAAGAAGAAATGGGAAAATAATAAACAACAAAAGAACAGATCACACTCTAGGGGAAGGTCTCCTCAGCAGGAGCCCCCAGAAAGGAGATATAATCTTAGGAATAGAGATAACATTAAAAAACCTGACAGGTATCAGGATACTGATACTCGTTCCTCTCGTTCCTTTCATGGTCCATCAAAAAACTCTGAGAGGAAAGGACGGTCAGAACAATTCACTTCAGACTATGCTTCAAAGAAGAAAGTAGCAGGTCTCAAAGTTAGACATGCCCAGAATTCTGAGGACTCAGCTACTGAACGGGGAATGGGCTCTGACGATGCTAGACAGCGCGGCAGAGGTAACAATAGCTCGCCGGAACCTGATGGAATTTCTGGTGACAGCGGAGTTGAGTGAGTATATCACGGTGGAAACACCTGATACTAGGGTGAGTGTCCCACACAAGTTACATGAAATTACACTCCAAATGGAGGGGGACAAGCTGAGACAAGTTAAGGGTCTCTTTCGGGAGAACCTGACTTCGGGCTATGACATACTATTAGCGGAAAAAGATTGGCCAGCTACTATTGTTATGGAATGCCCAAAGGGAGAAACTGTAATTTTTCCAGCTTTCTCCGACCTAGTCCCCGCACACCTAAGACACACCTATGCACAGGAGTGGGCGGTAGCCCTTGCCCCAGCATTATACCGCAAACACGTAGGGTGGGACGAAGCGTCCCCCCACCACGTAATTCCAATACAAACAAACCCAACTCCACAAAGACAGTATCCCATAAAACAGGAAGCTAAAAAACAGGTCAGGGAGATCTTAGATCAAAATACCAAGGTGTAATTGAACCATGCAGCTCATCAATGAATAATCCTTCGTTTCCTGTAATGAAACCTGACAATTCATATCGTCTAGTTTTAGACTAAAGACACCTGAACTCATGTACAAAAACATTTGTGGTTCAGAATGCACACAGTGCCGCATTAATAAATAACATTGTGCGGAAAAAATACAAAACAACATTAGATATCTCAAATGGCAAAACATAGCACCTGAAAGCAGATATTTGACAGCCTTCTCAGCGCTAAGGTCCCAGCGTCAATTTTGTCGACTCCCCCAAGGGTATAAGTACAGCCCGGGGTTATTCTCAAGGAGGGTAACAGAGTTACTACAGAATTTGGATAAAGAAGTATTATCCTATGTAGATGATATTTATCTGACGGATGATGACTTAGGGAATACTTGACCAGGGTGAGCACCATAATTTTGGGTTTCGCCTCTGAGGGCTACATATTTAATTGAAAAAAATCAAAAATAGCCCACCTCAATGTCCTAATTTTGGGATATGAGCTTTCAAGTGAAGGCAAAAGCCTGGCAGCCCACTTTTTAGAAAAGTGCGCACTACTACAACCTCCGAAATCATTAAAAAAGTTACAGTCCATACTGGGATTTTTGAATTTTGGCAGAACATACATTTTGGATTACGCAGAGAGAGTAAAACCTTTCTACGACATAATAAGACCTGACTTTTCAGTTAGACAATGGACACAGGAACACACGAATATCCTTCGTTCCCTACAAGCTGATATGATATCATCAAAACACTTACAGATACGCATAAACATACGCAACCTGGTGATCCGCGTAGTCGCAGGTCAATCTGGGTACACTTACTTAACCTTTAATGAAGGTGAAACAGTACCAATAGCATATAAATCGCATTTGTACACCAACGCTGAAATGTGTTTTGCTTCTACAGAAAAAATTCTGACAGCAGTACAGACTGCTGTAGTGAGAGAAAGAGCACTGGCTCAAGGGAAACAAATAATTGTCGTTGTGAGAAGTTGGCCTGGCATATGCTGTCCACTAATTATAGTGGGCACCTTGCACCAGTCCAAACAACCCCTTATTGGAGATAGGTTAAAGACAACCTTATTGAAAGCTATCCTAGTGGTAGCTATGGAGAGCAGCCTTCAGGCTAAGTCTTGAAGGAATGTAAAGCAGCTTGTTTTACCAGTCTATAATCTCTTGAGTGATCAAATGAAAGAGCACCACACCAGGTATATATTCAAAATATATGTATTTATTGCTAAACACACCCCTCTAGTCTCTTTATGAGGCTAGAGTTCGAAATACATAAGTTATAAGTTATTTAAACACAGTAATAGCACAAATACACGTTTGGGCCCTAGAGGCGTACCAAACCATATACCAATAAAGTGGTATAAGAACCACGACTGAGCTAGACACTAGGCCTAGAGCCTCTAGAAGTGCTTGGACCACAAGGAACCACCCAAGGTAGTGACACAGGGGACCCACGGGAGGCGCGTGCAGTGTAATTACACAGCCGCGAATAGCCGTTAACTTCTATGGAGAAAGTCGCGGTTTGGAAATTAAAGAAAAGGGACACTTAAAGAAGGACTTGGAGCAAACCCTTTGAGAACTAGGTCATTCTAGAGTCTCTACCACGGGAGCACCGGAGTACTCTTGTTACCTCACCCAGGAAGCCGGGTGCATAGGTGCCTTTCGGGGTCGGGTTTCGTCGTCGATTTGAATGGCGATCTGCTGCAAAGTGCTGCTGGCGACCAAGTGGAAAGTGTCCGGGTGGATCCATGAGTGGATCGGAGATCTGAAGAACGTGAAAGCAGAGGGGACAGAGTCTGGGTCACTAGCCAGTGACCAGGAAGGCGATGAGCAGATGCCCACCGATGTCGAGTGCTTCAGGTAGGTTAACGGTCGTCTTGACTCTTCAGCCACGAGGTCCAGGAGACGTTGTCGGTGACCAGGAGCAGGATTCAGGCTGGTACACAATGTCTGTCGAGTGCTGAGGTGTCGGCGACCGGATTGGACCCAACAAGCCTTGGCAACGGCAAGTCTTGATGAAGTTGAAGATTGACGATGATGCAGACCAGCAAGGTCTGAGGAACTCACCCAGCAAGGGTAAGTGAGGGCAAGCCTAGAGCAACCAGGGACCCCAAGAAGAAAAGGATTGGCTTTCGTGAAGGGCTACTAGCCAACGGGCTAGCGACCGCGAAGGAGCCTCGAGACGGTGCACGTGGAGCTGGCTCACAGGACACTCGTGGAGTGGAGGCCAGTGATCTTCGGTGCAGTTGGTGCTGGAGGCTAGGGCTACTCGGAGCCCAAAGCACGACTTCGTGGGAGACCCAGAAGAGGATGCACTTGCAAATGCGTGCGGTGTCCAGGGGTCACGGTTCCACGTTACCCACGACAGCTACGGGCCTCAGCTTTGCTGGGGACTCAGGGCAGCCTCGGGAAGTCTGGAAATCCACCTCTGGTGATGCAAAGACTTCGGCATCCGATGGGAGCTTAGGCGATGCAGACCGGACAATTGCTTCTTTGGTGCCTGCCAAGCAGGGAGTCACTCCTTGACCCCAAGGGAGATTCTTCTGTCCTCTAATCTTGTAGTAGAGCGTCGAAGGTCCAGGATTCTGTGTCAGAGTTTCGTCCAGGGATAATCTAAAGTCCTAAGGACTGGGTTCCTATACTTATACTAAGTTTAGGGGTTGGACTACTCTGTGGCCCCACCTATGGGTGGGTCAGGGCAGAGGGTGGCTACACCCCTTTCCCTTTGTCCAGTTCGCGCCAAAGCAGGGGCTGCAAGCCCTGATCCGGTTTGAACTGGGGTATGCACTAGGGACACCAAGTGTGCCCCCAGTGCAGGACTTCAAAGCACCCGAAAGTGCTCCCGCCCAGCCCCAATACACACTATCCTGTCTGGGGAGGTGGTCACACCTCCCTGGGACAGGAAACCTATTGTCCAGGCCTCCCCTGCCGGAGTTTCGTCCAGCAGCAGGAGGCCAGACTTGTGTCTGTGGCAGCAGCATCCATTTTGTGATGCCAGGGCTTTAGAAAGAAGTTACCGGCCAGGCCAGGGTTAACATGTCTCTCCCTCTAGAAGGGTGGAATGCTACCCCGCCGCCAGAATTGGCGGGGGTAGTATTCCAAGATGTTTGACACCAAACACGACATGTTTCGGTGCAGCCATTCCAAAGTTAGCATTTAACGCGAGGTTATAATGCGCTTAAGAGTATATGGTCAGGCTGCACTACAAACAGCATCAGAGAAGGGTCTCCGAACGCTGCAGAGGGGCCCTGCTCATGCAGGGCACCCTCTCACATAGGAACCACGCACTCTGCCTTCAGGATTGATAAGGCCTGCCATAGGAGTGACTTATAGGTTTATATGTGTGTATGTATATAGTGATATAGGTAACCTATATCACAGTAAGAGGTGCATGCACCACCTTACCCAGGCTGCAGTAGCAGACCTGTGGTGTCAGTTTGGATGGCCTTCCAGGGGTGGCACAATACATGCTGCAGCCCCTGGTAGGCCTCTGAGGTACCTATGCCCTGGGTACATAGTATACCATATACTAGGGACTTATAAGGGCACTCAGATTCCAATCAGAGATGTGCCTAAGGCACATGGAAACCATTTTAGAGAGGAAGCAGCTAGGCTGGGGTTCTGATTAGCAGGGCCCCAGCCAGACTAGAGTCGAAAAACAGTGAAGCATCAGCAAAAAGTGGGGGTACCTATGTGAAGCAGATCCTACTCTCCTACACAACCCCCCCAAACGTAGGGACATTAAACTAACCTTGCCCAGTTAAGTCTTCATGTTCTAAGTGGAAGTACCTAGAGAGTCCATCTGCATTGGCATGGTTACTCCCAGGTCTATGTTCCACTGTGAAGTCCATCCCCTGTAGGGAAATGGACCACCTAAGCAGTTTGGGGTTTTCACCCTTCATTTGTTTTAGCCATAAGAGGGGCTTATGGTCTGTTTGAACAAGGAAGTGAGTACCAAACAAGTATGGCCTCAACTTCTTCAGAGCCCAGACCACAGCAAAGGCCTCCCTCTCAATGGCTGACCAACGTTTCTCTCTAGGGGTCAGCCTTCTGCTAATGAAAGCTACTGGCTGATCCTGACCTTCTTCATTCAATTGTGACAGTACAGCCCCTACCCCCAATTCAGATGCATCAGTTTGAACAATGAACTTCTTGGAGTAATCAGGACTCTGTAGAATGGGAGCAGTGCACATGGCCTGCTTCAGGTCATCAAATGCCTTTTGACAGCTAACTGTCCACTGAACCTTTTTGGGCATTTTCTTGGAAGTTAAGTCATTCAGGGGTGTCACTATTGATCCATACCCCTTGACAAATCTCCTATAGTACCCAGTCAGGCCTAAGAAGGCTCTCACCTGAGTCTGGGTAGTTGGAGCAGTCCAGTCCATGATGGTCTGGATCTTGCTCTGCAAGGGTTGAACCTGGCCTCCACCCACAAGGTGGCCCAGGTACACAACCTGACTCTGCCCTATCTGGCACTTGGTGGCCTTGATAGTCAGGCCTGCCTTTTGCACGGCCTGTAAAACATTTCTGAGGTGGACCAGGTGATCCTCCCAGGTGGAGCTAAAGACAGCAATATCATCTAGATATGCTGCACTATAAGCTTCAGACCTGTAAGGACTGTATTCACCAACCTCTGAAAAGTGGCAGGTGCATTCTTCAGACCGAAGGGCATCACCACAAATTGATAATGCCCACTAGGGGTTGAGAATGCTGTTTTTGGCTTTGCAGCATCAGCTAGTCTGATCTGCCAGTAGCCAACTGTCAAGTCAAATGTGCTTAGATACTTGGCTGAGGCCAAAGTGTCTATTAGCTCATCTGCCCTTGGTATTGGATGGGCATCAGTCCTAGTGACTGCATTGAGACCCTGTAGTCCACACAAAACCTCATCTCTATTTTTCCACCACTGGTGTGAGGTTTTGGCACAAGGACCACTGGACTAGCCCAAGGGCTATCTGAGGGTTCAATAACTCCCAAATCCAACATTTTCTGGACTTCAGTCCTGATACAGTCCCTGACATGGTCAGGTTGCCTATAAATCTTATTTTTAATAGGCAGACTGTCCCCAGTGTCCACTTCATGAGTGCACCAGGTGGTCTGACTGGGTGTCAGTGAAAACATGTGTCTGAAACTGATTGAGCACCTGTCTACAATCAGTTTGCTGTTGGGTAGTGAGGCTGCCTGCCAAGGCTGCACCATCTACTGACCCATCGTCAGGGTTCTGTGAGAGCAGGTCAGGGAGTGGGTCACTCTCTTCCTCCTGCCCTTCATCAGTAGCCATGAGCAAGCCCATGTCTGCCCTGTCCACATATGGTTTTAACCTGTTGACATGGAGAACCCTGTGGGGACTCCTGGGTGTTCCTAGGTCTACTAAGTAGGTAACCTCACCCTTCTGCTCAACAATAGTGTGGGGTCCACTCCATTTGTCTTGGATTGCTGCTGGGGCCACTGGCTCCAACACCCACACCTTCTGTCCTGGCTGGTAAACAGTCAGTACAGCCTTTTGGTCATGCCAGGCCTTTTGAAGATCCTGGCTAGCCTCAAGGTTTTTAGTTGCCTTTTTCATATACTCAGCCATCCGGGAGCGGAGACCAAGTACATAGTCCACTATGTCTTGCTTTGGGGGCTTGAGAGGTAACTCCCATCCTTCCTTCACCAAGCACAGTGGACCCCTGACAGGGTGGCCAAACAAAAGTTCAAAGGGCTGTAACCAACCCCTTCTGAGGCACCTCCCTATATGCAAATAAAAGGCAGGGCAAGAGTATGTCCCATCTTCGCCTAAGCTTTTCTGGGAGCCCTTTAATCATGCCCTTCAAGGTTTTGTTGAATCTCTCAACTAAACCATTGCATTGTGGGTGATAGGGTGTGGTGAACTTGTAAGTCACTCCACACTCCTTCCACATTGCTTTTAAGTATCCAGACATAAAGTTAGCACCCCTGTCTGATACAACCTCCTTAGGAAAGCCCACTCTTGAGAAAATTCCCAGGAGGGCCCTTGCCACCACAGGTGCTGTAGTGGTCCTAAGGGGAATAGCCTCTGGGTACCTGGTGGCATGATCCACTACCACCAGGATAAACCTGTGCCCAGATGCTGTTTGGGGATCCATGGGACCAACAATGTCAATCCCCACCCTTTCAAAGGGAACCCCCACCACAGGTAGTGGTATCAGGGGGCCTTTGTAGTGCCACCTGCCTTGCCACTGGCCTGGCAGGTTACACAGGAGCGACAAAACTCCTTGGTGTCTTCAGACATGTGGGGCCAGTGAAAGTGAGGGACAATTCTGTCCCAAGTCTTGTTCTGGCCCAGGTGACCTGCTAAGGGAATATCATGGGCTAGGGTCAATAGGAAGCCCCTGAACTTCAGAGGTATAACCAACCTCCTGGTAGCACCAGGCTTGGGGTCTCTACACTCTGAGTACAAGAGTCCATCATCCCAATACACAGTATGGGGACCACTAGCTTTCCCAGCAGCCTCAGCAGCAGCTTGCTGTCTGAGGGGTTCAAGAGAGGGGCAGCTCTGCTGCTCCTGGCTCAGATCTGCCCTGGAAGGTCCCCCTGTCCCCAAGAACTCAACCTGGTCAGGTTCAAGCTCCTCTGGGACAGTTCCTTCCTCAGGACTGAGATCATCCCCCTCAAGGGACTGATCTTCCTTCTGAGCCAAGGGGAAGGCACTGCCTTTACCCTACTACTCCTCCTCTTGGAAGGCACTTGGTCCATTATTCCAGAATCCAAGGCCTGTTCAGTGCTAGACATTTTGGCTTGTGACCTGGTCACAGCAAACACATCTGCAGGGATCCCCAGCATTTCTGCATGGGTCCTGAGCTCCACTTCTGCCCAAGCTGAAGTTTCTAAGTCATTGCCAAGCAAGCATTCGACTGGTAGGTTTGTACTTACCACAACCTTCTTAAGGCCAGTTACCCCTCCCCAGGAGAAGTTAACAACTGCCAGAGTATGGTCTGTTCTGACATTGCTAGCATTGGTCACTTGGTACATCTCACCAAGTATAACTTGCCCAGGATTCACAAGGTCTTGTGTCACCATGGTGACACTTGCCCCTGTGTCCCTAAATGCCAAAGCCTCTCGTCCATTGATTAAAGGCTGTTGTCTGTACTTGCCCAGATTACTGGGACTCACAGAGGAGGTCACATCCATGCCTCCATCACAGACTAACACAGCCTGAGTTCTCTGACTAGGTCAGAGCCCATCTCAGTACCCAGGGTCAACCCTACTAAACCCTTGGCTGTAGTACTCCCACCACCAACTGTAACTGTACTAGGGGGAACAGGTGCCTTAGGGGCATTGGTGGGGGCTGGACTTGAGTCTTTGGACTTGGTGCAATCACTGGTCCAGTGGGTCTTTTGCTTACAGACCTTGCACAATGGTTTTCTTTGGCCTTTCCCTTTGGTAGACTGTGAATCCCCACCTGAAGAAGATTTTTGGGGGCCTTGTGAAGACTTTTGATCTTTACCCTTCTCCCCACCCTTATCAGAGTTCTTAGAATCTTGCTTCTTAGGGTCACCACCTTGGTTCTGTACCTTCTGCCTCACCCTGGTTCTGACCCATTTGTCTGCCTTCTTTCCCAATTCTTGGGGAGAGGTCAGATCAGAGTCCACCAGGTACTGATGCAACAGCTGATTTTGACAGTTATTAAGAATCTGCTCCCTCATTATCAGATTGTACAATCCTGTGAAGTCACACACCTTACTGCCCATCAACCAGCCTTCCAGAGCCTTAGCAGAACAATCCACATAGTCTACCCAGTCTTGAGTCTGTGCTTTTGGGCATCTCTGAACTTCAACCTGTATTGTTCAGTTGTTAGGCCAAACCCATCAATAAGAGCACTCTTCAAGACCTTGTAATTATCAGCATCCTCTTCTCTTACAGTGAGGAGCTTGTCTCTACCTTTGTCTGCAAAGGAGAGCCACAAGATTGCTGCCCACTACTCCTGAGGGACCTTCTGTATTTTACAGGCCCTCTCTAGAGCAGTTATCCATTTGTGGATGTCATCCCCACTCTGGTAGGGAGGGACAATCTTGCTCAGGTTTCTATGGTCATAAGACCTTTCCCTATCTTTAGGGACATTGCTGCCACCATGGGACTCTAGTCCCAACTTTTTCTCTCTTTGTAGAGATCTAGGGACTCCCTGTCTATAGCCAATTGCTGTTTTCTGAGTTCAAGCTGAGCTTCCTCATACTGAATCAGCCTCTTTCTCCTCTCATGAGAGGATTCCCTCCTATGAGAGGAGACAGAGGTCCCTATTGAGGTGCCAGAGTGGTTAGACTCCTGAGAAGGAGATCTAGACCTTCTGGGCACACTCACAATCCTTCCTGGGGGACAAAGTGGAGGTCATTCTGAGCCTCCTCCTCATCCACAGGAGGAATTGGGTTTTCCAGGTCAGGGTCATTGTCACCCTCCTGGTCAGTTCCAGAGGGGGGCTGGGGGTGTTGCTACCCCTGGCCCCATCCTCATCTTCTGCCCCACCCTCTGCTCCTACCCCTTCAGTCCCTAAGGGCCTGCAGAGATCATAAGCCTCTAACATCTCTCTCAGATGTTGGGTGGTGGGAGCTTTGGCCTGTCTTCAGTTTCCTCAAATTGCATAATGCTCTCAATTCCAAGAATGGGAGTGTATCATACTTGGAGGAAGAAGCCCAGGGGCTTCTGGCAAGGACTCACTGGGTCCTGGCTTTGAAGACATCACTAGTGAGGTGTGGTGTATGCACTACCTACTCTAGTGTGGCCTACTAAACTCTCTTGAGTTGTAGAAAGGGTGTGCTATCCCTTAACACACAACTCTAAGTTCAGTAGAACTTACTGTATACTAAGCTTAATTTATATGTACCTTAGGTACCTTTAGTGGTTTTCAGTTGATCAATTCAATTGAGATTATCTGGTAAAACAATAGCAAGCTGGAATCCCACACGCTGCACACCAATGTGAGAAGTTGGCCTGGCATATGCTGTCCACTAATTATAGTGGGCACCTTGCACCAGTCCAAACAACCCCTTATTGGAGATAGGTTAAAGACAACCTTATTGAAAGCTATCCTAGTGGTAGCTATGGAGAGCAGCCTTCAGGCTAAGTCTTGAAGGAATGTAAAGCAGCTTGTTTTACCAGTCTATAATCTCTTGAGTGATCAAATGAAAGAGCACCACACCAGGTATATATTCAAAATATATGTATTTATTGCTAAACACACCCCTCTAGTCTCTTTATGAGGCTAGAGTTCGAAATACATAAGTTATAAGTTATTTAAACACAGTAATAGCACAAATACACGTTTGGGCCCTAGGGGCGTACCAAACCATATACCAATAAAGTGGTATAAGAACCACGACTGAGCTAGACACTAGGCCTAGAGCCTCTAGAAGTGCTTGGACCACAAGGAACCACCCAAGGTAGTGACACAGGGGACCCACGGGAGACGCGTGCAGTGTAATTACACAGCCGCGAATCGCCGTTAACTTCTATGGAGAAAGTCGCGGTTTGGAAATTAAAGAAAAGGGACACTTAAAGAAGGACTTGGAGCAAACCCTTTGAGAACTAGGTCATTCTAGAGTCTCTACCCACGGGAGCACCGGAGTACTCTTGTTACCTCACCCAGGAAGCCGGGTGCATAGGTGCCTTTCGGGGTCGGGTTTCGTCGTCGATTTGAATGGCGATCTGCTGCAAAGTGCTGCTGGCGACCAAGTGGAAAGTGTCCGGGTGGATCCAAGAGTGGATCGGAGATCTGAAGAACCTGAAAGCAGAGGGGACAGAGTCTGGGTCACTAGCCAGTGACCAGGAAGGCGATGAGCAGATGCCCACCGATGTCGAGTGCTTCAGGTAGGTTGACGGTCATCTTGACTCTTCAGCCACAAGGTCCAGGAGGCGTTGTCGGCAACCAGGAGCAGGATTCGGGCTGGTACACGATGTCTGTCGAGTGCTGAGGTGTCGGCGACCGGATTGGACCCAACAAGCCTTGGCAACGGCAAGTCTTGATGAAGTTGAAGATTGACGATGATGCAGACCAGCAAGGTCTGAGGAACTCACCCAGCAAGGGTAAGTGAGGGCAAGCCTGGAGCAACCAGGGAGCCCAAGAAGAAAAGGATTGGCTTTCGTGAAGGGCTACTAGCCAACGGGCTAGCGACCGCGAAGGAGCCTCGAGACGGTGCACGTGGAGCTGGCTCACAGGACACTCGTGGAGTGGAGGCCAGTGATCTTCGGTGCAGTTGGTGCTGGAGGCTAGGGCTACTCGGAGCCCAAAGCACGACTTCGTGGGAGACCCAGAAGAGGATGCACTTGCAAATGCGTGCGGTGTCCAGGGGACACGGTTCCACGTTACCCACGACAGCTACGGGCCTCAGCTTTGCTGGGGACTAAGGGCAGCCTCGGGGAAGTCTGGAAATCCACCTCTGGTGATGCAAAGACTTCAGCGTCCGGCGGGAGCTTAGGCGATGCAGACCGGACAATTGCTTCTTTGGTGCCTGCCAAGCAGGGAGTCACTCCTTGACCCCAAGGGAGATTCTTCTGTCCTCTAATCTTGTAGTAGAGCGTCGAAGGTCCAGGATTCTGTGTCAGAGTTTCGTCCAGGGATAATCTAAAGTCCTAAGGACTGGGTTCCTATACTTATACTAAGTTTAGGGGTTGGACTACTCTGTGGCCCCACCTATGGGTGGGTCAGGGCAGAGGGGTGGCTACACCCCTTTCCCTTTGTCCAGTTCGCGCCAAAGCAGGGGCTGCAAGCCCCTGATCCGGTATGAACTGGGGTATGCACAGGGACACCAAGTGTGCCCCCAGTGCAGGACTTCAAAGCACCCGAAAGTGCTCCCGCCCAGCCCCAATACACACTATCCTGTCTGGGAGGTGGTCACACCTCCCTGGGACAGGAAACCTATTGTCCAGGCCTCCCCTGCCGGAGTTTCGTCCAGCAGCAGGAGGCCAGACTTGTGTCTGTGGCAGCAGCATCCATTTTGTGATGCCAGGGCTTTAGAAAGAAGTTACCGGCCAGGCCAGGGTTAACATGTCTCTCCCTCTAGAAGGGTGGAATGCTACCCCCGCCGCCAGAATTGGCGGGGGGTAGTATTCCAAGATGTTTGACACCAAACACGACATGTTTCGGTGCAGCCATTCCAAAGTTAGCATTTAACGCGAGGTTATAATGCGCTTAAGAGTATATGGTCAGGCTGCACTACAAACAGCATCAGAGAAGGGTCTCCGAACGCTGCAGAGGGGCCAAGCTCATGCAGGGGCACCCTCTCACATAGGAACCACGCACTCTGCCTTCAGGATTGATAAGGCCTGCCATAGGAGTGACTTATAGGTTTATATGTGTGTATGTATATAGTGATATAGGTAACCTATATCACAGTAAGGAGTGCATGCACCACCTTACCAAGGCTGCAGTAGCAGACCTGTGGTGTCAGTTTGGATGGCCTTCCAGGGGTGGCACAATACATGCTGCAGCCCCTGGTAGGCCTCTGAGGTACCTATGCCCTGGGTACATAGTATACCATATACTAGGGACTTATAAGGGCACTCCAGATTCCAATCAGAGATGTGCCTAAGGCACATGGAAACCATTTTAGAGAGGAAGCAGCTAGGCTGGGGTTCTGATTAGCAGGGCCCCAGCCAGACTAAGGTCGAAAAACAGTGAAGCATCAGCAAAAAGTGGGGGTACCTATGTGAAGCAGATCCTACTCTCCTACAGTCGTGACCCCGGTACCGGCCTTAGAGGCTGCCACAAAGGCAAGCGTCCCACATGCAAAAGCGTTACATCCAAGATGGATACAATGGGCTAATTCTCTCACTGCAACAGATGTCGAATACAGATATGACCCTAGTTTAAAAACACAAGCATTCCTGCAATATGAACAAGAATATCCTCTACCAAATGAAATAATGCCTCTAGATCGTTATGAATACATTATTTATACTGACGGATCTGCTCAACCGGCCATAGGGAGTAAGCAACAATACAGTGCAGCATGCGCTATTGTAAAAGGTATGATGCAGGACGACAAGTTCCGTCCAAGCTGTACAAAAACGCAGTCTCTAGGAGACTGCACGGCTCAGTTGGCAGAATTAAAAGCACTACTACTGGCACTGATAAATACGGATCCAGAATTCCCCACACTAATAGTGTGTGATTCCTTTTACTGTGTCCAGTCGTACAACGAATACCTCCACTATTGGGGACAAAATGGGTTCAGAGATTCAAAAGGTGGCACAATCAAACATAGGAAACTATGGGAACAGGTAGCAGAGTTAAAGAACTAACTACCAAGGGCTCACGTGATACACACACTGAGTCATCAACGTGATGGCGTTCACGTTGAAGGAATTAATTGGCTGATGAAGCCGCAAAGGGAGCAGTACGCACTGCGTCCGTAGCTGCAATCACCCGTTCAAAAACGAGGGTAGACGGTAGCACAATGGTAGCTGTGATTGCTTCACGCAATAACAGCAAAGCACTACCTAAAGGTTTTCCACGCAAGTACTCCTACAAGTTAGATGCAAACAACGTTCCATTTGCTCAGATTCGTGGAGTGGGGGATAGAGTAATACCAAACATGGATCGCAGGTTAATTTTAATCTTGGCTGCACACGAGGGTCTGGGTTCTGCGCACGCAGGAGTTACAGCGACAGTTTCTTTACTGAAACAACGCTATTGGTGGCCAGGGTTAACAAAGCAGACCAAAGACTTCGTCTTAAAGTGCGATATCTGTCAACAGATAAAAGGGTACACCGTAGCTCGCCCAGCGCAGACACCATTGTTAATATCAGACAGACCACTCGCATGCATTTACCTGGACCACTGCGGCCCCTTACAATCTGATGGGGCTTACAAGTATATCATGGTTGCAGTGGATTCCTGTTCAAGATTCTTATGGGTATGGCCTCAGCGCTCGGCTGACGCCCGAACTGTTATAAAAGATTTGCGAGTCTTTATAGGGACATACGCAGTTGGCACATTACATTCTGACCCTGGCCCGCGTTCAGCTCTAGGGCTTACAAGGAAGCCATGGGAGGTTTGGGTGTAGCATTGTGGTACTCCTCTCCGTACCATCCCGAGGAAATTCGGTTGTGGAGAGGAAAAACCGGGACTTAAAGCAATCTTTAACAGCTAGGGTATTAGGCTCGGGTGGTAGTTGGGTCAATCATCTATATGGGGTCCAGCGAGCCCTTAATAACCAGCCAAGAAGCTCTCTAGGGGGTGCCACTCCTTACGAGGTCCTGTTTGGGACAAGAATATGGGTACCTGATCTCGATTGTGAAGGCACAGTGGCGGATGAAAAACCGTTTGACATCAATAAACGTTTGGCTGTTTTACAGGATCTGAATGAATCCAGAGCCTCCTTAAGTAACGTCGAGACGAAGAAAACCGCCACTGGGGAAGTCAAATCAGCCATGGCAAGACCTGCCTGGATCCCTAAAGTTGGGGATCTGGTCAGAGAAAAGATTGTGGACAAGAAAGAATTCAGGCCATCCTATCAAAAGCCTGTACCTCTTCCTGGCCATTGAAGGATCAAGAACTGTACTTCTACCGCCTCTTGCCGGAAAAGAAAAGAGATTCGTCTCAATTGATCTGATCAAACCACACTATGTGGCCGATACTAAATAGTAGGCCTCGTGGGCTCCTGAGTAGCCGACGTCCTCCTCTCGCTACAATACAGGAAGTTCAAACTGAAAGACTCATAACATTTGAAGAGTTACCTTTACAAAGCAATGGAACCAATAACAATGCAATGGAACTAGTTCCCCTGGACACAAACTCTCAAAATCAAAGTGAAAGACAAATTTCAATTCAAGCTAATAAAGATGTCTATGGCAACATGCCTCAACAAGAGCAATCCACAAGTTCAACAAAACCTGTGGAGCTACCAAAGATAGATCGAACTGCATCTGGCTATTTCATCGACTTCGATACTTTCTCATTGGATCCAAGTAAACCTGAAACGACGCCAGCCCAAATTTCTCGCAAACAACGGATCAAAGACTTTTTAACATTCTTAGAAAAACTTATTTAGTGTCACCTTGGCTAGAACTTTGGATAATCACCAGTATCTTATTTTTAGGTCTCGCCTTGGCAGCGCATGCGATGCATGCGCTGTCTCAGCGAGACATAAAGTAATCTGTATGTTGGGTTAAATTTAATGCAATCTGTCTTTCCGCTTGCTATTGGCTTCGTTGTGGTAGTGTTGTTGTTATCTCCCTTTCTGTTGGCTGTTGGTGATTTGCTAACTTCCGTGTAGTCCCGATACAGCGGTGCCTAACTACAGTGTTATTTCACTCTGCTTGCACTTCTTTTAATTGAAGTGCAGTGTGCCATCTGTTTTGCACGCTGTAGCCTGCCTTTGTAATTGGAGACTCCCTCCCCCTCCCAATCAGTCACGGGGCTCCAGGCAGCTGCCTCACAGCAGAGCCAGGCCTCAGAGCAGGGGCCACTGCTGTCTGTGCCTGCCCTGCTCCTCGCAGCTGTCGTGGCCGTGGACTGGCATTTGTGTTGATACTGGAATGAATTGCTGTTTTGTTTTTTAAGTACTAATGAAAAAGCTTCGTAAAAATGCATTCCATGTACCGACATGAAATACATTTTTACAAAGCATTTTCATTTGTACTTAAAAAGGAAAACAGCAGAATGTAAACCGCCATTTAACAGATACCATGAAAGGCTCTTAACAAGAGGCCCGGTGCAATCTTTCACTCCTCACCAGCTGAACCAACACAATTAAACCTGCCGAGCAAGCAGCCCTCCCAGACTCTGAGACCGAGCAGTCTCGTATTTTTTCCCCATCGAGCGCACACCACTCGTTCACTTTCTTGTTTTTAAGCCATCGCATGCGTTTGTTATCGCGGGCAGCTACCATTCTTATGCGAATTTAGAGTTTATCTGTGTAGTATCTGTTATGTAATCCATGTCCTCTGAAGTCCTTATGTAATGGAACTGGTTATAATGTAAAGCGCTCTGACACCTTCGGGTAAAGTTCGCGCTGTATAAAAACGGATAAATACATACATTCTTTATTATTAATCACTGCAATTTCATTTTTATACCAACTTGAAGCGCATTAAAGCCGTGGCAATATTGCACATTTACACACATTTTAAACACGCTGCTGTGCTCTTATGCTGTGTTTTATGTTGCACATTTTGACTTCACCGACCTGGGGGGCGTAGCCTCGTTCTGGAGTTGGCGAGGATCACAGCCAGTAGTAGAGACAGCCCGTAACTCGAGAAACATCAAAGCTGTCCAGGGACTTCTTGCTTTCTTCCCAGAGGGGAGCCCGGCACCCGCTCACTAGCGCCTACCTGTGGATTCCCACCTGCGCAGCTTCCATTTACTCACACTGACAGAAAGTTCATGCAAGTAGCGTGGAAATATATAGATTTTAGCGCTGCATTACTCCAGCTGACGGGAAGCTCGGGCCTGGTGGTTTGGCATTTTGCCGTTACCTATTTCGATGCATGCAAGCTATTTTTGCATTAAATGTATTAGACTTCTAGGCGCTATACCGAGTGCCTCTTTTCTTTTAAAGAACAGTCCCCATACTGCCTGCCCCCATTGCTATCACCAGACGTCAACGCCGGACCCCCGGGGCGATCACTGGTGCTGGAGGTCACTCTACGCTAACCTTATTCTGGGGTCTCACTTCTGGCTCGTGGGGAGACGATCTATGCAGCCCCCTCATTAACCCCCGTGACACTTCCGGCTCTTGGGGAGGGGGGGGGGGTGGTGCGAGCTGTGCAGCCACCTCATTACCCCTCGTGACACTTCCGGCTCTTGGGTAGGGGTACGAGCTGTGCAGCCCCCTCATTACCCCTCGTGACACTTCCGGCTCTTGGGTAGGGGGAGGGGTGCGAGCTGTGCAGCCCCCTTCATTACGCCTCACGAGGTGGGGATCGGACTTCAGTGCATTTAAGATCACATGTAAGAAGTTTCTTTTCTAGGTTCTCACTCGTAGGGCATATTTCAAGACTAGCGCCTAGAATCGTTTTAAGCATGTGTGCGCTGTACACATACCCTTATTTCACGTGATAAGACACGTAGAGGTTGCACGTGTCTGGCTGCAATGGTAACACTACAAGTCGGTGCACAGGTCAGACTCTGCAGATGCCACACAGGGCCGAGGTGATCCTGGGACCGCCCTCTTCTCTTCGTCCACGACCGGGTCACACTGTAGCAAGGCTTGTTATCTTAGTGCCAAAACCACTCAATAAATAAAGATAGATTTTTAATTTCTCCAGTCCTGTTTAAAATGAGGGCTCCATCCCTGTTACTTACACACAAACAACATTCTCTTCACATCGTACCTTTTCTGTATCAAAATGTAAGTTTTTAGTTTTTGGAAACATTTTAACGTGAATAATGTATTTTTAGGAGGTCCTCGTCCTGCGTCCATACTACATCTAATCTGTGAGACCAGTGTTCAGTTCAGCGCAGCAAAGGGTTGCCCAAGATCACACAGTGTGGAGTCCAAACCGGACTTAGTAGAGCATTTTGTATTCTAACTTGAGATTATGAATGTGCAGCTGCCAGTGTCCTCGTGTTTTTAAAGGTGACGATGCTTAACTGTCAACATGTCACTTTCCTCCATCTGAATGTACAGCCAACTTGTAAACACATTGTCGCAGGAACCATGTACCGTGCTTTCAAACAGCTTTATGGTGGCTTAACACATAAGGGAAAAATAAAATAAATACAGACCCAAATGCGTGATATTTCCAAGCAAAGGACACGTTCCTTTTACCTTTTGGACCCGTGATTCTGCTTCACGAATGTTCAAAGCGCCTTCATACACTGACGTTCAGCCACTAAAAGATATGCCCGATTCCATTTCATGTTTGGGTGGCACTGCCTGTCTCTGACACACTGTTCATTCTGTACACCGCATGCCCTGGTTAACACGAGACACACTTCATGCTAGCCTTACCGTCCCTCTGTGACGGATTTCTCGTGACACTGAGACATCTCGATTTCCACTCTCAGAAAATGTTATTAAAGAAAGGTTTGGGGAGGCAGAAACCACAATAAAATGTGCCAGAGAGAAGAGGCCAGAAGGAACTGATCTGGGATCTAAACAACTGCATCCTCAGGAATGAAAGGCACAGGGAAGACGGTAAAAGTGGATTAGGGTGGCAGTAAAGGAAGCTGTTAAGTTTTATATGGGCACAGGCGTGGTGCACGGCTGAGGAGAGGAAGGGGCACCCTGTGGTGCAAGAATCCCCTCGTCGCTATCTGACTGCCTATCTATTTATGCCTATCTGTGTCTCTAGTTATCCATGTGTTTATCGAGCTCTCTGCCTCCTACGCTCCTACGCTCCACCTCTCACACCCCTTGCTGGCTACACTCATTTCTGAACCTCCCCTCTCTTCCTAGCTCTGTTTGTGACTGCATGTACCTCGATTCCATCTGTTTCTGTGTGCCACCCACTCATAATATAAGTATATACGTCTGGATGTTATTGGTGCCTTTCAGTCTTATAAATGTGTGTTTATGTATCCCCACCTTTACCACTCAACTTCTGTAGTACACATATCTGTCTGTGTGTCTATCTATCGCCATGCCTGCCTCTATTGATCTGTCTGTGTGTCTATCTAGCCCTCTTCCACTTTTTACCTCTATCACTTTAACTATCCATCTGCCATAATCTGGCCCTGAGTAGTGCAGGACTCGCCCTCTCTTTGAATATGCCTGCACGCCCTGCTCTTCGTGCCTTCTCTGCCTGCCGTGCACATAGTCTTTGAACACTGGGCTGTGCTCGGCTGAGGCAGCGAGTGGGAGGATGGGTGCAGCATTTCCAGCCCCGCCCCCTTCACCTTCGTCAACAGAGCTGGGATTAGCAACTGTAGTTCTGTGCCAAGGGCATCACCGTCAGTGGTAATTAATGGGCACCCTGCAGGTTAGCTGCCATGTACTGGGCAGTCTGCGGGCATCAAATAACGTGCAGCATTAGCACATCTGTGCCATAGAGGCTATGTGACTCGCATTGTAATGGGCATGGCCATATGAATGCCACCCATGCCATTCATTGCAAATGCCAAAACTGTAAAAGGGCGTTAATAACTGATAGAAAACGTATATTTTACCTTAAACTGGGTATTCTAGTCAGTTTGGGTTCTTTAATGACTTTAATAAATGGCAGGAGACCAGTGCCATAGACTACACATGCCAACACTGTCAAAGGACTTTAATTAATGGCTGAAAGTAATAGGGCCAGTATATCATAAATAATTTACCATAAACTTTGATGTCAGGAGACTGTGCTGCTTGGCTGAACACTTATAAAGTCCCAAGGGCAAGACCCATTAGCTATGGGAATCGAACCATAGTACATCATGTAAATATAATTCATGTAAATTCTGAAGTACAGTGAATTTACTCGGTTCCCCTATTAGTTACATTAAATTTACATTCTCAACCTCATTCAAAATAAATCCCTCTAAACGCCCCGGCAATCTGCCGCTCCCGCCCCGCTCCGTTATCTATATATACATCCCCTCTGCTCCTCGTTACAGTACTCTGCTTCCATACAGATGCCCCTGCTGTAATAAAATGTTCTCTGGCATCACTCAGAGAACTAAGTTGAGCTACATCAGCTACCCAAAAAAAGCATTGAAAATGCAATAGGTCTCACCTTTGATTAAGTTAAAGCCATTTGCTTTGCTAATGGTATTGTATAGCAAAGCAAATGGCTTTAACTTAATTAAAGGCGAGACCTATTGCATTTTTAATGCTTGTTTCTTTTCTGGTTAGGATTAGTAATAACTTTCCACTTGCTCATCAATGGAACTTATCTTCAACAGAGCTCTGCAACGTCAAAAGTAAACTTAATTTTAAAACCTCATGTTTCAGCAGTTCCTATACTGGATGGTATAGTGTGGGACAAAGTAAATTTTGATATATTTGGACCGACCGAGCTTTTAGAAATTCCACATTTGTTTAAAATTTCATTGAACGATATCATTACCTCCAGTACATTTTCTGATGATTGGGATTTTGAAACTGTTAATAACTTATTGTCTGATTTGGAACAATCTGCTGCATTTTCTAGCTCTGAAATGTTAGAGGATAGATCAGATTTTGACAAAATGTATTGTAACCAACATTATGGTCATCATTTCTTGCATAAATCTAGCAAACCAAGAAATGCTTTCACATACCACCAGTGGGAACATTGCCCTACACCACCGAAAGGTAGTTCAAAAACATTTGCACAGAAATTCTCATATTTTTCGGGGTTTAACACTTCTGACCCAACCTTGTACTACTATAAGGTTGCACCAATATCTGCACAGAAAAATATGTTAACAAACACCAAACAGATTTACTCTGCTTCCTTTATCACCAAGCTGTCTGAACAGGGTTTTGACTTATGGTTGGACACTGTAGACTTGAAATCAATCTGGGGTGCCAGGGACTGGCAAGTCCAGGGACAGAAGCACTGTTTAGAGCATGCCTCATTCCACAGCAGATGATCTTCCTGAATGACACTGTGCAACAGACTTCCTGTCTTGGAATAGCCAAGAATAAGGACTTGAACTCGCCTCAAATTCCAACACCTTTAAACACCGAGGGGAATTTTACATCAGAAAGAGGGGATAAGTTGGATAACATACTGCAATACAATAGATCAGACCCCAATTGGAAGGGATGGTTGGTTGGCCTACTGACACAAACAGATGTCAGGAAAGATTCAGGGGTACCACCAACAGGTTTAGTATCCATAGACCAGACCCGCGTTATGTACAACGAGAACATCCGGGGGTAGTGACATCATATAGTGTTGGGAAGTTGTGCCTTGATTGGCTAAAGACCTCAACACTTGTCCTTGCTCTCAGAGGATGTGGACCTACGGGATTTTTATTAGGTCCCAGGAGACCACGTCAGAACCGCTTTTTGTATGCTGTCTATAACGAACTCTGGAAAATCTCTCAACAAGAAGCTGCAGAGAGATTAAGAGAAATAGATAGAGTTAACCTAGAAAAGGCATTAGCCGTAGTTGACAAGGGTATGACTACATTAACATCCAGGATATATTCACTGGGCAACATTGTATCTTCTGCTATCGATGTAATAGAACAGGATTTGTCCATATTGCAACACGGACAGTCGCAGTTACGTTCTATTATTCTGTTTAGCTGGACGCTGCAGTCCTTGCGCGCCGGTTATGTGCCTTGGCGTTTTATCAACATTACGTCATTATTTTCTGCATACAATCTAACAGAAAAACAGATAAAAACGGCACAGAGAGGTGCAAAATATACAATGCTGCGTAATGAGAAACTGGATATGTTACCCTTTTCTGTGGCAGAGTCACCGTCCACAGAATGGTTAATCCACGGCCATATAACATTACCGATCGCAACTTTCCAGTTTCAATATTGCCTAGAACAACAACAGGCAGGCAGATATGAAAAGATGGGTAAGGAATTCATCAGGGAATCCTGGGATTTACCATACAGATTTCGATGCAGGAGTGGGGATCTGGAAGTGTTTCTAAGCGGAACTAACTGCGAGAACGCTTTAAGTGGATCTCTCATATGTCAGGATATTATGCTACACGGAGCTTGTAATGGGTCTGTGGCAAACTTATCCTGTCACTTGAGGAGTACCCCGACAGCTGTGATTAATCCGGTATTCAGGCTTCTTTCGAATGGGAGTTACTTGATGCTGAATGATCAAGGTTGTTGTGGGATGCTTCCGGGCATCGCATATCTAGTCACCGTGAGCTCCAGGGTTACTTGCTGTATGCAAGTATTGTTTCCACCAACACATACAGTCAGGGAGGCGCCGCTATGGCCTTCGCTAAATGTTTCCTTTATACGGTTTGATACTCTGAGCAGAATGAAAGCCATGCTTTTACAATGAACAGTGCCCTTAACCTCCGCCCGGGAGGCTTTTGATCTCCAGATCGCAAGGTCCTCGGCTGAGATACAGGCACTTATACGTACAAACTGCCCTTTCCATTTCACAGAAATGGTAAGTCGTATCTTTAACATGTCCAATACGACGGGTATTGTACACCTATTTAAGACCATAGGTTCAGGACTGTTAAGCACCTTTCAGATGGTCCTCGGAGTTAGACCAAACTTTATACACTCTGTCTTTGGAAGCATTTTTGGAGGGCTTCCGCTGATCCTGTTTTTAATAGCAGGAATCCTGATTGTTGCCTTTCTGCTACGCAATGGACGTCCCAGCCACCAAGGAAGTAGCAACAGCTCTCCTGGAGCATAAATACCGTGATCGCATGGTACAACTTCTGGGCACACCTCGCCTATGGGAACTGAGCGCCTCTTGGTTCCTGTCATTTAGACCAGTCTGGTTGGACTGTGTCCTACCTCTTCTCCGATGCCTGTTCTGCGGAGAAGAATGCGTGTTGGACCTCTGTCTGACACTTCCATCTGCTGCGCCACCGGACGTTGATGCTTTACTGGACCCGATAACGGCCCATGTTCTGCAGTGTCCTCAGCGCATTCCCATGTTGTTGGCAGCATACTTAGAGCCACCACAGGTAGTTTCTGCTCCTGTTGGTATGGACACCGGCTCCTCCAACACTCAGGCCTTGGATGTGGCACAGACTGCCCCGGCACCTGCTGCAGGCAGTACGGAAGATCATCTGTTCTCAATTGACATTCTTTGTGAGGTGTTACAGGGATCGTCAGCTGCGTATGCAGACAGCAGCAATGTTGCGTCTACCAGCAAGGACACATAAACATTTGGCATGTCGCACGCTGGGAAGATTTGGCTTTTTAATTTTTCGAAATTCTAATCTGAACTCTTTTGACCTGCATGGCTTTCAAATGCTTGTAGTTGTTCGGACTATATAACCGGACACTTTTAGAGCCACTACTTGTATGATTTTTGTAGAACACTTCTTAGAGGGTTTTTTAAGGCTTTTTAACTTCTCTTAACAATGTTTTTATTAATTGTTGTATACAAACCTCTAGATGCCTTGGTAATACGCTAGAATTTAGTAATGTCGTCCATTCGGATGGGGAGTGGGTGATATATTTCATATAGGTACCCCGATATAGGTCTAGGTAACATCATAACCCTTCACCTACATTCTCTCCTATACTACATACATAACGGATTTGAAGGACTGACCTTTTACCCAGTTACAATACAACACACAAGTATGTAGGGTTTTCCCCTGGAAACTGGCCTCATAAATTATGCATGAGGATTCTTAGTTTCTTGGAATCACAGCAGGACCATCATCTCCTGCATAATAACTGTGTATAAAGTTCATTCCCGACGTCATCCTAAGTCCGACACTGGCACAGCAAGGTAGAACTCCTTGGGGATACCTTAGGGTATATAAACACCACATCTTGCTGAGATAGGGAGAGGAGATCACGACTTCCATGCCGACACACTGACGCAAGACGCTGAGGTTCCTGCATGCAGATACTCCAGCTCGCAGTGGTCTGACATCCCTCGCGGGGTGTTCAGCTCGAGGCCAGAACGGGGTCCTGCAGTCTCACATCAGGTAATGGGGTTGGCTATATCCTAGAGGGATTCTTGGCTTTACACCTACTCACATGCTAGGTACACTTAGGTACATCTAGTTAGGGTGCATCGTAGGAGTACGCATTTTTATTTCCATGTATTTTATATACTCGCCTATATTTATGATTTTAGCAAAATGGTAGAAACCTACCATCTGTTTACTTTCTTAGTGCTGCTACTCATTTATATATGCTACTGTCTACTGGTGATTTAAGTACACTTACTTTACGCTAGAATAACGACTGTTCAATAAATACTTATTGAAAACGTCCCAACCGTTTATCCTGGGTATCTCTCTGAGAACAAGTGAGCACAAGTGACTGAGCGAAAAGTAAGTTACTGTTTCCACAGTTCTGAGGGATCAGGGTTGTCATGTTCGATAGTTGCCAAGAACTATTCTCTCCTTGGTAAGAGGAGGTTATAGTGGCATTGCGAGCTAGCTGGTACACAGGCCAACATACCCGGTGGGGGTGTCTGGAATCAGTCTGGACACCAGTCCCGCAGTGTATGTTGTCTAAACGCGCAGATCCTATAAAGGTCTTATAGGAACTACACGACAACATCTGGCCAAATATCTTGCCACTTGTGTTGTCCATTAGGTGGCCATCAAGTGCGGAAACCGAGCCATATCATCATCAGCAAGGGCCTGCAGTTCCCTTTAAGTGAATGTTTCTGATGCCTTGTTTCTTTCTGCTGTATTTTTTGTTAGAATGGCACTTATCATTGCAAGATGGCTTTGGATTGTCTACCACCAATATGGAGTACTGCTTGCTGAAATGACGTTTTACTCTGTAACAGCAGGGCATATGTGTAAGTGTTATCTGGAAGTATCAAAACATGAAGAAAGCTGTGGTAAAGGACACTTCGTGTGATGCATTTCCTGTTTACGCGCGTATTTTGTGTAGGCGTGGGATTTCCGCACCTGGAAACAGCACATCTGGATATAAAGAGTGTGATATTCCTGGGTCCAGGAATACAGCACGTGCACGAAATACATGTGTAAACAGCATATTACATTTATATACGGAGGGAGTTAGTCATTTAGTAAAAACAGTACCAGATTTTTGTGAGGACACTTAGCCATAAATATCTGACTTGCCTATCTAGAAATCCTGAACCTTCACCACCTCTTTAGTTATTTTTAGACACCGCGTTTGCCAGTGGCAGCAAGTTTTAAAAACCTTATTTAGTTCCACTCTTGCAACATAAAGGGATCCAATTATCAAAATATTTTAACTGCACAGCATGGCTACTGAGAAAATTCAAATTTGGTGATAATGAACTACAGGTTTTAACTGAGGAGGTAGGGAAGAAAGAACCCAGGCTCATGGTGCCTTCTTGTTTCAAACAAGCATTGGCAACGCCAATAGGTCTCGCCCATGCAAGAGGTATTGGCTTTGCTAATATGTTTTAGCCATGTTGTACACCAGCGTAACTGCTGTTCAGAATGGCTAAAAATTAGTGGGGTAAAGAAGAGAGGAGTAGAGTGGAGTGTCGTAAAGTGGAGTAGAGTAGAGTAGAGTGGAGTGTTATGGAGTAGTGTGAAGTGGCGTAGAGTTGAGTGGCATGAAGTGGAGTGAACTGGAGTGGCATGGAGTGGTGTAGAGTGTTGTGCAAGGAGTAGAGTGTCAGGGCATAGAGTGGAGTAGAGTGGCAGGGTGAAGTAGAGAGTCGTAAAGTGGACTGGCAAAGAGTGTCGGGGAGTGGTGTACAGGGTGTTGCTTTGAGTGGAGTAAAGTGTTGTAGAGTACAGTGGCAAAGAGCGGAGTAGATTATTGTAGTGACGAAGTGTAGGAGAGTTGAGTGGCATAGAATGTTGTAGAGTAGAGTGGCGTAGAGCAGATTGGAGTGGCAAAGAGTGGAGTGGCAGAGAGTGGAGTGGCATAGAGTGGAGTGGTATAGAATGGAGTAGTGTGTCGTAAAATAGAGTGGAGTAAAGTGGCATGGAGTGGCATAGAGGGAGTTGCATGGAGTGTCTTAGAGTGGAGTAGTGTTGTAGAGTGGTATTGAGTGGAGCAGAGTGTTGTAGAGTGGAGTGGCATAAAGTGGAGTAGAGTGGAGTAGAGTTTAATGGAGTAGAGTGTCATAGAGTGGAGTATCCTAGAGTGTAGTGCCGTAGAGTGGAGTGTCATAGAGTGGAGTAGAGTGACCTAGAGTGAAGTGGCATAAAGTACAGTGGTGCAGAGTAGTTTGGCGTAGAGTGTAGTGGCTTAGAGTGCATTGGTTTTGAGTAAAGTGGTGTAGAATGCATTGGTGTAGACTGCAGTGACATAGAGTAGAATGGCCTAGAGGGCAGTGACGTAGAGAAGACTGGTGAAGTGTAATTTGCAGTGACGTAGGGTGCGGTGGCAGAGAGTGCAGTCTTGCAGTGTGGTAGAGTGCAGTGGCGCCAAGTACAGTGGCACAGAGTAAAGTGGCGCAGAGTAGAATGGCACAGAGTAGTGGAACAGAGTAGAGTGGTGCAGAGAGCAATGGCATAGAGTACAGTGGTGCAGAGTAGAAAAGATGGCGTAGACTTCAGTGACATAGAGCACAATGGGTTAGAGTGGCGTAGAGTGCAGTGGCATAGAGTGCAGTGGCACATTAGTACCCTTGCTTTTAGGTTCTCCAATTTCACTCTACTAGGTGATATTAATTTACATCTTGACTCCCATAAGGACCCTGGAGCAACTTGCTTCAAGGAGGTAATGGATGTTTTTGGCCTGCAACAACTCTCGCTGTCTGCTACACACAGCGCAGGCCATATCTTGGACTGCATTTGTTCTAATTTAAATACTCATAAAGTGAAGTCCCCCGTTACGCAAACCTGGACTGACCATAAATTAATTCCCTTTGATTTCCTGATAAAGGATAGGGCCCCAGTCAAGGAAAAAACTAAATTCCAACAACAGGACAAAGTCAGCTGGAAGGCACTTATGGGGCTTCCAGATCTCGTCCCTAAAGCCCTCATGGGCAGACCCAATATGGTTGGTGACCCTATAACTGACACCCAGCTCTATGGGAAATGGTTGCTTGAACTAAAAGATCAGTTGTCACCTACAATTACACCACATAGGCCACCAAAAAGAAACCCTCTGCGCCATGGTTTTCACTATCCTTGAAAGAACTGCAAGTTCAAGTTAGAGTATTAGAACGTAGATGGCGCCGGAACTACGATAGGAATGACCTTAACACTTACAAAATCGCACGCAGAAAATATCATGCCTTGATCAAAGCTTAAAAAAAAACCTTTTATACCGAGGCTGTTAAAAATTTCAAAAACAAACAGAAAGAGATCTTCAAAATAGTTAACTTGTTTACAAATCCGAATAGTCTACTTCAAGAGATTCCTCCTTCCCAGAGTCTCTGCAATAACATAGCAGACTATTTTGAAGAAAAAGTCTTGACACTTATAAAAGACTTCTCTCCTCCTACTCCAGTCACTATAAATAAGAGAACCTTTGTAGACATAGATACCGCCTGTATGAAAACCTTCCAACCTATCACGCTGGAGGAATCACGGTTGGCCATCTTATCCACCAAATCAGGTTCCCCTTTCGACCCTTGCCCCCCACTCTGCTACATGCTCTCATTGATGTTGTAAACCCCATTATCAACAATATTATAAACTCTTCGATTCTCACAGCTAAGATTCCAACAGAATGGAAACTTGCGGCGGTAAAACCTCTCCAGAAAAAGCAACTGGCCGATCCTACGACCCTCTCTAACTTTACGACCCATTTCGCTCTTACCCACTCTGTGTAAGCTAACTGAAAAATGTGTTAATAAACAACTTACCACGTTTCTAGAGGAAACAAATGTATGGCACTCTAATCAGTCAGGTTTCAGAGCCCAACACTCGACAGAATCTGCCCTTTTGTATACTGCAGAGACCCTACGAGCAGCCCTGGATCAGGGAAAGAAAGCAGTCCTGGTGCTGCTAGACTTGTCTGCGGCTTTCGACACGGTCTCACATATCATTCTTCTAGACCGTCTTGCATCATCTGGCATATCCGGGAATGTCCTAGAGTGGATTAAGAACTTTCTGCAAGATCGGCGCCAAGTTATCACGCTAGGACAATATAACTCAGAAGAAAAAGCACTTATATCAGGTGTTCCCCAAGGATCGAGCCTGAGCCCAACCCTCTTCAATGTATATATGTCCCCCCTGATTAAGCTAATATCGTCCTTCAAGATCAATACCATCTCATATGCGGACGATACACAGCTTATCTTGGTCCTGGATAACGACACTACTAAGGCGGAGGAAAACCTCAGAAAATGTCTCTCAGCAACCTTCAAATGGATGAATAACAACCATCTGAGGTGTAACTCGGAAAAAACAGAAATCCTGCCATTTGGCAAACAAAACCCCTTTGTGCCTAAACTTTGGTGGGCAGAAAACGCCACCTCCCCCTCCTAATACAATAAATGCAGCTAGAAACCTAGGAATAAAATTTGACACTACCCTATCTTTCAAACAACAATCCTTGGCAGATGCGGGCACATGTTTCCATATTATAAAAAGTCTAAAGAAATTCTTTGACTTGCTCCCCTACTCAGCCAGGCAAACTGTTGCTGTTGCACTCATTACATCTAGACTGGACTACTGTAACAGTCTTTATGCAGGAACTAACAAATCAGTCATGCACAAGCTTCAGATGGTCCAGCACGCGGCTGCCCGGCTGGTACTGAAGTGGCCTAGGAAATCATCTGCCTCTGCTGCATTAGACATCTTGCATTGGTTGCCAGTTCACAAACGTATTCTGTTTAAGGTCCTTATTATTACCTTTAGGGCCTTTCACTCACGAGGCCCACAATATCTTCAAACTGGCTTTAAGCGCTACGTCCCCTCCCATAGCCTAAGATCATCCAACGCAAATCTGCTGACCATTCCAACTTTTAGATTGGTGTCAAAGGGAGGAAAATCACTTGCAGTTATAGGCTCAAAGGCATGGAATCAACTTCCATCTCAGCTCCGCCAGATTGTGTCCGAGTCTGTATTCAGGAAGGCCCTTAAAACTTGGATTTACAGTGCACCAGATATATTGTGCAAAACTCTGATTTAAATACCCTACTTCCCTCTGTCATGAGCAGTAAACCAGTTTTCTTTCCATCTCTGATTTCCGCATTAGCGCCAAGATGCTCCTTGGAGTGATAGTAGCGCTATACAAGTACGCTTTTACATGTACGCTTTTACATTACATTACATTTTTACATTACATTACATTACAGAGTGCAGTGGTGCAGAGTAGTTGACATAGAGTGCAGTGGTGTAGTGTATTGGTTTTGAGTAAAGTGATGCTGAGTGCATTGGCGTAGAGTACAGTGGTTCAGAGGAGAGTGGTGTAGAGTGCAGTGGCATATAGTGGTGCAGCATAGAGTGCAGGGGCATAGCGTGCAGTGGCGTAAAGTGTTGCACAGTAGGGTATAGTGGCATAGAGTGCAGTGGTGCAGAGTAGTTGGCGTGAGAGTGCAGTGGCATAGAGTGCAGTGGTGTAGAGTAGACTGTTTCAGAGTAGAGTGAAGTGGTGCAGGGGGAATGGTGTAAGGTTGAGTGAAGTGGCATTGAGTAGTGGCATAAAGTCCATTGGCATAGAGTGCATTGTGGCATAGTAGAGTGGCGTAGAATGGATTGGAACAGAGTAGAGTGGAGTTGCCTAGACTGGAGTGGTGTACAGTGTAGTGGCAAAGAGTGCAGTGGTACATAATAGAGTGGAGTAGAGTGGGGCACAGTAGATTAGAGTGCCGTAGAGCGAAGTGGTGTAGAGTGTAGTGGTGTAGAGGGCATTGGCATAGAATGGCGCAGAGTACAGGCGTGCAGTGGTGCAGAGTAGAGTGGCAAAGAATTTAGTGGCAGAGAATTCAGTGGCGGAGAGTGTAGTGTTGCAGAGTAGAGCATTGTAGAGTGCAGTGGTGTAGGGTAGAGTGGCGTACAGTACCTTGGTGTAAAGGGGAGTGGAGTAGAGTGGGGCAGAGTAAAGTGACGTAGAGTGCAATGGTGTAGAGTAGATTGGCATAGAGTGCAGTGGCACAGAGTGTATTAGTTTTGAGTTAAGGGGTGAATAGTGTATTGGCGGGGAGTGCAGTGGAGTACAGTGCAGTGGCGTAGAATAGAGTGGAGTCGAGTGGCACAGGGTAGATTGCAGTGGCGTAGAGTGGAATGGCACAGAATGGAATAGAGTGGTATATAGTATACAGTGCAGTGGCGTAGACTAGATTCTTTCATAGTAGAGTGCAGTGACGTAGAGTGCAGTTGTGCAGAGTAGAGTGGGGGAGAGTGTAGAGGCATGCAGTGCATTGGAGCAGAGTGCAGTAGAGTGGTGTAGAGTGGTGCAGAATAGATTGCAGTGGCATAGAATGCAGTGGCGCAGATAAGAGTGGCATAGAGTTCAGTGGCAGAGAGTGTAATCTTGCAGAGTAGAGTGGCGTGGTATGGTGCCGAGTAGAGTGGAGTGGTGCATGGTTGAGTGAAGCAGCATAGAGTATAGTGGCATAGCCTGCATTGTCATACAGTTGTGCAGAGTACAGGGCAGTGGCAGAGAGTGCAGTATTGCAGAGTAGACTGTCATAAAGTGCAGTGGTGTATAGTAAAGTGGCATAGAGTGATTTGGCGTGAGTGGCGTGGAGAGCAGTGGCATAGAGTACAGGGGTGCAGAGTAGAATAGAGTGGCTTAGAGTACAATGGCTTTGAGTGAAGTGGCATATAGTGCAGTGGCACAAGGTGTTGCAGAGTAGAGTATAGTGGTGTAGAGTGGAGCGGAGCAGAGCTGAGTGGAGTGGTACAGAGTAGAGTGAATTGGTGTACAGTGTAGTAGCATCGGGTGCAGTGTTGTAGAGTAGAGTGGCATAGAGTGGAGTGGTGCAGAGTGTAGAGTGCAGTGGCGATGAGTGCAGTGGTGCATAGTAGAGTAGTATGGGGTAGAGTGCAGTGGCATAGAGTAGAGTGGTGTGGAGAGGCTTTTAGTGAAGTGGCGTAGAGTTGGTGTGGTGCAGAGTAGAGTGCAGTGATGCAGTGTGGAGTGTCATAGTGTGGAGTGGTGCCGAGTGGAGTGGCGTAGAGTGGAATATGCTTTGTGTGGTAGTACACTTCCATTACAGACAACACATTTTCAATTGAAATCCCCATTGCATTTATACAGGCATACAGTTTTACGGATTAAAGTATACAGCGCACAAACAATATTGTATGAAAATTTCATCACCTAGTATATTGATTTATCTGATAAAGACATCTAGCCGCAGATTCTTTAACTTAGAATATCCCCAGGCATCAGACTGGATCCGGAGAATCTTCAGCAGTACCTCTGCACGCTCGGGGACGGCATCGCATGGCTCCGTCCTGACGTCCTCCACGGATATGACGTCAATGGAGCCATATAAGTCCCTCCCAATGCGCTGACGTCAGTTTTCCTTCTGTTCCAGGAGAAGCGATTCCTCTGGCCTGTTTTTGTTTTCCTGCCTTATCAACGCCTTTTAGCGTCCGGGTACAGTGTGCGATGCCTAAGGGCTTCAAGTCGTGTGAGACCTGTACACAGCAGATGTTGGCGACGGATCCACACGAGATCTGCATGTGGTGCTTGGGAGAGCACCATGACTCAGAGGAGTGCAACGCCTGCCGGCAGCTGAAGCCGAAGTACCTGCAGGAACGTCGGATGTAGTTGCTGTCCGCCCGGATGTCCCGTTCGGAGTCCTCGCGTCGCCGGTCTCCATCTCGAGCTGGGGCTTCTGTTCGGGACAGGTAACGGAGTCGTTCCCGCGGACGTCACTCGCCTGACGCAGGTAAGCACAGGAAGAAGTCACGGAGGTCGTCGACCTCCCATAAACGTGACGCCAGGGCCTGCTGCTCCCCGTCTTCACCGGACATGGGCCCCCATGTTTCGACCCCCACCTACCCACCATTTCCTGGTTTTGGGGTAACTAGATCCCAGATGGAAGCCTATTCGCGGGCTTTAAAGGCCGTCTTTGGGTCACCTCCTCTCCCTGGCGTGCCTTCGGGCCCCACAGAGGGGGGTCAGGGCTCAGATCGGAAATTCGCTGGCGGGCTCGTCCTTGGTGCCGATCGAGTACCCTGACTCCGGTTCCGGTGTCGCTGCGACGTCGGGACACGGCCCAGAGGGGCATCCCAGTCAGACGTCCGGCCCTCCTGTGGAGCCACCGCACAACCCTGTGGGGCTCCCTGCGCTGGAGCCGGATGTGGCTGCAGCGCGGAGCTCGACTTTGAGTCGACGCCGTTCCTCACCGCAGTTTCCCATCTCGGTGGAGGTCAAGTCGACGCCGACCGACGCCGGGTGGACGAGTTCTCTTCGGTGGTCGTCGATGCAACGCCGTCTCGACGTCTGCCGACGCCGGTGCCGTCCCCTGCTGTTCCTCTGTTGGTGGAGCAGGATGAGGCCCCTGAGCGTTCACCACCCCCAGGGTTGTTTCGATGCTCCTCGGAGCAGGTGCCCATGGGGCAATGGCAGGTTTTTGGTCGTCCTCGGGCTGCAGAGCCTCTGCCTTTTGGTGGACGTGTTAGCCTACAACCGTCCCCTACAGATGGCTTATTGTTGCCACCTAGAATGGCCACGGAGGCTAGTGCAGCGTTTGCGAGAGCGGTTCGCAAAGCTGCGGATATCTTACAGATGCAGCCTCCCTCAGTCTCTCTGCCGTCTGATCCCTTGTTGGATCTACTCTATCAGGGCGACGTGGAGGTGGAGTCCTTGCTGCCTTTTGACGGGACATTATATGACATTCTTCTTGAGACTTGGGCGAGACCCTCATCGGGAGACCCTGTGGGTCGTGCTATTGCACATCGTCATCGCCTGGCTCCAGATGACCCTGTCTGTTTGTCCTTCCATCCTAGGGCTCAAGGGCTGGTAGTCCAGGCAGCCTCTGTCTCGCTACCTTGCTCCCCTCCTCCATTGCTTCCTTCCACTAGGGAGTCTCGCTGGTTGGAGGCGTGTGGCCGCCATGTCTTTGCGTCCACCAGCTCGGCCCTTCGGTCTTTGAACACGTCATGCGTGTTTGCACGGGCTACTTTTGCCCTTTGGGACTCGGTCGAGCGTCTCCTTCCATCTCTTCCGGTGGGCTCTCGGGCTGACCTGGATCGGCTGCTTCATGATGGCCGAGAACTGGCACAGTTTTCCATTCGGTCGGCCATGGACACCACTGACTCTGTGGGTCGGGCTATGGCCAGGTCAGTTCCTCTGCGCCGCCATGCCTGGCTGCGCAATGGCAGTTTTCCTGCGAAGGTTCAGGAGCGTCTTCGGGATTTGCCCTTTGATGGGATCTCCCTTTTTGACAGTCATGCTGACTCAGCGGTCCAATGTCTCATGTCTAAGTTTCCATAAATCCCGTGGTTTTTAGTCCTTGTTGGGGACTTTACCTTGGTTGCAGTATTGTCACTGTTTTTTCTGGTATCCGTCTATGGGTTCAAGACGTTATTGCCCGGACGGACTGTACGGCTAATCAGCCGTTTTTGACCTTATTTGGTACAGCTAGCCAGCTGTTTCTGCATTTCTTATTAAGTCCTCTGTCTACGAGCTAGTCTCAAGAGGTGTCCCTGGCTTTTTATGGGGATAAGACTTACCTTATGTGGGATTTTTTTGGCTATTGTATAGCCGCTCTTCCTTGTACAGGAAGCTTCGAAGGCTCCCACGGAGTCTTCTTAGAATGGTTTTTCTGTCCCTCTGGGGGATTGTCCTATAGGTCATACTGTAAGCTCCTTCCTTTGTCGCTCCTCCTACTGTTGTAGGACATCCCTCTGGTGAGACCCACAAGATTGGCGTGGCTCTCTCCTGGAGCTTATGAGTTGTGGTCTACAGTTGGTCCGTAGCACTCTTCTACCTCTATGAAGGCAGACTGCTCCAGAGTATTTTTGTTTTTCTGCCACACCTGGCTCACCCTGGCGTGTTCTTCACCTTTTCGCTGTGCTCTTTTTGCCTACGTTGACTGTCTTAGACGTAAGCAAGTGTCCCTTGTGGGCATGTTGTCCTGTTCCGCCACGGAGCGGTTTCTTTCCGTGTTCTATACGGACACGATATGTGAGTACGCACTGGGTACATTCACAGTCACGGGGTGCCTGCGGTACGCCTTGCGCCACTGTCTTGGCTGCGTTCTCTTCTTGTGGTATTGTCTACTCTTCATTCTCTGGTGTTGGGACGTGCTTAGGTCTTCTTTCGCAGCTCAGACCCTGTCTGGTTTTCGCTTATGGGCAGTAGAGTCCATGCCAGACACATCACTGCTGCACGTTGCCTTGTGCCCTTTTTCCCTATGCACTTCCCAGGCAGGGGCTCTAGTCCCTCTGCTCCTTGCAGCGTGGGGGCTCAGGTACTCCTGTTCCTGGCCCCGGCTGATGTTGTCAGTGGGAGTATTCTTCTTCAAGATACTCATTGCCATTTCTGCAGTATCTGTATATATATATCTATATATATATTTTTCTGCCTTCTATGTATGTGTGTTACTAACTCTTTTCGTGGTTAGTGTGGTGGTCAATATCTCCGCCTGTCACGCGGTAGACCAGGGTTTCTTCCCCGACAGGGCTGATGAGGTTGCCTTTTAAGTGTCCTGACATGTATTATATCCTGTTCTGGTTTGCATCGGTGCCGTTGGTACCAATTGTGCGGCCTCCTATATTATGTAGGGCGTGCTCTTTGAGTTCCCCTTGTCTTTCAATAAATATATTTTCATATATACGTATATGTCTATATGTTCATATGTCATGGGATATCCACACAGCAAGAAGGCAGGCATGCTAGGTTTTTCCTTGCTGTGGTATCTGGGTTTTTGTCCCAGATCCCATCTCTCTCTCTCTCTCTCTCTCTCTCTCTCTCGCTCTCTCTCTCTCTCTCTCTCTCTCCCTCCTGGGAGCGAGCCTTATGTGTGTGCCTGACCTGGCCAGTAGCCATTATCCGTTGTACCTCCGGGTACGGCTGGCCGGTTGACTACCTGGTGGTGCGCCCACCTCTTTCTGCCGACGCATATGTGCTGTTGATGCTACATTTCATTGGGATTTTGCATATGTGTGGTGTAGTTCTCACGGTCCACACTGTCTGCTTATGTGTATCCCTGTCATCCACATACATGTATCTCCTGGTAGTCATGGTTCTGTATATCTCTGAATGGTGACATCTGTCCCTCCACATGTCATTTTTGACATCCACTGTTGTGCATGCTCCGTTTGTATGCCCTGACTCTGTCATACTGTTTTGTTCCTTTCTGGGACCTTGTCTCTTGCAGATCCATGGGACTTGTGCTCGGTTTAACTTCTTCTTGAGAAGTTTGAGGACTTTCTTCCATTCTACACTGGCCATTCTGGTTATGTGCTTCCCTTTCATCCCTGTCTGGACAAGAGAGGTCTCATACCGTCCTCTGACAGATTGTGGTGCCTTTGCTTCCCCTTGTTAATGCTCCCTTACAGAGCTTAATGGGTCTGGTGTCAGCCACGCTGGCATTGCTGTTCCCACCATGTTTTGGTCAATGTTATTGATGGATGAGTTCTCTTTGGAACTTGCTGGTTTTCAGTCGCAGACCCTCCTCCAATGAGGTATAGCTTTGGTATCTATTCTAAGTTAAGGAATCTGCGGCTAGATGTCTCTATCAGATGAATGAGTTACTTACCTTCGGTAACGATGTATCTGGTAGAGACACAGTCTAGCTACAGATTCCTTAACGCCCACCCATCCTCCCCGCTCTCTGCGAGGGCTTTTTCAGGGTGGGTTCTACCCACTTGCCTCCTTACAGGTGGCCTTTGTCTTCCTGCGTGTATGGTATGCTTCACCTCCCTCCATTCTCGTCATTGGGTGGTGGGTTCCATGTCCTTCCACACTCCTCCACCTTGGTTCTTCCAGTGTGGGGCTTGAACATGTTCTTATACCCTCCCTTCCACCCTCTTCTATTTTTTAACCATTACTTGGGGTCTCCTTGACTGTGTTGCGGTCAATTACTTTAGGGTCTATTTGACTGTAATACAGTCAATAGATCATTTATGGGGTGTATGATTGTACATTCTCTGTTGTTGCAGAAATGTGGTCAATTACCATGAGTCATGTTGTTCCAGTTCTGTTGCCCGTTACAGTTACATTCTGTGATTGCAGGCTGCCTATCGCTTGCTATGTCATTCATCTCCAATGCCGTTTTGCCTCATAGGAGGGCATGGCTCTTCGCTTCTGCAACACTGTTTCTAGGGGCGAGTGCTCTGCTCTCCCCCCCTTCAGTCCCTTACAGTATAACGTACTCTTTCATTGATATACATGGTGATGTTTCTCATCATTCTATGATTTCTTTTCATGGTTGTTTCAAAGATTTTTGATCTTTTTTAGCACACTGTTCCCACGCTCTCACGGTTTTGGTAGTGGCTCTGCGTTGAGGCGTGGAAAAGCTTCACAGTAGAAAACTGACGTCAGGCTGCTGGGAGGGACTTATATGTTACAGCAAACAAATGATGGACGGAATGCTGACAATATAAAACATTCTCCCCCGTCAAAAGAACTGGGTTAAATCCATCGTTCTTTTGCCCACTACGCCACCCCAGTTTGGACCCAGCCATATGCAAATCAGTCTTGACCCTGTGCCCCATTGGAACAGTCCAGACCAGGTCCTCCCTGGACCGGAAACAAGCGTCCTGGGACCGGTTTCAGGGTATGTCACCCTTCTTCAGCCAGGCTAGCTTGAATCCAGTGGCGCAGTGAGCAAGGGACCCACGTCTGGGCATACCCATCCCACTTAGGGTGAAAAGTGTTACAGCAAACAAATGATGGACGGAATGCTGACAATGCAAACATTCTCCCCCAGTCAAAAGATCTGGGTTAAATCCATCGTTCTTTTGCCCACTACGCCACCCCAGTTTGGACCCAGCCATATGCAAATCAGTCTTGACCCTGTGCCCCATGGGAACAGTCCAGACCGAACTGCCAGGCCAGGTCCTCCCTGGACCGGAAACAAGCATCCTGGGACCGGTTTCAGGGTATGTCACCCTTCTTCAGCCAGGCTAGCTTGAATCCAGTGGCGCAGTGAGCAAGGGACCCACATCTGGGCATACCCATCCCACTTAGGGCGAAAAGTGTTACAGCAAACAAATGGTGGACGGAATGCTGACAATGCAAACATTCTCCCCCAGTCAAAAGAGCTGGGTTAAATCCATCGTTCTTTTGCCCACTACGCCACCCCAGTTTGGACCCAACCATATGCAAATCAGTCTTGACCCTGTGCCCCATGGGAACAGTCCAGACCGAACTGCCAGGGCAGGTCCTCCCTGGACCGGAAACAAGCATCCTGGGACCGGTTTCAGGGTATGTCACCCTTCTTCAGCCAGGCTAGCTTGAATCCAGTGGCGCAGTGAGCAAGGGACCCACGTCTGGGCATACCCATCCCACTTAGGGCGAAAAGTGTTACAGCAAACAAATGATGGACGGAATGCTGACAATGCAAACATTCTCCCCAGTCAAAAGATCTGGGTTAAATCCATCGTTCTTTTGCCCACTACGCCACCCCAGTTTTGACCCAGCCATATGCAAATCAGTCTTGACCCTGCGCCCCATGGGAACAGTCCAGACCGAACTGCCAGGCCAGGTCCTCCCTGGACCGGAAACAAGCATCCTGGGACCGGTTTCAGGGTATGTCACCCTTCTTCAGCCAGGGTAGCTTGAATCCAGTGGCGCAGTGAGCAAGGGACCCACGTCTGGGCATACCCATCCCACTTAGGGCGAAAAGTGTTACAGCAAACAAATGATGGACGGAATGCTGACAATGCAAACATTCTCCCCCAGTCAAAAGATCTGGCTTAAATCCATCGTTCTTTTGCCCACTACGCCACCCTAGTTTGGACCCAGCCATATGTAAATCAGTCTTGACCCTGTGCCCCATGGGAACAGTCCAGACCGAACTGCCAGGCAAGGTCCTCCCTGGACCGGAAACAAGCATCCTGGGACCGGTTTCAGGGTATGTCACCCTTCTTCAGCCAGGCTAGCTTGAATCCAGTGGCACAGTGAGCAAGGGTCCCACGTCTGGGCATACCCATCCCACTTAGGGCGAAAAGTGTTACAGCAAACAAATGATGGACGGAATGCTGACAATGCAAACATTCTCCCCCAGTCAAAAGATCTGGGTTAAATCCATCGTTCTTTTGCCCACTACGCCACCCCAGTTTGGACCCAGGCATATGCAAATCAGTCTTGACCCCGTGCACCATGGGAACAGTCCAGACCGAACTGCCAGGCCAGGTCCTCCCTGGACCAGAAACAAGCATCCTGGGACCGGTTTCAGGATATGTCACCCTTCTTCAACCAGGCTAGCTTGAATCCAGTGGCGCAGTGAGCAAGGGACCCATGTTTGGGCATACCCATCCCACTTAGGGCGAAAAGTGTTACAGCAAACAAATGATGGACGGAATGCTGACAATGCAAACACTCTCCCCAGTCAAAAGATCTGGGTTAAATCCATCGTTCTTTTGTCCACTACGCCACCCCAGTTTGGACCCAGCCATATGCAAATCAGTCTTGACCTTGTGCCCCATGGGAACAGTCCAGACCGAACTGCCAGGCCAGGTCCTCCCTGGACCGGAAACAAGCATCCTGGGACCGGTTTCAGGGTATGTCACCCTTCTTCAGCCAGGCTAGCTTGAATCCAGTGGTGCAGTGAGCAAGGGACTTATATGGAACCATTGACGTCATATCCGTGGACGACGTCAGGACGGAGCCATGCGATGCCATCCCCGGCGTGCAGAGGTACTGCTGTAGATTCTCTGGATCCAGTCGGACGCCTGGGGAGATTCTAAGTTAAGAAATCTGCGGCTAGACTGTGTCTCTACCAGATACATTGTTACCGAAGGTAAGTAACTCGTTCATTAGGATTGTTTTCAAATATTTGTTTCCACCACACTTCAGAATGACCAAATAATGTGCTTCATTTGGGCTTTTCTAATTCTGAAATATCATTACAGTTAATTTACAGACATTTACATTTTGTTGTGTGCTCGAAAAAAAATAACATCCTACAGCCTTCCTCGAGCACTCCCCAGAGCCAGCATGATTGTCACATAAATCCTCTCACTTTGAAGCCAGAAAAAGAAAAGTACACAACAAGCTACCTGGAAGAAAGAGCATGACATTATACCTCAAACTTAGAATGGGCAGCAAATGTGACAAGATAAGAACAAGATTTAAAGACCTGTTTACAGAAATCAGATGAATACCGTATATAGGGTTTGGGTAAGGGAAAGGACGAACTCGAGCTGGGCAGCCTAAATCAAATAATGCCAGCAAATAGAAAGCAAGGAAATGTGAGTTACAAACCACAAAGCCACTGGTAAACAACAGGCGGAATACATTCCCAGAGAAGCTTTACAAATGTCCCCAAGATGTCATTAGCAAACCAGACAGCTGTGCTGTCTGGTAGGCTTCAACCTAAAAACAGTCAAAGGTAAACAGAGACTTAGAGCAATATCATTCAGAACGTGCATGCTTTATCGTCCCATCCATGCGCGGTTGATGACTGTAAGAAACATTCTCAGGACCTCAAACGACATGTGTATGATCTTTCAAATCGTAGGTATGACCACTGGAGCAGGACCAGCTCTGGTACTTGAACTTACATCATGGGTTGGGGCTGCAAAAAGTATCATTCACCTAACCATTATTGAGGGTTTTGAAGGATGATCAGAAGCCGGGGGTGCTGAGGAAACAGGTGAGTGAATTTTACTTTGACATTTTGCAATTTATTTGAATAAATAGGGTCTCATAAAAATTTCAATTTTTTATAATGGAGATATGCATGGTGCAAAACATTATGCTTGTATGCTGCATCATAATACAGAGATTGTTAGTAAATGTTGATTTAATGTTGTAAAACACAATGGCCTCCAGGCTGGCATATCTTATGCAATTCAACAACAACATTATCATGACTGAAGCAGCCAGGAAGAAGCTTGGTCAGCTGCTGAACCAGGAGCACGGTCAGCTGCTGAACCACACAGAGAAACTGCTGAGGTTCCTACATCTCAAGTCAACAAGAAAATAATGGTGACATTTGAGCAGATATCCCAACAACTATCAGCTATGCAGGGCATATATCTTTGATAGAAAACTCCAAAGCATCTACAGCGACTGTTGCAGCTGCTAGTAAACGTCTCCCCACAATCGGTGACAACTTAACCAACTCAGTCCGTCTCCAACATAATTAGTGTAGGTTTGCAATGAGACACTGCATACAGATGCGCGGAGCCCAGAGATTGTCCCCGTTCCAATGTAATATAGACTTGTCCAGTGCAAAAGTTAATCATAGTGCCATAGGTCGCACACAAATACAATCCACACCTTCACCTGCAATGTTGCTCAAGAACAAGTTGCATTGTTAGCAGCAGCAGAGGCACATACAAGTGCCCCGCAGTAAAGAATTTCAGGCGGTCGCCTGCCTCTGATGTGCCTGCACTAGCCAAAAGTCACACTGGACATATTCCCTCCCTTCCATTTCAACCCCATCCTCCCAGCAGACCTCCCCTATCAGGCTTCAGAGGGGGTCTGCCAACACCACTGGGGCAGACAAAGCACCTGACAAGAAGAATGCTCCAGCCCATAGGACTAGGACCCCTGCCATGTTGATTTCTAATTTTATTTTGTGATATGGTGGTGGGAGTATATTAGGACTGATATGGCATGCACCCCGAATATCAAACACACAATATCGGTGGGGCAGAATATCGAAGACAAGATTCAGAAAACAAAATATCCCAGGTAAGTATGTCTAGATTTTCTATACCTAACTCCACATATATGTACCTACACAGTACATATATCTTCAAGGTACGTAGATGGGAGTCAGGAACAGTAAATCTTTACTTCCTCATGTGCACTTACCTTTCAATATTTTGTCCCTTGATATTCAGTCCTCTGTTTTCTTGTACCACCATAATGTTGGTGCCAGTAGTCAGTAGAAGAACTGATTGGTATAATTCAGATATTAGTAGTGTAGGAGGGCAGGATGCCGGTTTCAGGGATGATTGATCATTTGTGAGTGGGAGAGGTGAGTTGGGGCCAGCAGACTGGTGCACAATTTCATTTTTGAGGAGTATAGTCTTGTGTTTTTTTTAGTTGGGGGGGAGCTGGCTGATATGTAAATGTGATGTAGGAAAGTGATGGCTGGCTTCACAAAAATAAAGCTCTTTAAGCTATAAAATGTATATAGCTTTCATTTATTCTTCAGGCTTCCTATTTTTTCGCAATACCATTTAATTTCGTATTTGGTCTGCAGGTACTGACAATGATACCGTGTGTTGTTTAACATGTGCTTTTTTCTATCAGCTATAGTAATTTTCATTTCAGAGCAAAGGGTTCCCACAAGTGAAACAAAAATGTATATATTTTAATCTCTTTCAGTGATGGTCAGGACAAGTTTAATATGGATGTCACTTATGGTTACATTTGTACACAATTGTATCTGATAATGTATCGCATATATCTTCTTTTGTATATCACATTTTATATAGGTATTGTATTAAGCTGCAAAACTCCATATTTTTGCACTGTATAATGATTTATTTACATAAGGTGCGTGACAGGGGTAGGTTTGAGGTGTGACTTGTTTGTATTTGAGATTTACGATCGATACAAAATGCTCTGAGGCTGAGCAGGAGGACTCTTCTGCTCATATTTATTCATGGCCTTTTGTTTGTATGCATCTTGTAATATCTGTGAAATATTTTATTCCGCACGCAGAGATGTACCCAGATTTTATGTGCGATAAATCCACACACAATAAAACAGGCTCAAATTCCGCATGGGAAAAAATGGTATGTGGGAAAAACGTGTAATCGGGCTGAGCGAAATGGACTCATGAAACCATGCAGTGATTTTGCTCTGAATGATTTGTAATGGTGCCCTCCCACGTATCTATAGGAGGATTTTCTTTATTAATTCTGGTATTAGATGAGGAAGTGTATCTTGACTACGCTTTCTTTATTGTTTTATTGTGGAATTTTGCTTTGTATTTTTACTCGCATTATGTTTACTACTTATCTTCATGACATGCATGCCATATTCTACTTTTACTGAACGATTCACCCCACACTTCGGGGGATATTCTCAAGAAATGGCGATAATCATCGCTAACCTCGGTTAGCAATAATTTTCTTAACGCCGTGTACCGCGGGAAACTATCGCCGTGCTAGCGGCGTATTCTCAACACGCCGCTAACAGGCGATAGTTTCCCTACACCGGGTAAAATGTCAGCGGTAAAATTAGCGGGACGACGTTAAAAATCCTGACGCTAACGTGAAAAAAGTGGCGATGGGCCAATTAGCGATCAGAAACTGATCGTTAATTAGCGCCAGGCTTGTATTTTTCACGTTAGGCGGGAAAAATCACTATAAAATGCCCGCTAAACAGCCCAAACACAAAAAAAAAAAGAAAAAAAGCAGAAACATTTGAGACGAACCATGGAGGAAGCTGGACCCAGCACAGAGGCCAACAACAACCCCACAAACACCCAGGAGGACCAGCCAGAGACCCAGGGGAAGGGCAAGGAGAAGAGGAAGAGGAAGACGCGGTTCAGTCAGCAGGAAAACCAGGTCCTGATTGCGGAGGTGACAGAACACCAACAACAACTTTTTGTCACCTCCACTGTGTCATTGGCAACCAAAAATGCAAAATGGCAGTCCATCGTGGCCAAGGTGAATGCTGTCGGAGACGTGAGGAGGACAGTGGACGACTGCAAGAAGCGCTGGCATGATTTTAAGCGCAAGACCAAGCGGAAACTTGCAGCCAACCTGAAAGCAGCAATGCAGACTGGAGGTGGGAGTCCAGCGCCACAGGAGGAGCTAGATGCGTTGAGGAACAGGGGTCCCAAGTCATCAGCGAGGAGACGGTGGTTGGAGTTCCGGGACAGGATACTGCTCAACACGACCAGACACAACAGCAACAGGGTGAGTACCAACCATGGACTGGGGGGACGGGGGAGATGGGCCCAATGGCACTCATGCACAATTAAATATATCGCAGTGCACACCCACAATGACTGCGGATCATGTCCGGGATCCCCTTGGCCCTGGTGGCATAGACACATATCACCCATCTCAAACAATACATTGCAAGACACATATTGGTGGGCTTACAGACCTGGAAATGTGCACAGAAAAGTCAAACAAATATAGTCCAAGTATCATATCAGACCACAAAATAAGGGCTACGTGAAAGAGCAAAGGTCCACATTGAATGGAGATGCGGCAGGCTGTCAAAATGTCCCCCTTGCCTCCACACCACGCATATGCATGTGCCCGTTTGTCGGAGTTGTGTGCAAGAATGTGCATGTGCATCAAGGGGGACACAACTGCACATACACAATCTTGCACACAACGCAGACACACGTGCACAATGCTGCATGTCTGCTGACATTGGTGGTGGCATGCCCATTCATGCACATGATCAGTCACACACACAGTGCATCCTCATGTTTAGTATCAGAGAGATGCGGCCCTGTGCAGACGATTTGTATATGCGTGCTGTTGAGGCAAGGGGGCCATGTAGACATCCTGCCACATCTCCTTAAATGTGTCCGCCTGCTTGTCCATGAGATGCAGTCCTGTGTACACAGTGACGGCTCGCAGTGGGAGTGCTGCGGGGCGGTGGTGCGGGCGGTGGTGTGGGGTGGGGGAGGGGTAGGATGGGGGTAATGGAGTTGGACACACGACGGGCTGGAGTTAGGTATGTAAAGAAATAATTCTAACTATTTACCTTGCGCTTGCTGCATCGCAAACTCGGCGATGCAGCAAGTGCAAGGTAAATAGTTTAATTCTTTAATTTACTTACCTAACTCCAGCCCGTCGTGTGTCCAACTCCACTACCCCCCATCCTGCCCCTCCACCGCACCACCGCCCCGCAGCACTCCCACTGTGAGCCGTCACTGTGTGTACACCAATTGAGAAACCATCTAGTGAGTCTGCATACCAGAAACACATGCAATGTCACAACAAACTGATCATGCAGCCTACTGGCTCAAAGGTGCATATGCCACAATGCACACAAACAGCAGACTTCACTCAAAAGGTGATGTAATACAATGAGCAGGGGGGCTATGCCTACAACACCACAGTGCGGGGAAAATGCATATCAGGGATGTGTCAACCAAATCTGTACTGCATGACTTGTCTGTGTGCCAGACTCACAGAACTACAATGTCCCTGTAAAGAAGTATGACAACCAAAGTCTGAAAACAAGCAAGGATAGCAAAGTTGCAACAAATAATGACAACTAGCCAAATGGCACACTCACCCCTTAGCTCGATTTGCACACCTCCACTCTCAAGTGTACACATCTGCCATACAGAAAACACCATTCCACATCAGTCCTGGTGTGAGTTGCCCATTACACCATTATTTGCATGTAAACCTATCTGTTTGGTAAGTCAACTGTGTCAGTGAACAAATATGCAGTCATGGTTGTTATCCCCCACACGCAAAGCCATGCATTGAATATTCGTAACCAGGACAGTATGTATCATCCATGTGACCAGCTGCGTGGCACATACACAAACAAACATCACCCTGCCATTTGCATCTGTTGGGAGGGTGGCAGTGACAAGGCCTGAGCACCACAAATACGCATTAGGAAATCCACATCCATCAAATCCAGGCCCAGTCACACACCACACGTGGGGTCAACGTTGAGGGTAATGGGTGTTGACACTGTCTGTCCAGCCAGCAACAACAATAGAAACTCACGCAGCACCATACTCACAACGGGTAAGCCAACAGGAGGGCAGTAAGCAATGCATGCAAGACAAATCATGACTGACGACATGCACACAAGACAAATCACAATAGACAAAGCTACCTGGATGCACATGTGTACAGCATAGTGCAGCACACATTGAAACAGCAAGTAGGCCTTAGTAGCTAATGCGCCTAAAGGGGGCCCTCCTCACACATAACTAATCTCGCAACAAACACATGCACATGTGCAGTACACAGCAAATGCAGCACACATAGAACGAGCAACAAAATGTCTCCTCATATCTGGTCTTAGTTTTTGGCATTGCCCCATCCTTGTAAATATGGGGCAGCGTCAAAAAACAATGGGTGCTGCGGGGAATGCCCACAGCAACACACATTGCCCGCCCCTTTGCCGCAGCAGACTGCTGCGGTAAGGGGCATATTTACAAGGTGGCGTTAGGCCACGCTACGTGGCTTAACGCCACCTTGTAAATATGGAGTAGAGTGCAACGTCACTGAAGCGTCAGAAAAAGTTATGCTCCGGTGCCATTAGGGGCTTGTAAATATGCCCCAGAGTCTTCCTATTCCGTCGAAGATAGGAAATAATGCAACTTTGAAAGCATTGCTTGACATGGCCTATTAGCAGCTATATAATCCAATCACTTTAGTCTATTTGTTTGCCTTTTAGTTTTCTATATTGTTCATCATTTAACGGTTCGGCATTATCTTTACGGATGCCAAGACAGAAGATTTTAAGGACACTTACCTCCGAGAGAACATTGACCTCTATTCCATGTGTTTAATATGTTATATTATATTTGATTTCAAACCCTGTTGGAATGAAAATGTTTTAGCTGTGCTGTTTATGTATCGTACGTCTTAAGTTAGCATTCGCGGCACCATTTTATGTTTAGCCGCCATTTTGAGTCATGATCGAAACTAATCTTTCTCTCTGCCTCTGCTGAAGGCAGCTGCGGTAGTTTTTGTTTCTCCAAGGTTGGGCTTTGCTGTACTAATAAATACACTGTTCTTATTAGCGCATACCTTTCCCACCAGATAGAGGCCTGCTCCCACTAGTCCAGCGATGGGCACAGTCAGAACGACCTTGGCATTTAGCTAGTGTGTGCCCGGTCTCAGGATCAAAACTCATCCTTCTGTACCTTCTTTGTCTAACTGCCTCCAACTGGAAATTTCCAGTCAGGGCGGGTCTTCATTGGTTCTGAATTGTACATAATGTATCACCGTGTTTGCTGAAGTCAGTCCCTCTGCAGCAATCCTAGGAGGCTGGTCAGACTGGACTCCGCTCGAGTGTACCTGAATAAATATACTTGGTTTGTATTCTCTACTCTCTGACCGACTCTTCATTTGCATGGAAGGCTGAGAGGTGGTCGCGAGTGACTCGGGTGGCCCTAATCGGCTCACTTCCTTCAGTTGGCACCCAAACAGGGACCCCATCGGGTGACCGATCCTCGCCCGCAGACGGGTGGGGAGGTCGGAGCCATCATTGGGTCGGACGGGCGTACCAGGGATCCCTGCAGGAGAGAGTTCGTGAACTCGCAGCTGCCCTGTCTGTCTGACCGGTCGGTGCTTCGCCCAGTGGTCACCCCCACTGGGGTCCTGAACGGCAAAACCCTTGGATCTGACCATTTGATCCGAAGAGTCGGCAGTGGAGAATAAATTAGTTTGACCTGTGTGCACCAGGTGAGCTTGTTTTGGTTCTTTGTGGATATGGTACCATTTTGGTTTGTCTGTGGTACAGTCTGAGGACCGATTTAGGTTTGCATTTGGTACGGCCTGGAGACCGATTTGGATACAAGGTGTTTGTTAACACTTTGCAAGGCAATATAACGAATTTGGCTCACTTTTGAAAATGCCTGGATTCAGCCGGCTTTTGGTTTTCTGTTGTCGTTGTTTTTCTGCGTATGCTCAACTGGAAGAAAGTCAGCCAGCGCCTCTGGAAGGCACTCCGAATTTTGATATGTATTTGAAGCATGGCCTTGGCCCTATTATGTTTAGTACGCTATGGCACAAATATACGAGGGACAATGCCGAGTTGCAGTGGCCGTTGACGGGCACTTATGATGAACAAAAAATTGCCTTTCTACAAGAGAAGTTGTTTGCAAGAAGAAGTAGGCAGTCTATGTTTGATTCCCTTAGAACATGGCAAAAGGAGGCTAAACAGAGACGAATGAAAGCAGAGAAAGAGGCCCGGACGGGGAGAATGCAAACATTGACTCAGAAAGCTGTAGCACATGATAGAGAAAAGCAAGAGATAGGGATTGAACGTGAAGTTAGGAGATTCCGATTACAGATTGATAAATCTTATGTGGCCCAAGAGGAAAATGATACCTTTGTGGAGGAGCTGTTAGACACTAAACCCCAACCCCCATATGCCCTGCAGAAGATATATCCTGCTCTGCCCCCACAGGCCCAGCTACCCGGCTCTTCTGTCTCTGCTGTTTCTCCTTCTGTTGCTGTCGATCAGACTGCCTTGGCCATGGCACCTCCTGCCCTTTCCTTGTCCTCGCCGTCTGTGCCAACTGTGACTGTTAGTACTCCTGCCACATCTATTGCTTCGGTGTCTCTTTCGCCAGCTCTTACACCCACGACACAGCCGACAGTGACGTTAGTGTCTGCTACTTCTGTTGCTACCCCCACTGTGTTCCTCCATTCCCCGACATTACTGAGTAGTGGGACACCGGTGCGTGGCCCTGATGATAGAGACTGGACAAAATTTAAGGAGCGTATGGGGCAGACGTTAGTCCGATCTGATATTGGAGATGAAGAGAAAAAGGTGGTGGCTATTCAGGCTGCACAGTGGGCCCGAAACCCTATTTATGGTGTGGAAGATGTGTGGAGCGTAATGAAGGATTATGAGCCCTTTGTGCAACAGCATGCCCTTAAGCATATGTCTGCTACTTTGATCGGTCTTTGGGAGCAGTGCTTCAATGATGTAGCGCCGCGGATTTTATATGATATTAAAGACCTTGTATATATTACTAATATGGAGCCTGGTCTAGAGTTTAGCAAGGTTGCAACATTGGTTGCTTATCGGGGTAGACTGCTTGAGAGGAGCCCCACCCCATATCTCAGTTTCCGATGCGGGAGGTTCATCCTATCTACCATCCCGAGATACCAGAGCTAAGGGATCAGCATGATCATGTTACTAGGCCAAGGGTAGAGGCCCGTTTCCAAGAACAATGGGTTTATACCCCATGGAAAAGGAGTGAAGTTTTGTCTCTTAAGACTCAATTACCTGACCCTAGGAAAAATCCTACCGCCTACTATAAAGAATTGACTGAAGCTGCCTCTTCAACTGTGATGACGCTTGCTGATATTGAAATGTTTTTTGGTCTCTTAGTTCCGGTTGATATTTGAAGACAAGTACACACACAGGATCATTGTCAGGGCAGGTTAGCAGCACAAGATAAATAACCCCACTAACCTGTACCTCCACCAGCGGGGACGATGACGTGTAGAAGAGCCCCCTACTCCCCTGAGCGCAACCACCTACAGGGCAAGAAAAACCACTATATGAGGGAGCACTCCGGGGAAAAGGGAAATGGTTAAAATAATAAATGAGTGCAGGTTGACTCTATGTACCCCTCCGTCTGGTCTGTGGTCCGGTACGTCTATGGGTCGCTCTTCCTGACAATAAGCTGTGTTGAATAAGAAGAAGAAAACGGTGTGAGTGGGAGTCCGAGGATATAAGTCATACAAACGACCAGATAACTCTGGCATTCACACTCACTCTGTGTTTTGAAATATTCACGTCCTTGAATCCTAGGAAGACCACCTTTCCAGGTACACCTTCTGGATAACCTTCTATTCCGGCGGTCTCCAGCAAAGAAATCGACTTGAATGAACAGCAGGAAAGTAAATAGAACCCTCGAAGCATGGGGGCTAGCAGGAGAGTAATCCAGACCGGATCCTCTTTGATTTCCAGAACGGAGTGCCTTTAAAACGCTGTTCAAGTCACAGCGAGTGCGTGGAGTCGATAGAGGGGCTAATTACCTAAGAGTAGGGGAAATTAAACTACAAAGGAGGAAGGATACAAAACAAAAGCGCTACTTCGAAATTGTCTCGAGTCGGGAGGAGCGCCTCTGCGCTTTCTCCCGATAAACAGTACCTGAGCAGTTCTCCACACTGCACCAACGGAATCGGCGTCAAAATCGGTTGGGCTCAGAACGAGCGTAGTACGATGATCGGGAAGACTGGAATCCGGCGGGGAATACCTTCCGCCCTTGAAAACAAATCCTCTCTGGCCAAATTGTCAAGCACCGCCTCTATGGCAAAGAGGGTTTATATAGAGGCGGAGTTTCCTCTGCTTCTTGCTCCAGGTACCTCCTATTTTGCCTAAGGGATTCTGGGAGTTGTAGTGCAGTGGGCGCTTGGTTGATTTACACCTCGTACTGTACGAATAGGGGAGGGACGCTCTCTGCATGCATGCACTGCCTGTCTGTCTACTCTGGCCTCGCAGCGCGACCGTGACAGAACCCCTCTCGAGGACCGTCGACTCGGCGGTCGGCCCGGTTTATCCGGGTGTGCGGCGTGGAAGAGTTCCAGCAACTGAGGACATTCAAGATTGTGTGCAGGCTCCCAGGATCTGTCCTCCACCCCAAAACCTTTCCAATCCACCAGGTACTGCACCCGTCCCCTTACTATTCGTGAGTCTAACAGCTCCTGCACTTCGTACTCATCTTTCCCATCTACCTCAAAGGGGGCTGGCCTTACTGGCAATCGCAGGCTAGCTGGACAGGGTCGGAGCAGGGAAACATGAAACACAGGATGAATGTGCCAAGACATAGGCAAGGATAGCCGCATGGTTACGGGGTTTATCACTTCCTCGATACTATAAGGACCGATGTATCTGGGTTTTAACTTATCCACCCCCTTAAGGTGTAGGTTCCTAGTTGCCAACCATACTTTGTCCCCCCTCCGATACTCTGGTTCTACGGTTCTCTTTTTGTCTGCGAATTGCTTATGAGCTGTTTGCGCCAATGCCAGTTGTCGCTTGGCATCTATCAGCACTGCTCTGAGATGGGCATGGTGTTCCTGGATGGAGGGGAGTTCGGAGGTCACAGGCCACTCAAAAGGGAGCATATTTGGATGATGACCATAAAGACAAAAAAAAGGAGAACAGCCCAATGTAGAGTGGTCAGCATTGTTATAAGCAAACTCCGCCATCCAGAGCAGGGAGTACCAATCAGTAGTGTTCAGCAGAGAATAACAGCGTAAATATTGTTCTAGAGTCTGGTTCAAACGTTCCGTTTTACCATCCGTCTGGGGATGGTAGCTGGTGGAGAGTCTTGCTTCCACGTCCATGGTCTTACACAAGGCCTTCCAGAATCGGGATGTGAACTGTGTACCTCGATCTGTGATGAGAACGTTTGGAATCCCGTGAGCCCTTACTATGTGTTGTAGGAACACCACGGCCAATTCGGAAGAGGTGGGTAGTTTTTTCATCGGGATAAAGTGTCCCATCTTGGTTAGATGATCAACCACCACTAGAATAGTGGTGTATCCTTCACAGGGGGGCATTTCCACTATGAAGTCCATAGACACCGTATGCCAAGGCCGAGGAGGAATAGGTATGGGTCGGAGTAACCCTATGGGCTTTGAATGGCTGGCCTTTCCCTGTGCACACACCGCACACGTCTTCACATACTCCTTGACATCTTTCCGTACCGTAGGCCACCAAAAGGAACGTTCGAGGCAAGCAATGGTTTTGTACGTACCCCAATGTCCTCCTATTCTTGAGTCAGGAGCCCATATCAACACTTGTTGTTGCAAGGTAAGAGTAGGTACATACAAAGCATGATAGTGATATAACAAGTCCGTATCGGTTGATCGGTGACCAGGGTCTTCCTGTATCCAGGCTTGTGCATCCACATCCGACAAGGACACTTTCAGATCCTCAAGAAAATCTTGTGAAGTTATCAGCGCTATGGTATTGCACTGGAAGACCATTTTGGAAAGGATCAAAGGTGGCTCTGGGTCGTCTCGGTGTAACCCCTCCTTGGGTTCACTGATGCGGGATAAGGCGTCCGCCTTTCCGTTCTGCGGACCTGGTCGATATTTGATGATAAAATCAAAGTCCGAAAAGAAAAGAGTCCATCGTAATTGACGTGGCGTGAGGGCTTTGGCGGTCTTCAAAAACAACAAATTACGGTGGTCGGTGTAGATTTCAACGGTGTGATGTGCCCCTAGAAGGTAATGCCTCCATTCTTCGCAGGCCCGTTTAATGGCTAGCAATTCTTTATCTGTGATGGAATAATTCACCTCACAGGGGTGAGCTTCTTTGAAAAATATGCTACAGGGTGTATTTGTCCTGTCTCCGGGTGTCTCTGGGACAACACTCCCCCAATGGCATAGTGGGACGCATCCGTTTCAACGATGAAGGGGAGTAGCGTATCCGGATGCCGCAAAATGGGAGCCTGTGTGAACTTTGACTTCAACGTTTGAAACGCTAAGTCTGCCTCGTCGCTCCAGAAAAAAGGGGTGTTTTTCCGTAACAATCTTGATATGGGATGAATGATTTTTGAGAAGTCCTTAATAAATCGCCGATAATAATTTGCGAAACCCAGGAAACTTTGTACCGACTTCACGTGGTGAGGGGCCTTCCACTGGGTGATTGCATCCACTTTGCCTTGGTCCATTTGAAAACCGTCAGCATTTATCACGTACCCCAGGAAGGTAACCTCTTCGGCATGAAAAAGGCATTTCTCAAGTTTTGCGTACAACGAGTGTTGTTTAAGCCTTTCCAACACCGCCTTCACATGATGAACGTGATCTCGGGGTTAGATGAATAGATCAAAATATCATCTATATAGACCACACAGAAGGTTTCCAGAAACCCCCTTAGTACCTCGTCCATGAAATATTGGAAGGCTGCCGGGGCGTTACAGAGCCCGAACTGCATCACTTGATATTCAAAAGTCCGAACTTCGTCCGGGAACGCCGTTTCCACTCATCTCCGCTTTTCACTCGTACCAAGTGGTAGGCACCACGTAAATCCAGTTTTGTAAAACAACAGGCACCCTTAAGCTGATCCAGAAGCACCGGTATAAGGGGTAACGGATAGCGGTTCTTTATAGTAACCCTGTTGATCGCTCGATAATCTAGGCATGTCCTAAGTTCGTCACAATCCTTCTTAGGGATGAAAAAAAGTGGGGAGGAAGCGGGCGACGAGGCGTGCCGGATGAATCCTGATGCAAGGTTGTCCTCCAAATATTTCTTCAAATACTGCGTCTCAGGTTCGGTGAGGGCATAGACTCTGCTACATGGTATCTCGGCTCCGGGCACCAGGTCAATACGGCAATCATAAGCCCGGTGCGGGGTAATTGGGTAGCACGCTGTTTATCGAACACCGCTCGGTAGCTTGCATAGACGTCTGGTAACACAGTGGTACAGCAATACTGGACATTCTCGCATCCGGCTGCCAAAAGGCCCGCTTGCGATTCTTTGTCTTTTTCTTGGCATATAGCTTGCTTAGTACAATGGTTGTTACAAAACTCGGAATTCAAGAGCACTGTGCGTGCTGCCCACCGTACCACGGGATCATGAAGGGTTAGCCAGGGCATGCCTAGGATGAGACGAAAATGGGGAGCATCAATAAGGTCGAATTGGATCTCCTCAAAATGATGGTCACCAAATTGCATCAGGATGGGAACGGTGTGATACCGTACAAGACCGGAAGTCAGAGATGTTCCGTCTACTGCCTTCACGGTTTCAGGGGTTTCTTTTTCTCCCTTGGCATCCCGATGTTCTGAGCATAGGTACGGTCGATAAAGTTTCCTGTGGCTCCGGAATTCAATAAGGCCGATATGCACAGGGGAATATCCTTGGTAATCCAGAGAGTGACACTTACGTTTAAATGTGCCACCGTTGACTGTATGGTATTTGCTAATACCTGAGAGACCTCTTCTTGTCTACCACCCGGGCTAGCGATCTCCTCCTGTCCCGGGCTTTCTAGTTTTCCGTCCTCTCCATTCTCTCCTCTCGTTGGTCTAACGCCGCCTGCGTTCGGTGAGTGCCAGTTCTGTCCGGTAATCTAGCCCGGGCAGGACATTCCCTGATGAAATGGCCACTTTTGCCGCAGTAAAGACAGAGCTTCAGTTTCCGTCTTTTGTCTCTCTCTCTTCCCTGGAAAGAGGGCCTCGGATACCCCTATCTGCATTGGTTCGGGTCCTTCTGGGGTTTTGCTCTGATCCTCGGTTACAACCTTAGGTCGGGGGAACTGAAAACGGTTGTCTCCCTGTTTCTGTCCTCTCTTCTCTCCAGTAGGCGGTGTTCTAGTTGTACTGTCAGGTTGATCATTTCCTCACAGGTCTGTGGAAGCTGTACCACTTGGGACAAGACGTCCTTCAATTCTCCCCGTAATCCCTGGTAAAAGAGAGTGGTGCGCTTCTCCTGAGGCCAGTTGGTTTCTACCACTAGACGGTTGAACGTGGTTATGTAGGTCAGTAAGTCTTGGGTTCCTTGTCTTAGGGTTATCAGCTCCCGATCCAGAGACATCATATGCGATTTCCTGTCGAACAATTTTCTCATCTCGGTACAGAACTCCAGGAAATTGTGTAGGACTGGGTCGTTTCTTTCCATCAAGGGTATGGTCCAGCTGGCGGCATTACCCCCCAGGTACGACATCACAAAGGCAGTTTTTGCTTCCTCCTCGTGGAAAACCACAGGTTTACACAAGAAATGCAGTCTGCACTGGTTCAGGAATGTCTCGAACTTTCTTGGATCCCCAAAAAGCGCTCAGGAGGTGCTAAAGGAATCCCGGTGCTCTGTACCACATGGACAGTAGGCGCTTGTTCGGAGGGAAGAGAGGTGGACGTTGGAGCTGAAAAGAACCCTGTTCCTTGTGTGGGGGCAGGAGGAGAAGTATGTATGGACGAGGTAGGAGGTGGGAGAGTCCAGTCTTTAATATAGGAACCCGTTCCCTGGCCACTAGGTTTACCCTTCCTGGAGAGGCCCGCTACTTCCCTACGTAATGTTCCTACCTCCTTCTGTAGTGCCTGGTTCTCAACTCGGGAGGTGTGCACCTCCTGTTGCAGAGCCGTAAGGCTCTCTAAAGAGTGAGGTCAATACAGCGTTTGTGTCCATCGTCCAGGCTGGGCAGTTATCTTGGGCTTGACAATCTGTCAGGGCAGGTTAGCAGCACAAGATAAATAACCCCACTAACCTGTACCTCCACCAGCGGGGACGATGACGTGTAGAAGAGCCCCTCTACTCCCCTGAGCGCAACCACCTACAGGGCAAGAAAAACCACTATATGAGGGAGCACTCCGGGGAAAAGGGAAATGGTTAAAATAATAAATGAGTGCAGGTTGACTCTATGTACCCCTCCGTCTGGTCTGTGGTCCGGTACGTCTATGGGTCCCTCTTCCTGACAATAAGCTGTGTTGAATAAGAAGAAGAAAACGGTGTGAGTGGGAGTCCGAGGATATAAGTCATACAAACGAACAGATAACTCTGGCATTCACACTCACTCTGTGTTTTGAAATATTCACGTCCTTGAATCCTAGGAAGACCACCTTTCCAGGTACACCTTCTGGATAACCTTCTATTCCGGCGGTCTCCAGCAAAGAAATCGACTTGAATGAACAGCAGGAAAGTAAATAGAACCCTCGAAGCGTGGGGGCTAGCAGGAGAGTAATCCAGACCGGATCCTCTTTGATTTCCAGAACGGAGTGCCTTTAAAACGCTGTTCAAGTCACAGCGAGTGCGTGGAGTCGATAGAGGGGCTAATTACCTAAGAGTAGGGGAAATTAAACTACAAAGGAGGAAGGATACAAAACAAAAGCGCTACTTCGAAATTGTCTCGAGTCGGGAGGAGCGCCTCTGCGCTTTCTCCCGATAAACAGTACCTGAGCAGTTCTCCACACTGCACCAATGGAATCGGCGTCAAAATCGGTTGGGCTCAGAACGAGCGTAGTACGATGATCGGGAAGACTGGAATCCGGCGGGGAATACCTTCCGCCCTTGAAAACAAATCCTCTCTGGCCAAATTGTCAAGCACCGCCTCTAAGGCAAAGAGGGTTTATATAGAGGCGGAGTTTCCTCTGCTTCTTGCTCCAGGTACCTCCTATTTTGCCTAAGGGATTCTGGGAGTTGTAGTGCAGTGGGCGCTTGGTTGATTTACACCTCGTACTGTACGAATAGGGGAGGGACGCTCTCTGCATGCATGCACTGCCTGTCTGTCTACTCTGACCTCGCAGCGCGACCGTGACAATCATGTTGCGGAATTGGGTGGTACCTGGGATCAAATTAAAGTATGGGATCAGGAACGGAAGCCAGGTGATAAGCCTAGAGCAGAGATACTTGCTTTGCCCGGCTGTATCATTACATATATGCATTCTCTTATCCCTCCAAGAAAGGTTGATTGGGACAAGTTATCGGCTTGTCGTCAAAAGAAAGATGAGAGTGTGTCTGATTTTTTCACTCGGTTTGTAGGTGTATTTCTAGATTATAGTGGACAGGATTTGTCAATCGAAGGTGGTGTGCGACTGTTTGTTAATAGATTTGTCTCCAATTTGCTTCCTGAGATTGCAACTCGATTACAGGCTTCCGAGAGCACCTGGTCCACCTCCTCCCCTTCTGTTATCTTGAATATGGCCCAGTACTATGAGCACAGGGAAAATGAGGATAAGGAGAGGTCAGAGAAGAAGCATAAGGATTTGAAAGCAAAGGTGTTGTTGCAGCAGGCTTCTAGGGGAAATGGTAGAGGACGTGGTGGTTTGGCCCGACAGCTTCCACGCACCACCTGGCAGTTGAATACTGCACCTTTAGGGGTGAATCAGTGTGCGTATTGCAAAGAGGAGGGACATTGGCATAGCGAGTGTCCTGTGCTTTCTCAGAAGGTGGCGGTCCCGAGAGGACGAGGTTCTCGTGGACGGGGTCGGGGAGCTGGTGGACAGGACAGGGCTCAGAATGCTGTGGCCCTGCAGGGTCGTTCTAATCAAAACTATTTTGATGACCCTTTGGGAGGACAGTATTATCATGATGATTACGACACAGATGAGGTGACAGGGATGTCTTACAGCTAGGACAGCCAGAGACAGAGTGAGGGACCAGTTCCGATACCTGTAGATCAACGTGGTCCGTACGTTAGTGTGGATGTGCATGGTTCAACTAAGGAGTTTTTGGTGGATACAGGTGCGACAAACAGTGCTATTTCTTGTTCCTTGGTCCCTGGGGCGGCTCTGTCTGGCCATAATAATGTTTTGGTAGGTCTCTCTGGTGTACCGGTTATGAGCCCCATTTCAAAACCTCTTGCGTTGACTATTGGTCCTTTTAGTGTAGATTCGCCATTCTTATTGATGTCTAATTGTGGAGAGAATCTGATGGGCTTAGATTTGTTGAAGAAACTGCATGCTACGATTCATTGTTCCCCGGCAGGTGTTTCCATGACAATAGGTCCGGATGTGGTGCGTGCTACGCAGTGCTTGTCCAAAGATGCGCCCCTCCCTGCTGAATTTAAGGATGTGCCACCGACGCTGTGGGCAACAGGCGACACAGACGTGGGTTTGTTGCAGATATCGCCTGTTTCGATACGTGCCAAGGAAGGTGCTATTTTACCACGTGTCCCTCAGTATAAAATACCGCAGGCAGGTGAGCGAGCTTTGATGCAAATTGTGCAGGATTTGATTGAGAAAGGAGTGGTTGAGGAGATGACTGCTAATGTTTGTAATAGCCCTATTCTTCCCATTCTCAAAAGGACACCTTCGGGTTCCTCTGAGGATCAAGCAGATGTTTAACGCTTTGTGATTGACTTGCGTGAAGTTAACAAAATAGTGATTCCCCAGTTTCCGGTGGTCCCTGACATTACGACTCTCTTGACAATGATTCCTTCTTCTGCTAAATTATTTTCTGTCATCCACTTGAAAAATGCATTCTTCAGGATTCCCATTCATCCTGATAGCAGATATATGTTCGGGTTCACCCTAGCTGGTAGAAGTTTTAGATTCTGGCGCGCTCCTCAAGGCTATACGGAGAGTCCGAGTATCTATAGTCAGGCATTGTAAAGTCAGCTGGATTCCTTGTCTCTTCCTACAGGTAATGTATTGCTTCAATATGTCGATGACTTGCTTTTCGCCTTGGATACAGAACAAGGTTGCAGAGACAGTACAGTTAAATTGTTGCTACATTTAGCTCAACATGGCCATAAAGTTTCCCTTTCCAAATGTCAGTATTGTGGACAGGAGGTCACCTACTTAGGTCACCTACTGTCGAAGGAGAGGTAGGAGATTGACTCCTGAGCACATCAGTACCATTGTTAAAATGCCCATTCCGCAAACTCAGAAAGATGTGCGCTTTCATAGGTATCACTTCCTATTGCAGGCAGTGGATACCTGGCTATTATCTGCTTACTAAGCCCCTGCTTGCGTTGACAGTAAAAGATGTGCATGAACCCCTGCCTTGGACGCCTGAGTGTCAGCAGTCTTTTGAGCAATTAAAAACTGCGCTTTGCTCGGCTCCAGTGCTTGGTACCCTAACTCTGCTAAATGCTTTGTATTGTACGTCCATGAGATGAGTGGTTGTGCGCTTTCTGTCTTAACACAAAAATTTGGGGATAAGCAACGACCATGTGCTTATTTCTCTGCTGTGCTTGACCCTGTCGGATGAGCCCTCCCGAGCTGTCTAAGAGCGGTCGCGGCTGTGGCTGTCTCAATAAGACAATCGGCTGGACTTGTACTTGATACTGACCTCACAGTTATGGTACCCCATGCTGTAGATACACTTTTGAATAAGACAAAGACACGCCCCCTCACCAGTGCACGTCTGACAGGTTACGAGCTAACGCTCTTTGCGAAGCACATTACGATCAAACACTGTGCCACCCTGAATCCAGCCACGTTACTACCCCTCCCTTCTGAGAATGAGGAGATTGACATACATGATTGTATCTTCCGGACGGAAGAAGAGATGAAAGGACGGGTAGACCTGACTGATGGTTCCTTATCTGACCCTCAAGGGGAACTATATGTCAATGGCTCTTGCTTTAAGTTACCATATGGCACTACAACTGCTGCGTACACCATTATTACACTGCGTACAGTAGTTGAGACATCACAAGTTCCCTATCAGTCGGCCCAAATTCAAGAGCTTGTCGCCCTTATTCGAGCCTGTGAATTGAGTGAGGGACTAGTTGTCAATATTTATACTGACCGTCAGTACGCCTTTGGAGTCGCCCATAACTTCGGGCGGCTCTGGCCAGATAGAGGGTTCCTTACATCCCATGGAACAAAAATTCAGCACGCTCCTCTCATATATAGGCTTCTGTCCGCTTTGAAACTCACTAAGAAATTGGCAATAGTAAAGTGCAGCGCCCATAGGAAAGTTACTGACGATGTGGGTAACGGGAATGCTTTTGCAGATCAGACAGCTAAGGAAACAGCCCGAACCAAAATGAAAAGAATGTTTGTAGCAGGTCCCGCTAGGTGGTTGCCCGAGGTCACCATGTTTGAGGATACACTAGAAAATGTGAAGGAAATACAGAGTGAGGCCATGGTGGAGGAATTAGCAGTGTGGCAAGAAAGTACAGCAAACATGAACGATGAGGAATGTTGGATTGACAAGTCAGGGAAGCAGAGATGGATGTTGCCAGATGCATATGTTCTTCCTGTAGTCACGATGGCTCATGGCCCAGGCCATATCAGTGCTAAGGGTATTTGTAAGTTGTTAGACCCCGTATGGCAGAATGACAACATTTCGAAGACAGCTACACATTTAGTGAAGTACTGCATGGTGTGCATGATGCACAATCCTGGCAAGGGTACCCCTACACCACCTGGTAATTTTGCACCACCCACTTTCCCTTTTGAGGTCCTTCAACTAGATTACATAGAGTTAGAAAGGGTCAATAATCTGAAGTACGTGTTGGTGGTTGTTTGTGCATTCAGTAAGTGGGTTGAGGCTTACCCTACCAAGGAAAATACAGCCATTGCGACTGCAAAGGTACTCCTGAAGGAGTTCTTTCCTCGCTTCGGCTTGCCCCATTTGATCTGGAGTGGTAACGGAAGTCATTTCAATGCCAAGGTTATCCAGTTATTCTGTGATGGTTTGCACATAAAACAGACGTTTCATGCGGCAAATCATACCCAATCTGGGTGTAGCATCAGTTGGTGATATCCAACATTCAGTCAAGTTTTGAGGACCACCTTCATCCATTAACATCCGCGATGATGTCATCCATTGTCGGGGTGATGTGCTGCTCCCGACGGATGGCACCATTATGTAGCCTCATATCAACACAGAGCTGTATCGCCCCAGGCTGCTTTGACTTGTCAGTAATTACCAGGTGGGAAACCCACGGGGTGGGTCCTGTCACTTGCTCAATGACATCCATTTGTTCTAATTTGTCAAGTTCAGCCTCCACTTGAGCTCTCAGGTGAAATGGTATCCTCCTGTGACGTAGTGCAGTGGCTTGCACCGTTTTGTCAATGTGGAGCTTCTTTTTGGCACCCTAGTTCCTTGAACAGACCTGGGAATTGGTCCAAAATGTGGTCCACTAGCAAACCGTGAATCTCCTTTGTGAAGAACACTAGTCAAGAGTCCTCCGATGTACTGCATCTCAGCAATGTGCCATCCCCTTCTTTGGTTACATGAACATAGTCATAATTTCTTGGTCTCCATGGTGTACCGTGGTATACATGGCTCCTGCCAGCAGGATGGGCTCTGTGCCCCCATATGCGTAGATTCTCCTGCGGGATGGCTGCAGTGGCAGTATGGGACATAGCTGTAGATATTGTTGCTGGTTCATCAGGTTGACCAATGCTCCTGTGTTGATCAGAATGTGCACCACTGTGCCTATGATAGTGATGTCACAAACTGGTTGGGGACGCCTTCCTCCGGAACCTAGAGCTGGAAAGGAGACGAAGCACTTCCTCCTCTTCAGGGTCCTTATTGTCATGTTGGGGTTCTCATCCAGCGACTGCTGTCACACGGCCCTCGTGGACGGCCCTCTGCCACGTGCACACTGACCCCTGTCGCTAATTCGGCACACTCTTGCAAAGTGATTCGGCTTGTTGCATGTCAAGCACATGCATCCAGCTGCTGGACACTTGTCTGCAGGGTGAGCTTCCCGCCCACAATTTCCACATGACACAGCCACGTCTGACTTGAACCGACCCCTCTGTGGTCGTGTTTGGGTTTGGATGGCGTCCACCGACTCCACCTTGATGGGTGTCCCACTGCTTCCCAAGGACGGTCCTGCCCCACGGTTGAGGGCCACTTCCAGCTCATCTGCTCTCACACTGGACAGGCCTTAAGTGCACGCCATCACCAGCATGTCCTCTAGTTTGATCCCAGGCTGTCTGAGGATTAGTCTCCTGAGGGTGGCCGACCTACACCCTGAATGAGCTGTGCCCTGACCTCCTACTATTGGTCGTCGTAAGTGTACATGCTCGCCAACACCCTCAGCCGGGTGTAAAAATTATCAAAGTGCGCATTGAAGGTGGTGATCGCAGAATCATTGTCACTTATATCCCCTATGTTTGAGAGGTTTGTACCCTTCGTCCCCAATGAAATGTAATAGAGGGAACCTCTTCACCTCAGGGTCCCACTCCCTGGTGGCCCTGAAATAGATTTCATAGGTGCCCACCCATGTCTTCCACCTGGGAGCAACCGTGGCCAGGCCTGCCATTTTGCTGAACGGTGCCAGCACCCCCACGGCTGAGTGTATGCTCTCTCCAGCCCTCGCAGCAGCTATGTGTCATCCAGGGCCTGCCCCATTGGGCCCCTGATGCACTGGCATCATCATCCATCCTCCTTCACAGGCCTCACCCACTGCTACAAGGTGTCACTGGTCGCTGGGGGTGGTGCTTACCATCCGTTTACCCTCTCAGGTGGCACCGATGTGGGGACTTCAGCTCTGGCTCAGTTTACTGCACCGGTATGGGGCCCTCAGTAGTGTTTCCAAGTGCTGGTTGTGTCCACCTGGCGCCTTCTCAAGCCACCCCAGTGTATGGCCTTATGCTGTCCACCAGAAGTGGGGGGCTCTGAGCAGGCTGCAGTCACTTGCAGCACAGGGCGGGTCGCCGGTAGCACTTCTCTGCTCCCTCACACCATGCAGGCCGCACTGTCGTGGCTCGGCACCTTCCTGGTAGGCTCCCGCCATGCCCTTTTTGACGTCTGGGTCGAGGCATGAAATATCTATCATACGCACTAAGCAGGGCACTGCAATGATGACAGCACACTCTCAATTTCTTCCTAAAGAAGGAGAAATTCAAAATGCTCACACTCGCTCAAGTCCTGTCTGCCCTGGACCCATGAGACTGGATGGTAGTGTTGGACTTGCAGGACATACTTCCACATTCCCGTCCTACCTGCCCACAGATGTTATCTGCGGTTCATGGTAGGTCACGAGCACTTTCAGTTTACTGTGCTCCCCTTTGGCCTTACCAGCACCCCTCGAGTGTTCATCGAGGTGATGGCGGTGGTTGCAGCTCATCTGCAGAGATCAGGGGTACCAGTGTTCTTCTTTCTTGATGACTGGCTGTTGAAGGCGGGCTCATCCCAGGCAGTTGTTTCCCACCTCCAGACTACTGCAGACCTGCTGCACTTGCTGGGGTTAACTATCAATGTACTGAAGTCACACCTGACCCCTTATCAGATGATCCCTTTCATCTGAGCTGTTCTGGACACAGTGCAGTTTCAGGCTTATCCTCCTGAACTGCGAGTGCAGGATATTCAGGCTATGATATCGATGTTTCAGCCTGTGTCCTTGATTTCAATAAGAATGATTCTTAGGCTGCTGAGGATCATGGCCTCCTGTATGTGACACATGCCCGCTGATATATGTGGGCTCTCCAGTGGACCTGAAGTTCCAGTGGGCGCAGCATCAGGAGAATCTCTTCAGCATGGTCCAGATCTCAGAGGGAGCTGCAAAAGATCTACGGTGGTGGTTAACGAACCATGATTGGTCCAGCGGCAGACCTCTCTCCCTTCCCCAACCAGAGCTGACTGTAGAGACAGATGTGCAACTCCTGGGATGGAGAGGCCATCTGGGAGAGGTGGAGATCAGAGGACTCTGATCCCCAGCGGAATCCAGACTCCACATCAACCTGTTGAAGCAGCGAGTGATATAGCTGGGATTGAAAGCCTTTCTACCCTCCATCAAGGGAAGGCTAGTGCAGGTGTTCACAAACAACACCACAGCCATGTGGTACTGCAACAAACAGGGCAGGGTGGGGTCATGGAAACGTTGTCAAGAGACTCTGCGTCTCTGGACATGGCTAGAAAGCCAGGGCATTTTCCTGGTGGTTCAGCACCTGGCAGGCTCTCTGAATGCCAGAGCGGACAAACTCAGCTGAAGATGCCTACCGGGTCACAAATGGCATCTCCATCCAGAGGGGGTGCAAGGTCTCTTTCAGCAGTGGGAACAGCCTTGGTTAGATCAATTCACCACCACCGAGAATGAGCAATGTCAGCAGTTCTGTGCGCTGGAGTTTCCAAGGCGGCTCTTGCTCAGAGGCACTTTTTGTCTCAAGTGGAGTTCAGGCCTCCTGTATGCCTTTCTGCCCATATTACTCCTGCCCAGAGTTCTCAAAAAGATTAGGAACTACTGGGCCCAAGTCATCCTTGTGGCTCTAGACTAGGCTCAGAGAGTCTGGAATCCCGAACTGTTGAGCATGGTCATCAGAGCCTCCGATCAGGTTGCCCCTTCGGGAGGATCTTCTGTTGCAGCAGCAGGGGAGGGTTCTAGACAGAACCTGTCAATACTCTGCCTTCAATCATGGAGATTGAGCAGTGACAGTTGATAGCTTTGGACCTTTTGCCTGAAGTCTGTCATGTCATCTTGGCAGCCAGGTGTCCCTCCACCAAGACAGTATACGCCTGCCGCAGGGGCAAGTTTGTGCCATGGTGTGCAGAAAAACAACTCGATCTCCTTTCTGCTCCCCTTTCTCAGGTCCTTCTGTTTATTCTTTATCTTGCCCAGCAGGGCTCTGCTTCGGGCACCTGAAAAGGTTATCTTTCTGCCATCTCGGTATTTGTTTGGCTGCCAGATCACCCATCCCTTTTTCCAGTGCCCTATTTTTACAAAGGTTTCTGAAAGGTCTGCAACACTTATTCCCACCTTCTTCCTTCATCATGCCTCAGTGGAACCTTAACTTAGTATTGACTTTTCTGATGTGCACTCCCTTCAAGCCGCTCCATAACTGCCCTATTAGTCTCTTTACTATCAAGATGGCCTTTCTAGTGGAAACAACATCTGCCCGGAGGGTCAGTGAGCTCCAGGCTCTGTCATCTAAGCCCCCGTATCTCGACATCTTCCCAGACAAGCTGGTCCTTAGCATTAGAGCTTCCTGTCTACCAAAGGTGGTCACTCCCTTTCATATAGGCCAGTTTATCACCCTACCTACCTTTTACTCTCCGCCTCATCCCTCTAAGGAAGATGAGTGACTCCCCTGGCTGGACCCAAAAAGAGCGTTGTCATTCTATCTTGACACACAAAAGCATTCCGGGTGGACGACCAACTCTTCTTGGGGTTTGTTGGAGCCAAGAAAGGGAAGGCAGGACAGAAACGGACCATCTCCTGATGGATCGTGCTCTGTATCAAAATCTGGTATGCATTGGCCAAGAAGCAACCCTTTGAGGGCCTGTGTGCTCATTCCATCAGAGCCAAGGCTGCAACCACTGCAGTAGCACACACAGTCCCTCGCTCTTGATATCTGCCAGGCAGCAATGTGGGCATCTCTGCACATGTTTACTAAGCGCTAGTGCCTGGACAGTCAGGTCCGTAGGGTTGAGCACTTTGCCCGTTTGGTCCTGCAGAATCTTCTAGTTTGAATTTGTTCCGCAGACCCACCTCTGAGAAGGTATTACTTGGGTATCTATTCTAAGGTACTCAACGCTGACAATGCCACACCAAGCCAAACGACGCCATCTACCGGGTACTGCTCACATCAAATTTCAAGATCCAGTCTGACACCTGGGAAAAATTCTAAAGTAAGGAGTCTGCGGCTAGATAGAGTCTCTACCAGACAAGGTGCTACCGAAAGTAAGTAACTTGGGGGCATATCAGCAAGGGCCGGCGATAATTATCGCTAAGCGCACTTAGCACTAGGATAATTATCGCCGGCTATCGCTGCTTTCTATCGCGGAGATAGCGTGCTATCAGCAACGCTTATCTCCAAAGCGATAGAAATGCAAGCGATAGCTGGAAAACAGTGTGATTATCGCTGGGAAACCAGCGATAATCGCACTGTGACCGGCGATACCTTGCTGATAGGGCAGGGTGGTCTTAGCCATGTAATCCACCTCCCATTGGATTACATGGCTAAGTCAGAATTAAAGCATGCATAAGGAAAGTAGCGATAACCGTGGTTAGCGCTACTTTTCTTATCGCTATGCTTGTTAGCGATTCCCTTGATAATTGGAGTAATGTCGGTTAGCGACATTCCTCCAGTTATTTCGGGAAGGAACGCCCACTTTGCATCTCGTTAGAGATGCAAAGCTGGGCGTTCAGTAAACAGGCGCTAAGGCATGGATTCACGCGTTAGCGTGTCCATGCTGATAGGGCGATAAAATTATCGCCGCTTTTCGTCCGAAAACGGACGCTACAGCGGCGATAATTTTATCGCCTCGCCTTGCTGATATGCCCCTTGTTCTTATGTCATAAAATCCTATTTAGTTTACTACTCTCTCAGCAGCTTTTTCAAATGTCTGGTTGTATCAATCAATCAATCAATCATGTCACTTATAAAGCGCACTACATACCCGCGAGGGTCTCAAGGCGCTGGGGGAAGAGGGGGTGGTGCTGCTACTGATCGAAGAGCCAGGTCTTGAGGAGTCTTCTGAAGGCCAGTAGGTCTTGGGTCTGTCGGAGGTTGGTGGGGAGGGTGTTCCAGGTCTTGGCAGCGAGGTGGGAGAAGGATCTGCCGCCGGCGGTCGTTTTCCGGATGCGGGGGACTGTGGCGAGGGCGAGGCTGGTCGAGCGGAGCTGGCGGGTGGGGGTGTAGAAGCTGAGTCATCTGTTGAGGTAGGCTGGTCCGGAGTTGTGGAGTGCTTTGTGTGCGTGGGTGAGGAGCTTGAAGGTTATCCTCTTGTTGACAGGGAGCCAGTGCAGGTCTCTCAGGTGGGGTGTGATGTGGCTGCATCGGGGAATGTCGAGGATAAGACGTGCAGAGGCGTTCTGGATGCGTTGCAGCCGTCTCAGGAGCTTAGCCGTCGTTCCTGCGTAGAGGGCGTTTCCGTAGTCCAGCCTGCTGGTGACGAGGGCCTGGGTGACTGTTTTTCTTGTTTCGGTGGGGATCCACTTGAAGGTCCTGCGGAGCATTCGGAGGATGTTGAAGCAGGATGAGGAAACGGCGTTGACCTGCTTAGTCATGGAGAGGGTGGGATCGAGGATGACCCCTAGGTTGCGTACGTGGTCGGTGGGTGGCGGGGCTGTTCCCAGTGATGTTGGCCACCAGGAGTCGTCCCAGGCTGAAGGGTTGGAACCAAGGATGAGGACCTCCGTCTTGTCCGAGTTCAGCTTCAGGCGGCTGGTCCTCATCCATTCAGCGACGGCCTTCATTCCTTCGTGGAGGTGGGCTTTGGCGGTGTGAGGGTCTTTGGTGAGGGAGAGGATCAGCTGGGTGTCATCGGCGTAGGAGATGATGTTGAGGTTGTGCTGTCGGGCGACGTGGGCGAGGGGTGCCATGTAGATGTTGAACAGCGTTGGGCTGAGGGAGGAGCTTTGGGGTATGCCGCAGATGATCTTGGTGGCCTTGGATCGGAAGGGGGCGAGGCGGACGCTTTGTGTTCTGCCGGAAAGGAAGGATGTGGTCCAGTCCAGGGCCTTCTCTTGGATCCCGGCGTCGTGAAGGCGTGTTCGTAGTGTGTGGTGGCAGACTGTGTCGAAGGCGGCTGATAGGTCCAGGAGGATGAGGGCTGCTGTTTCTCCGTTGTCTAGCAGGGTCCTGATGTCATCGGTGGCGGCGATGAGGGCGGTTTCGGTGCTGTGGTTGCTGCGGAAGCCGGACTGGGAAGGGTCCAGTTGTTTGTTGACGATTTTCTCGGTGACCTTCGCGGGGAACGGGAGCAGAGATGGGTCGGAAGTTCTTGAGATCCTTGGGGTCTGCCTTGGGTTTCTTGAGTAAGGCGGTGATCTCGGCGTGCTTCCAGCTTTCCGGGAAGGTTGCTGTCTCGAAGGAGATGTTGATTATTTTCCGGAGATGGGGCGCGATGGCTGTACTGGCTTTGTTGAAGATGTGGTGAGGGCACGGGTCTAGCGGTGAACCGGAGTGGATGGTGTTCATGATCTCGCTGGTGTCCTCGTCGTTGATGTTGGTCCAGGAGAGCAGGCGGTTGGTGGTTGTGGGGGCAGTGGTCTCGGTGGTTGCCGGGGCGGTCGTGGTGTTGAAGCTGTTGTGGATGTCGGCGATTTTGCGGTGGAAGAAGGTGGCCAGTGAGTCGCACAGGTCTCGCGACGGCTGGATGTCGTTGGTGTTGGAGCTGGGGTTTGAGAGTTCCTTCACGATGTTGAAGAGCTCTTTGCTGTTGTGTGCGTTGTTGTCTAGGCGGTCTTTGAGTGAGGCCCTTTTGGCGGATCTGATGAGGTGATGGTGACTGCGGGTGGCGCTCTTGTGGGCGGCGTAGCTGTCCGCTGTCCGTTCGTGGAGCCAGATCTTCTCCAGTTTTCGGCATGTTCGTTTGGAGGCCTGGAGGTCTTCGGTGAACCAGGTGGCTTTCTTGCTGGTGTGGCTGTTGGGCGGATTCTTGAGCGGGGCGAGGTGTTGGCGCAGTCGTCGATCCACTGTCTGAGGTTGCGGGCGGCGGTGTCGGGGTCGGAGGGTTCGGCGGGTGGGCTCAGGGCGAGGGTTGTGGTTAGCTGGTCTTCCATGACTCTGCTCCAGCAGCGGCGAGGCATTTGTTCGGTGCGGTGGTGCGTGGTGGGCTTCCTGTAGGTGAAGTGGATGCAGTGGTGGTCAGTCCAGTGGGGTTCGGAGGTGTGGTTGAAGGAGACGTGTGGGCTTGCGGAAAAGATGGAGTCGAGCGTGTGGCCGGCGGCGTGGGTGGGTGTAGTCACGAGCTGTCTGAGTCCGAGGGTGGCGAGGTTGTCGATCAGGGTGGTGGAGTTAGTGTCCTTGTTGTTCTCGAGGTGGAAGTTCAGGTCCCGAGGAGGATGTAGTCCGTGGAGGCGATGGCGTGTGTGCTGATGAAGTCAGCGATGGAATCGCTGAACTGTGGTCGGGGTCCGGGGGTCTGTAGATGAGGGTTCCTCTGAGGGTGGTGTTGGGATCGGTGTGGATCTGGAAGTGCATGTGTTCGGCGGTGCTGAGGGTGTCGTCGGTGTTGGTTGAGACTCTGAGGGTGTTCCTGTGGACGATGGCGATGCCTCCTCCGACTCCGTTGGTGCGGTCCCTGCGGGTGATCTTGTATCCGTCCGGGATGGCAATGGCGATGTCGGGGGCTGAAGCGGGATTCAGCCAGGTCTCCGTCAGGAATGCGACGTCTGGGGAGGTTGAGTCGAGAAGGTCCCAGAGTTCGATGGCGTGTTTGCGGGCGGAGCGGGTGTTGAGGAGGATGCATCTGAGGTAGTTGGGTTCTTTCCTGGGCGGTGGTTTGGCGGGGCGGGTGCTGGCGAAGCTGCAGTTCCGGCAGGTGAAGGGCCCTTGGGTGCGCTTCGGGGTGGCCTGGTAGCAGGCGTGATCTTTTCCGGGGTTGAGTGCGTGGAGGGTGCTGGCGTCGTATCGGCATCTGTTGATGTGGCGGGCGCGGGGGATGCCCGGACCAGGGGGTCTGGCGCTGGGCGCGGTCACGGCGCGGACGGGCGCAGACGGGCTTGCCTTAGGCGCGCCTTCGGCGCGCAGCGGCCGCAATAAATGGGGAGGTGGGAGGGAGGAGCAGGGAATGGGGCAGCGAATGGGCAGTGAGGGGGCGGGGCCGCAGGGGCGCAGCGGCGGGAAACAGGCACAGAAGGGAAAATGAGCACAATCAGGGCATCAAGGGGGCACAGAAAGGAAAAAAACGAGCACAATGAGGGGCAGCAAGGGGGCACAGAAAGGAAAAAACTAGCACAATGAGGGGCAGCAAGGGGGCACAGAAAGGAAAAACGAGCACAATCAGGGGCAGCAAGGGAGGCACAGAAAGGAAAAACGAGCACAATCAGGGGCAGCAAGGGGGCACAGAAAGGAAAAACGAGCACAATCAGGGGCAGCAGCAGGGCACACAGACGGAGCTGTGTGGTGGGGGAGCGACCTACCAGTCAAGGTCAGGGGTCGCTCTCTTCACCACGCAGCGGCCGCCATAAATGGGGAGGTGGGAGGGAGGAGCAGGGAATGGGGCAGCGAATAGGCAGTGAGGGGCGGGCCGCAGGGGCGCAGCGGCGGGAAACAGGCACAGAAGGGAAAACGAGCACAATCAGGGCCTCAAGGGGGCACAGAAAGGAAAAAAACGAGCACAATGAGGGGCAGCAAGGGGGCACAGAAAGGAAAAAACTAGCACAATGAGGGGCAGCAAGGGGGCACAGAAAGGAAAAACGAGCACAATCAGGGGCAGCAAGGGGGCACAGAAAGGAAAAACGAGCACAATCAGGGGCAGCAAGGGGGCACAGAAAGGAAAAAACGAGCACAATCAGGGGCAGCAAGGGGGCACAGAAAGGAAAAAACGAGCACAATCAGGGGCAGCAAGGGGGGCACAGAAAGGAAAAAACGAGCACAATCAGGGGCAGCAAGGGGGCACAGAAAGGAAAAACGAGCACAATCAGGGGCAGCAGCAGGGCACACAGACGGAGCTGTGTGGTGGGGGAGCGACCTACCAGTCAAGGTCAGGGGTCGCTCTCTTCACCACGCAGCGGCCGCCATAAATGGGGAGGTGGGAGGGAGGAGCAGGGAGTGGGGCAGCGAATGGGCAGTGAGGGGCGGGGCCGCAGGGCGCAGCGGCGGGAAACAGGCACAGAAGGGAAAACGAGCACAATCAGGGCATCAAGGGGGCACAGAAAGGAAAAAACGAGCACAATGAGGGGCAGCAAGGGGGCACAGAAAGGAAAAAACTAGCACAATGAGGGGCAGCAAGGGGGCACAGAAAGGAAAAACGAGCACAATCAGGGGCAGCAAGGGGGGCACAGAAAGGAAAAAACGAGCACAATCAGGGGCAGCAAGGGGGCACAGAAAGGAAAAAACTAGCACAATGAGGGGCAGCAAGGGGGCACAGAAAGGAAAAACTAGCACAATGAGGGGCAGCAAGGGGGCACAGAAAGGAAAAACGAGCACAATCAGGGGCAGCAAGGGGGCACAGAAAGGAAAAAACGAGCACAATCAGGGGCAGCAAGGGGGCACAGAAAGGAAAAACGAGCACAATCAGGGGCAGCAAGGGGGCACAAAAAGGAAAAAACGAGCACAATCAGGGGCAGCAAGGGGGGCACAGAAAGGAAAAACGAGCACAGTCAGGGGCAGCAAGGGGGGCACAGAAAGGAAAAAAACGACCACAATCAGGGGCAGCAAGGGGGGCACAGAAAGGAAAAACGAGCACAATCAGGGGCAGCAAGGGGGGCACAGAAAGGAAAAAAACGAGCACAATGAGGGGCAGCAAGGGGGCACAGAAAGGAAAAACTAGCACAATGAGGGGCAGCAAGGGGGCACAGAAAGGAAAAACGAGCACAATCAGGGGCAGCAAGGGGGCACAGAAAGGAAAAACGAGCACAATCAGGGGCAGCAAGGGGGCACAGAAAGGAAAAACTAGCACAATGAGGGGCAGCAAGGGGGCACAGAAAGGAAAAAACTAGCACAATGAGGGGCAGCAAGGGGGCACAGAAAGGAAAAACGAGCACAATCAGGGGCAGCAAGGGGGCACAGAAAGGAAAAACGAGCACAATCAGGGGCAGCAAGGGGGCACAGAAAGGAAAAACGAGCACAATCAGGGGCAGCAAGGGGGGCACAAAAAGGAAAAAACGAGCACAATCAGGGGCAGCAAGGGGGGCACAGAAAGGAAAAAACGAGCACAATCAGGGGCAGCAAGGGGGGCACAGAAAGGAAAAAACGACCACAATCAGGGGCAGCAAGGGGGGCACAGAAAGGAAAAAACGAGCACAATCAGGGGCAGCAAGGGGGGCACAGAAAGGAAAAAAACGAGCACAATCAGGGGCAGCAAGGGGGGCACAGAAAGGAAAAACGCAGGCACAATCAGGAGCAGCAAGGGGGCACAGAAAGGAAAAACGAGCACAATCAGGGGCAGCAAGGGGGCACAGAAAGGAAAAACGAGCACAATCAGGGGCAGCAGCAGGGCACACAGACGGAGCTGTGTGGTGGGGGAGCGACCTACCAGTCAAGGTCAGAATTGAAAGAAGGGCCCATGGGATGCACAATTTGCACTGAGTAAAGGCAAAATGAGGAAAAGTAACAATCAAAAACAAAAGGAAAGGGGCGTGATCCACACAGACTTCCGTTGGGGGCTCAACTATAAGCTCCAGAATCCCTTGTGCCTCAGAGGCAGAGTCTGCAGCTAGCGCCATTGAGCGCATAAACTCTGCCTCAGCTACTGCAGCACAGGATGTGCTCCACATGGACTTACTGCTGGGGGCCCAACTACAAGCCCCAGAATCCCTTGTGCCTTAGGGTTAGAGTCTGTATCTAGCGTCATTTGGCCACCCCTCTTGGTGCCAACAATCCCCTCTGATGCTCTTCTCCGCGACTGACATATTGCCCAGTGTTGGCTCACTAGTCAAACCTTACTGTGTACTGTGATTATTTGTGATTATTGGCTGCCACAGTCAGGATGGGGAAGCGTGCTGTAGGAGTGATTAACAAAGAAATTGAACTTATTGAATGACGTTTATCGTTATATCCCGATTACTCTGCACAAACCACTTGCTTCACACTGGGGTCGCCTGCGGGACTTGCTGCTATCCCTGTACTGAGTCCCTTTGTCTTTCTCTTCCTGCGCATTCGGCACCACCATTTATTCTACCTTGCTCTCCAGCTAAGGGTGCGCTGGCGAAAAGAAAGAGGCATCAGCCATTAAAACCTAACAGCAGTCGATTATCTACTTCAGCCCTTATGTGGGAGCTAGTTGGATGTAGTCCTGTAGACTGTTGACACGGACGGGGATTTTGTGAAAAAATAACTGCTATTTTGGAGGCCAAATCAAAACCTATTTTTGACAGATTGAGGGTTTTTGAAGCTGAACTTTCACAACTGAACTCGGTTGTGTTGCCTCCGACTCTGGTCCCTGCCCAGCTTGCAGACACTGGCTTGGGAGGCGTAGTCCTCCTGAACTGCAGTGCTCAAGTAGCAGACAATCCAAGTTTGACACCAAATTTGCCCTTAGATAATTGAGACTCCAGGCCTAGTTGTTCCAACACACTCCCCTCTTTGCAGGCAGAAAGGGCTGGCCCCAGGGAAGGAAGGGAAAGGAAAGTTGGGGCGGGTGGGAACTTAGCCCCATGGAGGTCATGCCTTCCTACAATAAACCTCCCATCTGTGGCCTGCCCTTACGAGACAGTATTGTGAAATGTTCTGTGTTTGGCACCAAATAGCTTTGAATTCTTTGCTCAGCTAAAAAATAAGGTCCTCCACTGGCTCCATATAAATACAAATCTTCCCTTTTCAGTTATGTCTAACAATCTGAACGTTCATAGGGTGGGCCCTTCGGAAAAGAACCTAGCGGGAGATTGTGTGGTTGTTAATTTCAGGCATCCTGCTATCATTCAGAGGCTGATGTCCAGGGATTCATTTCCTCGGGAAACTCAGACCTCCATCAATCCCTTCCACTTGGGTTGTTTTTATTGTCACCTGCAGTTGGGGGTGTAGATCCAGTTCATCACCCCAGGGTGTTCGCTTACCGCAATGCTACTGCCAGTAGGTTTCCAGCGCTCAACAATCTTTCCAAGACTGATGGACTCGCTTCTGACCACACAGCCACAGCTCCCTCTATCCTTTCTATTTCTTACTATTGTAAATTGGGGATTGGGATGCCAAAGTCGGCTACAAGCCAATCTATTGTCCTCGCTTTAGGATCGCCAATGCCAACCCCCTGTCTGGCTCCTGTACCTCCCACTAGGGCATCTATAAATAATTTGCAGAAGACCTCCGTCTGTCTGGTTGATGCCCCATTAGTTGATGTAGGGACAGTAGTTGTAGCCTTACCTACATCATTACCAATGCAGTCTAATGTTACAGCTATCCTAAGTTGGAATACAGCTGGGATTAGCTCACACCTGAAGGACATGGAGTGGGGCATATTTAGCAATGGCCAAGGGGTCTGTCTTTTTCAGGAGAAATGGGCTACCAAAAATGTATATAGAAGTGGACTTGAGTTATTGTGTTCTTGCTGTAAGGTCACCAGTTGGACGATCATCGGGTGGCTTGCTTCTTTGGCTGAGTACTGCGTTGTCTTGTGCCATAGAGGAGCTTCCTTTGCATCACCTGATACCCAAGGTCTGATCATTTCTCTACTCTAGGGAATGCCACTTTTATTAATTAATATCTACAATAGGAACTCTGGAAACCAGACTGAATCTCAATTCACTTTATGGCAGCTGCAGCCATTCGGGAGGGGCCACGTTCCCCACCTTTTTCCAGAAAAGAAGAGTGTCTGAGGCTGAGCAAAGGTCAGGCTGACAGACACTCTTCTTGTTCAGGTCAGGCAGCCAGGAGATACACATGCACTAAATGCGCAGGCTCCTGGTTGCCTGAGAGGAACTTTGCCAGGCTCAGGGATTCACAGCCCTGTGGGCACGACCTCCTCAGCCTGGCAAAAGTCCCTCGAGGCCCTCCTCCTCATGATGAGGGGGAGCGTCACTGATTACCTTGGACCTGGGCGCTTCAGTTTTAAGCCCTGAAGTGCCCAGGGCAAAGTATCAATCAGTGACGCTTCATCACAGAGTGAGGTGGGGTCAGCAGTCTCACTGACCCCATCCAACTGTGTGACGAGTGAGGGACTGCTGCCTTCCCTCATTGATTAACCTTAGGTCAGCCAATGAGAGAAGGCGGCCGTCCCAAATTTCCTGGGTCCTCCGAGACTTCCCTCCTGAGAGCTGCAGTGTTTTTTGATGTTTGGTGTGGGCAAGCGTGTATGTATGAATGTGTGTCTATTTGAGTTAGCGAGTGTTGTGAATGGATGTGTGTGAATGCAATGGTGTGAGTGAGTGTGCGTATGTGGCCCCCATCCCGTCACTGCTAAAATTACCATCCGCCACTGTCTTTTGGATGAGATCCTGGCTTTATATAGCAGGACCAACCGCGTCATTATTGCAGGTGACTTGAATCTAATTTACGAACCTAATGGCATCACTCAGTATTTGCCCTGTGAAGAAGATTCACTGTGCGGCATCCCCAAGTTTTCTAGGGCCACCCTTCAAATGGTGGAACTTTCTCTCACATGTGGCCCCTGCGCATGCAATTGCGGCTCACCCTCTGACAAATCTCCTGCCCCCACTTTTCGGAGAAGGTCGCACACCACCCACATTGATTATATTTATGCAGGATATGATAGTGGTAGATAGGGGAGAGAGCAACCACTACCCACTGATGTTAACTGTGCAGGATTTATTATCACGTGTTACGCTAACGTCTACCCAGCCTATCGGGTCCATGCTAGTGGTGACCAATAAACGCAGGAATGTGAAGTGGGAAGCTGTCTGCTCTTCTCTCGGGGTGGTTTCAGATAACTTCACCAATTTGGCTATCCACTTGGCGTTAGAATCTGAATCATTCCCAGGTTTACAAAACCTTGTAAATCTAGGAATGCGTCAGAATCCATGGGTGTTGCGTGGGAACACCCACAGCAACACCCATGGAACGCCCCTTTCATGCAGAGTAAAGCATGAAAGGGGGCCATATTTACAAGGCCATGACAAGCCACGAATGGTGGCTTTCTGTGGCCTTGTAAATATGGCTCTGCATTGTGCGCCAACGGAGGGTTAAAAAAAGTGATTCTCCAGTGGCGCAGGGGCCTTGTCAATATACCCCCAGGTTAGCTGGTTCAGTGGACCAGTGCATCAACTCCAGGAATCTGTTCGATCTCGTGGTTTCAATACAGAATTCCTGTGGGTTCACTTAGTCTTTCATACTTCTCAGGTCAAGATTGTTAACATAGGTGCCATTGACTTTCATTTCTGCTATATGTTGTAGTGTAGCTTCCATTTTGTCTTTTCCATTGTGTGTGAATACCGATATCAAAGTCAATAGATCTGGCTTTAATGTGCTAAAGCATGCTAATATAAGAATGCACAATTGTTTGCACGCATTAGCATCTTAAAGCCAGAGACATTCGCTTATCTAGTGGTATTTCACAAACTACAAGAAGGTAATGGCAAAGCTACACTACACACATTGTGTCTGCGTTTTGGCATATCAGGTGTATTTGTAAAAGGAATGCTCACTTCTTGGGACAACTTGGAGCCGAATATTCACTATTTTTTGATATCCAACTCATTTTATTGATCTCAAAAGGATGGAATACTGAATAGACCGGCTGAGACTGACTTTAACAAAAAGCATTCTAGGATGGCTACCCATTAGTGTGGCTAGGAGCACATGCACTGGTGGCCATCTTTGAATGTTTTTGCGTAAAGTGTAACAAAAATCTTTCCAAGGTGACTGCCAACGCGTCCACACCCATATATCCATTTTAGAATGATTTTTCCATTCTTTACCCTTTCAAGATGGCTGACACATTGCTGCCAAACGTGTTGTCCATCTTGGAAGGTTAAAATTATATGGCTCTACAGCAAAGAAAACAAGGCTTTGGCAAAGCCAACAGCTCTGTAGCCAAGGCAAGAGCTATTAGTATACCAGAGCTTGTTTCTCTTGGTGTTTCACACGAACATTTAGCAGCTCTCAGATGATCACAAAATTCTTAGAAACACCACTACTTATTGAGTCAGCTGGCTTCTCATAATGAGGGCCCATAAGCTGTACATGTTACAAGTTAACACTATTTACATTTCAGTAGTAACAAAGTTGGAAATGTTTGTCTACTTTTATTTACACAGATATTTCCTTAGACCTGCCCTTATTATATTATGCTGCGTAGAATCAATGAAGGTAAATCAGCCTTTTCTTACCATAAACATGAGTCTTAGTAAAAACGGAGAAGAAAGACAACATGGTTGACTCTAGTGACATTTGTAATTTCAAATTTGTAAAATACACCGATAATGAACATTAGCATTTTATTGGGGTGTGCATAGTTGAATATTAAGTTAATTATGTAGGTAGTGGTATAAGATGTCATTTGCTTACCCTCTTCAAATTTCCTCTTCTTCATCAGCTCAAGTTTCTCATTTCTGCTGCTCAGATGTCTGATGATCTTCAGTCTCTTCTTACAGGCTCCATCTTCAACACAAAAGTTACATTGTCATCTGTGACATGACTTTCTTCCTGGTGCTTTGACATCAGGTCCTTCTTTTCACCTAGCTGAATCTTTATTTTACACATCAATCACAGTTCTTGTGTATACTGCAACTTTATTAAGTTGGTTTATGGCTGACTTCCACATTGTTATATTTCATATAGGTACCCCGATATAGGTCTAGGTAACATCATAACCCTTCACCTACATTCTCTCCTATACTACATACATAACGGATTTGAAGGACTGACCTTTTACCCAGTTACAATACTACACACAAGTACGTAGGGTTTTTCCCTGGACACTGGCCTCATAAATTATGCATGAGGATTCTTAGTTTCTTGGAATCACAGCAGGACCATCATCTCCAGCATAATAACTGTGTATAAAGTTCATTCCCGACGTCATCTTAAGTCCGACACTGGCACAGCAAGGTCGAACCCCCTGGGGATACCTTAGGGTATATAAACACCACATCTTGCTGAGATAGGGAGAGGAGATCACGATTTCCATGCCGACACACTGACGTAAGACGCTGAGGTTCCTGCATGCAGATACTCCAGCTCGCAGTGGTCTGACATCCCTCGCGGGGTGTTCAGCTCGAGACCAGAACGGGGTCCCGCAGTCTCACATCAGGTAATGGGGTTGGCTATATCCTAGAGGGATTCTAGGCTGTACACCTAGTCACATGCTAGGTACACTTAGGTACATCTAGTTAGGGTGCATCGTAGGAGTACGCATTTTTATTGCCATGTATTATATATATTCGCCTATATTTATGATTTTAGCAAAATGGTAGAAACCTACCATCTGTTTACTTTCTTAGTGCTGCTACTCATTTATATATGCTACTGTCTACTGGTGATTTCAGTACACTTATTTTACGCTAGAATAATGACTGTTCAATAAATACTTATTGAAAATGTCCCAACCGTTTATTCTGGGTATCTCTCTGAGAACAAGTGAGCACGAGTGACTGAGAGAAAAGTAAGTTACTGTTTCCACGGTCCTGAGGGCTCAGGGTTGTCATGTTCGATAGTTGCCAAGAACTATTCTCTCCTTGGTAAGAGGAGGTTATAGTGGCATTGCGAGCTAGCTGGTACACAAGCCAACATACCCGGTGGGGGTGTCTGGAATCAGTCTGGACACCAGTCCCGCAGTGTATGTTGTCCAAACGCGCAGATCCTATAAAGGTCTTATAGGAACTACACGACATGGCGCCGCCAACGTTGATATTGGCACTTATTTAACAGTCAAATCTGAGTAGTTCAGTCGTGCTATTCTCATAGACCCCTACTCACATTTCGCCAGAGACGTCTGGAGTGGGAGGGAACAAATCTACCGCAGCTGAGCAGGAAAATCCCTATGTATTAGCTGTTGGTTTAATCAAGCTTGAAGGATACAGTGTTCCTAATTGTGCATAACACCTTATCTCAGTTCCCTTGAAACGCTCTCTTTTCTAAAAATAATGACCGAACAGGGAGACGTAGATGTAGGGAATGCACTAACCATCTCAGGCGAAGAAGACGATGCAGATGCAATATACATTGCAGATAATGTTAGAAATGCTGTCACCCTACAACTAGTAGCATATGGTGTTACAATTAGGGGTGGGCAAGTGACTTTCGTGATTGAGGCACACGAATCACATAGAACAGAGGTATTCTATTCATGGATTAAACTCCGGCGGGCAAATGCACAAACCAAAACATTTCACTACTATGTAGAAGATGTAATACCAAATGAGTATAGTCCATATGAGGACACTGAAATTCCACTCACTTACGAAGAACACCTCTATTGGTTTAAAGGCGCCCTCCCCCATACAAGAAATAGAGTAAGACTCGGTCCGCTCGGAAGAGACGGAGCAACATGGCCAGTTTTAGCGGCATACACACCACATCCTGACATTGACACAATGCCAGGAGGAGACTTACTTGTACAGCATAAAGACTTAATAAGACTTTACAGAAATATGACAGAGTTTGTGTTGAGAACAATAACACTTCAGCCCACACCGGCTACACAACCAGGACCAGTCCAAGCTCCTACAACAAAAATTACACCACAGACACTGCAAGCAGTAACGGGTAAAATGCTCACAAAATGAGAACAAATGCCCTTCTGGATAGCACATAAAATAACACAGCTGGAGGCAGTGTTTCCACACACTCGTCCTAAGGAAAAGCATAGAATACTTACTATTGCTTGCCAATAGGGATCGCTCCCTCAATAGAGGATTGTGCCTCTTGGGGCACAGTCTTCGCTGCAATATATACCAGGACTCATGGTATCCCTTCTTTAGCGATAACACCAAATGTATTAAGACAAATACAGAACGAGTATGGAGCAGAGCCTGCTCTAAACTTGGGGATGAAGTTGTTAAATAACTTTGCCCAGGTATCTGCGATAATATTGGCGAATATTAAAGGAGAAGCAGCATCAGTGGCAATACGCCAACGCCTCAGAGAGTACACTCCATTACAACAGGAGACAGAACTACCTAAAATAATTGAAACTTCTTATGCAGAGTTAGGTAGAGACAGTCTGGGAGCTAGACCTGTAAAACCCCAACTAATGGAGGGTTCAGATAAGGAACAGGCAAAACAAACACCAGTTTCTTCAAAGAAGAAATGGGAAAATAATAAACAACAAAAGAACAGATCACACTTCTAGGGGAAGGTCTCTCAGCAGGAGCCCCCAGAAAGGAGATATAATCTTAGGAATAGAGATAACATTAAAAAACCTGACAGGTATCAGGATACTGATACTCGTTCCTCTCGTTCCTTTCATGGTCCATCAAAAAACTCTGAGAGGAAAGGACGGTCAGAACAAAGACAAGAAAAGCGTACAAAGTCCAGAGACAAGCAACGCACTTCAGACTATGCTTCAAAGAAAGAAGAAAAATCTAAAGCAAAACCTCAATTTAAAAAGAAGAAGGTAGCAGGTCTCAAAGTTAGACATGCCCAGAATTCTGAGGACTCAGCTACTGAACGGGGAATGGGCTCTGACGATGCTAGACAGCGCGGCAGAGGTAACAATAGCTCGCCGGAACCTGATGGAATTTCTGGTGACAGCGGAGTTGAGTGAGTATATCACGGTGGAAACACCTGATACTAGGGTGAGTGTCCCACACAAGTTACATGAAATTACATGGAGGGGGACAAGCTGAGACAAGTTAAGGGTCTCTTTCGGGAGAACCTGACTTCGTGCTATGACATCCTATTAGCGGAAAAAGATTGGCCAGCTACTATTGTTATGGAATGCCCAAAGGGAGAAACTGTAATTTTTCCAGCTTTCTCCGACCTAGTCCCCGCACACCTAAGACACACCTATGCACAGGAGTGGGCGGTAGCCCTTGCCCCAGCATTATACCTCAAACACGTAGGGTGGGACGAAGCGTCCCCCCACCACGTAATTCCAATACAAACAAACCCAACTCCACAAAGACAGTATCCCATAAAACAGGAAGCTAAAAAAACAGGTCAGGGAGATCTTAGATCAAAATACCAAGGTGTAATTGAACCATGCAGCTCATCAATGAATAATCCTTCGTTTCCTGTAATGAAACCTGACAATTCATATCGTCTAGTTTTAGACTAAAGACACCTGAACTCATGTACAAAAACATTTGTGGTTCAGAATGCACACAGTGCCGCATTAATAAATAACATTGTGCGGAAAAAATACAAAACAACATTAGATATCTCAAATGGATTTTTCTGCCAAAACATAGCACCTGAAAGCAGATATTTGACAGCCTTCTCAGCGCTAAGGTCTCAGAGTCAATTTTGTCGACTCCCCCAAGGGTATAAGTACAGCCGGGGTTATTCTCAAGGAGGGTAACAGAGTTACTACAGAATTTGGATAAAGAAGTATTATCCTATGTAGATGATATTTATCTGACGGATGATGACTTAGGGGAATACTTGACCAGGGTGAGCACCATAATTTTGGTTTTCGCCTCTGAGGGCTACATATTTAATTGAAAAAAATCAAAAATAGCCCACCTCAATGTCCTATTTTTGGGATATGAGCTTTCAAGTGAAGGCAAAAGCCTGGCAGCCCACTTTTTAGAAAAGTGCGCACTACTACAACCTCCGAAATCATTAAAAAACTTACAGTCCATACTGGGATTTTTGAATTTTGGCAGAACATACATTTTGGATTACGCAGAGAGAGTAAAACCTTTCTACGACCTAATAAGACCTGACTTTTCAGTTAGACAATGGACACAGGAACACACGAATATCCTTCGTTCCCTACAAGCTGATATGATATCATCAAAACACTTACAGATACGCATAAACATACGCAACCTGGTGATCCGCGTAGTCGCAGGTCAATCTGGGTACACTTACTTAACCTTTAATGAAGGTGAAACAGTACCAATAGCATATAAATCGCATTTGTACACCAACGCTGAAATGCGTTTTGCTTCTACAGAAAAAATTCTGACAGCAGTACAGACTGCTGTAGTGAGAGAAAGAGCACTGGCTCAAGGGAAACGAATAATTGTCGTGACCCCGGTACCGGCCTTAGAGGCTGCCACAAAGGCAAGCATCCCACATGCAAAAGCGTTACATCCAAGATGGATACAATGGGCTAATTCTCTCACTGCAACAGATGTCGAATACAGATATGACCCTAGTTTAAAAACACAAGCATTCCTGCAATATGAACAAGAATATCCTCTACCAAATGAAATAATGCCTCTAGAGCGTTATGAATACATTATTTATACTGACGGATCTGCTCAACCGGCCATAGGGAGTAAGCAACAATACAGTGCAGCATGCGCTATTGTAAAAGGTAGGATGCAGGACGACAAGTTCCGTCCAAGCTGTACAAAAACGCAGTCTCTAGGAGACTGCACGGCTCAGTTGGCAGAATTAAAAGCACTACTACTGGCACTGATAAATACGGATCCAGAATTCCCCACACTAACAGTGTGTGATTCCTTTTACTGTGTCCAGTCGTACAACGAATACCTCCACTATTGGGGACAAAATGGGTTCAGAGATTCAAAAGGTGGCACAATCAAACATAGGAAACTATGGGAACAGGTAGCAGAGTTAAAGAACTAACTACCAAGGGCTCACGTGATACACACACTGAGTCATCAACGTGATGGCGTTCACGTTGAAGGGAATTCATTGGCTGATGAAGCCGCAAAGGGGGCAGTACGCACTGCGTCCGTAGCTGCAATCACCCGTTCAAAAACGAGGGTAGACGGTAGCACAATGGTAGCTGTGATTGCTTCACGCAATAACAGCAAAGCACTACCTAAAGGTTTTCCACGCAAGTACTCCTACAAGTTAGATGCAAACAACGTTCCATTTGCTCAGATTCGTGGAGTGGGGGATAGAGTAATACCAAACATGGATCGCAGGTTAATTTTAATCTTGGCTGCACACGAGGGTCTGGCTTCTGCGCACGCAGGAGTTACAGCGACAGTTTCTTTACTGAAACAACGCTATTGGTGGCCAGGGTTAACAAAGCAGACCAAAGACTTCGTCTTAAAGTGCGATATCTGTCAACAGATAAAAGGGTACACCGTAGCTCGCCCAGCGAAGACACCATTGTTAATATCAGACAGACCACTCGCATGCATTTACCTGGACCACTGCGGCCTCTTACAATCTGATGGGGCTTACAAGTATATCATGGTTGCAGTGGATTCCTGTTCAAGATTCTTATGGGTATGGCCTCAGCGCTCGGCTGACGCCCGAACTGTTATAAAAGATTTGCGAGTCTTTATAGGGACATACGCAGTTGGCACATTACATTCTGACCCTGGCCCCGCGTTCAGCTCTAGGGCTTACAAGGAAGCCATGGGAGGTTTGGGTGTAGCATTGTGGTACTCCTCTCTGTACCATCCCGAGGGAAATTCAGTTGTGGAGAGGAAAAACCGGGACTTAAAGCAATCTTTAACAGCTAGGGTATTAGGCTCGGGTGGTAGTTGGGTCAATCATCTATATGGGGTCCAGCGAGCCCTTAATAACCAGCCAAGAAGCTCTCTAGGGGGTGCCACTCCTTACGAGGTCCTGTTTGGGACAAGAATATGGGTACCTGATCTCGATTGTGAAGGCACAGTGGCGGATGAAAAACCGTTTGACATCAATAAACGTTTGGCTGTTTTACAGGATCTGAATGAATCCAGAGCCTCCTTAAGTAACGTCGAGACGAAGAAAACCGCCACTGGGGAAGTCAAGTCAGCCATGGCAAGACCTGCCTGGATCCCTAAAGTTGGGGATCTGGTCAGAGAAAAGATTGTGGACAAGAAAGAATTCAGGCCATCCTATCAAAAGCCTGTACCTCTTCCTGGCCATTGAAGGATCAAGAACTGTACTTCTACCGCCTCTTGCCGGAAAAGAAAAGAGATTCGTCTCAATTGATCTGATCAAACCACACTATGTGGCCGATACTAAATAGTAGGCCTCGTGGGCTCCTGAGTAGCCGACGTCCTCCTCTCGCTACAATACAGGAAGTTTAAACTGAAAGACTCATAACATTTGAAGAGTTACCTTTACAAAGCAATGGAACCAATAACAATGCAATGGAACTAGTTCCCCTGGACACAAACTCTCAAAATCAAAGTGAAAGACAAATTTCAATTCAAGCTAATAAAGATGTCTATGGCAACATGCCTCAACAAGAGCAATCCACAAGTTCAACAAAACCTGTGGAGCTACCAAAGATAGATCGAACTGCATCTGGCTATTTCATCGACTTCGATACTTTCTCATTGGATCCAAGTAAACCTGAAACGACGCCAGCCCAAATTTCTCGCAAACAACGGATCAAAGACTTTTTTAACATTCTTAGAAAAACTTATTTAGTGTCACCTTGGCTAGAACTTTTCTGGTTAGGATTAGTAATAACTTTCCACTTGCTCATCAATGGAACTTATCTTCAACAAAGCTCTGCAACGTCAAAAGTAAACTTAATTTTAAAACCTCATGTTTCAGCAGTTCCTATACTGGATGGTATAGTGTGGGACAAAGTAAATTTTGATATATTTGGACCGACCGAGCTTTTAGAAATTCCACATTTGTTTAAAATTTCATTGAACGATATCATTACCTCCAGTACATTTTCTGATGATTGGGATTTTGAAACTGTTAATAACTTATTGTCTGATTTGGAACAATCTGCTGCATTTTCTAGCTCTGAAATGTTAGAGGATAGATCAGATTTTGACAAAATGTATTGTAACCAACATTATGGTCATCATTTCTTGCATAAATCTAGCAAACCAAGAAATGCTTTCACATACCACCAGTGGGAACATTGCCCTACACCACCGAAAGGTAGTTCAAAAACATTTGCACAGAAATTCTCATATTTTTCGGGTTTAACACTTCTGACCCAACCTTGTACTACTATAAGGTTGCACCAATATCTGCACAGAAAAATATGTTAACAAACACCAAACAGATTTACTCTGCTTCCTTTATCACCCAGCTGTCTGAACAGGGTTTTGACTTATGGTTGGACACTGTAGACTTGAAATCAATCTGGGGTGCCAGGGACTGGCAAGTCCAGGGACAGAAGCACTGTTTAGAGCATGCCTCATTCCACAGCAGATGATCTTCCTGAATGACACTGTGCAACAGACTTCCTGTCTTGGAATAGCCAAGAATAAGGACTTGAACTCGCCTCAAATTCCAACACCTTTAAACACCGAGGGGAATTTTACATCAGAAAGAGGGGCTAAGTTGGATAACATACTGCAATACAATAGATCAGACCCCAATTGGAAGGGATGGTTGGTTGGCCTACTGACACAAACAGATGTCAGGAAAGATTCAGGGGTACCACCAACAGGTTTAGTATCCATAGACCAGACCCACGTTATGTACAACGAGAACATCCGGGGGTAGTGACATCATATAGTGTTGGGAAGTTGTGCCTTGATTGGCTAAAGACCTCAACACTTGTCCTTGCTCTCAGAGGATGTGGACCTACGGGATTTTTTATTAGGTCCCAGGAGACCACGTCAGAACCGCTTTTTGTATGCTGTCTATAACGAACTCTGGAAAATCTCTCAACAAGAAGCTGCAGAGAGATTAAGAGAAATAGATAGAGTTAACCTAGAAAAGGCATTAGCCGTAGTTGACAAGGGTATGACTACATTAACATCCAGGATATATTCACTGGGCAACATTGTATCTTCTGCTATCGATGTAATAGAACAGGATTTGTCCATATTGCAACACGGACAGTCGCAGTTACGTTCTATTATTCTGTTTAGCTGGACGCTGCAGTCCTTGCGCGCCGGTTATGTGCCTTGGCGTTTTATCAACATTACGTCATTATTTTCTGCATACAATCTAACAGAAAAACAGATAAAAACGGCACAGAGAGGTGCAAAATATACAATGCTGCCTAATGAGAAACTGGATAGGTGACCCTTTACTGTGGCAGAGTCACCGTCCACAGAATGGTTAATCCACGGCCATATAACATTACCGATCGCAACTTTCCAGTTTCAATATTGCCTAGAACAACAACAGGCAGGCAGATATGAAAAGATGGGTAAGGAATTCATCAGGGAATCCTGGGATTTACCATACAGATTTCGATGCAGGAGTGGGGATCTGGAAGTGTTTCTAAGCGGAACTAACTGCGAGAACGCTTTAAGTGGATCTCTCATATGTCAGGATATTATGCTACACGGAGCTTGTAATGGGTCTGTGGCAAACTTATCCTGTCACTTGAGGGGTACCCCGACAGCTGTGATTAATCCGGTATTCAGGCTTCTTTCGAATGGGAGTTACTTGATGCTGAATGATCAAGGTTGTTGTGGGATGCTTCTGGGCATCGCATATCTAGTCACCGTGAGCTCCAGGGTTACTTGCTGTATGCAAGTATTGTTTCCACCAACACATACAGTCAGGGAGGCGCCGCTATGGCCTTCGCTAAATGTTTCCTTTATACGGTTTGATACTCTGAGCAGAATGAAAGCCATGCTTTTACAATGAACCGTGCCCTTAACCTCCGCCCGGGAGGCTTTTGATCTCCAGATCGCAAGGTCCTCGGCTGAGATACAGGCACTTATACGTACAAACTGCCCTTTCCATTTCACAGAAATGGTAAGTCGTATCTTTAACATGTCCAATACGACGGGTATTGTACACCTATTTAAGACCATAGGTTCAGGACTGTTAAGCACCTTTCAGATGGTCCTCGGAGTTAGACCAAACTTTATACACTCTGTCTTTGGAAGCATTTTTGGAGGGCTTCCGCTGATCCTGTTTTTAATAGCAGGAATCCTGATTGTTGCCTTTCTGCTACGCAATGGACGTCCCAGCCACCAAGGAAGTAGCAACAGCTCTCCTGGAGCATAAATACCGTGATCGCATGGTACAACTTCTGGGCACACCTCGCCTACGGGAACTGAGCGCCTCTTGGTTCCTGTCATTTAGACCAGTCTGGTTGGACTGTGTCCTACCTCTTCTCCGATGCCTGTTCTGCGGAGAAGAATGCGTGTTTGACCTCTGTCTGACACTTCCATCTGCTGCGCCACCGGACGTTGATGCTTTACTGGACCCGATAACGGCCGATGTTCTGGAGTGTCCTCAGCGCATTCCCATGTTGTTGGCAGCATACTTAGAGCCACCACAGGTAGTTTCTGCTCCTGTAGGTATGGACACCGGCTCCTCCAACACTCAGGCCTTGGATGTGGCACAGACTGCCCCGGCACCTGCTGCAGGCAGTACGGAAGATCATCTGTTCTCAATTGACATTCTTTGTGAGGTGTTACAGGGATCGTCAGCTGCGTATGCAGACAGCAGCAATGTTGCGTCTACCAGCAAGGACACATAAACATTTGGCATGTCGCACGCTGGGAAGATTTGGCTTTTTAATTTTTTCGAAATTCTAATCTGAACTCTTTTGACCTGCATGGCTTTCAAATACTTGTAGTTGTTCGGACTATATAACCGGACACTTTTAGAGCCACTACTTGTATGATTTTTGTAGAACACTTCTTAGAGGGTTTTTTTAAGGCTTTTTAACTTCTCTTAACAATGTTTTTATTAATTGTTGCATACAAACCTCTAGACGCCTTGGTAATACGCTAGAATTTAGTAATGTCGTCCATTCGGATGGGGAGTGGGTGTTATATTTCATATAGGTACCCCGATATAGGTCTAGGTAACATCATAACCCTTCACCTACATTCTCTCCTATACTACATACATAACGGATTTGAAGGACTGACCTTTTACCCAGTTACAATACAACACACAAGTATGTAGGGTTTTCCCCTGGAAACTGGCCTCATAAATTATGCATGAGGATTCTTAGTTTCTTGGAATCACAGCAGGACCATCATCTCCTGCATAATAACTGTGTATAAAGTTCATTCCCGACGTCATCCTAAGTCCGACACTGGCACAGCAAGGTAGAACTCCTTGGGGATACCTTAGGGTATATAAACACCACATCTTGCTGAGATAGGGAGAGGAGATCACGACTTCCATGCCGACACACTGATGCAATACGCTGAGGTTTCTGCATGCAGATACTCCAGCTCGCAGTGGTCTGACATCCCTCGCGGGGTGTTCAGCTCGAGGCCAGAACGGGGTCCCGCAGTCTCACATCAGGTAATGGGGTTGGCTATATACTAGAGGGATTCTTGGCTTTACACCTACTCACATGCTAGTTACACTTAGGTACATCTAGTTAGGGTGCATCGTAGGAGTACGCATTTTTATTGCCATGTATTTTATATACTCGCCTATATTTATGATTTTAGCAAAATGGTAGAAACCTACCATCTGTTTACTTTCTTAGTGCTGCTACTCATTTATATATGCTACTGTCTACTGGTGATTTAAGTACACTTATTTTACGCTAGAATAACGACTGTTCAATAAATACTTATTGAAAACGTCCCAACCGTTTATCCTGGGTATCTCTCTGAGAACAAGTGAGCACAAGTGACTGAGCGAAAAGTAAGTTACTGTTTCCACAGTTCTGAGGGATCAGGGTTGTCATGTTCGAGTAGTTGCCAAGAACTATTCTCTCCTTGGTAAGAGGAGGTTATAGTGGCATTGCGAGCTAGCTGGTACACAGGCCAACATACCCGGTGGGGGTGTCTGGAATCAGTCTGGACACCAGTCCCGCAGTGTATGTTGTCTAAACGCGCAGATCCTATAAAGGTCTTATAGGAACTACACGACAACATCTGGCCAAATATCTTGCCACTTGTGTTGTCCATTAGGTGGCCATCAAGTGCGGAAACCGAGCCATATCATCATCAGCAAGGGCCTGCAGTTCCCTTTAAGTGAATGTTTCTGATGCCTTGTTTCTTTCTGCTGTATTTTTTTGTTAGAATGGCACTTATCATTGCAAGATGGCTTTGGATTGTCTACCACCAATATGGAGTACTGCTTGCTGAAATGACGTTTTTACTCTGTAACAGCAGGGCATATGTGTAAGTGTTATCTGGAAGTATCAAAACATGAAGAAAGCTGTGGTAAAGGACACTTCGTGTGATGCATTTCCTGTTTACGCGCGTATTTTGTGTAGGCGTGGGATTTCCGCACCTGGAAACAGCACATCTGGAAATAAAGAGTGTGATATTCCTGGGTCCAGGAATACAGCACGTGCACGAAATACATGTGTAAACAGCATATTACATTTATATACGGAGGGAGTTAGTCATTTAGTAAAAACAGTACCAGATTTTTGTGAGGACACTTAGCCATAAATATCTGACTTGCCTATCTAGAAATCCTGAACCTTCACCACCTCTTTAGTTATTTTTAGACACCGCGTTTGCCAGTGGCAGCAAGTTTTAAAAACCTTATTTAGTTCCACTCTTGCAACATAAAGGGATCTAATTATCAAAATATTTTAACTGCACAGCATGGCTACTGAGAAAATTCAAATTTGGTGATAATGAACTACAGGTTTTAACTGAGGAGGTAGGGAAGAAAGAACCCAGGCTCATGGTGCCTTCTTGTTTCAAACAAGCATTGGCAACGCCAATAGGTCTCGCCCATGCAAGAGGTATTGGCTTTGCTAATATGTTTTAGCCATGTTGTACACCAGCGTAACTGCTGTTCAGAATGGCTAAAAATTAGTGGGGTAAAGAAGAGAGGAGTAGAGTGGAGTGTCGTAAAGTGGAGTAGAGTAGAGTAGAGTGGAGTGTTATGGAGTAGTGTGAAGTGGCGTAGAGTTGAGTGGCATGAAGTGGAGTGAACTGGAGTGGCATGGAGTGGTGTAGAGTGTTGTGCAAGGAGTAGAGTGTCAGGGCATAGAGTGGAGTAGAGTGGCAGGGTGAAGTAGAGAGTCGTAAAGTGGACTGGCAAAGAGTGTCGGGGAGTGGTGTACAGGGTGTTGCTTTGAGTGGAGTAAAGTGTTGTAGAGTACAGTGGCAAAGAGCGGAGTAGATTATTGTAGTGACGAAGTGTAGGAGAGTTGAGTGGCATAGAATGTTGTAGAGTTGAGTGGTGTAGAGCAGATTGGAGTGGCAAAGAGTGGAGTGGCAGAGAGTGGAGTGGCATAGAGTGGAGTGGTATAGAATGGAGTAGTGTGTCGTAAAATAGAGTGGAGTAAAGTGGCATGGAGTGGCATAGAGGGAGTTGCATGGAGTGTCTTAGAGTGGAGTAGTGTTGTAGAGTGGTACTGAGTGGAGCAGAGTGTTGTAGAGTGGAGTGGCATAAAGTGGAGTAGAGTGGAGTAGAGTTTAATGGAGTAGAGTGTCATAGAGTGGAGTATCCTAGAGTGTAGTGCCGTAGAGTGGAGTGTCATAGAGTGGAGTAGAGTGACCTAGAGTGAAGTGGCATAAAGTACAGTGGTGCAGAGTAGTTTGGCGTAGAGTGTAGTGGCTTAGAGTGCATTGGTTTTGAGTAAAGTGGTGTAGAATGCATTGGTGTAGACTGCAGTGACATAGAGTAGAATGGCCTAGAGTGCAGTGACGTAGAGAAGACTGGTGAAGTGTAATTTGCAGTGACGTAGGGTGCGGTGGCAGAGAGTGCAGTCTTGCAGTGTGGTAGAGTGCAGTGGCGCCAAGTACAGTGGCACAGAGTAAAGTGGCGCAGAGTAGAATGGCACAGAGTAGTGGAACAGAGTAGAGTGGTGCAGAGAGCAATGGCATAGAGTACAGTGGTGCAGAGTAGAAAAGATGGCGTAGACTTCAGTGACATAGAGCACAATGGTGTAGAGTGGCGTAGAGTGCAGTGGCATAGAGTGCAGTGGCACATTAGTACCCTTGCTTTTAGGTTCTCCAATTTCACTCTACTAGGTGATATTAATTTACATCTTGACTCCCATAAGGACCCTGAAGCAACTTGCTTCAAGGAGGTAATGGATGTTTTTGGCCTGCAACAACTCTCGCTGTCTGCTACACACAGCGCAGGCCATATCTTGGACTGCATTTGTTCTAATTTAAATACTCTTAAAGTGAAGTCCCCCGTTACGCAAACCTGGACTGACCATAAATTAATTCCCTTTGATTTCCTGATAAAGGATAGGGCCCCAGTCAAGGAAAAAACTAAATTCCAACAACAGGACAAAGTCAGCTGGAAGGCACTTATGGGGCTTCCAGATCTCGTCCCTAAAGCCCTCATGGGCAGACCCAATATGGTTGGTGACCCTATAACTGACACCCAGCTCTATGGGAAATGGTTGCTTGAACTAAAAGATCAGTTGTCACCTACAATTACACCACATAGGCCACCAAAAAGAAACCCTCTGCGCCATGGTTTTCACTATCCTTGAAAGAACTGCAAGTTCAAGTTAGAGTATTAGAACGTAGATGGCGCCGGAACTACGATAGGAATGACCTTAACACTTACCAAATCGCACGCAGAAAATATCATGCCTTGATCAAAGCTTCAAAAAAACTTTTATACCGAGGCTGTTAAAAATTTCAAAAACAAACAGAAAGAGATCTTCAAAATAGTTAACTTGTTTACAAATCCGAATAGTCTACTTCAAGAGATTCCTCCTTCCCAGAGTCTCTGCAATAACATAGCAGACTATTTTGAAGAAAAAGTCTTGACACTTAGAAAAGACTTCTCTCCTCCTACTCCAGTCACTATAAATAAGAGAACCTTTGTAGACATAGATACCGCCTGTATGAAAACCTTCCAACCTATCACGCTGGAGGAATCACGGTTGGCCATCTTATCCACCAAATCAGGTTCCCCTTTCGACCCTTGCCCCCCACTCTGCTACATGCTCTCATTGATGTTGTAAACCCCATTATCAACAATATTATAAACTCTTCGATTCTCACAGCTAAGATTCCAACAGAATGGAAACTTGCGGCGGTAAAACCTCTCCAGAAAAAGCAACTGGCCGATCCTACGACCCTCTCTAACTTTACGACCCATTTCGCTCTTACCCACCCTGTGTAAGCTAACTGAAAAATGTGTTAATAAACAACTTACCACGTTTCTAGAGGAAACAAATGTATGGCACTCTAATCAGTCAGGTTTCAGAGCCCAACACTCGACAGAATCTGCCCTTTTGTATCCTGCAGAGACCCTACGAGCAGCCCTGGATCAGGGAAAGAAAGCAGTCCTGGTGCTGCTAGACTTGTCCGCGGCTTTCGACACGGTCTCACATATCATTCTTCTAGACCGTCTTGCATCATCTGGCATATCCGGGAATGTCCTAGAGTGGATTAAGAACTTTCTGCAAGATCGGCGCCAAGTTATCACGCTAGGACAATATAACTCAGAAGAAAAAGCACTTATATCAGGTGTTCCCCAAGGATCGAGCCTGAGCCCAACCCTCTTCAATGTATATATGTCCCCCTGATTAAGCTAATATCGTCCTTCAAGATCAATACCATCTCATATGCGGACGATACACAGCTTATCTTGGTCCTGGATAACGACACTACTAAGGCGGAGGAAAACCTCAGAAAATGTCTCTCAGCAACCTTCAAATGGATGAATAACAACCATCTGAGGAGTAACTCGGAAAAAACAGAGATCCTGCCATTTGGCAAACAAAACCCCTTTGTGCCTAAACTTTGGTGGGCAGAAAACACCACCCCCTCCTAATACAATAAATGCAGCTAGAAACCTAGGAATAAAATTTGACACTACCCTATCTTTCAAACAACAATCCTTGGCAGATGCGGGCACATGTTTCCATATTATAAAAAGTCTAAAGAAATTCTTTGACTTGCTCCCCTACTCAGCCAGGCAAACTGTTGCTGTTGCACTCATTACATCTAGACTGGACTACTGTAACAGTCTTTATGCAGGAACTAACAAATCAGTCATGCACAAGCTTCAGATGGTCCAGCACGCGGCTGCCCGGCTGGTACTGAAGTGGCCTAGGAAATCATCTGCCTCTGCTGCATTAGACATCTTGCATTGGTTGCCAGTTCACAAACGTATTCTGTTTAAGGTCCTTATTATTACCTTAAGGGCCTTTCACTCACGAGGCCCACAATATCTTCAAACTGGCTTTAAGCGCTACGTCCCCTCCCTTAGCCTAAGATCATCCAACGCAAATCTGCTGACCATTCCAACTTTTAGATTGGTGTCAAAGGGAGGAAAATCACTTGCAGTTATAGGCTCAAAGGCATGGAATCAACTTCCATCTCAGCTCCGCCAGATTGTGTCCGAGTCTGTATTCAGGAAGGCCCTTAAAACTTGGATTTACAGTGCACCAGATATATTGTGCAAAACTCTGATTTAAATACCCTACTTCCCTCTGTCATGAGCAGTAAACCAGTTTTCTTTCCATCTCTGATTTCCGCATTAGCGCCAAGATGCTCCTTGGAGTGATAGTAGCGCTATACAAGTACGCTTTTACATTACATTACATTTTTACATTACATTACAGAGTGCAGTGGTGCAGAGTAGTTGACATAGAGTGCAGTGGTGTAGTGTATTGGTTTTGAGTAAAGTGATGCTGAGTGCATTGGCGTAGAGTACAGTGGTTCAGAGGAGAGTGGTGTAGAGTGCAGTGGCATATAGTGGTGCAGCATAGAGTGCAGGGGCATAGCGTGCAGTGGCGTAAAGTGTTGCACAGTAGGGTATAGTGGCATAGAGTGCAGTGGTGCAGAGTAGTTGGCGTAGAGTGCAGTGGCATAGAGTGCAGTGGTGTAGAGTAGACTGTTTCAGAGTAGAGTGAAGTGGTGCAGGGGGAATGGTGTAAGGTTGAGTGAAGTGGCATTGAGTAGTGGCATAAAGTCCATTGGCATAGAGTGCATTGTGGCATAGTAGAGTGGCGTAGAATGGATTGGAACAGAGTAGAGTGGAGTTGCCTAGACTGGAGTGGTGTACAGTGTAGTGGCAAAGAGTGCAGTGGTACATAATAGAGTGGAGCAGAGTGGGGCACAGTAGATTAGAGTGCCGTAGAGCGAAGTGGTGTAGAGTGTAGTGGTGTAGAGGGCATTGGCATAGAATGGCGCAGAGTACAGGCGTGCAGTGGTGCAGAGTAGAGTGGCAAAGAATTCAGTGGCAGAGAATTCAATGTCGGAGAGTGTAGTGTTGCAGAGTAGAGCATTGTAGAGTGCAGTGGTGTAGGGTAGAGTGGCGTACAGTACCTTGGTGTGGAGTGGAGTAGAGTGGGGCAGAGTAAAGTGACGTAGAGTGCAATGGTGTAGAGTAGATTGGCATAGAGTGCAGTGGCACAGAGTGTATTAGTTTTGAGTTAAGGGGTGAATAGTGTATTGGCGGGAGTGCAGTGGAGTACAGTGCAGTGGCGTAGAATAGAGTGGAGTCGAGTGGCACAGGGTAGATTGCAGTGGCGTAGAGTGGAATGGCACAGAATGGAATAGAGTGGTATATAGTATACAGTGCAGTGGCGTAGACTAGATTCTTTCATAGTAGAGTGCAGTGACGTAGAGTGCAGTTGTGCAGAGTAGAGTGGGGGAGAGTGTAGAGGCATGCAGTGCATTGGAGCAGAGTGCAGTAGAGTGGCGTAGAGTGGTGCAGAATAGATTGCAGTGGCATAGAATGCAGTGGTGCAGATAAGAGTGGCATAGAGTTCAGTGGCAGAGAGTGTAATCTTGCAGAGTAGAGTGGCGTGGTATGGTGCCGAGTAGAGTGGAGTGGTGCAGGGTTGAGTGAAGCAGCATAGAGTATAGCGGCATAGCCTGCATTGTCATACAGTTGTGCAGAGTACAGGGCAGTGGCAGAGAGTGCAGTATTGCAGAGTAGACTGTCATAAAGTGCAGTGGTGTATAGTAAAGTGGCATAGAGTGATTTGGCGTGAGTGGCGTGGAGAGCAGTGGCATAGAGTACAGGGGTGCAGAGTAGAATAGAGTGGCTTAGAGTACAATGGCTTTGAGTGCAGTGGCATATAGTGCAGTGGCACAAGGTGTTGCAGAGTAGAGTATAGTGGTGTAGAGTGTTGCAGAGTAGAGTATAGTGGCACAGAGTGCAGTGGTGCAGAGTAGTTGGCAAAGAGTGCAGTGGCATAGAGTGCATTGGGTTTGAGTAAAGTGGTGTAGAGCGCATTGGCGTAGGGTGCAGTGGAGCAGAGTGGAGCGGAGCAGAGCTGAGTGGTACAGAGTAGAGTGAATTGGTGTACAGTGTAGTAGCATCGGGTGCAGTGTTGTAGAGTAGAGTGGCATAGAGTGGAGTGGTGCAGAGTGTAGAGTGCAGTGGCGATGAGTGCAGTGGTGCATAGTAGAGTAGTATGGGGTAGAGTGCAGTGGCATAGAGTAGAGTGGTGTGGAGAGGCTTTTAGTGAAGTGGCGTAGAGTTGGTGTGGTGCAGAGTAGAGTGCAGTGATGCAGTGTGGAGTGGCATAGTGTGGAGTGGTGCCGAGTGGAGTGGCGTAGAGTGGAATATGCTTTGTGTGGTAGTACACTTCCATTACAGACAACACATCTTCAATTGAAATCCCCATTGCATTTATACAGGCATACAGTTTTACGGATTAAAGTATACAGCGCACAAACAATATTGTATGAAAATTTCATCACCTAGTGTATTGATTTATCTGATAAAGACATCTAGCCGCAGATTCTTTAACTTAGAATATCCCCAGGCATCAGACTGGATCCGGAGAATCTTCAGCAGTACCTCTGCACGCTCGGGGACGGCATCGCATGGCTCCGTCCTGACGTCCTCCACGGATATGACGTCAATGGAGCCATATAAGTCCCTCCCGGCGCGCTGACGTCAGTTTTCCTTCTGTTCCAGGAGAAGCGATTCCTCTGGCCTGTTTTTGTTTTCCTGCCTTATCAACGCCTTTTAGCGTCCGGGTACAGTGTGCGATGCCTAAGGGCTTCAAGTCGTGTGAGACCTGTACACAACAGATGTTGGCGACGGATCCACACGAGATCTGCATGTGGTGCTTGGGAGAGCACCATGACTCAGAGGAGTGCAACGCCTGCCGGCAGCTGAAGCCGAAGTACCTGCAGGAACGTCGGATGTAGTTGCTGTCCGCCCGGATGTCCCATTCGGAGTCCTCGCGTCGCCGGTCTCCATCTCGAGCTGGGGCTTCTGTTCGGGACAGGTAACGGAGTCGTTCCCGCGGACGTCACTCGCCTGACGCAGGTAAGCACAGGAAGAAGTCACGGAGGTCGTCGACCTCCCATAAACGTGACGCCAGGGCCTGCTGCTCCCCGTCTTCACCGGACATGGGCCCCCATGTTTCGACCCCCACCTACCCACCATTTCCTGGTTTTGGGGTAACTAGATCCCAGATGGAAGCCTATTCGCGGGCTTTAAAGGCCGTCTTTGGGTCACCTCCTCTCCCTGGCGTGCCTTCGGGCCCCACAGAGGGGGTCAGGGCTCAGATCGGAAATTCGCTGGCGGGCTCGTCCTTGGTGCCGATCGAGTACCCTGACTCCGGTTCCGGTGTCGCTGCGACGTCGGGACACGGCCCAGAGGGGCATCCCAGTCAGACGTCCGGCCCTCCTGTGGAGCCACCGCACAACCCTGTGGGGCTCCCTGCGCTGGAGCCGGATGTGGCTGCAGCGCGGAGCTCGACTTTGAGTCGACGCCGTTCCTCACTGCAGTTTCCCATCTCGGTGGAGGTCAAGTCGACGCCGACCGACGCCGGGTGGACGCGTTCTCTTCGGTGGTCGTCGATGCAACGCCGTCTCGACGTCTGCCGACGCCGGTGCCGTCCCCTGCTGTTCCTCTGTTGGTGGAGCAGGATGAGGCCCCTGAGCGTTCACCACCCCCAGGGTTGTTTTGATGCTCCTCGGAGCAGGTGCCCATGGGGCAATGGCAGGTTTTTGGTCGTCCTCGGGCTGCAGAGCCTCTGCCTTTTGGTGGATGTGTTAGCCTACAACCGTCCCCTACAGATGGCTTATTGTTGCCACCTAGAATGGCCACGGAGGCTAGTGCAGCGTTTGCGAGAGCGGTTCGCAAAGCTGCGGATATCTTACAGATGCAGCCTCCTCAGTCTCTCTGCCGTCTGATCCCTTGTTGGATCTACTCTATCAGGGTGACGTGGAGGTGGAGTCCTTGCTGCCTTTTGACGGGACATTATATGACATTCTTCTTGAGACTTGGGCGAGACCCTCATCGGGAGACCCTGTGGGTCGTGCTATTGCACATCGTCATCGCCTGGCTCCAGATGACCCTGTCTGTTTGTCCTTCCATCCTAGGGCTCAAGGGCTGGTAGTCCAGGCAGCCTCTGTCTCGCTACCTTCCTCCCCTCCTCCATTGCTTCCTTCCACTTGGGAGTCTCGCTGGTTGGAGGCGTGTGGCCACCATGTCTTTGCGTCCACCAGCTCGGCCCTTCGGTCTTTGAACACGTCGTGCGTGTTTGCACGGGCTACTTTTGCCCTTTGGGACTCGGTCGAGCGTCTCCTTCCATCTCTTCCGGTGGGCTCTCGGGCTGACCTGGATCGGCTGCTTCATGATGGCCGAGAACTGGCACAGTTTTCCATTCGGTCGGCCATGGACACCACTGACTCTGTGGGTCGGGCTATGGCCAGGTCAGTTCCTCTGCGCCGCCATGCCTGGCTGCGCAATGGCAGTTTTCCTGCGAAGGTTCAGGAGCGTCTTCGGGATTTGCCCTTTGATGGGATCTCCCTTTTTGACAGTCATGCTGACTCAGCGGTCCAATGTCTCATGTCTAAGTTTCCATAAATCCCGTGGTTTTTAGTCCTTGTTGGGGACTTTTACCTTGGTTGCAGTATTGTCACTGTTTTTTCTGGTATCCGTCTATGGGTTCAAGACGTTATTGCCCGGACGGACTGTACGGCTAATCAGCCGTTTTTGTCCTTATTTGGTACAGCTAGCCAGCTGTTTCTGCATTTCTTATTAAGTCCTCTGTCTATGAGCTAGTCTCAAGAGGTGTCCCTGGCTTTTTATGGGGATAAGACTTACCTTATGTGGGATATTTTTGGCTATTGTTTAGCCGCTCTTCCTTGTACAGGAAGCTTCGAAGGCTCCCACGGAGTCTTCTTAGAATGGTTTTTTCTGTCCCTCTGGGGGATTGTCCTATAGGTCATACTGTAAGCTCCTTCCTTTGTCGCTCCTCCTACTGTTGTAGGACATCCCCTCTGGTGAGACCCACAAGATTGGCGTGGCTCTCTCCTGGAGCTTATGAGTTGTGGTCTACAGTTGGTCCGTAGCACTCTTCTACCTCTATGAAGACAGACTGCTCCAGAGTATTTTTGTTTTTCTGCCACACCTGGCTCACCCTGGCGTGTTCTTCACCTTTTCGCTGTGCTCTTTTTGCCTACGTTGACTGTCTTAGACGTAAGCAAGTGTCCCTTGTGGGCATGTTGTCCTGTTCCACCACGGAGCGGTTTCTTTCCGTGTTCTATACGGACACGATATGTGAGTACGCACTGGGTACATTCACAGTCACGGGGTGCCTGCGGTACGCCTTGCGCCACTGTCTTGGCTGCGTTCTCTTCTTGTGGTATTGTCTACTCTTCATTCTCTGGTGTTGGGACGTGCTTAGGTCTTCTTTCGCAGCTCAGACCCTGTCTGGTTTTCGCTTATGGGCAGTAGAGTCCATGCCAGACACATCACTGCTGCACGTTGCCTTGTGCCCTTTTTCCCTATGCCCTTCCCAGGCAGGGGCTCTAGTCCCTCTGCTCCTTGCAGCGTGGGGGCTCAGGTACTCCTGTTCCTGGCCCCGGCTGATGTTGTCAGTGGGAGTATTCTTCTTCAGGATACTCATTGCCATTTCTGCAGTATCTGTATATATATATCTATATATATATTTTTCTGCCTTCTATGTATGTGTGTTACTAACTCTTTTCGTGGTTAGTGTGGTGGTCAATATCTCCGCCTGTCACGCGGTAGACCAGGGTTTCTTCCCGACGGGGCTGATGAGGTTGCCTTTTAAGTGTCTTGACATGTATTATATACTGTTCTGGTTTGCATCGGTGCCGTTGGTACCAATTGTGCGGCCTCCTATATTATGTAGGGCGTGCTCTTTGAGTTCCCCTTGTCTTTCAATAAATATATTTTCATATATACGTATATGTCTATATGTTCATATGTCATGGGATATCCACACAGCAAGAAGGCAGGCATGCTAGGTTTTTCTTGCTGTGGTATCTGGGTTTTTTGTCCCAGATCCCATCTCTCTCTCTCTCTCTCTCTCTCTCTCTCGCTCTCTCTCTCTCTCTCTCTCTCCCTCCTGGGAGCGAGCCTTATGTGTGTGCCTGACCTGGCCAGTAGCCATTATCCGTTGTACCTCCGGGTACGGCTGGCCGGTTGACTACCTGGTGGTGCGCCCACCTCTTTCTGCCGACGCATATGTGCTGTTGATGCTACATTTCATTGGGATTTTGCATATGTGTGGTGTAGTTCTCACGGTCCACACTGTCTGCTTATGTGTATCCCTGTCATCCACATACATGTATCTCCTGGTAGTCATGGTTCTGTATATCTCTGAATGGTGACATCTGTCCCTCCACATGTCATTTTTGACATCCACTGTTGTGCATGCTCCGTTTGTATGCCCTGACTCTGTCATACTGTTTTGTTCCTTTCTGGGACCTTGTCTCTTGCAGATCCATGGGACTTGTGCTCGGTTTAACTTCTTCTTGAGAAGTTTGAGGACTTTCTTCCATTCTACACTGGCCATTCTGGTTATGTGCTTCTCTTTCATCCCTGTCTGGACAAGAGAGGTCTCATACCGTCCTCTGACAGATTGTGGTGCCTTTGCTTCCCCTTGTTAATGCTCCCTTACAGAGCTTAATGGGTCTGGTGTCAGCCACGCTGGCATTGCTGTTCCCACCATGTTTTGGTCAATGTTATTGATGGATGAGTTCTCTTTGGAACTTGGTGGTTTTCAGTCGCAGACCCTCCTCCAATGAGGTATAGCTTTGGTATCTATTCTAAGTTAAGGAATCTGCGGCTAGATGTCTCTATCAGATGAATGAGTTACTTACCTTCGGTAACGATGTATCTGGTAGAGACACAGTCTAGCTACAGATTCCTTAACGCCCACCCATCCTCCCCGCTCTCTGCGAGGGCTTTTTTCAGGGTGGGTTCTACCCACTTGCCTCCTTACAGGTGGCCTTTGTCTTCCTGCGGTATGGTATGCTTCACCTCCCTCCATTCTCGTCATTGGGTGGTGGGTTCCATGTCCTTCCACACTCCTCCACCTTGGTTCTTCCAGTGTGGGGCTTGAACATGTTCTTATACCCTCCCTTCCACCCTCTTCTATTTTTTAACCATTACTTGGGGTCTCCTTGACTGTGTTGCAGTCAATTACTTTAGGGTCTATTTGACTGTAATACAGTCAATAGATCATTTATGGGGTGTATGATTGTACATTCTCTGTTGTTGCAGAAATGTGGTCAATTACCATGAGTCATGTTGTTCCAGTTCTGTTGCCCGTTACAGTTACATTCTGTGATTGCAGGCTGCCTATCGCTTGCTATGTCATTCATCTCCAATGCCGTTTTGCCTCATAGGAGGGCATGGCTCTTCGCTTCTGCAACACTGTTTCTAGGGCGAGTGCTCTGCTCTCCCCCTTCAGTCCCTTACAGTATAACGTACTCTTTCATTGATATACATGGTGATGTTTCTCATCATTCTATGATTTCTTTTCATGGTTGTTACAAAGATTTTTGATCTTTTTTAGCACACTGTTCCCACGCTCTCACGGTTTTGGTAGTGGCTCTGCGTTGTGGCGTGGAAAAGCTTCACAGTAGAAAACTGACGTCAGGCTGCTGGGAGGGACTTATATGTTACAGCAAACAAATGATGGACGGAATGCTGACAATATAAAACATTCTCCCCCGTCAAAAGAACTGGGTTAAATCCATCGTTCTTTTGCCCACTACGCCACCCCAGTTTGGACCCAGCCATATGCAAATCAGTCTTGACCCTGTGCCCCATTGGAACAGTCCAGACCGAACTGCCAGGCCAGGTCCTCCCTGGACCGGAAACAAGCGTCCTGGGACCGGTTTCAGGGTATGTCACCCTTCTTCAGCCAGGCTAGCTTGAATCCAGTGGCGCAGTGAGCAAGGGACCCACGTCTGGGCATACCCATCCCACTTAGGGTGAAAAGTGTTACAGCAAACAAATGATGGACGGAATGCTGACAATGCAAACATTCTCCCCCAGTCAAAAGATCTGGGTTAAATCCATCGTTCTTTTGCCCACTACGCCACCCCAGTTTGGACCCAGCCATATGCAAATCAGTCTTGACCCTGTGCCCCATGGGAACAGTCCAGACCGAACTGCCAGGCCAGGTCCTCCCTGGACCGGAAACAAGCATCCTGGGACCGGTTTCAGGGTATGTCACCCTTCTTCAGCCAGGCTAGCTTGAATCCAGTGGCGCAGTGAGCAAGGGACCCACATCTGGGCATACCCATCCCACTTAGGGCGAAAAGTGTTACAGCAAACAAATGGTGGACGGAATGCTGCCAATGCAAACATTCTCCCCCAGTCAAAAGAGCTGGGTTAAATCCATCGTTCTTTTGCCCACTACGCCACCCCAGTTTGGACCCAACCATATGCAAATCAGTCTTGACCCTGTGCCCCATGGGAACAGTCCAGACCGAACTGCCAGGGCAGGTCCTCCCTGGACCGGAAACAAGCATCCTGGGACCGGTTTCAGGGTATGTCACCCTTCTTCAGCCAGGCTAGCTTGAATCCAGTGGCGCAGTGAGCAAGGGACCCACGTCTGGGCATACCCATCCCACTTAGGGCGAAAAGTGTTACAGCAAACAAATGATGGACGGAATGCTGACAATGCAAACATTCTCCCCAGTCAAAAGATCTGGGTTAAATCCATCGTTCTTTTGCCCACTACGCCACCCCAGTTTGGACCCAGCCATATGCAAATCAGTCTTGACCCTGCGCCCCATGGGAACAGTCCAGACCGAACTGCCAGGCCAGGTCCTCCCTGGACCGGAAACAAGCATCCTGGGACCGGTTTCAGGGTATGTCACCCTTCTTCAGCCAGGGTAGCTTGAATCCAGTGGCGCAGTGAGCAAGGGACCCACGTCTGGGCATACCCATCCCACTTAGGGCGAAAAGTGTTACAGCAAACAAATGATGGACGGAATGCTGACAATGCAAACATTCTCCCCCAGTCAAAAGATCTGGCTTAAATCCATCGTTCTTTTGCCCACTACGCCACCCTAGTTTGGACCCAGCCATATGCAAATCAGTCTTGACCCTGTGCCCCATGGGAACAGTCCAGACCGAACTGCCAGGCCAGGTCCTCCCTGGACCGGAAACAAGCATCCTGGGACCGGTTTCAGGGTATGTCACCCTTCTTCAGCCAGGCTAGCTTGAATCCAGTGGCACAGTGAGCAAGGGACCCACGTCTGGGCATATCCATCCCACTTAGGGCGAAAAGTGTTACAGCAAACAAATGATGGACGGAATGCTGACAATGCAAACATTCTCCCCCAGTCAAAAGATCTGTGTTAAATCCATCGTTCTTTTGCCCACTACGCCACCCCAGTTTGGACCCAGACATATGCAAATCAGTCTTGACCCTGTGCACCATGGGAACAGTCCAGACCGAACTGCCAGGCCAGGTCCTCCCTGGACCAGAAACAAGCATCCTGGGACCGGTTTCAGGATATGTCACCCTTCTTCAACCAGGCTAGCTTGAATCCAGTGGCGCAGTGAGCAAGGGACCCACGTCTGGGCATACCCATCCCACTTAGGGCGAAAAGTGTTACAGCAAACAAATGATGGACGGAATGCTGACAATGCAAACACTCTCCCCCAGTCAAAAGATCTGGGTTAAATCCATCGTTCTTTTGTCCACTACGCCACCCCAGTTTGGACCCAGCCATATGCAAATCAGTCTTGACCCTGTGCCCCATGGGAACAGTCCAGACCGAACTGCCAGGCCAGGTCCTCCCTGGACCGGAAACAAGCATCCTGGGACCGGTTTCAGGGTATGTCACCCTTCTTCAGCCAGGCTAGCTTGAATCCAGTGGTGCAGTGAGCAAGGGACTTATATGGAACCATTGACGTCATATCCGTGGACGACGTCAGGACGGAGCCTTGCGATGCCATCCCCCGGCGTGCAGAGGTACTGCTGTAGATTCTCTGGATCCAGTCTGACGCCTGGGGAGATTCTAAGTTAAGAAATCTGCGGCTAGACTGTGTCTCTACCAGATACATTGTTACCGAAGGTAAGTAACTCGTTCATTAGGATTGTTTTCAAATATTTGTTTCCACCACACTTCAGAATGACCAAATAATGTGCTTCATTTGGGCTTTCTAATTCTGAAATATCATTACAGTTAATTTACAGACATTTACATTTTGTTGTGTGCTCGAAAAAAAATAACATCCTACAGCCTTCCTCGAGCACTCCCCCAGAGCCAGCATGATTGTCACATAAATCCTCTCACTTTGAAGCCAGAAAAAGAAAAGTATACAACAAGCTACCTGGAAGAAAGAGCATGACATTATACCTCAAACTTAGAATGGGCAGCAAATGTGACAAGATAAGAACAAGATTTAAAGACCTGTTTACAGAAATCAGATGAATACCGTATATAGGGTTTGGGTAAGGGAAAGGACGAACTCGAGCTGGGCAGCCTAAATCAAATAATGCCAGCAAATAGAAAGCAAGGAAATGTGAGTTACAAACCACAAAGCCACTGGTAAACAACAGGCGGAATACATTCCCAGGGAAGCTTTACAAATGTCCCCAAGATGTCATTAGCAAACCAGACAGCTGTGCTGTCTGGTAGGCTTCAACCTAAAAACAGTCAAAGGTAAACAGAGACTTAGAGCAATATAATTCAGAACGTGCATGCTTTATCGTCCCATCCATGCGCGGTTGATGACTGTAAGAAACATTCTCAGGACCTCAAACGACATGTGTATGATCTTTCAAATCGTAGGTATGACCACTGGAGCAGGACCAGCTCTGGTACTTGAACTTACATCATGGGATGGGGCTGCAAAAGTATCATTCACCTAACCATTATTGAGGGTTTTGAAGGATGATCAGAAGCCGGGGTGCTGAGGAAACAGGTGAGTGAATTTTACTTTGACATTTTGCAATTTATTTGAATAAATAGGGTCTCATAAAAATTTCAATTTTTTATAATGGAGATATGCATGGTGCAAAACATTATGCTTGTATGCTGCATCATAATACAGAGATTGTTAGTAAATGTTGATTTAATGTTGTAAAACACAATGGCCTCCAGGCTGGCATATCTTATGCAATTCAACAACAACATTAACATGACTGAAGCAGCCAGGAAGAAGCTTGGTCAGCTGCTGAACCAGGAGCACGGTCAGCTGCTGAACCACACAGAGAAACTGCTGAGGTTCCTACATCTCAAGTCAACAAGAAAATAATGGTGACATTTGAGCAGATATCCCAACAACTATCAGCTATGCAGGGCATATATCTTTGATAGAAAACTCCAAAGCATCTACAGCGACTGTTGCAGCTGCTAGTAAACGTCTCCCCACAATCGGTGACAACTTAACCAACTCAGTCCGTCTCCAACATAATTAGTGTAGGTTTGCAATGAGACACTGCATACAGATGCGCGGAGCCCAGAGATTGTCCCCGTTCCAATGTAATATAGACTTGTCCAGTGCAAAAGTTAATCATAGTGCCATAGGTCGCACACAAATACAATCCACACCTTCACCTGCAATGTTGCTCAAGAACAGTCCAGACCGAACTGCCAGGCCAGGTCCTCCCTGGACCGGAAACAAGCGTCCTGGGACCGGTTTCAGGGTATGTCACCCTTCTTCAGCCAGGCTAGCTTGAATCCAGTGGCGCAGTGAGCAAGGGACCCACGTCTGGGCATACCCATCCCACTTAGGGTGAAAAGTGTTACAGCAAACAAATGATGGACGGAATGCTGACAATGCAAACATTCTCCCCCAGTCAAAAGATCTGGGTTTAATCCATCGTTCTTTTGCCCACTACGCCACCCCAGTTTGGACCCAGCCATATGCAAATCAGTCTTGACCCTGTGCCCCATGGGAACAGTCCAGACCGAACTGCCAGGCCAGGTCCTCCCTGGACCGGAAACAAGCATCCTGGGACCGGTTTCAGGGTATGTCACCCTTCTTCAGCCAGGCTAGCTTGAATCCAGTGGCGCAGTGAGCAAGGGACCCACATCTGGGCATACCCATCCCACTTAGGGCGAAAAGTGTTACAGCAAACAAATGGTGGATGGAATGCTGACAATGCAAACATTCTCCCCCAGTCAAAAGAGCTGGGTTAAATCCATCGTTCTTTTGCCCACTACGCCACCCCAGTTTGGACCCAACCATATGCAAATCAGTCTTGACCCTGTGCCCCATGGGAACAGTCCAGACCGAACTGCCAGGGCAGGTCCTCCCTGGACCGGAAACAAGCATCCTGGGACCGGTTTCAGGGTATGTCACCCTTCTTCAGCCAGGGTAGCTTGAATCCAGTGGCGCAGTGAGCAAGGGACCCACGTCTGGGCATACCCATCCCACTTAGGGCGAAAAGTGTTACAGCAAACAAATGATGGACGGAATGCTGACAATGCAAACATTCTCCCCCAGTCAAAAGATCTGGCTTAAATCCATCGTTCTTTTGCCCACTACGCCACACTAGTTTGGACCCAGCCATATGCAAATCAGTCTTGACCCTGTGCCCCATGGGAACAGTCCAGACCGAACTGCCAGGCCAGGTCCTCCCTGGACCGGAAACAAGCATCCTGGGACCGGTTTCAGGGTATGTCACCCTTCTTCAGCCAGGCTAGCTTGAATCCAGTGGCACAGTGAGCAAGGGACCCACGTCTGGGCATACCCATCCCACTTAGGGCGAAAAGTGTTACAGCAAACAAATGATGGACGGAATGCTGACAATGCAAACATTCTCCCCAAGTCAAAAGATCTGGGTTAAATCCATCGTTCTTTTGCCCACTACGCCACCCCAGTTTGGACCCAGCCATATGCAAATTAGTCTTGACCCTGTGCCCCATGGGAACAGTCCAGACCGAACTGCCAGGCCAGGTCCTCCCTGGACCGGAAACAAGCATCCTGGGACCGGTTTCAGGGTATGTCACCCTTCTTCAGCCAGGCTAGCTTGAATCCAGTGGTGCAGTGAGCAAGGGACTTATATGGAACCATTGACGTCATATCCGTGGACGACGTCAGGACGGAGCCATGCGATGCCATCCCCGGCGTGCAGAGGTACTGCTGTAGATTCTCTGGATCCAGTCTGACGCCTGGGGAGATTCTAAGTTAAGAAATCTGCGGCTAGACTGTGTCTCTACCAGATACATTGTTACCGAAGGTAAGTAACTCGTTCATTAGGATTGTTTTCAAATATTTGTTTCCACCACACTTCAGAATGACCAAATAATGTGCTTCATTTGGGCTTTCTAATTCTGAAATATCATTACAGTTAATTTACAGACATTTACATTTTGTTGTGTGCTCGAAAAAATAACATCCTACAGCCTTCCTCGAGCACTCCCCAGAGCCAGCATGATTGTCACATAAATCCTCTCACTTTGAAGCCAGAAAAAGAAAAGTACACAACAAGCTACCTGGAAGAAAGAGCATGACATTATACCTCAAACTTAGAATGGGCAGCAAATGTGACAAGATAAGAACAAGATTTAAAGACCTGTTTACAGAAATCAGATGAATACCGTATATAGGGTTTGGGTAAGGGAAAGGACGAACTCGAGCTGGGCAGCCTAAATCAAATAATGCCAGCAAATAGAAAGCAAGGAAATGTGAGTTACAAACCACAAAGCCACTGGTAAACAACAGGCGGAATACATTCCCAGGGAAGCTTTACAAATGTCCCCAAGATGTCATTAGCAAACCAGACAGCTGTGCTGTCTGGTAGGCTTCAACCTAAAAACAGTCAAAGGTAAACAGAGACTTAGAGCAATATAATTCAGAACGTGTATGCTTTATCGTCCCATCCATGCGCGGTTGATGACTGTAAGAAACATTCTCAGGACCTCAAACGACATGTGTATGATCTTTCAAATCGTAGGTATGACCACTGGAGCAGGACCAGCTCTGGTACTTGAACTTACATCATGGGATGGGGCTGCAAAAAGTATCATTCACCTAACCATTATTGAGGGTTTTGAAGGATGATCAGAAGCCGGGGGTGCTGAGGAAACAGGTGAGTGAATTTTACTTTGACATTTTGCAATTTATTTGAATAAATAGGGTCTCATAAAAATTTCAATTTTTTATAATGGAGATATGCATGGTGCAAAACATTATGCTTGTATGCTGCATCATAATACAGAGATTGTTAGTAAATGTTGATTTAATGTTGTAAAACACAATGGCCTCCAGGCTGGCATATCTTATGCAATTCAACAACAACATTAACATGACTGAAGCAGCCAGGAAGAAGATTGGTCAGCTGCTGAACCAGGAGCACGGTCAGCTGCTGAACCACACAGAGAAACTGCTGAGGTTCCTACATCTCAAGTCAACAAGAAAATAATGGTGACATTTGAGCAGATATCCCAACAACTATCAGCTATGCAGGGCATATATCTTTGATAGAAAACTCCAAAGCATCTACAGCGACTGTTGCAGCTGCTAGTAAACGTCTCCCCACAATCGGTGACAACTTAACCAACTCAGTCCGTCTCCAACATAATTAGTGTAGGTTTGCAATGAGACACTGCATACAGATGCGCGGAGCCCAGAGATTGTCCCTGTTCCAATGTAATATAGACTTGTCCAGTGCAAAAGTTAATCATAGTGCCATAGGTCGCACACAAATACAATCCACACCTTCACCTGCAATGTTGCTCAAGAACAGTCCAGACCGAACTGCCAGGCCAGGTCCTCCTGGACCGGAAACAAGCGTCCTGGGACCGGTTTCAGGGTATGTCACCCTTCTTCAGCCAGGCTAGCTTGAATCCAGTGGCGCAGTGAGCAAGGGACCCACGTCTGGGCATACCCATCCCACTTAGGGTGAAAAGTGTTACAGCAAACAAATGATGGACGGAATGCTGACAATGCAAACATTCTCCCCCAGTCAAAAGATCTGGGTTTAATGCATCGTTCTTTTGCCCACTACGCCACCCCAGTTTGGACCCAGCCATATGCAAATCAGTCTTGACCCTGTGCCCCATGGGAACAGTCCAGACCGAACTGCCAGGCCAGGTCCTCCCTGGACCGGAAACAAGCATCCTGGGACCGGTTTCAGGGTATGTCACCCTTCTTCAGCCAGGCTAGCTTGAATCCAGTGGCGCAGTGAGCAAGGGACCCACATCTGGGCATACCCATCCCACTTAGGGCGAAAAGTGTTACAGCAAACAAATGGTGGACGGAATGCTGACAATGCAAACATTCTCCCCCAGTCAAAAGAGCTGGGTTAAATCCATCGTTCTTTTGCCCACTACGCCACCCCAGTTTGGACCCAACCATATGCAAATCAGTCTTGACCCTGTGCCCCATGGGAACAGTCCAGACCGAACTGCCAGGGCAGGTCCTCCCTGGACCGGAAACAAGCATCCTGGGACCGGTTTCAGGGTATGTCACCCTTCTTCAGCCAGGGTAGCTTGAATCCAGTGGCGCAGTGAGCAAGGGACCCACGTCTGGGCATACCCATCCCACTTAGGGCGAAAAGTGTTACAGCAAACAAATGATGGACGGAATGCTGACAATGCAAACATTCTCCCCAGTCAAAAGATCTGGCTTAAATCCATCGTTCTTTTGCCCACTACGCCACCCTAGTTTGGACCCAGCCATATGCAAATCAGTCTTGACCCTGTGCCCCATGGGAACAGTCCAGACCGAACTGCCAGGCCAGGTCCTCCCTGGACCGGAAACAAGCATCCTGGGACCGGTTTCAGGGTATGTCACCCTTCTTCAGCCAGGCTAGCTTGAATCCAGTGGCACAGTGAGCAAGGGACCCACGTCTGGGCATACCCATCCCACTTAGGGCGAAAAGTGTTACAGCAAACAAATGATGGACGGAATGCTGACAATGCAAACATTCTCCCCCAGTCAAAAGATCTGGGTTAAATCCATCGTTCTTTTGCCCACTACGCCACCCCAGTTTGGACCCAGGCATATGCAAATCAGTCTTGACCCTGTGCACCATGGGAACAGTCCAGACCGAACTGCCAGGCCAGGTCCTCCCTGGACCAGAAACAAGCATCCTGGGACCGGTTTCAGGATATGTCACCCTTCTTCAACCAGGCTAGCTTGAATCCAGTGGCGCAGTGAGCAAGGGACCCATGTTTGGGCATACCCATCCCACTTAGGGCGAAAAGTGTTACAGCAAACAAATGATGGACGGAATGCTGACAATGCAAACACTCTCCCCCAGTCAAAAGATCTGGGTTAAATCCATCGTTCTTTTGTCCACTACGCCACCTCAGTTTGGACCCAGCCATATGCAAATCAGTCTTGACCCTGTGCCCCATGGGAACAGTCCAGACCGAACTGCCAGGCCAGGTCCTCCCTGGACCGGAAACAAGCATCCTGGGACCGGTTTCAGGGTATGTCACCCTTCTTCAGCCAGGCTAGCTTGAATCCAGTGGTGCAGTGAGCAAGGGACTTATATGGAACCATTGACGTCATATCCGTGGACGACGTCAGGACGGAGCCATGCGATGCCATCCCCCGGCGTGCAGAGGTACTGCTGTAGATTCTCTGGATCCAGTCTGACGCCTGGGGAGATTCTAAGTTAAGAAATCTGCGGCTAGACTGTGTCTCTACCAGATACATTGTTACCGAAGGTAAGTAACTCGTTCATTAGGATTGTTTTCAAATATTTGTTTCCACCATGTGAGAAGTTGGCCTGGTATATGCTGTTCACTAATTAAAGTGGACACCTTGCACCAGGGCAAATCGACTCTTATGGTAGATAGGTTTAAGACAACCTTTTAAAAAAAGCTATCCTAGTGGTAGCTGTGGAGAGCAGCCTTCAGGCTAAGTCTCGGAGGAATGTAAAGCAGCTTGTTTTACCATATAATCTCTTGAATCACCAAATGAAAAGACACCACACAGGTATATATATCAAATATATATGTATTTATTTCTAAATAACTCTCTACTAATCTCTTTATGAGATTAGAAGACAAACATATGCACAAATCAACGTTTCACAATAAGTTAAGCACAAAATATGGCTGGGGCCCTAGGGGCGTACCAGACCATATACTAAGTAAGAGACTTAGGGACAACGACTTGCAGGGAGACAAGGCCTAGGGCCTTCAGAAGTGCTGGGGCCTCACGAAACTACCCAAGGCAGGTAAGTAAAGGACCCACGGGGACGCGTGCAGTGTAGATACACAGGCGCGGATCGCCGTTGACTTCAATGGGGCAAGTCGCGGTTGGAAATAAAGAGTTTTAGGATACTTCTATAGAACCTACAAGCAAGTCACTTACAGGGTAAGTCGTTCTAGGGCCCACACCCACAGGAGCACCGTAGTGCTGGAGTTACCTCACCCAGGCAAGCCGGGTGCACAGGTGTCCTTTGGTGTCGGGTCGCGGCGTCGTTTTCAATGGCGAACAAAGAAGACTTGCTGCTTGCGGGAGCTGAAGAAGTGTCCGGTGGAATCCAAGCCTGGATTCTGAAGAAGGATGACCTGAAAGCAGAGGGGACAGTGTTCAAAGTCACTTGGCAGTGACTCGGGGCAAGGAAGATGGATGCCCACCGTCGTCGAGTGATTCAGGTCGGTTGCGGGTGCCTTGACTCTTCAGCCACGTGGTCCAGGAGGCGTCGACGACGACCAGGAGATGGATTCGGTGTGTCCCTCGACGTCTGCAGCTGACTGCGGTGTCGGCAACTCGATCGGAGCCAACAAGCCTTGGCAGCCGCAAGTCTCGGAGAGATGAAGAAAAGTCGATGGCGCAGACCAGCAAGATCTGTGGAACTCACCCAGTGAGGGTACGTCAGGGCAGGCCTGGAGCAACCAGGGGAGCCCTTTGGTTTCTTTAAGAAGTCTTCTGGGGACCCACAAGCCAGCGGGCAAGGGATCGCGAAGACACCTCGGGCGGAATCACTCAACAGGGGCCCACGGTCACTCGGGATGGTGTAGGCCTCTGATCTTCGGAGGGATTCCTGCTGGAGGTCGGGACCACACGTGGTCCAAAGTACAGGTTCGTAGAACGTTGTGAAGGGGTTGCACTCGACAATAGTGCACGGTACCCAGGGGTCGCGGTTCCTCGTTATTCGTGGGGTCCACTTGCCTCAGCTTCGCTGGGGACTCACGATGGCCTGGGAGAGGTCAGGAAATCCACTTCCTGGGCTGCAGGGACTTCGGACTCCGGCGGGAGCGGCATAGTTTGCGACCGTCATTGTCGTTTTTGGTGCCTGCCAAGCAGGGGAGTCACTCCTTGACTCCAAGGAGATTCTTCTGTCTTCCAAAGGTAGTGGAACGTCGAAGGGCCAGGATTCTTCTGTAGAGCGTCGTCCAGGGGTTATCTGCTTTGCAATGGCAAGGTTCCCCCTCTTATACTAAAAAGAGGGGATGGACTAGCTCTATGACCCCACCTATGGGAGGGTCAAGGGAGGGGTGGCTACACCCACTTCCCTTTGTCCAGTTTCACGCCAGAGCAGGGGCAGGTAGCCCCTGAGCTGGTTTGAACTGGCATATGCACAGAGGAGCCTTTTGCTCCCCCAGTGCAGGACTTCAAAGCACTCTAAGAGTGCACCCACCCAGCCCCAATACACAGTATCCTGTCTGGGGAGGTGGTCACACCTCCCTGCAACAGGAAACCTATTGTCCAGGCCTCCCCTGCCGGAGTTTCGTCCAGCAGCAGGAGGCCAGACTTGTGTCTGTGGCAGCAGCATCCATTTTGTGATGCCAGGGCTTCAGAAAGAAGTTACCGGGTAAGCCAGAGTTAACATGTCTTTCCCTCTAGAAGGGTGGAATGCTACCCCGCCGCCAGGATTGGCGGGGGGGTAGTATTCCAAGATGTTTGACACCAAACACGACATGTTTAGGTGCAGCCATTCCAAAGTTAGCATTTTACCGCGAGGATATAATGCGCTTAAGAGTATATGGTCAGGCTGCACTACAAACAGCATCAGAGATGGTCTCCGAACGCTGCAGAGGGGCCCTGCTCATGCAGGGGCACCCTCTCACATAGGAACCATGCACTCTGCCTTTAGGATTGATAAGGCCTGCCTTAGGAGTGACTTATAGGTTTATATGTGTGTATGTATTTAGTGATATAGGTAACCTATATCACAGTAAGGGGTGCATGCACCACCCTACCCAGGCTGCAGTAGCAGACCTGTGGTGTCAGTTTGGATGGCCTTCCAGGGGTGGCATAATACATGCTGCAGCCCCTGGTAGGCCTCTGAGGTACCTATGCCCTTGGTACATAGTATACCATATACTAGGGACTTATAAGGGCACTCCAGATCCCAATCAGAGATGTGCCTAAGGCACATGGAAACCTTTTTACAGAGAAAGCAGATAGACTGGGGCCCTGAATAGCAGGATCCCAGTCCAACTAAGTCATAAACCAGCAAAACACCATAAAAAAAGTGGGGGCAACCATATAGTCAGATTCCACCTTCCTACACACCACACTTCAGAATGACCAAATAATGTGCTTCATTTGGGCTTTCTAATTCTGAAATATCATTACAGTTAATTTACAGACATTTACATTTTGTTGTGTGCTCGAAAAAAATAACATCCTACAGCCTTCCTCGAGCACTCCCCCAGAGCCAGCATGATTGTCACATAAATCCTCTCACTTTGAAGCCAGAAAAAGAAAAGTACACAACAAGCTACCTGGAAGAAAGAGCATGACATTATACCTCAAACTTAGAATGGGCAGCAAATGTGACAAGATAAGAACAAGATTTAAAGACCTGTTTACAGAAATCAGATGAATACCGTATATAGGGTTTGGGTAAGGGAAAGGACGAACTCGAGCTGGGCAGCCTAAATCAAATAATGCCAGCAAATAGAAAGCAAGGAAATGTGAGTTACAAACCACAAAGCCACTGGTAAACAACAGGCGGAATACATTCCCAGGGAAGCTTTACAAATGTCCCCAAGATGTCATTAGCAAACCAGACAGCTGTGCTGTCTGGTAGGCTTCAACCTAAAAACAGTCAAAGGTAAACAGAGACTTAGAGCAATATAATTCAGAACGTGCATGCTTTATCGTCCCATCCATGCGCGGTTGATGACTGTAAGAAACATTCTCAGGACCTCAAACGACATGTGTATGATCTTTCAAATCGTAGGTATGACCACTGGAGCAGGACCAGCTCTGGTACTTGAACTTACATCATGGGATGGGGCTGCAAAAAGTATCATTCACCTAACCATTATTGAGGGTTTTGAAGGATGATCAGAAGCCGGGGGTGCTGAGTAAACAGGTGAGTGAATTTTACTTTGACATTTTGCAATTTATTTGAATAAATAGGGTCTCCTAAAAATTTCAATTTTTTATAATGGAGATATGCATGGTGCAAAACATTATGCTTGTATGCTGCATCATAATACAGAGATTGTTAGTAAATGTTGATTTAATGTTGTAAAACACAATGGCCTCCAGGCTGGCATATCTTATGCAATTCAACAACAACATTAACATGACTGAAGCAGCCAGGAAGAAGCTTGGTCAGCTGCTGAACCAGGAGCACGGTCAGCTGCTGAACCACACAGAGAAACTGCTGAGGTTCCTACATCTCAAGTCAACAAGAAAATAATGGTGACATTTGAGCAGATATCCCAACAACTATCAGCTATGCAGGGCATATATCTTTGATAGAAAACTCCAAAGCATCTACAGCGACTGTTGCAGCTGCTAGTAAACGTCTCCCCACAATCGGTGACAACTTAACCAACTCAGTCCGTCTCCAACATAATTAGTGTAGGTTTGCAATGAGACACTGCATACAGATGCGCGGAGCCCAGAGATTGTCCCCGTTCCAATGTAATATAGACTTGTCCAGTGCAAAAGTTAATCATAGTGCCATAGGTCGCACACAAATACAATCCACACCTTCACCTGCAATGTTGCTCAAGAACAAGTTGCATTGTTAGCAGCAGCAGAGGCACATACAAGTGCCCCGCAGTAAAGAATTTCAGGCGGTCGCCTGCCTCTGATGTGCCTGCACTAGCCAAAAGTCACACTGGCCATATTCCCTCCCTTCCATTTCAACCCGATCCTCCCAGCAGACCTCCCCTATCAGGCTTCAGAGGGGGTCTGCCAACACCACTGGGGCAGACAAAGCACCTGACAAGAAGAATGCTCCAGCCCATAGGACTAGGACCCCTGCCATGTTGATTTCTAATTTTATTTTGTGATATGGTGGTGGGAGTATATTAGGACTGATATGGCATGCACCCCGAATATCAAACACACAATATCGGTGGGGCAGAATATCGAAGACAAGATTCAGAAAACAAAATATCGCCAGGTAAGTATGTCTAGATTTTCTATACCTAACTCCACATATATGTACCTACACAGTACATATATCTTCAAGGTACGTAGATGGGAGTCAGGAATAGTAAATCTTTACTTCCTCATGTACACTTACCTTTCAATATTTTGTCCCTTGATATTCAGTCCTCTGTTTTCTTGTACCACCATAATGTTGGTGCCAGTAGTCAGTAGAAGAACTGATTGGTATAATTCAGATATTAGTAGTGTAGGAGGGCAGGATGCCGGTTTCAGGGATGATTGATCATTTGTGAGTGGGAGAGGTGAGTTGGGGCCAGCAGACTGGTGCACAATTTCATTTTTGAGGAGTATAGTCTTGTGTTTTTTTAGTTGGGGGAGCTGGCTGATATGTAAATGTGATGTAGGAAAGTGATGGCTGGCTTCACAAAAATAAAGCTCTTTAAGCTATAAAATGTATATAGCTTTCATTTATTCTTCAGGCTTCCTATTTTTTCGCAATACCATTTAATTTCGTATTTGGTCTGCAGGTACTGACAATGATACCGTGTGTTGTTTAACATGTGCTTTTTTCTATCAGCTATAGTAATTTTCATTTCAAAGCAAAGGGTTCCCACAAGTGAAACAAAAATGTATATATTTTAATCTCTTTCAGTGATGGTCAGGACAAGTTTAATATGGATGTCACTTATGGTTACATTTGTACACAATTGTATCTCTGATAATGTATCGCATATATCTTCTTTTGTATATCACATTTTATATAGGTATTGTATTAAGCTGCAAAACTCCATATTTTTGCACTGTATAATGATTTATTTACATAAGGTGCGTGACAGGGGTAGGTTTGAGGTGTGACTTGTTTGTATTTGAGATTTACGATCGATACAAAATGCTCTGAGGCTGAGCAGGAGGACTCTTCTGCTCATATTTATTCATGGCCTTTTGTTTGCATGCATCTTGTAATATCTGTGAAATATTTTATTCCGCACGCAGAGATGTACCCAGATTTTATGTGCGATAAATCCACACACAATAAAACAGGCTCAAATTCCGCATGGGAAAAAATGGTATGTGGGAAAAACGTGTAATCGGGCTGAGCGAAATGGACTCATGAAACCATGCAGTGATTTTGCTCTGAATGATTTGTAAGGTGCCCTCCCACGTATCTATAGGAGGATTTTCTTTATTAATTCTGGTATTAGATGAGGAAGTGTATCTTGACTACGCTTTCTTTATTGTTTTATTGTGGAATTTTGCTTCGTATTTTTACTCTCATTATGTTTACTACTTATCTTCATGACATGCATGCCATATTCTACTTTTACTGAACGATTCACCCCACACTTTGGGGGATATTCTCAAGAAATGGCGATAATCATCACTAACCTCGGTTAGCAATAATTTTCTTAACGCCGTGTACCGCGGGAAACTATTGCCGTGCTAGCGGCGTATTCTCAACACGCCGCTAACAGGTCGATAGTTTCCCTACACCGGGTAAAATGTCAGCGGTAAAATTAGCGGGACGACCTTAAAAATCCTGACGCTAACGTGAAAAAAGTGGCGATGGGCCAATTAGCGATCAGAAACTGATCGTTAATTAGCGCCAGGCTTGTATTTTTCACGTTAGGCGGGAAAAATCACTATAAAATGCCCACTAAGCAGCCCAAACACAAAAAAAAAAAGAAAAAAAGCAGAAACATTTGAGACGAACCATGGAGGAAGCTGGACCCAGCACAGAGGCCAACAACAACCCCACAAACACCCAGGAGGACCAGCCAGAGACCCAGGGGAAGGGCAAGGAGAAGAGGAAGAGGAAGACGCGGTTCAGTCAGCAGGAAAACCAGGTCCTGATTGCGGAGGTGACAGAACACCAACAACAACTTTTTGTCACCTCCACTGTGTCATTGGCAACCAAAAATGCAAAATGGCAGTCCATCGTGGCCAAGGTGAATGCTGTCGGAGACGTGAGGAGGACAGTGGACGACTGCAAGAAGCGCTGGCATGATTTTAAGCGCAAGACCAAGCGGAAACTTGCAGCCAACCTGAAAGCAGCAATGCAGACTGGAGGTGGGAGTCCAGCGCCACAGGAGGAGCTAGATGCGTTGAGGAACAGGGGTCCCAAGTCATCAGCGAGGAGACGGTGGTTGGAGTTCCGGGACAGGATACTGATCAACACGACCAGACACAACAGTAACAGGGTGAGTACCAACCATGGACTGGTGGGACGGGGGAGATGGGCCCAATGGCACTCATGCACAATTAAATATATCGCAGTGCACACCCACAATGACTGCGGATCATGTCCGGGATCCCCTTGGCCCTGGTGGCATAGACACATATCACCCATCTCAAACAATACATGCAAGACACATATTGGTGGGCTTACAGACCTGGAAATGTGCACAGAAAAGTCAAACAAATATAGTCCAAGTATCATATCAGACCACAAAATAAGGGCTACATGAAAGAGCAAAGGTCCACATTGAATGGAGATGCGGCAGGCTGTCAAAATGTCCCCCTTGCCTCCACACCACGCATATGCATGTGCCCGTTTGTCGGAGTTGTGTGCAAGAATGTGCATGTGCATCAAGGGGGACACAACTGCACATACACAATCTTGCACACAACGCAGACACACGTGCACAATGCTGCATGTCTGCTGACATTGGTGGTGGCATGCCCATTCATGCACATGATCAGTCACACACACAGTGCATCCTCATGTTTAGTATCAGAGAGATGCGGCCCTGTGCAGACGATTTGTATATGCGTGCTGTTGAGGCAAGGGGGCCATGTAGACATCCTGCCACATCTCCTTAAATGTGTCCGCCTGCTTGTCCATGAGATGCAGTCCTGTGTACACAGTGACGGCTCGCAGTGGGGGGGCGGTGGTGCGGGCGGTGGTGCGGGCGGTGGTGTGGGGTGGGGGAGGGGTAGGATGGGGGTAATGGAGTTGGACACACGACGGGCTGGAGTTAGGTATGTAAAGAAATAATTCTAACTATTTACCTTGCGCTTGCTGCATCGCAAACTCGGCGATGCAGCAAGTGCAAGGTAAATAGTTTAATTCTTTCATTTACTTACCTAACTCCAGCCCGTCGTGTGTCCAACTCCACTACCCCCCATCCTGCCCCTCCCCCGCCCTCACCACCGCACCGCCGCCCCGCAGCACTCCCACTGTGAGCCGTCACTGTGTGTACACCAAGTGAGAAACCATCTAGTGAGTCTGCATACCAGAAACACATGCAATGTCACAACAAACTGATCATGCAGCCTACTGGCTCAAAGGTGCATATGCCACAATGCACACAAACAGCAGACTTCACTCAAAAGGTGATGTAATACAATGAGCAGGGGGCTATGCCTACAACACCACAGTGCGGGGAAAATGCATATCAGGGATGTGTCAACCAAATCTGTACTGCATGACTTGTCTGTGTGCCAGACTCACAGAACTACAATGTCCCTGTAAAGAAGTATGACAACCAAAGTCTGAAAACAAGCAAGGATAGCAAAGTTGCAACAAATAATGACAACTAGCCAAATGGCACACTCACCCCTTAGCTCGATTTGCACACCTCCACTCTCAAGTGTACACATCTGCCATACAGAAAACACCATTCCACATCAGTCCTGGTGTGAGTTGCCCATTACACCATTATTTGCATGTAAACCTATCTGTTTGGTAAGTCAACTGTGTCAGTGAACAAATATGCAGTCATGGTTGTTATCACCCACACGCAAAGCCATGCATTGAATATTCGTAACCAGGACAGTATGTATCATCCATGTGACCAGCTGCGTGGCACATACACAAACAAACATCACCCTGCCATTTGCATCTGTTGGGAGAGTGGCAGTGACAAGGCCTGAGCACCACAAATACGCATTAGGAAATCTACATCCATCAAATCCAGGCCCAGTCATACACCACACGTGGGGTCAACGTTGAGGGTAATGGGTGTTGACACTGTCTGTCCAGCCAGCAACAACAATAGAAACTCACGCAGCACCATACTCACAACGGGTAAGCCAACAGGAGGGCAGTAAGCAATGCATGCAAGACAAATCATGACTGACGACATGCACACAAGACAAATCACAATAGACAAAGCTACCTGGATGCACATGTGTACAGCATAGTGCAGCACACATTGAAACAGCAAGTAGGCCTTAGTAGCTAATGCGCCTAAAGGGGGCCCTCCTCACACATAACTAATCTCGCAACAAACACATGCACATGTGCAGAACACAGCAAATGCAGCACACATAGAACGAGCAACAAAATGTCTCCTCATATCTGGTCTTAGTTTTTGGCATTGCCCCATCCTTGTAAATATGGGGCAGCGTTAAAAAACAATGGGTGCTGCGGGGAATGCCCACAGCAACACACATTGACCGCCCCTTTGCCGCAGCGGACTGCTGCGGTAAGGGGCATATTTACAAGGTGGCGTTAGGCCACGCTACGTGGCTTAACTCCACCTTGTAAATATGGAGTAGAGTGCAACGTCACTGAAGCGTCAGAAAAAGTTATGCTCCGGTGCCATTAGGGGCTTGTAAATATGCCCCAGAGTCTTCCTATTCCGTCGAAGATAGGAAATAATGCAACTTTGAAAGCATTGCTTGACATGGCCTATTAGCAGCTATATAATCCAATCACTTTAGTCTATTTGTTTGCCTTTTAGTTTTCTATATTGTTCATCATTTAACGGTTCGGCATTATCTTTACGGATGCCAAGACAGAAGATTTTAAGGACACTTACCTCCGAGAGAACATTGACCTCTATTCCATGTGTTTAATATGTTATATTATATTTGATTTCAAACCCTGTTGGAATGAAAATGTTTTAGCTGTGCTGTTTATGTATCGTACGTCTTAAGTTAGCATTCGCGGCACCATTTTATGTTTAGCCGCCATTTTGAGTCATGATCGAAACTAATCTTTCTCTCTGCCTCTGCTGAAGGCAGCTGCGGTAGTTTTTGTTTCTCCAAGGTTGGGCTTTGCTGTACTAATAAATACACTGTTCTTATTAGCGCATACCTTTCCCACCAGATAGAGGCCTGCTCCCACTAGTCCAGCGATGGGCACAGTCAGAACGACCTTGGCATTTAGCTAGTGTGTGCCCGGTCTCAGGATCAAAACTCATCCTTCTGTACCTTCTTTGTCTAACTGCCTCCAACTGGAAATTTCCAGTCAGGGCGGGTCTTCATTGGTTCTGAATTGTACATAATGTATCACCGTGTTTGCTGAAGTCAGTCCCTCTGCAGCAATCCTAGGAGGCTGGTCAGACTGGACTCCGCTCGAGTGTACCTGAATAAATATACTTGGTTTGTATTCTCTACTCTCTGACCGACTCTTCATTTGCATGGAAGGCTGAGAGGTGGTCGCGAGTGACTCGGGTGGCCCTAATCGGCTCACTTCCTTCAGTTGGCACCCGAACAGGGACCCCATCGGGTGACCCATCCTCGCCCGCAGACGGGTGGGGAGGTCGGAGCCATCATTGGGTCGGACGGGCGTACCAGGGATCCCTGCAGGAGAGAGTTCGTGAACTCGCAGCTGCCCTGTCTGTCTGACCGGTCGGTGCTTCGCCCAGTGGTCACCCCCACTGGGGTCCTGAACGGCAAAACCCTTGGATCTGACCATTTGATCCGAAGAGTCGGCAGTGGAGAATAAATTAGTTTGACCTGTGTGCACCAGGTGAGCTTGTTTTGGTTCTTTGTGGATATGGTACCATTTTGGTTTGTCTTTGGTACGGTCTGAGGACCGATTTAGGTTTGCATTTGGTACGGCCTGGAGACCGATTTGGATACAAGGTGTTTGTTAACACTTTGCAAGGCAATATAACGAATTTGGCTCACTTTTGAAAATGCCTGGATTCAGCCGGCTTTTGGTTTTCTGTTGTCGTTGTTTTTCTGCGTATGCTCGACTGGAAGAAAGTCAGCCAGCGCCTCCGGAAGGCACTCCGAATTTTGATATGTATTTGAAGCATGGCCTTGGCCCTATTATGTTTAGTACGCTATGGCACAAATATACGAGGGACAATGCCGAGTTGCAGTGGCCGTTGACGGGCACTTATGATGAACAAAAAATTGCCTTTCTACAAGAGAAGTTGTTTGCAAGAAGAAGTAGGCAGTCTATGTTTGATTCCCTCAGAACATGGCAAAAGGAGGCTAAACAGAGACGAATGAAAGCAGAGAAAGAGGCCCGGAAGGGGAGAATGCAAACATTGACTCAGAAAGCTGTAGCACATGATAGAGAAAAGCAAGAGATAGGGATTGAACGTGAAGATAGGAGATTCCGATTACAGATTGATAAATCTTATGTGGCCCAAGAGGAAAATGATACCTTTGTGGAGGAGCTGTTAGACACTAAACCCCAGCCCCCATATGCCCTGCAGAAGATATATCCTGCTCTGCCCCCACAGGCCCAGCCACCCGGCTCTTCTGTCTCTGCTGTTTCTCCTTCTGTTGCTGTCGATCAGACTGCCTTGGCCATGGCACCTCCTGCCCTTTCCTTGTCCTCGCCGTCTGTGCCAACTGTGACTGTTAGTACTCCTGCCACATCTATTGCTTCGGCGTCTCTTTCGCCAGATCTTACACCCACGACACAGCCGACAGTGACGTTAGTGTCTGCTACTTCTGTTGCTACCCCCACTGTGTTCCTCCATTCCCCGACATTACTGAGTAGTGGGACACCGGTGCGTGGCCCTGATGATAGAGACTGGACAAAATTTAAGGAGCGTATGGGGCAGACGTTAGTCCGATCTGATATTGGAGATGAAGAGAAAAAGGTGGTGGCTATTCAGGCTGCACAGTGGGCCCGAAACCCTATTTATGGTGTGGAAGATGTGTGGAGCGTGATGAAGGATTATGAGCCCTTTGTGCAACAGCATGCCCTTAAGCATATGTCTGCTACTTTGATCGGTCTTTGGGAGCAGTGCTTCAATGATGTAGCGCCGCGGATTTTATATGATTTTAAAGACCTTGTATATATTACTAATATGGAGCCTGGTCTAGAGTTTAGCAAGGTTGCAACATTGGTTGCTTATCGGGGTAGACTGCTTGAGAGGAGCCCCACCCCATATCTCAGTTTCCGATGCGGGAGGTTCATCCTATCTACCATCCCGAGATACCAGAGCTAAGGGATCAGCATGATCATGTTACTAGGCCAAGGGTAGAGGCCCGTTTCCAAGAACAATGGGTTTATACCCCATGGAAAAGGAGTGAAGTTTTGTCTCTTAAGACTCAATTACCTGACCCTAGGAAAAATCCTACCGCCTACTATAAAGAATTGACTGAAGCTGCCTCTTCAACTGTGATGACGCTTGCTGATATTGAAATGTTTTTTGGTCTCTTAGTTCCGGTTGATATTTGAAGACAAGTACACACACAGGATCATGTTGCGGAATTGGGTGGTACCTGGGATCAAATTAAAGTATGGGATCAGGAACGGAAGCCAGGTGATAAGCCTAGAGCAGAGATACTTGCTTTGCCCGGCTGTATCATTACATATATGCATTCTCTTATCCCTCCAAGAAAGGTTGATTGGGACAAGTTATCGGCTTGTCGTCAAAAGAAAGATGAGAGTGTGTCTGATTTTTTTCACTCGGTTTGTAGGTGTATTTCTAGATTATAGTGGACAGGATTTGTCAATCGAAGGTGGTGTGCGACTGTTTGTTAATAGATTTGTCTCCAATTTGCTTCCTGAGATTGCAACTCGATTACAGGCTTCCGAGAGCACCTGGTCCACCTCCTCCCCTTCTGTTATCTTGAATATGGCCCAGTACTATGAGCACAGGGAAAATGAGGATAAGGAGAGGTCAGAGAAGAAGCATAAGGATTTGAAAGCAAAGGTGTTGTTGCAGCAGGCTTCTAGGGGAAATGGTAGAGGACGTGGTGGTTTGGCCCGACAGCTTCCACGCACCACCTGGCAGTTGAATACTGCACCTTTAGGGGTGAATCAGTGTGCGTATTGCAAAGAGGAGGGACATTGGCATAGCGAGTGTCCTGTGCTTTCTCAGAAGGTGGCGGTCCCGAGAGGACGAGGTTCTCGTGGACGGGGTCGTGGAGCTGGTGGACAGGACAGGGCTCAGAATGCTGTGGCCCTGCAGGGTCGTTCTAATCAAAACTATTTTGATGACCCTTGGGGAGGACAGTATTATCATGATGATTACGACACAGATGAGGTGACAGGGATGTCTTACAGCTAGGACAGCCAGAGACAGAGTGAGGGACCAGTTCCGATACCTGTAGATCAACGTGGTCCGTACGTTAGTGTGGATGTGCATGGTTCAACTAAGGAGTTTTTGGTGGATACAGGTGCGACAAACAGTGCTATTTCTTGTTCCTTGGTCCCTAGGGCGGCTCTGTCTGGCCATAATAATGTTTTGGTAGGTCTCTCTGGTGTACCGGTTATGAGCCCCATTTCAAAACCTCTTGCGTTGACTATTGGTCCTTTTAGTGTAGATTCGCCATTCTTATTGATGTCTAATTGTGGAGAGAATCTGATGGGCTTAGATTTGTTGAAGAAACTGCATGCTACGATTCATTGTTCCCCGGCAGGTGTTTCCATGACAATAGGTCCGGATGTGGTGCGTGCTACGCAGTGCTTGTCCAAAGATACGCCCCTCCCTGCTGAATTTAAGGATGTGCCACCGACGCTGTGGGCAACAGGCGACACAGACGTGGGTTTGTTGCAGATATCGCCTGTTTCGATACGTGCCAAGGAAGGTGCTATTTTACCACGTGTCCCTCAGTATAAAATACCGCAGGCAGGTGAGCGAGCTTTGATGCAAATTGTGCAGGATTTGATTGAGAAAGGAGTGGTTGAGGAGATGACTGCTAATGTTTGTAATAGCCCTATTCTTCCCATTCTCAAAAGGACACCTTCGGGTTCCTCTGAGGATCAAGCAGATGTTTAACGCTTTGTGATTGACTTGCGTGAAGTTAACAAAATAGTGATTCTCCAGTTTCCGGTGGTCCCTGACATTACGACTCTCTTGACAATGATTCCTTCTTCTGCTAAATTATTTTCTGTCATCCACTTGAAAAATGCATTCTTCAGTATTCCCATTCATCCTGATAGCAGATATATGTTCGGGTTCACCCTAGCTGGTAGAAGTTTTAGATTCTGTCGCGCTCCTCAAGGCTATACGGAGAGTCCGAGTATCTATAGTCAGGCATTGTAAAGTCAGCTGGATTCCTTGTCTCTTCCTACAGGTAATGTATTGCTTCAATATGTCGATGACTTGCTTATCGCCTTGGATACAGAACAAGGTTGCAGAGACAGTACAGTTAAATTGTTGCTACATTTAGCTCAACATGGCCATAAAGTTTCCCTTTCCAAATGTCAGTATTGTGGACAGGAGGTCACCTACTTAGGTCACCTACTGTCGAAGGAGGGTAGGAGATTGACTCCTGAGCACATCAGTACCATTGTTAAAATGCCCATTCCGCAAACTCAGAAAGATGTGCGCGCTTTCATAGGTATCACTTCCTATTGCAGGCAGTGGATACCTGGCTATTCTCTGCTTACTAAGCCCCTGCTTGCGTTGACAGTAAAAGATGTGCATGAACCCCTGCCTTGGACGCCTGAGTGTCAGCAGTCTTTTGAGCAATTAAAAACTGCGCTTTGCTCGGCTCCAGTGCTTGGTACCCCTAACTCTGCTAAATGCTTTGTATTGTACGTCCATGAGATGAGTGGTTGTGTGCTTTCTGTCTTAACACAAAAATTTGGGGATAAGCAACGACCGTGTGCTTATTTCTCTGCTGTGCTTGACCCTGTTGGACGAGCCCTCCCGAGCTGTCTAAGAGCGGTTGTGGCTGTCTCAATAAGACAATCGGCTGGACTTGTACTTGATACTGACCTCACAGTTATGGTACCCCATGCTGTAGATACACTTTTGAATAAGACAAAGACACGCCCCCTCACCAGTGCACGTCTGACAGGTTACGAGCTAACGCTCTTTGCGAAGCACATTACGATCAAACACTGTGCCACCCTGAATCCAGCCACGTTACTACCCCTCCCTTCTGAGAATGAGGAGATTGACATACATGATTGTATCTTCCGGACGGAAGAAGAGATGAAAGGACGGGTAGACCTGACTGATGGTTCCTTATCTGACCCTCAAGGGGAACTATATGTCGATGGCTCTTGCTTTAAGTTACCAGATGGCACTACAACTGCTGCGTACACCATTACTACACTGCGTACAGTAGTTGAGACATCACAAGTTCCCTATCAGTCAGCCCAAATTCAAGAGCTTGTCGCCCTTATTCGAGCCTGTGAATTGAGTGAGGGACTAGTTGTCAATATTTATACTGACCGTCAGTACGCCTTTGGAGTCGCCCATAACTTCGAGCGGCTCTGGCCAGATAGAGGGTTCCTTACATCCCATGGAACAAAAATTCAGCACGCTCCTCTCATATAGGCTTCTGTCCGCTTTGACACTCACTAAGAAATTGGCAATAGTAAAGTGCAGCGCCCATAGGAAAGTTACTGACGATGTGGGTAACGGGAATGCTTTTGCAGATCAGACAGCTAAGGAAACAGCCCGAACCAAAATGAAAAGAATGTTTGTAGCAGGTCCCGCTAGGTGGTTGCCCGAGGTCACCATGTTTGAGGATACACTAGAAAATGTGAAGGAAATACAGAGTGAGGCCATGGTGGAGGAATTAGCAGTGTGGCAAGAAAGTACAGCAAACCTGAACGATGAGGAATGTTGGATTGACAAGTCAGGGAAGCAGAGATGGATGTTGCCAGATGCATATGTTCTTCCTGTAGTCACGATGGCTCATGGACCAGGCCATATCAGTGCTAAGGGTATTTGTAAGTTGTTAGACCCCGTATGGCAGAATGACAACATTTCGAAGACAGCTGCACATTTAGTGAAGTACTGCATGGTGTGCATGATGCACAATCCTGGCAAGGGTACCCCTACACCACCTGGTAATTTTGCACCACCCACTTTCCCTTTTGAGGTCCTTCAACTAGATTACATAGAGTTAGAAAGGGTCAATAATCTGAAGTACGTGTTGGTGGTTGTTTGTGCATTCAGTAAGTGGGTTGAGGCTTACCCTACCAAGGAAAATACAGCCATTGCGACTGCAAAGGTACTCCTGAAGGAGTTCTTTCCTCGCTTCGGCTTGCCCCGTTTGATCTGGAGTGGTAACGGAAGTCATTTCAATGCCAAGGTTATCCAGTTATTCTGTGATGGTTTGCACATAAAACAGACGTTTCATGCGGCAAATCATACCCAATCAGCAGGTTTGGTTGAGAAGTACAATGGTACTCTCAAACTGAAATTGGCAAAGATTCAGGAAACAACAGGGTTGCAGTGGCCAGATGCTTTACCATTAGCTCTTTTGTCAACAAGAACTACAGCGCATTCTAGAACAGGATTGTCACCCTACGAGGTCATGTTCAGACACCTGGCAAATGTCTGGGGTGTCCCGCGTAGGTTCTCTGAAACTGAGTACCCTTTATTGACAGACTACCTGTGCAAGTTAACTGAAAGTTTGCATTCTATTCACCAACAGATTTGTGAGTCGCTCCCACCCATACCAGAGGGGCCTGGTCGCAGCATCCAGCCAGGGGACTTGGTGTTACTGAGAAATTTCCAGCAGAAGAAGAGCATGGAGCCCCGTTGGAAGGGGCCCGTGCAGGTCCTCCTTGTTATCCGCACCACTGTGAAAGTCGCCGGCTGAAAGAATTGGATTCATTCCAGCCATTGCCGCAGGATACCCTTACCCTTACCTTATGACCAGTGGGTGAGGGACGGCATTGGGGACGCTGAGGGTGAGAAGGTACCTCAGTTCGTCCCTTTTGGTGATGCAAAGCTTACATGGACCCAAACAGATGCAGAGAATGATGACGTGCTAAATGCAGCGGTTCCCCTGGAAATTCGAGCTATTAAAGAGCCACTGTTTACCGACCCCTCTGTGCCTGGAGTCACCAGGTACAATTAGCGTCCTCGGCTGAGGAATAGTGCACCAAAGGAGAAGTCAGATTAGTTAGGGAAGGACTGTGCAAGTTAGGGTGTACTTTGCTGTAGTACCAACGGTGTTAGTTCAGGGTGTTGTGAGATTGGTGTACTGTTCTGACATTGGACAGGATAAATAGAACGTGCTCCCTGAAAAGGGGGGTGCATTATCCTGCGCGACGTGGTATTCATTGTGAGCTTAGGACTGAGCAAGCTCCACCGCCAATGCTCAAGAGCGCCAACGTTGATGAACAATAGGAGCCTACCAGTGAGGCTCTGACGGACACTAGGAACACTTGCCTTTGCTATTAATTTTATTGCATTCCTTTTCTTGCTTCATAATGCATCCGTTTGGTCGACCTATTGAGGAGGAGGTACAGCCGTTTGCAGCACCGCGTTTAGCGCGGGGTTGGTCAAGAAAGAGTAAAATGGTTTTCATATCAATTGTTGCGATCTCACTAATGATAATACTTGGAATATCCTGGTTTCTAGAGGAAAAGTATCTGGTACACTCTTCGATTGGTATGACGCCCACTCCCCCTGAGCATGTCTTTGTCACTTTGGCTCCACACAAAGCAGCGCATATATTGTTATATACCGGTAATGTTTTTCTACAAATGTTGCATCAAGTTCATAATGAGTCTAATACGACTAATTGTTGGGTTTGTGGATTTCTCCCCTCAGTTACTCATAAGAGCGACAATTTGTTGCCCCTGCCATTCTCATATATTGGTAGCTGTGAAGGTTGGTTTGAATTGTTCATAATGGTGCACTATCATTTCCACCACTCTACTCTTGTTATGTCACCTGCTGATTCTCACACTGTGGTAGAGTACATACGTTTTCACCACATGTATACTCCTGTAAGGCTGGCAGGAAAGGAGACTTTCGGTATATTGTCCCCAAATTCCTGTATGAGCACATATGAAAAAGTGAAGAACGAAAGTTGGCTTCAAATGGAAATGGCTGATTTCCAAAGGTTCAACACCGCTAACTATTTCCAATCTTTCCAAGATCGTAATGTTACTAAGGACAGACGGATGCCGGTGTTTGTGGTCAACACAACAGCTAGCTTCTGTGTTCAGGGGACAGGGGAGGTAAAGGCGGGGTAAAGTAAATGCAACTTCACTTACAGACTGAGTACGATTAATAGTCCGCCCTTGGTCCTACCTCTGAATGTCTATTTTATCTGTGGATCCCAAGCTCATGTATGGCTTCCGAGGGTATGGTCAGGCAAATGTTACCTCTCTTTCCTCCTTCCCCCCGTGTACGTTGCCCCACCCAATTATCATAAAGATCATCGGCTATAACGCAGGAGTATATATTTGCCCCGAGTCAGAAGGGTTGTTAACACTGAGGATATAGATCAGACAGATACCACCTGGCAACAGTTTGACGATGCTGCACGGGGTCTTTTACCTTTCTGGGGCCCCATGGCTAATAGTCTTCAGCTTCGTCGGCTAACAAGAGTTGTGGAAGGGGTTATTAACACAACAGCTGGGATACTGACAAACATCACTGCTGAGCTCCAGGCTACGGGATTAGTCACTTTGCAGAACAGGATGGTGTTAGACGTCATCCTTGCTGTCCGGGGAAGGGCTTGTTGCATCATTGGCAGCAGCTGTTATGTTTACATACCTGACCACGCCCCCAGTGTTTATACAACTATACAAAAATTGCATAGACTTTCGTCTGACATACACCAAGAGACAGGTACTTGGACACTATCGGGGTGGTTCTGGAATATGCTAACAACACGGGGTTGGAAGATCCTTATATTTTTGGTTGCATTTGCGGGTATTATCTTTACATGTTGCCTCTGTATACACTGCCTCCTGGCTTGTTGTATCTATTGTGTGAGTGCTCTGGCCCCTAAACCAAAAATATCAGTTCATGACACTAATGCTGCGATCATGATGCAAAAATACATTGATGACATTATGCAGATCGACGAGGGTATCTTTGAATACTGATTATGTGTGCACCAGCTTATAGTGATGTTTCTTATCCTTGCAATATATTATCTGTTTCTAGATGGTAATATAAAAATTGTTAGTGAATGCTAAAAGGAGGGTCTGTTGGAATGAAAATGTTTTAGCTGTGCTGTTTATGTATTGTACGTCTTAAGTTAGCATTCGCGGCAGCATTTTATGTTTAGCCGCCATTTTTAGTCATGATCGAAACTAATCTTTCTCTCTGCCTCTGCTGAAGGCAGCTACAGTAGTTTTCGTTTCTCCAAGGTTGGGCTTTGCTGTACTAATGAATACACTGTTCTTATTATCGCATACCTTTCCCACCAGATAGAGGCCTGCTCCCACTAGTCCAGCGATGGGCACAGGCACAACGACCTTGGCATTTAGATAGTGTGTGCCCGGTCTCAGGATCGAAACTCATCCTTCTGTACCTTCTTTGTCTAACTGCCTCCAACTGGAAATTTCCAGTCAGGGCGGGTCTTCATTGGTTCTGAATTGTACATCATGTATCACTGTGTTTGCTGAAGTCAGTCCCTCTGCAGCAATCCCAGGAAGCTGATCAGACTGGACTCTGCTCGAGTTTACCTGAATAAATATACTTGGTTTGTATTCTCTACTGTCTGACAGACTCTTCATTTGTATGGAAGGCTGAGAGGTGGTCGCGAGTGACCCGGGTGGCCCTAATCGGGTCACTTCCTTCAACCCTAATTGAATAAACCTTGAGATATTGCTCAAGATACATTCAGAAATTCAGCAGTACAAATGTGGTACATGGTTAGTCCAATTGCAGTCCATTTGTACCAAGTGCCCTTGCAGACTAGTTCTTAATGACAGTACCCACCATGGAAATTATCCATTAATATTTGGCTACCACAGTACCTGGAAAAAAAGGTCTCGAGATGATGGGCAAAAGTGATGGATAATGTTTCAGACTTCAGAAGTCTCTGGTACCACTTAATAAAGACGAGTTCTTTCAAACTGAGCAAGCCAGTTAAAAAAGAAGGTAGGCATTCAATCTTTAGAGGAGTCGGGTTAGAAGCCATGACTACATGACCACAAACATTACATATGCATGTTTACAGAAAGATGTGCTCTGAGCTGTACTTCAGGCTTGACAGACTGAAAATCAAGCCTTCTGTACCAGACTCCATGACAGTCACTCCCCTCTGGGAGAGCTCTGTTTCTGTAGCCCCCTCCCTGAAACTTCTCACCTGCTCTACCTTTGATCTGGTCGAAATGAAGAAGTTCAAACTTGAGATTCTTGGACAAAAGGTCAGATGTTATGACATGGCCAAGGAATGTAATCAGGAATAAAAGATGTAACAGAGAGAAGAAACACTAGAAGAGGGCTGGTGAAGAGGGTGCACACCATTTAAAGTGGAGGGAGTAATTGTTGAAGGCAGTGGACGTCATCCCAGTCCCCACTGATTAGTGGAGGTTTGAAATATTGAGTAGAAACGTCCACTTACTACAATATCGTAGCCAGAATATTGGGGGCCAAATAGCAACAGATTTGTATGTATAGGGTAAGTATAGGTTTACTCTACATAACTCAACCTGTATGTACCTTGATGATATATCTAACTTCAAGGTACATAGATATGGAGTTTACAATAGTAAATCTATACCTACATAGAGGCATTTACCTCCTTGGTATCTTGGTCTTCTATATTTTGGTTACAATATTCTGGTAACCTGATAGTCCCTACTCGATATTCAGGACTACAACCCACTGAATCACCGATGGTCCTTTTTGCTTCCCTGCCAAGAAGTTTATGGAAAACTATACCATTCAAGCTGATGTGCTTGTGAAACTGAGGTGCCTATTTATCATGGTTTTGCGTCTCCCCTGCAAGGGGGCGCAAGGCCGACGCAAATCCTAGAATGACATTTACCAAGCCATGCAAGGCCACCTTGTGTGGCCCTGTGTGGCTTGGTAAATGTAGAGTAAAGCAAGACAGCACAAGTTGCTACCTTGGGTTATTCTGCCCAAGGGAGGTGTTCCATGGGTGTGGCGTGGGTGTTCCCACACATCCACCCATGGATTTTGGCATATTCCCAGTCTGCAAGTGTACACCCCCAGAAGGCAAGCCACACCCCTAGGGTGGGCTGCCTGGTCTGTACAACGAAAAAAAGGTTCTGCCATTTTTAAAAGTGACAGAATAGAGAGTTCTGGGTAGAAATGTGGCCCATTCCCCTGGACGTGGTCACCTCTGGGGCAGATTAGCCGCTGGGACAAGCAGCCCATTGGCCACTTGCACCTACACCCCTAACACCCCTAAATCTAAGTTGTAAGGGGCACTCTGATATCAGAACCTCAGTTCTGACCTGACTGCAACAAAAGACACAAGAAGAGACCCAAGTCTGCAACAACAGGAGCTGCACAAACCAAAGGCATGATACTCTGCACCTGTGGCAACCTTCCTGGAACGGCACGACTGCGATTCGTCCTGGACCAAAGTTTGGTTCCCCCAACCAGAGAAACCCCTTTGAGAGCCAAAGGCATCACCAGACTCCCCTGGGCTAGTGGCACTAGTCCCCTGCAACCGCAGGCAAAAGCCATGTAATGGAACCAAAGAATCGCTGGCCATCAGGCCCTCCGAGGGATCACAGAGAAGTAGATGGTCAAGTGCATTGTGGGAAATGTAGTCCTGACCTCCAGAAAGTTTCAGGCAGCTACCGAGTTCCAATGGACATCTGGAAGTCGAAATAACTTTCTGCTGTGCTTACCGCTGCCAAAGCTTAGTTGTCGCCAGTCTGGCAACCACCACCTTTACTCGACGCTGCACCTCAAGGGAACTCTGTAAAACTTTCATCCGGCATCAGCAGTGGCTTCGTTGTCGACTTTTTGCACCCTGTTCCTCACCAGCACCATGTAAACGGTAAAACCGACTTTTGTACGGCTCCCACTTCAGCACTAAGGACAGCCAGGACAACCCTTCACCTGAGCTTTTCAAACCAGGTAAAATCGAACTGACTGTCGTGGCTTGGTTGTGGGACCCACATCATCTTTACCCTCCTTGGGTTCCACGCAACTCGAACTGCAAGTGCCGAATGTCACAAGTGCTTTTTCCCATTAACTGCAATAATAAAGTTTTGCAGTACTAAATTGCACTGATTTATTTTTGCTTCTACAGTCTATAACTCTGGCTGTACTAATCAGAATGACTTTGTTTTGGTGTCTAAATATATATAATAATCTGCTTTATTTTTATAAATTGGTGTTGGATTTCTTTCGAGCTGTGCCAATTACTTATCATCCATGTTGGTACTCTGCAATGCTTAACACATCTTCCTCTAGTAAAACCTGACTGCTCTTTGCCACTCTACCAGGACTAAGCTAAGGATTTATTAGTGTGAATCCAAGGACCATTTTTGGGGTTTGTGTGAGTATTGCATGGTGAAGCATAACCAGCATCATCGCATAATACTCCACCTTCCTACAGATACTTATGTGGACCCACATGCCTACTTTCAGGATTTTAAGACTATGTAGAAGGCAAATGGAATCTCACATGAGACTGTGACATTTATATATCCACACTATCCCCAGGAGCTCCTGGGGGAGGGAACTAGAGGCGGTGGGCGCTAGGAGCAGGCCAGCCTCCAACATATAATGTTCAACACAAAATGGGGCCGCTCCCAGGGGGATATTCACAAGAATGTGCGCTAAATACCTCCAAAAAATGTTAACGCAACTTCACACATCTCAGTCTATCGCGGGAAAATAACCCTGTGTTAACGTGGAATTCACAACATGGCAGTACCATGCGATAGTCACCCGAAAACGCGGACAATGTCCGCGATACAACAACCGCGACCGTGATAAAAACCCAAACCCCAATGCAAAAAAACATGCAATGGCCAAACCGCTATGAGGAAATCAGCGATAAGCAGCGCCAGGCCTGCCATACACACACGGCAGGCGGGAAAATCACTACAAAAGTAGAAAAAACACACAAACACAAAATGACCAACACCGAAGCACCATAGAGGCAGCCGGAGCAGGCGCAGAGGACGAGCGGAACCCCACAAGCACCCCGGACGACCAGCCTGGGACCTTGGGGACAGGGAAGGGCAAGGACAAGAAGAAGACGAAGACGAAGTTCAGTCCGCAGGAGAATAGGATCCTGGTCACGGAGGTGATAGAACACCATCAACAACTGTTCGTCACCTCCAATGTGTCATTGGGCACCAAAAATGGAATATGGCGGTCCATCGTGGACAAGGTGAATGCCGTCGGAGAGCACAAGAGGTCAATGGACGAGGTCAAGAGGCGATGGATTGACATCAAGCGCAAAACCAAGGAGAAACTCGCAGGCAACCAGAAGGCAGCAATGCAGACTGGAGGTGGGAGCCCAGCGCCACAGCTGGAGCTGGATGACATGGAGGAGCTGGTGTCGACAGTCATCAGTGTGGAGACCGTGGCAGGAGTCGGGCACCGGACACTGCTCGACATGACACAACACAACAGCAACAGGGTGAGTAACCACCAGGTACTAGGGGGATGGGGGAGATGGCCACAATGGCACACATGCACAATCAAGCAGAGCACAGTGCACACCCACAATGACTCTGGATCATGGCCCTGGTCTACAGAGTGTCACAATGTACATTCCCATGCTGTCTGAATGTGAACATGTACCATGCGGCTACATACATGTGGACACATTGTAACACAGCATCTCCCCTTCACATTGCAGAGGCACCGTCAAAACCTCCTGCAGAGCAGTCCCAGCTACTCTTCACTGATGACGAGGAGGACACCACCAGCATCGACACCCAAGCCCCCCAAGACATCATTGAACTCATCCGCCAATCACATCCAGGACCAGGGCAGCCCAGCTGCATCGAGGAGAACCCACCCACTCCACAAACCACCCAGCAGGAGGCACCCACAACCCCGGCTGTCTCCCAAGACCCCCAGGAACAACACATGGCCTTCCAACGCCGTGTGTTGGAGGGCCAGAGGGAGATGGCTGAGCAGGTGCGGGTGGGGTTCGACCTCATGGCTACCAAACTTGACGCCATCCATGGGTGTCTGAGTCCCATCAGGGACCACCTCAAGTCCCTAATGGACACCCACACGCCGCTCCATGGTGTCCAACTAGCCCTGGCTGACATCGCTGGAGTCATGACTCGGAGACAAGAACACCTGTCCGCTCAGAGTGGCTCCAGCGATCTAAGCCGTGAGCTGGTACACATGCGGAGGCTCATGGAGGACATGGTGCGGATGGAGGCTGAAAGGATGGCAGCCACCGCTGCACATCAGCAAAATGTAGCTGGGATCTACCATGCCCTGCATGTCCTCATCATGGCATTGCTGCCACAAGGCGTGGCGCAGATGAATGCTGCTGCCCCTACACCATCCACATCTCCGCCCCCTGGTGTGTCAGTGCCTCACAGTGCGGCAGGCATTTCCACTCTGGCACCTGATGCCTCACTGCCACACAGTGCGGCCGACAATCCACCTCCGGCCCCTGATGTGTCAGTGGCACACAGTGCCGCAGCTGCAACTGCACCACCCATAGGTGGGGCAGAGCACACATCCGAGGACGTGGATGGGCTTGAGCTCAGAAGGAGGCACTAGCATTCATGTCCGCCACCTGGCCTGTTGCTGCTTGGTGCCGCACATGGCCCCATGACCTTCCACTGACCCCCAATACACTCTGCTGCACTCACCTTGGACCGCCCAGAGCCCCCGAGTCATTGTTGCAAGCCCTGCGCTGGTCTGGAGTACGCCAGGCCAGACCACTCCGCTTACGCTCCGAGGGGGGGCCACATAGCTACAAGTCGCAGGTTTACACACTAGTGGTCTGCAGGTCGCTGGTCTAGTTGTCAGCATGTCACGGCCACTCCCTGAGGGCAGGTTTGCACACACACCACACACTTCCGGCACAGGCGTCACAGGCCATGTGACCCCGCCAATTTAAGGGGCCGACAACGTAACATTCCCCACTGCCGGTGGTGACTGGATGACGGATGTTCCACGATTCTCAATCATAAAGGGCCCATGAGTTGTTGCGGACATGGTTAGTGGCACCCGGAGCCATGCGGCCGTCATGGGCCTACCACCACGTGGCGCTGACTGGGGTTGCACAGGGTTAGTGGCACCCGAAGCCTTGCGGCCATCACGGGCCTACCACCACGTGGCGCTGACTGGGGTTGCACAGGGTTAGTGGCACCGAAATTGCTGAGCGGGTGTGCGGCCTGCGATGATGACGTGTGCACTGATGTGGTCTCTGCCATTGATGCCTCAGGACTCAGCGTCATGTGTGGGACCTGCTGGGCCGCGGTGCGGGTCCGGATGATGTGGAGCATGCCATGGTGGCGGGACCTGGGCCTGGAGCTTGCACGGGCACATGGTGTGCCCACTGGTGGACACACCGTTGGCGGCAGGTGAGCAGTGGGGCCTGGGTGCACAAGTGCGGACAGCCAGCGCTGGCCGGCGGGAGGGGGTAGGGTGCGGCTGCATGTGTGCGCAGGGACAGACAGGCGTTGTTGCCATGTGCAGTGAGATGGACTCTGCCATGATTGACGCTCGCCTCGATTACAGATTGCAGACCTGGTGGCTTGCAGTGTATACCGGCACGTGGTTGGAGACACACCGGTGGCAGCAGGTGAGCAGTGGTGCCTGGGTGCGCGGGGTGGCAGTGTCCCTCCTTCTCCCTCTCTCTCTCTCTCCCTTCCTTTCCTTCTCTCTCTCTCTCTCTCCCTTCCTTTCCTTCTCTCTCTCTCTATCTCCCTTCCTTTCCTTCTCTCTCTCTCTCCCTTCATTTCCTTCTCTCTCTCTCCCTTCATTTCCTTCTCTCTCTCTCTCTCTCTCTCTTCCTTTCCTTCTCTCTCTCTCTCTCTCTTCCTTTCCTTCCTCTCTCTCTCTCTCTCTGCCTTTCTTTCCTTCTCTGTTTCTCTGTGTCTCGCTCCTTTGATGTGCGCATGACACACGTTCTGATTTTGTGCTTTATTTTCCAGGCTGTGACATCAAGATTGTCCCGGATGGACCCGACAGGAGTCTTCGGCATTGGTGTTTTTTGTTGTATTCAATAAAGTTTTTGGTTGTTACTTCAATGATGAGTGACTGTTTCTTGTTCTTCTGACCACACATGTGTTTCTTGTTGTCATTGTGCGACATCATGCGCTTTTTGTGGCTCTTGTGTCATGCACGGTATGTGTTTGTCCCGGGGAGGGAGGTCCGGGGGGGGGGGGCCTGGGAGTGGTGGCGGTGGGTGTTGTGGCCCCCATGGGTCTCCGAGCTGCATGATCATTGTCTCCATGGCATCTGTGGGTCTTCAGATGTGGCTCTGGGCTGGGCTCCCTTTCATACTGCAGGTAGTCGTCCTGCTTAACACCAGCAGAAGGCAGGTGTTAAATCCCTGCTGCTACTGCAGCTTATCGCCTGTTTTTGGTTCGCATCGCAGATATAGCAGTTCGTTGTGAATGTGGTGTAGTGGTGTTTTCGTGTGTTTTTGCACGGGAACGCCTACTCTGCATCTCATTAGGGTTAGTTGGTGGTGTCATCTGTGGAGGTAAATTTTGCGACAGTTATCGCGGGAATACTTGCGTTGTCTGCAGTTTGCACCCGCTTGTGAATGGGGCGTTAAATCTATCTCCACTTTTGATGCGTTAAGGTGGCGATAACTCGGCGATAAGTCCTTGTGAATATGCCCCCCAGAGTAGTGACCTAAGTAAGACTTAAATTGTGAGTGATGGCATCTCACCAAAAGTGACGGACTGGTCTCATGCACCACCTGGTGTCATGCTTCATCATTGACCAATCCTCGCCCTCCAGAAACTCGGTTTGGTGGAGGGCGGGCATACACCTGACGACAGGGATGCACTTCTAAACTAAGTGGGGGGCCCGTGACAAGTGAGTGAAATTTAAAAACCATTAGAGTTACCAAATTAGTTTTAATATGGCAGGTAACTATATGGTATTAAAAAACAAGTGAACGGTGCAATGGGGAAATTACTGTCCCCTCACCGTTGTAGGTGCGGTCGACATGTTTCTGCCAGATGGCCCGGTCGGGTCCGTGGCATTCATCTGGACCTAAAGCAAATATAGTGCTCCGTTCTTACCAGCCTTGTGGTGATAAGACGCCACTAGGTGGGGGGACTATATCACACTCCACAGGAAAAAAGGGACTCATTTCAAAGTCTGTAAAACAAGAGAAAAATAAGAGAAAAATAATAACGGTCTTAATGGTCACTTTACCAATATTCCATTCTGCCACATGCACAATTCAATAATAGTAAGTGGCTATATGTGTCACACGTGACGTTGTTTGTGTGCGTTTTAAAAAAAAACATAATACATGAGAGAGGGTCCTTCTTACCCTGGAGTTGAGATCTAATTGCCCCATGGGAGGAGGGCAAAGGGAGACCCCTGTAGTCAAACCCTGGAGGTGGAAGAAATTAAAAGAACATACACTTATACTACCAAATCAGTACAGACATGTCATTCACAGGAAGTCAAAAAAGGGGAAGTCAAAAAAAGGGGTTTTAAAGAGTTTTAAAGCCCCTCTTTAAAAGCAATCTTATCAGTTATTCACTTACTACATTAAGGTGCGTCTTCCGTAAGTGCACCTATGTGTGTGCTCTTCTCCTCCCCGACGATAAATGGCTGTAGGGAGAGTGTTTTTTAATAGTGCTCTTAATTTGCTTGTCGGTACATGTGAATTGAATAAGTGTCTACCATAGTGAAAGATCCGGTGTCCCAAAATGCGCCGATACATAAATGTAAGAGGTGCCTGACCTGCTTTGAGCTGGGTGGAAGAAGCGTCGCACACTTAAGTGTTGCGGGTTTCCGGTGTCTGATCCTGTCAAGCGTTAAGCACGGCAAGTGGGAGCCTGGATGAAGGTGCAGCCCCCGGCCGCCAATCATAGCGCGACTCTAGGCGGGGGGCGGACTCGTCCCCACGTGAGCTGAATGATGCGTAATGGACAAGGCGGACTATGGCCGTTCCTAGTGCGTTGTTTGGGCGTGGCTGTGGCCACGTTCGTGTGGCTGGATAGGTCCGCGTCAGTTACTGAGACTGGGCGGTCGGGCCAATCAATACAGGTTATCCCCCGTCACGTGAGCGCACGTCGCTCCGTGTGTATGAAGGGGAAAAAACACAGTCTTTTACGAGAAAAAAGGTTATTTGTGGAAAAGATTCCCTACAAGGGACTGGCCTCAATCGTGTATCAAAGTACAAGTGTCAAGCGTAGGTTAAAATGGTGTTTCAAAGAAAATACAGGTTTGTCAAACGCAAAATAAAAATATCATTTATGCACTCACAATTTAAGTCTTACTTAGGTCACTACTCTGGGGGGCATATTCACAAGGACTTATCGCCGAGTTATCGCCACCTTAACGCATCAAAAGTGGAGATAGATTTAACGCCCCATTCACAAGCGGGTGCAAACTGCAGACAACGCAAGTATTCCTTGTGCTAGCTTTGCCTTTGTATTCTTTTTATTAGGGGTGGGAGGAATGTTTCATTCCACCCACAGAATTTGTCGATTCCGCGTTACTCTTGTAATGCGGCGTTCCGGCCAAATTCCACCAATCGCTGCGTAGCAGAATTTTTCCCCGTGAGGCTCCAGAAATGCAACCATGAGAACCAGAAAAGTAGTTCTAGTTTACTGGGTTTGATAGGGAGATAAATTAGACACAAAATGGCAGATTTGTTATTTTTAGTGCGATTAGTAAGTTACTGCATTGCGCAACTAGAAGAAAACAATGCACTGTCCCTGTCTGAGACAATAAATCTACGATCTTACCTTCATACATTTGCAGTGTCCTTGATTAATACACAATGAATATCCATATTTTCTTTTTTTTTAAATGGCCTGCTGTTGCTGTCATCCTTTGCACTAGAGCACAAACAGGTTGAACAGCACTGGCACAACGTTTGCCCCATAATGCAAAGGTGTGTGTGAAGTGTTGAGCATAAGTTTATGACTGGAAGAATACACTTTCAGTACAAAAAGCCTATACATAAACATTGCATGCATTGGATCTATGCTGTACAATGCGGCATACATGCAATGTTTGGAGAAATTCAAACATTTCGCCAAGTCTGCACCTGCTTCAAGGACGCATAGTTTTTTTTATGCCAATCCCAGTCTTTTTTAGTAGATTGGGCTTTGCTTAAAAATCTACGAGTGCTTGCTCTGAACCACCCAAGTATCACTCATGTAATGCACCCTTGACTCAAAATGACACAAAGAAGCACCAAATTGCGCCAAAAAAATGCAAGTTTCTAGTGTAAAATTCCGTTTGAGCTGGAAAATAAATGCCTTTCCAGAGTTTGCGCCATTTTGCATGGCTTTGCGCTGGCACCAAGTATTGGTGATATCACCGCTTAATGGCGCGGGCCGGGAAGGCAGGGCCTGATCATGGCGGGCCTGCAAAGAACGCCTCCCGAGGGCGGGGCCAGCCGGAGCACGGAGGCAAAAGCCTGCGAAAGTGAGCCTGGAAAGAAGCGGGCAGGCTATTGGTTGGCGGGGTTTGAACCCCCAAATGAGAGTGAAGCACCTGGGGTGAAGCCAGGATAAAGAAAGGGGGCTAGGGGCAGGAAGGTCATGCCTTGACCTCTCATCGTTGATCATATCTTGTAAAACCTCTGAACTTTCACCTGGAGAACAACAACGACAGCAACTCCACCACCCTGATCGACAACCTCGCCAACCTCGGACTGAGACAGCTCGTCACAACACCGACCCATTCCGCCGGCCACACGCTCGACCCCGTCTTCTCCTCAAGCTCCCACGTCTCCTTCAGCCACACCACCGAACTCCTCTGGACCGACCACCGCTGCATCCACTTCACCTTCCAGAAACCCACCACACACCACCACACCCAACAGATCCCACGCCGCTGCTGGAGCAAAGTCACCGAAGACCAACTACGGGCAAACCTCGTCCCAACCCACCCTCCGACCCATCCAACACCGACGACGCTGCCTGCAACCTCAGACGATGGATAGACGACTGTGCCAACACCCTCGCCCCGCTGACAAAACTCACCTACAGTGACACCACCAAAAGAGCCAGCTGGTTCACCCCGGAACTCCTAGCTTCCAAGCGTACCTGCCGGAAACTAGAGAAGAAATGGCACAGTGAAAAGACACCGGACAGCCACGCAGCCCACAAAGACACCATCCGTAACCACCACCACCTCATCAGGTCCGCCAAGAGAATCTCCTTCAAAGACCGCCTCGACAACAACGCACACAACAGCAAGGAGCTCTTCAACATCGTGAAGGAACTCTCCAACCCCAGCTCCAACACCAACGACATCCCGCCGTCGCAAGCCCTGTGCGATTCCCTCGCCACCTTCTTCCACCGCAAGATCGCCGACATCCACGACAGCTTCAACACCCAGACAGCCCCAACTGAGATCGATGCACCAGACCCGCCGCACACCATCGACCACGACCCCTTGCCAGCCTCGGCCAGCGTGAACATCGATGACAACATCAAGACCATGAGCACGATACACTCCGGCTCCCCGTCAGACCCTTTCCCGCACCACATCTTCAACAAAGCCAGCAGCTCCATCACACCCCACCTGCGCAACATTATCAATCTCTCCTTCGAGACCGCGACCTTCCCAGAGAGCTGGAAACACGCAGAGATCAACGCCCTACTCAAAAACCCAAGGCGGACCCGAGAGACCTCAAGAACTTCCGGCCCATCTCCCTGCTTCCGTCTCCCAGCCAAGGTCATCGAGAAGATCGTCAACAGACAGCTAACCCGATACCTCGAAGAAAACAGCATCCTGGACCCATCCAAGTCAGGGTTCCGCAGCAACCACAGCACTGAGACTGCCCTCATCGCCGCCCCCGACGACATCAGGACCCTGCTGGACAACGGTGAGACCGCAGCCCTCATCCTGCTGGACCTCTCTGCCGCCTTCGACACTGTCTGCCACTGCACTCTATGCGCACACCTCCACGACGCAGGGATCCGAGACAAGGCCCTGGAATGGACCACCTCCTTCCTCGCCGGCAGAACCCAGAGAGTCCGCCTCCCACCATTCCGATCCGAAGCCTCCGAGATCATCTGCGGCGTACCCCAGGGATCATCCCTCAACCCGACACTGTTCAACATCTACATGGCCCCGCTCGCACGCATCGCCAGACAGCACGACCTCAACATAATCTCCTACGCCGACGACACTCAACTGATACTCTCCTCACCAAGGACCCCTCGCCGCCAAATCCAACCTCCATGAAGGAATGAAGGCCGTCGCCGATTGGATGAAGATCAGCCGACTAAAGCTGAACACGGACAAGACAGAGGTCCTCATCCTCGGCTCCCACCCCTCAGCCTGGGACGACTCCTGGTGGCCAACGACACTGGGAGCAGCCCCGACACCCACCGACCACGCACGCAACCTGGGAGTCATCCTCGACTCAACGCTCTCCATGGCCAAGCAAGTCAACGCATTCTCCTCCTCCTGCTTCAACACCCTCCGCATGCTTCGCAAGATCTACAAGTGGATCCCGACAGATACAAGAAGAACAGTCACCCAGGCCCTCGTCAGTAGCAGACTTGACAATGGGAACGCCTCTACGCGGAGCCCCGGCCAAGCTCATCAAGCGACTGCAACGCATACAAAACGCCTCCGCACGCCTGATCCTCGACGTACCACGCCACAGCCACATCACCCCCCACCTGAGGAACCTGCACTGGCTCCCCGTCGACAGGAGAATCTCCTTCAAACTCCTCATCCACGCACACAAGGCACTCCACAAGACCGGCCCAGCCTACCTCAACAGACGACTCTTCTTCTACGTCCCCAACCGCCAGCTCCGCTCCGCCGACCTCTCCTCGCCACCGTCCCTCGCATTCGAAGAACAACCACCGGCGGCAGATCCTTCTCCCACCTCGCCGCCAAGACCTGGAACACCCTTCCACTCAGCCTACGACAGACCCAAGACCTGCTGACCTTCAGGAGGCTACTCAAGACCTGGCTGTTCGACCAGTAGCGGCACCCCCCCTTTTTTTTTCCCCAGCGCCTTGAGACCCTCGCGGGTAAGTAGTGCGCTCTACAAATTCTGTGATTGATTGATTGATTGATTGATTGCTGAAGGGCTTAAATCCATGAGGTGCGATATAATTTCACTACAAAAATGGTGTCTGAAAGCCCCTGAAAATAAGTCCAGCAATAAGGCCTTATAGCTACAAAAACAGCAACATACACCCTTTGTTCTGGTTAAGATATGTAGCTGTGGATGTTTTTTGTCTTACCTCTGTGGCCCAAGTCAAGTAGGCCCGTAGCACCGATTTGGGTGGAAATTGGAGTTTCTGCATAAATCGAATTATGAACCACCTCTCAATAGAACATGCAGTATTACTAAATGCACAATTACTGCAAACGATACCGGGACCAAATCAACCAGGTCAAATCTTGCAAAGCTTGCCCCTGGAAAAAAAAGGCATGAAATTCGGAAATCCATTGCGGAAAATGGTACTACCAATTTCTACGTTATTCTCAACTTTATAGGGGTCGATATGGGATCACTTGTAATCCTGTGGTAATTCCACATCCCAGAATTACTGATTCCTTTATGCTAACATGTCTGCCTTATGGCTGCGAGGCTAAAACCGCGTATGTGATATGACTGCTGGAGCGTTGGTGTTCAAATGGATTTTAATGAGGTTGGAAGAAAGACCCAGGGGCATATTATCAAGCGGCAGCGATAATTATCGCTGACCGCTCTTAGCGTGGGGAGTAGAATCGCCGGCTATCGCTGAAAATTATCGCCATGCTAGCGCTGTATTACCAACGCTTAGCGCAAAGGCGATAATTTTCCAGTGATAGCGGTGTTTTCCATGGAACATCGCTGGTTTTTCAGCGATGTTCCATGGAAAAACGGCGATAATCCTGTGAATAGGGCCTGTGGTCTTAGCCACACAATCCACCCCCATGTTAGGTATGCCTTAGTCAGGAATTTAGCAGACGTTAAATTCCTGCGTTAAGGCATACTTAACGCGATTTAAAATATCGCTAACCCACGTTGCTAATATGGCGATACCTGGGTTAGCGATATTTCCCCATGTTGTTTTCACAGGCACGCCTCCTTTGCATCTCATTAGCGATGCGATGGGAGGCGTGCAGAAAACGGACGCTAATTCAAGGAATCACGCGCTAGCGTGTCCTTGATAATTAGGCGATAAAATTATCGCCGCTTTTCGTCCGAAAACGGACGCTAAAGCGGCGATAATTCTTTAACGCCGCCTTGATAATATGCCCCCCAGTTTCCTGCGCGGGATTCGCTAGCAACCCCAGAGGGGATTCCCTGAGCAGATCCTCTCTCGCGAGAGGGGAGAGGCCCTTTGAATGCTGCTGTGGGCTCAATCAGTGAGGCGGGGCACATTGCGCGAGAGACGCAGCACAGAGAGCGTTTGATGTGTCTTCGAAATGAAGGCGAGCGCAGCTGGTGAAGAAGATGTCATTTGATCAGTAACAAAGCAGGAAGACTACAGATGGAGGAACCGAGGTCTTAAAAAGATGCCAATGATTGTCAAGTCCCATAGATCGGCGTCTGCTTCCTGCTCAGACTCCACGTTTCTCTGTGGTGAGCAACAGCTCCCAGTAGGTTTCCCGAACAGTACTTCAAGACCCCTCTCGAAGGCAGTGCTTTATTTGTAAAATAACAAGTGCCGGTGTTCAAATCGCTGCTCAGACACCCACGGTTGGCGCTATAAAATGTCAAAGTGCAAATAGCAAGGGTGCACAGTCCCGAATCCATCTCAGGCCTCTTTAATTCACTGCCAGTCACTCCCTGGCACATTAGCTCACTCTTGAAGGTGTCTGCTTTCTCCCTTGGTGACGGATTTTCTGTGTTTCTTTTTGTTTGTTTTTCCCTCTGTTGGCCTCTGGAAGTGTCTGATGTGGCGAAATAAGTGCCGGTGCCCCCCAGTGGCAACCACTAGCTCAAAATAAGCAATGCTCGAAGGTAATTTGTACCCATCTACACACACTGAGTTCGAATGCTTTTGGATTCAGTAACTATCAATACAACTGCATCATTAGTCCCCTGCCTAGGAACTCAATAAAGGTAGAAATTGAATATCAATAATAAACATGACCACGTTACAATAAAGAGACCAGATCTTGTGACCCAAAAACCGGGACATTTCGCAAAAATAGAGGAAGGACTACAATTTTACATTAACGAAGTGGCAAAGAATAACAGCCCTCTTCAACATAGAAACACTAAGCAAATACATAAAAATAAAATTTTAAAACCAGCATCTTACCTGTTAATAAACGTGCTTACTTATATCAGCTGCTAACTAGCCCTGCTTTGGAAAACCTAAAAAAGTGCCTCTCACTGTTTTCAGTTGACCTTCTCTAAAAGCCGGGACATGAACCAAATATGCCGAAATCTGCTGGGACACCTGTTGGAAAACCGGGACTGTCCCGGCAAATCCGAGACGCCTATTCACCCTACGTTACAACCAATGGCAGCATTATATACCCGGAGCAAAGAGAACAGCATTGATTTTTGATTTGCAAATTGCCAAATTTACTGATTAGAGGGTAATGCTTTCTTCTAGTCCGCATTACAACCTCAGGTCTAATTCTGTTAAGTGTGCAATTTTGTTTGTGCCCAAAAAGGTACTCCAATGTAAGCATTACTTGCACGTGCGCTATTTACACATGAGCACATTTTGTACCCTACGTTATGAGCCAGATTTATCAAAGGATTGCGTTGCCCTTGAGTCATGCAATTTCAACGGAATCCTTAAGTCAGATATACCAAGCCATGCAAGGTAACCTTCTGTGGCCCTGCGAGGCTTGGTAAATTTGGAGTAATGCAAGGCAGCACTCTACGCCGGAAGGCGTTACAAGGGTGGAGAGTGGGTGTTCCCACACATCCACACTGGATTTTGGCGTATTCCCAGATTTACCATGACTGGTAAGCCTGGGAATGTGTCAAAATTCTATGCCTTCCCAGAGGCGCAACAAAGAGAAATATCTTTATTTCCTCTTTCTAAGTGTGCTGCATTCTGTAACACACTTAGAAAGAGGAAAACGCCTCTAAGGATTGCTTTGTGGAAGAAGGTGTCCCTTACTGCACAAAAACAATCCTGCCTGCAATACAGGCACACTTGCACCATGGTGCAAAGTTGCCTCTGTTGGCCCTAGGCAGCCACAAACTGCAAGGAGAGAGCAGGAATGCACCCTAATCTTGACAGCTAAGGGGCATTCCTGCCCTCTCCATTAGACGCAGCGCAGCACGTTGTCTTGCTGCACTCTGTGCCCATGAGTTTACGTCCAACCAGCTGAGGTACTTGTTGCCAAATATCCTGAATTTCTGATGTGAATTCTGGTAATTGCTACAGGATGCGCAAAAAAAAAAATCATGCTATTTGGTATGATCCACCCAAGTGCCACCCATGTAAGGCCCCCTTGACGCAAAGTGGCACATAGAAGCGCCAAGAGCAATTTCGTCAAAAATGTCCCCTAGAGTCAATAAAGCACACACAAAGAAGAAATGATGGGCAGAATACTGAACAATATCATACTCTCACCCCAGTACAGAGATCTGATCCTAAATCCATCATTTTTTTGCTCGACATACCACCCCAGTTTGGACCCAGCCATATGCAAATCAGTCTTGACCCTGCTCCCCATGGGAACAGTCCAGACCGAACTACCAGGCCAGGCCCCTCCCTGGACCAGAAAATCAGCATCCTGGGACCGGCTTCGGAGTATTACCCCTCATCAGCCAGGCTAGCTTGAACCAAGTGGCATCGCGAGCATGGGACCCACGTCTGGGCATCCCCGCCGTCCCACTTGGGGTGACAATGAAGCACAGCAGCCCACAGAGTAAGGCGAGCAGGTAGGCCTGACAGATTGAAAGCTGCTGATAGAGGAGGACTACCTGACGGCTATGGCCCAAATTGATCGATCAATGAGAAATTATCAGAAAAGTATGGTCACCAGGTGGGGAAGGAATGAAGGGGGTGCCCGAAGTGAACAGCCACCTGGTACAAGTGAATAGTGCCATTTATCAGAAATGAAAGGGACATTGGGTAAAAAGGGTGGTTTGAAGAAACTGGAAGAGAGTGAATGTTTGCTGGGGTACAGGTACAGTGTCACTTAGAATGTTTAGCACATAGTGAAGAAGTGAAGAATCCACAACAAACGGTGTCCTTTACTCTACCAAACAAGCAGCTGTAGTCTTAATTACAGGGATCCGGGTGGCTGCCCGCTTGAAGTACCACTTCTATGGCATTCATCATCACCCACTGAGCTCAAGTCAAGTAACTGTACGGAAATACTACATCATTATTTACATGGGAAGGAACGCAATCAAGGTAGCTAAATGTTGTGAGGGTTGTATAATTATGAGAGGGGCGCGCTTCGCTGTGCGGTAATGAGACACCGGGACACAGTACGTTAGTTTACTAGGGCGCGAATGCTGATCCTCGGCCCCGCCCCTACCTTTATTCCCTACGTCACGCCGGCCGGCGTGAACGCAGGGGAGGGCTCTGACAGCGTGCGTTGGCAGCCGCCAACTAGCACGCTAACTTGTCACATCCCATCCCAACTCAGTCCTTGACAGGTTCCCCAGAGTCACTTACTTGGCATGCAAAGTCTCAGCCAAATGCTGGGCGCGGGGTTGTTTCTCAGCGCATCGCTGTGACTGCTTCTGCTAGGCCTCGCCTCACTGGTCAGGTCTTCGGCCATGTGCTGCTCTCCCACCTCCCCATGGGCCCCCACGGGTTCATGTGGTGGTGACTCTTCCCCGGCATTGCCGCCCATTGGCTCGCTGGGCCCCTGGATACTGATGTTCGGCTCACCAGGATCATCATTTAACTCTGCATCCGGCGTTGGGTGTTCAACTCTTTTGAACCATGACACGTTGCGTGTTACAGTCTCTCCTTCTCTTGCTGCCGTGACCATAGTCCCGTTCACTCCAACCACAGTCCAATATCCGGGCTCATAGCGAGTCTGAAATTTCCCTCCGGGTCTCCGGTCCTTTATAATCACGACATCTCCTCCACACAACTGACGGGATGTTGATCTCCTTGTTCGGCTGGCCGCTAAGTTGTGTTCTTCCCTTCTCTCCCTGGCACCTTCCTCGTCGAACGGTGGAGGGGCCCAAACGGGTGCCATGGGGAGGCTATCCCGTCGTGTTCCATTGAACATCATGGCTATTGGCGCTTGACGTGTGGAGCTGTGAGGAGTGCTCCTGTACTCTCGGAGAAAGTTCTGTAGGTGTTGCTCGGGGTTGGCTTGCTCGGCCACGGCAATGCGGATGATTTTGTTGATAGTTCTCATGAACCGCTCAATATCGCCATTCGCTTGCGGCCACTGAGGGGTAATCCGCCTATGCCGAATGCCGTGATGTTTCAGAAATTCCTGGAATTCGTGTCCATGGAACGGGGGCCCGTTGTCGCTCCGGACTTCTTCTGGGCACCCAAACATGGCGAAGATTTTGTCCAGCACCGGGCCAACCTGGGAGAACGCTGTGGAGCAGACGATTTCAACCAAAGGATACTTGGAATAGCTGTCCATCAGGGCCAGGGTGAACCTCCCATCTGGGAAGCTTCCGAAGTCGATGCTTATCTTTTCCCATGGCTTTGTCCCATGCTCCTCTGTTTGGATCGGCGCTGGTCTCTCAGGGGCACTTGTTATTTGGCAGGAATGGCATCTACGTACTAGTTCCGCCACTCGAGCGTCCAGTCCGGGGAACCAGACCTTTTCTCGCATTCTTGCTTTCATTTTCTCTATGCCTTAGTGCCCGCTATGGGCTAACTGGGTAGCTCGCAACTGGAGGGATGCAGGAATGACAACTCGCTGCCCTCTCAGTAATATCCTATTTTGGGTGATGCTCAACTCATTTCTGACTCGCCACATGTGCAGTAGACTCTCCTTTTCCGGGCCCGACCATGCATTGGCCGTTTGGATGAACTGATGCCAGTGTCCGCCTTGGGTGGCTGTCCGAACTCTGTCGACCACTGGGTCTGCCGCTGCAGCTGCAGCTACTTCCTCCAGAGTCATGGCATGGGGGCAAGTGAACGACAAAACCAGGTCTATGTGCGCCTCGGTTTCCAGGGTGTCCTGGTCCTCCTCTTTCTCATCTTGCGGATCCGGATGTCTCGAGAGGAAATCAGCAGGGTTGTTGGCTCCTGGCCGGTAGGCCACTTCCATTTCATATTGTTGCAGGTCGATAGCCCACCGCTCGATGCGTGGAGGCGGGTGGGGTGCTGAACCTCGGAATAGTGGTACCAGGGGTTGGTGGTCCGTAATGACCTTAAACGGGTTGCCACAGATGTAGAGGTGAAAATGCCTGCATGCCCAGCGGATCGCGAGGGCCTCTCTCTCGATCTGCGCATATCGCTTTTCGGTTGGTGACAGCGCTTTGCTGGCATATGCCAGAGTGGCCCACCTGCCCGGTTCTTGCTCCTGGGTGAGGACTGCCCCTAGTCCTACTGGGCTGGCGTCGACTAATATCTCCGTCCGCTTCGCTGGATCGAAGTATACCAGGGTCGCCTGGTCGAGGAGAGTGCTCTTGACGGTTTGAAACGCCGCTTCTTCTGTGGGTCCCCAGTGCCACATGACGTCCGTTCCGGTGAGGTTTCGCAAGGGCTCTGCAATGGTGGCAAGATCTGGAATGAAACGGCCACAGTACGTCGCCATCCCGAGGAAACTGCGCACTTCAGCTACTGTTTGTGGTGCTGGCGCATTCTTGATAGCTTGGGATTTCCGTGGGTCCACTTGAATGCCTTCCTGTGTGAATGTATATCCGAAAAACTCTATCATTTGCTGAAACAGCAGACATTTTTCTCGATGCAGGGTGACCCCATGCTCATGGAGCCTCTTCAACGTGGCCCTTAGATGCTTGTAGTGCTCCTCCGCAGTCTTCGAGTGGATGAGGATATCATCACTCACGTTCAGTACATTGGGCAGTCCGACCAGAATCTCTTTCACGGCATTCTGAAAAATTACTGCGGCTGACGATATGCCGAAGCTTAGGCGTTTGTATCGCCTGAGTCCTAAGTGGGTACTGAACGTGGTGATATATCTGCTCTCTTTGGCAAGGGCCAGTTGATGATAACCTGCGTTCAGGTCCAGCTTCGAGAACCATTTAGATCCATTAAGATCGGCCACTATGTCGTCCATTGTTGGAGTTATGTGGCGTTCCCGCCTGATCGCCTAATTAGGGAGGCGCATATCTATGCAGATCCTAATCTTCCCTGGTTTGCGGGGTTTTTCGGCGATTACCATTGGGGACACCCATGGAGTGGGTCCTGAGACCTTTTCTATTACGCCTTGCTCCTCCAGTTTCTGCAGCTCTTCTTCTACTACCGGTCGAAGATGAAAAGGGATCCTCCTATGCCTTAGGGCCATTGGTTCGACAGTTGTGTCAATGTGTAGCTTCACGGGCTCCCTTTTTATTCTTCCTAGGCCAGTGAAAAGGACTTTGAACTGGTCCAACAGGTCTTTCGTCTGGTCAGCCTGCACACTCTTCGCAAATGTTATCAGCCCCAGATCTTCAGCTGCATGGCTGCTTAATAGGGTGTCCGCTTCCTGGTTGATTACGTGGATGTCGATCGTGATCTCAGCATCCTCGTGTCGGACAGGTACAGTCATTTTTCCTCGGAGCGGTAGGGGTGACGTGATTCCATACGCAAATATCTTCGTCTTCGACGGCCGGAGGTCTGGCTTTGGTCTTAACTTGTTATACTATTGTATCCCCATTACTGTAACTGAGGCACCTGTGTCGATGACTGCGCTGACTTCCGATCCCGCTATGTGCACTTTGCATCTGGGCTGCGGCCGCCTTCTTCTCTTTAATGCTCGGGTGAACGAGACTTAGTATGTCTCTTCTTCATCCTCGGACGATGTGTCCTCTGCTTGGTAGACGTTTCGTCCACTTTTCGTCTCCTTTTGCACAGATGTCAGCGACATACTTGATAGCTGGCGAACCAGTTTCCTCCCTGGCATCGGTCTCCTCCCCTCCTTCCGTTGCCCTTTTCTCCGGCACACAGATGCAAAGTGGTTGGCAACACCACAGTTCGTGCACGTCTTCCCTCTGGCCGGGCACGCTTGTGCCGGGTGCTCCTCGTATCCGCAGTACCCACATTGGCCTTTTGACGTGGTGAGTGGGCGGTCTCGTGGTTTCCTGTCTTTGTCTTTCACTCTGACTGCGTCGGTCCGTTCCGTCTTTAAATTGACGCTCTTGTCTGTGTTGCGCATCAGGGCCAGGTCCATCTCTTCCGCATGTGCGGCTGACAGGTCATGTGATCGTGCCATCACTAGTATGTCTGCCATTGGTATATTGGGTTGACGCAGTATGAGGCCCCTCAATGTCTTGCTGTGGATCCCCAGGATTAGCTGTGCCCTGATCTCTTCCACCGCTCTGTCACCTGCGAGGTGCGTGCTGGCCAGTTCTCGCAGTCTCGCATGGAATGCATCCACCGACTCCCCTTCTTTCTGCCTGGCCTGTCCGGATTGAGCTGTGGGTCGAAATGCGCATTGAGCGCTGCCACCGCCGCCGTGTAGTCATTCGCGACGCCTGTATCGGGGAGGTGCTTGAAAAGCATGTATATCTCTTCCCCTGCATAGTGAAGCAATAGTGAACGTTTAACGGCGCCATCCGTTTCCCGGGTGGCAACGAAATAGTTCTCCAGGCGTCCCAACCAGACTTGCCAGCATGGCGACGCGGTAGCCGGATCAGCCAACTCCTGAACGGCGGCAGGACGCCAGACGGTGGGTGCTGCGGCATGATCCTTGCTGCTGCCTGCGCCAGTCCCCTTGATCGCCCATGATTAGATCAGTGGTTGTCGCTGTGGGGTGCCTGCAGGTCCTGCGTCACCCTCGAAATGCTGGGGTGGCCAAAGTTTGTCCCTTTTTCCTGACTGCGCTTGTGTCCTGGCGCTGTGTGTGTTTCCACCCTTCTTGCCACCCTGCCTCCAGCCGGTCTCCTCACCAGTGGTCTGCTCCTTGCGTTAAGCCAGCTGCCTGTTATTCCAACAGGTCGTCCAGACAGGTGTGGGCCCTGCCACCCACGTGGTCACTGTTGCAGCATGGGAATGCTCAGCAGTTCAGCCGGGCCACTGCCGGGTATCGGCGTTCCGCCGGCCTTCCCCCTTTCGTGGAGTGCGGGTCGCTCCCCCTCGTCGCCAGTGTTGTGAGGGTTGTATAATTATGAGAGGGGCGCGCTTCGCTGCGCGGAAATGAGACACCGGGACACAGTACGTTAGTTTACTAGGGCGCGAATGCCGATCCTCGGCCCCGCCCCTGCCTTTATTCCCTACGTCACGCCGGCCGGCGTGAACGCAGGGGAGGGCTCTGACAGCGTGTGTTGGCAGCCGCCAACTAGCACGCTAACTCGTCACACTAAAGACCCCTAACGAAAAGGGAATATATCCATTTTAAAACAAACAGTACGCACAATATCATATAGAGGGCAAAGAGAATAGCATTGATTTTTGAATTGCAATATGTCGACTTTTTTCTGAATAGAGGCATAACGCTCTCGTTTGATCCAAACTACGGTTTCCTATGCAAGACTTGTGGCCGAAACGGGATTCCAAGTTGGGTGGCACTTGAACACGCATCCATTGCACATGCGCTGTTTGCTCACGTAAAACATGCAACGTCTTTGCTACTAGCCCGCAAGTCAACCAGTGTTGCCAGATTGGGCTATTTCTCGCACAATTGGGCGATATTTTGCCCGATTGTGCGAGAAAAAATCGTGTTGGGCGGGCTGCCGAAATTTGGGCTAAAATCCGCCCAGTGTGTGGCGGATTGAAGGCTTTGTGCGGCGCCGCCGCGCTGCAGCCCATGGTTGCCCTGTCACACCCCTTTCCTAGTTTTAGGTGTGTCTGCCCATGCGGTGCATGCCCACAAGTAACACCTCAAGGGCCATATATCCTGGCCGGCGGGAAGCTTCGTCCAATTAGGGTCCTGCCAGACCTGCAGTGACCTGTGACCTGCCCCCAATAATGTGCTGAACTGCCTTGGAGAGTTAATTTGACCCAATCCTGGCTCAGATTATTTCGTCAATGGTGGGCGTGTCAGGTACATTACCGGCCCTCCCCCATACCTGTTTGCTCTTTATCTTTTGGGGCTCCCCCCCTGCTTCCTCCTTTTGAACTTCCTCTGCTGGTTGCTGCCTGCTGCGAGTGACTACGGACCCCCGACCACCTCGATTGAGGCCTCCTGTTGCCATGTGTCGTGCGGGGCTCCTCGGCCTTCGACTTGCAGCCTGCCCTGCGGTCAGCTGCTCCTCCCGACCCCAGCCCTTCCATTCACTGCATTTGTTTGTTTTATCGTCTGCCTCGCTGCTAAGAAGTAAGTGCCTCGCGAGTGCAGCCGCATTAAATGAAAACACATTTTTGTTTGTGCAATCGTCCAAAGCAATGTATGTGTTGTTTGGTTGTAAACTTTCTGGTTTGTCTGTCCTAAAAAGGTCCTCCTCCTTTCTTTGTAGGCCGAAATATCATTGCCGCTATTGACATTTTAGAATTGTTTAATTTATGATCTAGGAGATAATTAAATTTTTTGTTCTGGCCATTTATTTTCTGGTGGTCCGCTAGTGCCTATTGGCATGGATGTATCATATATAATATTTTTAATTGGCATATTCGGCAGCATAATTATTTTGGGCTTTGTTGGGATGCGATAAAAATAGGATCAGCAATCTATCCAAATGTTTGGCTCCCACAAGGATTCGTGTTACGACAACACTCTTTTTGCTGTACAGGAACAGTGAATGGAATTATGCCCAAATGTAGTGTTTAAAACTTGCAATAGATTTTAAGATGGTTACGTTTCCCCAGTGTGGCATACTGTATCTAATAGACATGTTTTCTCTGACACTAATACAGCTTCTCTTCTCTGAGCCCCCACAAAAATAGGGTGCTGCATGCATGTGCCACCCCTTAATGCCAGCGTAAGGGCATGCTAAGTAGAGCAGGTCAGTTTATTTGTCTGTTTAGTGTGCGAGTCACACCAATAGGCGTCCCTGCTTTACACACAGTGCCCTGAAGCAGCTAGAAATAAAATCAGCCGCTGTGAAGGTCAGTACAGGCGGCACTAGGGATATTTACGCACTTGGCGCCTCCTTGATCCAGGTAACAGTTGGGAATCTCAAGCTGTTGATGCGAGTCACTTCCGGGTGGCTCGTTGGAATAGAAGTCGTTTGAGGTCCAGATGTGTGGGGAAGGCACTCTGAGTTTGTGAAAGGCCACAAGTATCATTGCCTCAGGAACTCCCATTTCCTGCAACTGCAGGTTAATCTGCATAGCTGAGTGAGATGTGCAGTTGCAAGAGATTTATTTAAATAGATAGTGTCCCAGGCCAAATTGAATTTCCACTAAGCGGTGCACATACATTTGCATTATAAGCGGATTTTTTTTTTAATAATCTGCCCCTTTGTGTATTCAGTCTCCAGCTTCACCCTCGCAGCCTTGCGGGTCTCTTTCAAACTATTTAATCGACGGAGGAGGTGGGGAGGGTGGTTTGGGTTATTTTCTGTAAGCCCAAAAGTGTAAATGTGTTTTTGAGCCGTCCAGGCCCAGCGCATTCTTTACACTACTACTGTGGGTTCCGACCGAAAAAGGTGCCAACACCCTCCAACCCCCACTTCCAGGGCACTCCAGACACTGATATTCTGGGGGAGGGGCCGGGTGTCTGACATTTTCTGAGCCGTGTACCGATGTTGTCTTGCCTGGGGGCAGTGCTGGGTATTAAACCCCTGTTTAACAAAGCAGCCGCCAGTCACCGGGTCCTGGGTGCTTTAGAATTCACTTTTATGGGCAGGCAGCCGAGGGCTGTCTGAGGCATAATTGTGACTTCAAAGATGCCAGGCTTGGATCCCTGCCAACATCCAGCCGCCTCCTGCCCCCAGTGTTAAATGATATCCCTCGGATTCATGAGACTAGTTTTCCCACTTTTTAAAGCTAATCTGCCTATTTTTGAAGGCAGACGCCTACTGATTTTGAGGCCAGAGGGAAGGGGGTACCAAGTAATCTTATTTCAAACTCCACCCCTGTCCTATTTAACCACATTGTGTGATCCTGGTCAAATTGTTTTATATAAATGTCCCCATATCTGCCAACGGGAGGTGTCATTCGAAACGTGTAATCTGAGTGTTTACGCTTTAGATAAACCGCACCCGTCCTTTACTGTGCACCCAGCACAGCATTGGCTGACCAACACAGGTCTTAAAACTGGACAAGCGTGGAGGTGGGCCTCCCGGGGTCTGGATCCGGACTGTGGAGCTCTGTGCGCCGAAATCTTAGCCTGGAAGCAACCCACATCGGTGTCAGGACAGGTGCAGAAAAAAATAACTGGTCCAACGCTTGTCACTTGACCGCGATGACCTGGGCAGGTGAGGCCCTCGTTACCTGGTTGGACATATCCAGGTGGTTGGGGCATATTGTGTGCGTGTGTGGGGAGGTGCAGGTGAGTGGGGCGCTAGTTGTGAGGTCCATACAGGAAAAGGATTCTACCTGTGTGAAGAGGGACTTCCAGGTGGTTTGAGGCTGGTGCTGTGGTTTGGGGGGTGCAGGTGTGCGGTGCACCTGGCTCCGACGTCAGAGGTCAATAGGGAAATGAATGTGTCCATCTGTAACGAAACTGGTGCTCATGTAAAGCGCTCGGATACCTGATATCTTCGGGTGCATATGAGATTGGTGTAACCAAAGGAATATGCCCCCCTTTCTGAAACTATAAGGTCTCTGTCCCCTGAGTGCCAGCTATGCTATGTCCAACCTGAGAGATAGCTTAGCTGTTCAAGAAGCAGTCAGCTGAGATTTTTCTATCATGCCTATTCGAAAGTACTTTCTCTTTCATACAATCAATGAGACACTGCTAAGAAGTTTCATAATAACTCATAAAGGAGCTTTTTACTTGTCTTTATTCAGGTGTAACTATGTCCTTCTGGCTATTCTATCTTTAATTTTTATCTAGGATTAGATCATTCATTTTCTTTTATTGGTCAGGCTTTTAGTATGTATTTTATTTTTTGTAATGTATGTGACTTGGTATATTTGTTTTACGCATGCAACTATTCAGCTGAGGGCTATGTTTTTTAAGTTAGGTTTACACCATACAAAAACACTGAACAGAATAAAATAACATTTGCACCAAAAGGGTATCTGTCCTCAGAGGAGTAGTGGAACAGAAACATAATCTCTCACTATTGCCAAAATAAAAGCTGCGCACCTTCTATTTCACACATTTGCAGAACTGGCTTTGGACTGGTTGTTTTTCCCGAAATGAATTTGCGATCAAGCAATAGCCAAGTAAAGAAAAAAAGACTTTTATTCCTGCATGTGTTGCCCGGGTGTGTTTGCTTGGGTGTATGTTGCGTGTGTGCATATGTATGCCAGTGGTGTCTGTGTGTGGCAGTCTGTTGCCATGGGTGCATGTGCTATAAGTAAGAGCTATTGACTTTGTCAATATTTGTTTGTAGTTCTTCTCCACCCAGAATTTACAACCCGTGGATCCCATAGGCAGGCAGTATTTGAAGGTCTTCATTACTTCATATTTGCATGCAGTAAATATTAATATGTGCCTCTAAGCGCTCTGCGTTTCCGCAGTTGCAGTCCTCAAAATTGGACCCAGAACATTTTTGGGCAGCTTGCTCCACACCATGCGATATCAAGTGAGTGACAGTTTTCCTGACAGACCAACTTTGATTTCAGTGTACAAAATATAGCTAATCTGATTAATGTGGGTACTAAACATATAATCCATGAAATAGAAGTATATTTGTGAATGTTGTAGTCGGGCTACACGTAAGTTAATGGAGTGGCAACATTGGACTATTTTGGGCTACTTTTCCGTTGCTTTTGGGCTTTAAAGTTGTGAAAAAATCTGGCAACACTGACGTCAACAGCAGGCAAACGCTATCTTGTTGCCAAAGAGAGCGAAATTTGTTTTGTGTAGACAGGTTAGTGAACAGAAGTGCAATTCGCACCAGTGGCGTAGCTAGGCACTCTGCCGCCCGTGGCGGTCCCTGCCTTTGCCGCCGAGCGCCTAAGAGCCGGGGGGGGGGGGATGCTGGCGATAAATTTACCTGCCGCCCCGAATTCTCATGCCGCCCGGGGCGTACCGCCCCCTCCGCCCCCCCCTTGCTACGCCAGTGATTCGCACGAAAGCAGCCTAGTTATGGTATCTGTGGAAATCCAATCGCTTTAATGCCCGTGGTGAAGTTGCAAAGGATACCCATAGCACCGGAATGGACATTTAATGAGACGCCTTCTGTTGTGATCGCTGTGGGTGCCCCCTGAGCATGGAGAGGCAGGACATGGCCTCTGGAATCGAGCATCGAGCGTGCCAGTAAATCTCTCGCGACAGGGCGGCTTGGCAGCTGTTAAACACAAAGGAGGGGGCGAGGGTAAGCAGGGGCCGCAGAGAGCTAAAAATAGACGCATGCATATGAATGAGGTGGCACCTTTCAAAGGTGCAAATGAACTCTCACAGTTTGCATGCCGAAATAAACGCAGGCGCTGCGCTCCCTGCAGTCACCCTGGAGCACGCGCCATCTCCGCTAATACCGTCAGCACACTGTGCGCAGCCAAAGCCTTGACCCAGAGCCTCGAGGGTAGCAGTTAGCCTAAACATGCAGCGAGCTCCCAATTTAAGAAATGTTCAAACTTACCCGGTCTCCATCACTGATATTGATTGAAGGGCAGTGGTGAGGAGAACAGCGCGAACCTGATCTGGGACCTGGCAACGACATTAATTCTCGCCAATTTAAAGGTCTCTCCAACCTATTCTGGGTGTGCTGGAAATGCAAGTTGAATATGTTAACCTTATTTCACAGAGTGCTGTTGTGTCTTGGGGCTCGAATTATCCTTAAATATGCTCAACAGACCTCCTTGGTCCTATAACCAGTGACGTAGCATTAAATGATGCAGCGTGCTCAGGATTGTAGCATCTCACAAATATGCAATGGCCTTGGGCACAATGACGGCCCCCTAAAGGACTAGGGTTCCCTGCGCCGCAGTGGTCTTGTTCGAAGCCTGGATGCAAGAGGTGATAGTCTGCATCAGTGCATAATTTGAGCCGGTGGTTGCCAGTGGGGGCGAACGGTACTCATTTGTGGAGACTGGCACTTATTTTTCCGCATCAGACATTTACAAGAGCAACAGAGGGGAAAACAAACAAAACGGCAAGACACAGGAAGAGAAAGACAGAAAAAACGCCACAAAGGGAGAATTCAGGTACCTGAAAAAGTGAGATAAACGTCGATTAAAGGGGAATGGAGTGCATTTAGGACTACCCAGCCTTGGTATTCGGCGTGCTGACATTCATAGTGCCAATATCGGCAACACACAGTTCTCATACAGTGACAAACATAAATAAACCACACGACACCTTTGTAGTGGAGAAATTTTGCTGCAGGTTTATTTGCATAACCAATATGCCAACATGGTGGGTTATCTTACGGGCGATCCCAGGGCAGGCCAGCCCCTATGCCGCCTGCCCGCCTGATGAGCCAAATTGCACCGTGGCCGTCGCCAACCGGTGGTTACCAATTATTGGGAGAGGCCACCTCTCCCTCAGTGGACCGCCAGTCCACTCCTTACTCACGCCCCCCCACAGGTGGGCGGAGCGTTCCAGGCAGCCCCCGGTTGCTCAGACCCACAACCGCCTGTAGGCTAAAGGGGCGCCGTAGTTCTTCCAGGGGATACGCTAAGACATCCCTGGGTATCCTTGGCTTAGCACTCTGTTGTGCTGCTGCAATATAGTACCCTTCTGTACCTTGCAGACTCTGGATCGCCCTGTAACTCCTCCTGCAACACAAAACAATAAGTTAGATTCTTCCCCTCCCCGTACCACCCTTTGGCCGTCCGCAGGGTAAGCGGTAGCGCGGGAAACAGCGAGACGGGCAGCGGTCAAGAGATACTCCAGTGGGCGGGGGAAGGCTTTTGTACCCCTGTCCCCCTCCCACGGCCGGAAGTGACGCGGCCAGCCGACCCCCTGGTCCCTCGCCCAGGGAGCCTAGTCTGCAGACTTCTGTGCCTTCCTGTGGCACTAAGGCGGCCGCCCTGTTGGAGGGTCCCCTACGTGGCCCCCCGGGCAGCCTTGGCAATTGCACTAGTCCAGGCTTGTGAAATCTCTGGGCACCAACACTCATTTTTTTTTTTTACAAGCTAACCACTGCTTGCAGTTGGTTTACACCTAGAAAGTGTTAACATTTTGACCTGATTCAGAATCATTTCACACCCTTGAACTGAAAGAAATAGAGAAACAGTAGCTAAACTTTTAACAGGACTATAGACAGCATGTGGCCTTGAGCATTACTGGCAGCAAATTAGCAAAGGCTCACCTTATTGTGAGACGCCCAAGCACACCACTCCCCAGCTGAGCAAAAGCAAAACCAATTTAAACCAAAAGCAATAAAAAAATACAAAAGAAATGTCAGAAAATACAAATACGCAGATCAGATAGAGGAAACCTCTTGTGTCAAAGTATGCACACCATGCTATCACGCTTATACATATGTTCAGTTCTACAATAGGATGATTCCTGATATTCAAAGAATCATATAAAATGTTGGTAAGAAAAGAACACCACTGTTGCTTAGTCTCCAGAGTGTCCCTACTATTGCAGTCCTTGGGGGTCCAGTTTTAGCCTTAGACTTTATCTTGGTTGTTCCCAGCTTTCTCTGCTCTGTGCGAGTCATTTGCTTTTTAGAATTCTGTGTACTTTCTCCCAATTATTTATTTTAAAACAGTTCATTTCAGAACTTACCAAGAAGTGGACAGTTCTTAAAATTATTTCCTCTGAAACTTCTTGGTCACACCCAAACACTCCCCAAGAGTAGGAGCCTACATGATGAGCCCTCATAAGCCTTCTACTCCAGGTTCAAGCTGGGCAGGAAGCCTATGAGGGTACATTTGGAAGCCCTCATAGGCTTGTTGCCTATGGTAAAAAAAAGAAGTGATCTTCAGGGCTGAGCCCAGCAAACCAAGGGTCCTCTCTCAGCACCAATGTTTTCATTAAATTCACAGAAACCTTTCTGCTCAAAGAAACTAATTCGGCTGACTCAGGAAAGTGTGATGGTATCATTTACCACCAAGTGCCCAGCTTCCCCTTCTAGTACCTTGCCTTTCGCGTTTCATATCTAGAAAAAGGGTGCTGGTTTAAGAGTGCAAATAATCTCACAGCTCTATTACGTACCACCAACACTTATGGATAACAAGATCCACATTTACTTATGCTTGGCGTCATGATGCAAATCCGCTGCACAGTGTCATTTTAAGGATTTTGGGGGCCCGGGCAAGCCATATTTGGGGGCCCGACTATGGAGCAAATGTGAATTTTATTACCCATTACCTGATAATTTAAGCCCAGGGTCATCCAAAACCAGTTGATATGTCTTGCTCAGAATCCTAAAAATCGTTAAAATAAAACAGGGTAGAGACACAGAGTCAGAGATAGACTGGGCAGAGAAGGAGAGAGGTTTAGAAAAAGATGCAGGATATACAGTGGTCAAATAGATAAAAAGTTCACTTTCCTAGGGGGCCCAATGGAATGTGGGGGCCCTGGGCAATCCCCACTTTGCCCATGCCTTAAAACGTCTCTGCAGCTGCAAGGTGTTGGGGTGGTGTTTTCTATTCAACGCAAAGCAGCATTTGTGTTGGAAAGTATCCCAAAGTAATTCAATGTTGTGCTATCCGCTACTTTGAGCTACTTTGCATCAAGGGGATGCTCCATGGGAGGTACATGGGCATTCCCAATCAACCACCCATGGGTTTTGATGCAAATCCCTATCTACTATTATTTGTAGACCGAGATATCTGCCTAAACCTTACACCTCCTTGGGGCAGACGTAACGAGTAGAAATATTTTAATTTCTCCTTATTGTTCTAACTTTGCCTGTGTGCTGCATTGTACAGCACACGCACACAATGGGAAAAGTATCAAAGGATATAATTTGTGCTGAAAGAGTCCCCTTTCCTATGCTTTGAAGAAAGCACACCCCCTTGGCGCATGGCAGTCAAAAGTGCTGGGGAAGAGAAAAATGTGCCATATCTTAGTAAGTATGCCACATTTTTCTCTCTCCCTTTGACACAAGACAGCACAGTAAATTTGTTTGCTATGCTTCCTTTTGTTAAATATTAGTACATTTGGGCCTGCAAGTATCATCTGCTTTTCGACAGCATTCCACAACTGCGCCAGACATGTGTAGCAATGCCTTCTCTTAGTCTGTCATTTGTTTCCATTCCATCACCTCTCCGCTGCTGCCTTTTGTCCTTGCCCGTTTATATCAGTTTTCTTTTCTCCCTCCGGGCGACACTTCACCCTACATAAGTCACCATGACATGACAACAGCCGACATGCTGTAGAGTTGTAATGCTTTAGTCCAATGGGCTTTTTATCATGGAAAAGCATTGCGTCTTGCGGATTCTCTTGTCCGTTTAGACTAGAGTGATGCGTATATATTGACAATATAAAGGTAGTATATTTGAAAGAAGAAAAAAAAGATTAAATTTCCCTCCAATTAAAAAATTCTGGAAATGTGCCTACTGAATGACCAACAGTAATCTGTGAAATACAACATCATGTCGAACGCTACCCTTAGTTTCAGAACAATATGTTAAATACAGCGGTGATGCCCTGCAGCAGTAATAGCATTATTGAGTCATTACGCTGAATTGCAAGGATTTGCAGAGGAGCTGAGTAATAACAAGCCGTGATGGTAGAGCCCAGGTTTGCACGATCGTCCCCGGCCCAAATGTAAATGGTACTTGTTCCCACATTGGTTCATTTTGCTGGCATTGGAGGTGAGCTGGGAGACCGAATCGGTGCAGAAGCAAGAGTGCTATTGGCCCTAGTGAAGGGAAGAAAAATTGGCCCATGCGCCCTAGTTGAATACTAAAATGCAATAATAAATAATACTTCGGGTTCAATGGGCCCAGGCGCCACTGCACCTGCTGCACCATTGATACCTACGCCCCTGGACCAAAGTGATATCCTGGTCTTTCTTAAACAAAAAACCGAGAAAGGAGAAGAGAAAATCAAAATATTCAAGGTAGTTACAATCGTAATATCAGAAGTGACCATAGTGAAGTTAGGTCCCTCATCTGGCAATGAGAGACCTGGAAAACATGGTCTGTGGGGTACCGTCTCCCCCTTCTGTCCTGGCACCAGGTCGACATGTCGTCCTGTACGAATATCTCAGCACCCTATTACTATTCAGTGATATAGGATTTGACACCCTTGTCTGGGGTCTGGCAGGTTTCATTTGGCGCAGGGTCCACCTCAGGTCGCTTCCTCACCTGTGAGCTGAGATGCACTATTCTGGACCTTTGCCGTCAGGGGATCATTGCCATCAGTGAATCTCACTTCTAAAGGTTCAAAGAATACTCATGGTTCAAGGCCAGTTGTTATGCACGTCGTCACAGCAGGCCCAGTACTAGATGGTGGGCCAGTCCCCCCCAAGATAACCCCGTGGCCCACCCAAGGCTTATTCACAAGCAGAAAACCATCCTCTGTTCTTTTTCTTAATGGAAAAATCACACAGGCCTGCAGGCTCACAAACCCTAATTGTGCAATTTTCATCCATAACACCAATGCAGTGGGCAAAGGTCACACCTCGTTAGTACAATTTTAACACCGAAATACAGAAATAGGCAACTGAAAGGTGACCAGTCAACCTTTGAGAAGGGCCTTCCAAATGCAGCAATACATGTTGCTGTGCTTTTAGTAACTTTCAATCCGTTTGAGCTGAAAACAATATTTTGTTTTGCTAAAATCTGCAAATTATGCAGCAGGTGATGGATTATGTGACAAATGTGGCATATCCATAATTACGCAGAATAGACTACAGCCTCGGAAGCGCATAATTCCAGTGGACCCACTTATGGTTCTGCATTAAGCAAAAATACACTGATAATGGCTAAGTTTTGACTCTTATTAAGTGAAAAGACTTGTCAAGTTTCACTAATACAACACAGATACAGAATTGGAAGGAGCAGTGCAAGTGCCTATTATACAAAGAAAAGCAATGGCAACAATTCCATGGCAGCACTGGCGACGTGTTCATGCTGTCCTGCTGTCTCAATCTCCCAAGGTGCTTGTCGAAGGCAGAGCTCGCTAATATAATTAGAAGGAAATTAAAGAACAGACACCCCACGTTGGGGCACAGGTGACTGTGCGTTTATTCTAGCCTAACAAATTATCTCATTTTATCACATGGGTGGGGAATGGATTATAGTCGGGGCCACTGGAATTATGCAATTCTGAGAATACAGTGTCTGATGCGTAATTATGGATTCGCCACTTTTGCCAGATAATCTATCACCTGCTGCATAATTTGCATATTTTAACAGAAAGCCACCTTAAATAGATCAAAAGTCACTAAAAACACAGTGACACGTTCCTGCACAGTGGAAAGCAAAGAAGATGGTGTAAGAGGTGGTTGAAGCAGGATGAAAAACTAGTCTGAGGAAGTAGGATGGATGGAGCAGGTTACTTATGAGCAAAATGAGTGATGCGAGTAGAGGGATGGGTAAGCATGTACTGAGTTGGGTGCAATAAGAGGTGAGCAGAGGGAGTAGAATACAGAAGAGTGAAGGCAGAGGATGATGCTTGTGAAGGATGGGGATGATGAGAGAGGAATCTGGTCACATAGGAGGGTCATGAGCAAATGATAAGTGGTGGGGGAGGGGCCAGAGACTGAAGGAAAGGGGTAGAACAAGAAGGAGGATTGACTGATCGACAGGCAATGTGATGGGTAAAGAGGAGGTGATGGTAATGGAAGAGACGGGTGAGAGACAGGAGAATGGGAAAGAAGAGGAAGCATACCACTCACTATTTAGGAGCGACAGTTCAATTTTGAGGCACACATATGAGCTTTATGTTTCATCTTTGTTCCCCTTAAGATACATTCTGCCTCAAAAGACCAACAACAAAAGAGTGGTTGAGAAACTAGCCATCAATTTATAAGCCCAGTCGTTAAGCTCGGAGAAGTTCTCTTGGCACAGTGGGCAGATAGGGGTAGAAACAGACCCACATTTGATGTCTGGTTTGGTTTTGTTGCTCAGGTTGCCACCTTTGATTGCTCTTCCCATTGTTGCTTCGCTTACCTAGTTAAAATAGTCATAACACCAGGTCTTTGTAGAACTCATGTGTGCTCATGAGTATGCACTATGTAATCCGAGCCTCAGTGCTTCCACTGTTTAGAATGTGGAGAGCTACCATTGAAGTGCCAGGCTCGATTACACCCCCCCATGCAACCGCACATGCACACCCGTCATTCCTTTACATACACAAAATCATTATTCCATAGGCAGCAGTAGTGAAGGTGAGGCTGACAGAAGAGGGTGAGGTAGATAGAGATAAGGGTGAGGTGGAGAGAGGGGAAGGTGAAGCAGAGAGGTAGGAGGGTAGTAGGGTGGAGGCTGAGGCAGGAGGGAATATAGTGACAAAAAAAGAGAATGTCGAAGGGGAGAGAAGGAGGGCAAGTTGAAAAGACGGAGGAGAGTGAGCAAGAGTGAAAGGAGGGTGAGGAAAAGGGAAAAGGGTGAGGAAGAGAGAAGGGTGAGGTGGAAAGAGAAGAGTGAAGTGGAGTGAGAGTAGGTTGGCACACAGTGAGAGGATGGCGAGGTCAGGAGAGAGTTAAGTAGGATAAGATGGATAGCAGGGAGGGTGAGGTGAGAGAAATATAAAGGTGAAGTGGAGAAAGAGAAGGGCACTCAGGGAAACAGGTGGTTATGGTGGAGAGAGAGTGGAAAGAGGTGATGAGAGGAGAGTGAGATAGGAAGTAGAGGGTGAGGTGAGTGGGACAGCAGGTTGTAGTGGAGAAAAGGGAGGGTGAAGTCGGGAGAGAGGCGGGTGAGACATAGAGAAAGGAGGGTGAGATGGAGAGAGCAGAAAAGATCAAACCCCTAGGCTTAAGTCTCTAGAAATACACAGATAAAGCTAGAGACAGACCCCACAGTAGCTATGGTATGCAGCTCACAACCATCAGGTATGCCAAGACCCAGCTCTTAAACACCTGGAAGACTCTGGACAATCCCACTGATCTTTATGGCTTTCCCATTCTTCTTCATGGCCCTCCCAGATCCCAAATTCTGAAGCCTGGCTTGCATCACAGGAGCCTTAACACCATCTTCCTTCCAGAGGTGGTTGAGGCAGAGTTTAACATAAAAAGGTCTTGCTATCCCTTCCCAAATTCATGATGACCTGGATTGCTCTGTCATTTCCTCCTCAGAATACATGCATTCTTTGCAAGTTTATGAAGAAACATTGAGGGCCATTGTTGCAGTGAGGTTAGGCAGTCAACTCTGGTACAAAAGAGAAACTTATGAATATGCAGTGAAGATTTTGCCAGTAACAAGGAATCAGGCCACTGGCAAACAAATTCTGGGAGTATCAGAAAATTAAATGCAGCTTTCCTCAAGGGTCCAAAAGCTTACGAGAGGACTCCCACACCTCATCAGAGAGGAAGGAGAGTTGATACTCACAGGTGAAAAGGTCCTTTAATTCCTCGTGGTTAAAAGGCAGCTATCTTTACTACTTGTAACGCAGACACAAAAGGGTACCCCTCAGGTACCAGGTAGTCCTCCAGCGGTTGGTAGTCCGTAGTGGTCACTAGTGTAGCCCTGGGAGTAGGAACATTCTCAGGGGTTGGTGGAGTATGGCCCTTTGCCCTCAATTTGGAGTTGAACCCTGAAGGAACACTGGTGATGTCATAGAGTCATGAAAATATCTTTTTGTTGGCCTCAGGGAATGAGGTCGCTGTGACTGCTGGATCTCGGTGGTGGAACAGTCCATGTCCCCAGACCAGTACTTCAAATGTCTGGTCTGTTAAGTCAGGAATGTCCATAGTGTGGAGCATACCTACACAGTGGCCATGATCACGCTCACCTTGAGGAGGTGGTTGCCCAGAGGAGGGTAACTTTTTGACTAAGTCCACATACAGATTGCAACATAGGCAGTGAGAGAGAAGAGAGGGAAATACGGAGGCATGTTTGGGCATTGAGGTTTCCCCGCAGAGAATCTCAGAGGTTACTGACCCTGAGATTAGGGCTCAAGGACCCAGGAGGGGAGTAAGGGGAAGTAGGCAGATATGATCTGCCATTGTGAAACCAGTGGGTGTGGGGTAATCTACAGTATCCTGGGTGATTCTGAGAGTTGCATTGGTGGTGCCACTCCTAACCTTGTGGTGATGCCTGTGCATAGGCTGAACGACAGGCAAAATGAGACTTGCACTATGCAGATCCCTCTAGGGCACAGATAGAGGGTACCATACTTAAGGGTTTCTTCCATATGCCAACTGAGAATGTCCTGAACTGACAGGTAAGTGGCCAGCAGTAGGGCACAGACCCTGATATGAAGAGCTAGTCTCAGTCTGTGGGCACTGAGATGCTGGAAGTGAAGGTAGAAGAGCAGTGTTTGCAGCAAGATGCTGAAGACCCCAAGGCTGAAAGCACCAAAAAACCTTAGTGGTTACAGGAGTGTACTTAAGCGGACAGCATAAGTACAAGAGTAATTTCCCAAATTGGAGAGGTGTAAGGAATTGCCTGCATGACCATCAGGGTAGACATCTGGCCCCATGCAGGCTAACTAGCTTTTGGGTGGATGCACTGGGCCCTAGTTCTCAGAGTGGAAGAGAGTTGTGTGCCAGGAGTAGTCACCTAAGGGACTGACCCCTAAGTGAGTAAACCAATATAAGCTGTCAGTCCTGCTGCCACTGCAGTTTTTGAGCCTCATGACTGCGTGGGGATTTCAAAATCCTGTCACAGGCCTGAAAATGTGTCCTGGGGTACAGCATCTCACTCAGTGCAGAAGGTGAGGACACCCTCTGTAACTCCTCCTGCAGGATGCTCGTGTGTACCCAGTGGTGACAGGGGAAGAAGGCGTTATAGGCACTATGCGTAGCTCTAACTCAAAGAACCTAGCCGTGAGACGTGTGGTTTGACCTGGAACCTCGCCAGAAAGACCCCAGGAATTTGTAGGTAATTTTAGCCCCACCCCAATAGGATTGAAAGTAGGTTTACCCCCAGACACTAAATTTGCGATTAGCCTATGCATGAATGGACAGTTGTCAATTTTAACTTAACTGCTCAGGTACAATCACGGACCAGGATTATCCTACTGGTTGTGTAGTCTGCAGATAAGCGGCTCGGTACTCCGTGTGTTTAGTTAGGTGTGGTAATAGTCAGACACATGGGTATTAGGATGTCAGGAGGTAACATTGGATGGATTATTTTTTGTTCTGTCATCGACGTATTGAAGCCTACAAGAGAGTTTTTATCTTGGAGGGAAATGTGTACAATGCTTTAAATGGAAAAAAATAAGTGCAGGTACTCACCAAATTGAGATGTGGGCTAGGGGGCGGGGTTGGGGGGGGGCAGGGCTATGGGGGTGGAGCTACGGATAGTGCTAAGGGACCGGGCCAGAGGCACACGTTTAATTTGATTGAGATTTAATTGGTGTGCAGATCTGCACACTGCAGACAACACTCACTCATACAAGAACACACACAGAGACATAGAAGCACTCGTGCATGCAGATATGGTATTTAGTTCATGTGCACCCACAATAAACTGTGCTAAAAGCAACAATTACCTGGAACGAGCGGATGAACGTGAAGGGCTGGCCATTAATTAAAATCATTGATAAAACCTCATGACCGAATGCAACTCTTCATTTAAGATTTTTTTAATTGGTGCTTTATGTTAGAAATTGTTTCAAAGGCACTAAGAAAAAGTTCACTAACATTTATTTTCTGTCATAAATATTTTACTTTTAATTGAATGTAAACCCCTTCTTAAATTGTTTCCAGTGTAATAGCACCTTGGGCCTCACAAGCATTGGGGAAGTGCTATAGAAATCAAACATACATAACACAATATCACTAACTTTCTTGTTCAATTACATTTTAAAGGAAAGGTATGTATATTATTTCTCCTTTTTATAAGTTAAGCTCCGACAAGGGAGGGCTGCAGTGTGTTTATCAGTAGGGAGAGGGGCGAGATGAAAATTGGGCCTTTCATCTGTCCCCCACCAAGGGGGATATTCTCAAGAACGGGCGATAATTATCGCCAACCTAGGTTAACGCAATTTTACATAACGCCGTCTATCACGGGAAAATAACGCCGTGTTAACGGCGCATTCTCAACACGCCGGCAACAGGCGATAGTGTCCCGATAACGCGTCAAATGTCCGCGTTAAAATTACCGGGACGCCGATAAAAAAGGAAACCTGAACGTGAAAAAAGTGGCGATGGGCCCAACAGCGATAAAAACATCAGCGATAAGCAGCGCCAGGCTTGCTATTCCCACGTCAGGCGGGAAAAATAACCATAAAAGCTGCAAAAAACAAAAAAACTAAAACAAAACCCAAACAACTGAGAAGCACCATGGAGCAAGCTGGAGCAACTACAGAGGCCAACCAAAACCCCACAAACCCCCCGGAGGACCAGCCAGGGACCTCGGGGAAGAAGAAGGGCAAGGAGAAGAAGAAGAGGAACCCGCGATTCAGTCCGCAGGAAAACAAGATCCTGATTACAGAGGTGATAGAACACCACCAACAACTGTTCATCACCTCCAGTGTGTCATTGGCAACTAAAAATGCAATATGGCAGTCCATCTTGGCCAAGGTGAATGCAGTCGGAGTGAAGAGAAGGGATGTGGACGACTGCAAGAAGCGCTGGAATGATGTGAAGCGCAAAACCAAGCTGAAACTCGCTAACAACCGGAAAGCAGCAATGCAGACTGGAGGTGGGAGTCCAGTGCCACAGCAGGAGCTGGATGAAATGGAGGAAATGGTGTCCACAGTCATCAGTGGGGAGACGGTGGCAGGAGTTGGGGGCCCGGACACTGCTCAACATGACCTGACCCAACAGCAACAGGGTGAGTAACGACCAGGGACTGGGGGGACGGGGGGAGATGGGCACAATGGCACACATGCACAATTAAGTATAGCACAGTGCACACCCACAATGACTCTGGATCATGTCCCTGATCTCCTTGGCATACTGCAGCACACATAGAAACAGCAAGTAGGCCCCCGTCGACAATGTGCACAGAAGGGGCCCTCCCCACACATCACTAATCTCACAACAAACCCATGCACATGTGCTGAACCCAGCAAAGCTGTGGGTCCGTGAGCCACACTGACAATGCAAGTGACACTGCATGACGATTAGCATGGCTGCAGTCCAATTATCATGACATGGTGCACGTCACGACACTAAGGTGGCTGAGTGTGGACCACATCCGTAAAGAAGCAGGTCATACTCTGACACATCCATGTGCACAAACAACCCCTGACGTCAACAAGACATCTGCAGACAAACCATGCCCAAGAGTCCCAAATCCCACCAAGAGCCCAATTTACCCAAGTCTGCAACATCTCAGCACTGTATAAGCACAGAAGTGAAAGGCACACTGCCTGAAAGGGATAAGGGCCAGCAAAATCAGACCCGAAGGGGCAAATCACCCACAATGCAGCACACACACAAGATGCAGAGCACCCCAACATTGACAACAATCAGATCTGCAGGGGCGACTCTCCCACAATGCAGCACACACACATAAGAATCAGAGCACATCAACATAGACAACAATGTGGTACAAACTGCAACACTTTCACAACAGAACAGAGGACACAACTGCTGCCGCTTGTGTGTAGAAACTGGCCAATCACATTTGGCATAGCAGGAAACTGTGAGATGATAATGTACAAGTACAACCCCACATCCCTGATGGTGTAGAAATGTCCACTGTCCCGCATCAAATAGGCATCTCCTCCCAAACAGTCACAATGTACATTGTCATGCAGTCTGTTTGTAAACTTGTCCAATGTGTGAACATACATGGAACACACTGTTAAACTGCATCTCCCTTTACATTGCAGAGGGAGAATCAATACCTCCTGCAGAGCAGACCATACATCTCTTCACTGATGATGAAGAGGACCTCCACACCATCGACACCAACGCCCTCCAACAGCTCATGGACACCCTCAGCACCCCACCCCAGGAGCAGGGCAGCCCAGCTGCATCGAGGAGACCCCACCCCTGCACAGACCACACAGCAGGAAGCACCCACCACCACGGCTGTCTCACAGGACCCCCACAACCAACACATGGCATTCCAACACCGTGTGTTAGAGGGCCAGAAGGAGATGGCTGATCAGGTGCGGGTGGGGTTCGACCTCATGGCAGCCAAACTAGTTGCCATACGTAGGTGTCCAAGTCCCATCAGGGACCACTTACAGTCCCTAACGGACACCCACAGTCCGCTCCATGCTCTCCAACAAGCCATGGCTGACATCGCTGGAGTCATGACTCTGAGACAAGAACAACTGTCTAGTCAGAGTGGCTCCAGCGATGTCAGCCGGGAGTTGGGACACATGCGGAGGATCATGGAGAACATGGAGCGGATGCAGGCGGAAAGAATGGCTGCCACGGCTGCACACCAGCGAGATGTAGCTGGGATCTTCCATGCCCTGCAGATCCTCATCATGGCATTGCTGCCACAAGGCCTGGTGCAGATGAATGCTGCTGCTTCTACTCCATCCACATCTCCGCCCCCTGATGTGTCAGTGCCTCACAGTGCGGCTGACAATCCACCTCCGGCCCCTGATGTGTCACTGCCACACAGTGTGGCAGACATTCCACCTCCGGCCCCTGATGTGTCAGTGCCACACAGTGCTGCAGACAAAACACCACCACCCACATGTGAGGCGCATCACAATTCAGAGGATGATGATGTGGATGATTCTGCCTTTGTGGTAAGAAGGAAGCGGTAGCATTCATCTCCGCCATATGGCCTGTTTCAGCTTGGTTCTGCCCTCTGCATCATGCCCTGGAATAACACCTTCCACTGTCCCCCGATACACTCTGCGACACTCACCTTGGCCCTCGACATGGACTGCCATATTTGGTTTGGTTACCAATGACACAGCAATCAGACTGCGGACTGAACTCTTTCTCTTCCGCTGAACTTGTCAATCCCTAAAGGACTCTGGCTGGCCCTCCACGGGGCAACAATGTAAAGTGGGGTTTGCATGGCCATGTACTGGTCCAGCTTCAACACTCCACCGAATACCATTAAAACATTCTAATTCACACAGATGTGTCATGTCTATGATCAAGCAAGTATGAAAGTATGGATGAATGTATGGACAGTGATTCCAAAAAAAGGTACTCCCTGGGAACTGATATCAATGCGCATGTTTGACCGTGACCCAGATAGGCAGTGAGATGACTGGGAATGTGTGAACTAGCTGTGACCTCATTGCTCCTAAACGACCAATTTCGCAATTTTCCCAACTTAGCCCCACGTCAATGTAGGAAATAGGGCTGTGTGTAAAAAAGCCAAAGTCAAAGTTATGTGGATGCCACAGCTCGGAGCAATGATTTGTTTGAGTGTGCAGCGGTTGGACTCCTGGGATGGTCTGTGCGTAAGTGTGAATGTCATTCCATGCAAGAGAACTGCAAGCAAGGACTTCTGTGTGTGGGTTGTGTATACGTTGTTCTTTGGTTAGCGCGGTGCGTAGTGTGTGAGTCATCATCAGCTGCTATGGTATCTCTCAGGGTGTGCCGGGCGCATGCAATTCCAAGGTCGGAGGTGCAGATGTGCTACCGCCTTCTAGTTCAGACAAAGGAGCTTTCATCCCTAATGTGAGTTTGTCATCTGCTTGCATTCTGGAAATGTGATGTGGATTTTTGGGGGGGGGGGATGCCACTGCTTCGCCTTCCGGCACGGTGGAACCCTTACCAGCCATGTACTTGCCCTCACGGTCAATTTTGCATGCTCTGATGTAGCAGTGGTGTTTTTCTGCAGTCTGACAGTGATGGGTACAGGTAGCTGTGAGGAGGCGCATGACTTATCACCTTGCACCTATTAGCTGACACTGTTCACTACTATTGATGGATGACGTCCGTGTACACCTGTGACCTGTACATGGCACATATGTCCAGGGGACACCTTGGTGGGTTCCACGCAAGGTATTCCTGCTGGCTTTTGGCTGGTGTGCATCTCCCATGTTGCTGAGGTGTTCACTGTGCCCCCATCCCCCTTACGTCCATGTTGCTCATGTTGTGGGACTTGAGTCACAGGGTGCATCTCTGCATCAGGGTGGTTCATATTTGACCCCAAATGACACCCGCAATTTCATATTTGACCCCAAATGACACCCGCAATTTCATATTTGACCCCGAAAGACACCCGAAATGTCATATTTGACCCCAAATGACACCCTGTTGTCTTTTTTTGAACACCAATGACAGCCTTCATGTCATGTTTTTGTACACATGTGATACGCTGATGAGTGGGATTACGTACTACATTTGACACCCTGAAATGGCATTCAGAATACGTGACACCCTGAACAGCCTCTCTGTACATAGGTGACATACCCACCATCTATTTGATATTTGTGAGATTGTTAGCACTTAATGTTGCACTTACACTTGTCAGAGTGATGTGCTAATGCAGAGGACTGACATGCACACAGGGAATGTGTGTTGCAATGAATTTATTTGCACATCCTGTTCATGTGGTCATTTTGTACTGTTCCATGATTGCTAAGGACAGTCACAATGTGACGTGCTCATGCGAAGAAATTGTTAATGATTGTGTTCCTTCGGGCTATTCCTACTGCAGCTGTAGTGGGGTGTGGTCCACCTGCCTCATCTTCCTCATCATCGTCCGGTGCATCTGGCACTTGGATCCATGGGGCATTGGTGCGTACACATATGTTGGGCAATACACAACATGCAATGATCATCTTGCACACTATTTCTGGGCTGTACAGGAGTCTTCCACCTGTGATGTCCAGGCACCTGAAACATGATTTTAACACGCCAAATGTGCGCTCAACAATGCCCCTGGTGCGTTTGTGGCCCACATTGTACTGCCTCTGGGCCGGGGTGTTCGGGGCTTGGAGGGGTGTCATCATCCACGGGCAGAGTGCATATCCTTGATCACCTGTGAGAGGTAAGTGAGATTAGTGTAAATTGATGGTTCTGCATGCTGTGTTGGCAGACTTACTAGTTTTGTGGTGTGTGATTTGTGTGACTTTGGGATTCATGTTTGCTATGTATTGCTTCCGGCAAATGTGCGGGATCAATGTGTATTACGTAGCCTCACAGCTGCTCCTCCCTCCCCCCGAGCCTATTTACTTGTGTGCGCTGTGCGGTTGCATCACTTGCACTCCTATGGCACACCATTGTCATGCCTGTCTGCGCATGTCTGCAAGCCTGACAACAACACTGTAATGTTGGCCGTTGAAGGTGGGCGGCCACGTGTGTGTAGGCCTGTGGTAAGGATAGGGCGGACACAGATGTGGAGTTCAGGCCTGGCTGATTGAGGCTAGGCCTTTGGCTTATGCTGCGGCAATGAAGATACACACACAACAGTTGGCATGTATGAGCCAAGACCCCGAGCGGTCTTGCGCTCCTTTATTTATCTTTCGGGCGAGCCCGGCCTCCGGGTGCATGCTACATTGCAACATTGTTGAGTAAGGGCTTGGGTGGCGCTGACACTACAACAGACACACGCCATAGTTACTTTTGTGGCCAGCCCGGAACTGAACCACGCCCAGAGCCCCGGGCCATTTCTTCACACTTCTCACACGCCTACGCATGGGCCGTCGACGCGGTGCTGGGATGTCGTGAGCTTTGGAGTACATCTCCAGATGTTCCACCCAGGCTTTCCATCGGCCTGCCTGGGACGGGGGTGGCCCCGTGACTGTGAAGGGCTCCAGGGGCTTTACCGAGGACATGCTGTTGGCTGCTGGAGGTGGACTTGTGGGGTAGCCCCATGGGACGGTGACTTGTGGTGCACAGAGGTAGTGGCACCTGAGGCACTGCGTCGGGCACGGGCCTACTGCCACGTGGCGATGACTTGCGGTGCACTGAGGTAGGCCCACCTGAAGAGCTGAGCGGGTGTGCAGCCTGGGATGATGCAGTAGGCCTGGGGGACGGACTGGAATGGATTTGTCTGAGACCTGCTGGACCGCAGCATAGGCTGGAGGGAGCAGTCAGCACACACAGAACTCCGCGGTGCGGTGCCGCAGGGTGTGCTGGGGGCCTGTTGCACGGAAGCCAGCGATCGGCTGAGGAGGCTGCCAAGCTCGCGGGCCTCGGGCTTGAAAATTGCACCGGCACGTGGTGGGCCCTCTTGGAGACACGCCGGTGGCGGCAGGTGAGCAGTGAGGCCTGGGTGCGCAGGGGCGGGCAATCACCGCTGGGCGCTGGACGGGTCTGGGGCCCAGCGGGCTGGGGTGCAGCAGGCGCACAGGATCGCGCAGGCACCACCGGTCATGGCGGCGGCCTCGTGGCAGGGTGAGGGGCGCCGCCCTGGCAGACACGCCCCTGCAGGTGATGACGAGTTGTGCGCCGGGTGGCGTGTGGCGTAGCCACCTCGTCGCCGGTGTAAATTTGGCCGTGGAAGGTGGTCGGCCACGTGTGTGTAGGCCTATGGTCCGGATATGGCGAACACAGAGACACACGCAGTAGTTACTTTGGTGGCCATCCCGGAGGTGAACCACGCCCAGAGTCCCGGGCTATTTATTCACACTCCTACGCTGGACTGGCGTACACCGGCCCAGCCCACTACGCTTACGCTTACAGGGGGGGCGACATAGCTACATGTCCAAGGTCTTCCCCACTGCATGAGGTAACATGGTTGCGTCCACTGTCCACAACACTACAAACACCAGCAGTATATGTCCACATGGACATGTCTGTGCTCTGCATACTCAAGACTGTCCAGCACATCACCGCCACACTTGGCATTGTGTACATTCTTATTCATGGGTCACTTGCCTCCTTCGCACATTCTTGGTTCCCACCTCTCCCCACATTCTGCAATTGAATGGCAGAGGGGCTATGCCTTTGTGGATGGTTTTTCTACATGTCTGTCCCCTGTTACCACAGTTACTTGTGTTGTCGTGTCTGGTAGGTGGGCATGTTGGTTGGCATGTTGTATGTGATTTTGTTACGTGTGCATTCCCACAGTTGTGAGTTGTATGATTGTGGAGTTGAGGTGTGTGTGGTGTGTTCCGTTGGTACTTACCAACGAGCAGTGCATTTCCATAGGTGCCATCCTGAAAGCGCTGGTTGATGATGGACTGTCGGAAGATGTAGGAATCATGCACACTGCCTGGGAAGTTGGCGACGACATTGGTGGACAGTCCCCGGTGATCCACTATTGCCTGCACATTGATGGAATGCGTGTGCTTTCTGTTGCGGTAATTGTGTGCAGTGTCGGCAGGGGGCACAAGTAGGACATGTGTGCAGTCAATTGCCTCCAACACGTGCGGAAAGCCAGCTATGGCGTAGACGCCTTGCTTGGTCTCCAGCTGTTCCTGCGCAGTGTGGGGGAAGTGAAGGTGCTGGGGTATCAAGCTGATGATGGCATCCAAGACAGGTGTGAGGAACTTTGATAGGGCTGGCTGTGAGACTCCTCCGACTCTGGCAGTTGTTGGGTGGAAGGTACCAGAGGCCAACAAGTGCAGCACAGCCAGCAGCTTTGTCTGCAGAGGGATGTTGGTTGTCCGCTGTGTTGGCACCGTCAGCCTGTGGGCAATGTGGGTCAGGATGCGGAGGATGGTTGTTCTTTTGAGCCTGTAGTGGGCAATGACATCCTCTGGCGTTAAGTCTCTGAGGCTGATGCGTTTTCGGAAGGTCTGCTGTCTTGTTCTGCGCTGCCTCGGTGGCAGTCCGGTGGGGGTGGTCCTGGGGGTGGGAGTGGTCCTGGGGGTGGTGGCGGTGGCGGTGGGTGTTGTGGCCCTTTTGGGTCTCCAAGCTGCATGATTAGTAGCTCCATGGCATCTGTTGGTCTTCAGATGTGGCTCTGGGCTGGGCTCCCTTTATACTGCAGGTTTTCGTCCTACTTAAGACCAGAAAAAAGCAGGTCTTAAGTCCATGCTGCTAACGTGCCTTATCGCCTGTTTTTGGACCGCATCGCCGTTCTGGCTGGTCGTTGAGAATATCGCGAAGTGGTGTTATCGTGAGTTTTTGCACGGGAACGCCTACTCTGCATATGATTAGCGTTAGTTGTCGCTGTCAGCCTTGGCGATGGTTTTAGTGGCAGCTATCGCAGGTAAACTGACGATGTCGGCTGTTAGTGCAGGCCTGTGAATAGGGCGATAAATCTATCGCCACTTTCGTGGCGGTAAAGTGCCGCTAATTCGGCGATGTGTCCTTGAGAATATGCCCCCAAGTCTTTTACGCCTTGCAAATGGGTTGAAGAGAGCTCGACTGCAGGGGGCACAAGAAGAAATTTTAAAATAAAAAAACAGAGCTTCCTCCACTTTTCGTAGGTGTTTGGATGGCCAAAAAAGCACAATAGCCCAGCGTGCAGGTCTGCTGAAAGAATCCCCTGTATCCAGGAGGCTGCAGCAGCCTGGGTTAGAGAGCTCGATGGGGGGAGGGGCGTTGCTCAATTAGCAGATGGTAAGGGGAGATTAGCACTCGAGTGCTTCACAAAAACGGACCGACTCGTCAGCTGTGTGTCACGCTTCTTTTTTTAAATGCCAAATTGCACTGAGTTGGCTTGCTGCCCTATCAGTACCAGTACTCTCTTTGGACAAGAAGAAGTTCCGGTACTCAAGCGCAGAAAATTTTAAAGTGCCGGTACTCAGTACCGGTGAGTACCGGCCCATTTAAAGCACTGCATGTGTAGGAAACCCATCTTTTCATCTTGTTTAGACTGGAATGCTTTTGTTTGAGGATCTGAATAGCTGGAAATTTTAAAACAGGCCCTAACTGCAAGTTCCTTTTCCTTAAAACATATCACTAAGCCATTTTAATTGGCATGTTTGACATGTTTATGTCTTCCAAAAAGTCCATACAAATAGTGCAAGCTGCCTCAAAGTCAAAACCCACGAGTAAGTCTGTAGCAAGCTTTTTCAAATCACATTGACATTGACTCACATTGTGAGCAACACCTATCACCATAAGGCATAAAGCATAAGGCATAAAAGTGCAAAAGGAAAACAGTTTTTTTGCACTTTGAAATGTAAATTTAAAGCCAGCAGTCATTATGCCTTGTAAATGTTAGGCCCAGCTGAACAGTACGTAACTCTAAAATGTACAACGTGGCACATACAAATTTACAATCGGTAACATGAGTTTAAGTGCTGCTCACAAGTGAGATTACACACTTTTAAACTGCACAGTTTCAAAGGCCTTGTTATCTCTGCTTTTGATTTCGAGAAATGTTGGAACGTCTTTTGGAATGTAAGGAATTAAGAAAAAGGACAATTATTGACCAACATCGATTATTATTTTATAAGTGCAAGGGCGACTTTTATAAAGTTGTCATTTGATTGACAATGAAAATTAGTGTAAAGTGGTCGTGTTAGTATCCTCCTTTTCGCTGAGCTCCCCTCTAACCCAACCGTACTGAGTTTCAGGAATGAGTTTCTTTCAAGCCTGCTCCCTTTCCCGAAAAGAGGAATCACGTCCTCCCTGCTGCGCTATCACTTTTCCAAAACAAAGAAAAGGGAATTTTGGCTCTGGTTAGAGCTCTGCTTAGATCAATGTCTGCCTGCCTGTCACTTCCTTCTGTCTTAGCTAACTCCTGTCAAAGGAAAGTTGACACTGATCAACCAGGAGCCCCAAAAATGACCACCTACCTCTCCATTGCCCTTCTGTTTTGATTGTTAGGAATCAACAGAACCCACAAAATAAAATCTTTTGATTGGATGAATTCTCAAAAAGTGTCAGTAGCCATTCCCTTGAGATGGGAAAATTAAGACATGCCTAGAAGATGTGTTTTTGCTTTGTTCCTGGAAGGATAAAAGGAGGTTGGCTATTGGAGGAGCAAGGAAAGGGTGAGAGAAACACACAGAAAGCTCAGTTCCACAATTTGAAAAACTGTGAAACAAGTTTTATGAATTGAAAAGCACATTAGTAACAGAGGAGAATGTGCCCAAATCCTAACATACTTTGTTTAGGAAGATTCACCAATCATTGTTGGGTTAACCATGTATAAACTGTTACCTCTAACGTCAAGGAAGGCATAGAAGAAAAGATGACCTAAATGGTAGAATATCTGGCTGGCTGCAGAAAGGCCTGTGGGCCGCCTGACTCCAGCTTTTCCCTCAATAACTGGACCTGAAAAGACCATTTGAGGACCTGGGAAACTTGCCTTTCATCAGTCCACAACACTAAGACATAACAAGGTCCAGGTCACCCTGCTGCTGGGGGAAGATTTGAAGGTGCAACAAATAGAAGGAATCCCATTTACCTAGAGCAGAAGCTAGAAACAGTCTGGTGGAAATATTATGCAGATATAGCTAAAATGGCTGATCAGGGGTAGTTGAGAAAATAAACACATATGGCAAAAATAGGTAAACATTTATATGCAGAGAAAAATCTAAATTCCTGGAATCAGCCAGAATACTATTTAAAGTATGGAAGACCTTAACAACTCCTTCTGCACTGGCCATGGTGTGGCCCTCAAACGTGGAACTAGTGGACACTCAGGTCATGTATTTGTAAAATAAACTGCAGAAGATAGGGAAGACAGACTCAATTAAGTAATTCTGTAACCTTCTACTCTTCTGGTTTGGAGTCCATGCCCGGGATCAACAGTGGTATTTGGAGAATTTTCCCTGCTCTTGACAACTGACTTAGCTGACCTTTTATGCTTTAGCAAGCTATCAGGCTCTTGTACCGACCCATGCCCAAGAAAATAATTAGGTAAGATAAAAAAGGTTATGAGGCCTGTTGCTTCATAATTTGAAGTTTTTTCAGAAAAGCACAGGTCCCATCAAAGCTTAGGTTAGCTATTATAAGACCTCTTTTAACGAAGCCAACACTTAAATCGAGTGACCCTGCCAGTGTCTGGCCCATATCACTTTTACGACTTTCAGCCAAATTGTTACAAAGAGCTTCTGCAAGACCCTTGGCAGGAGTTTGTAGATAACCTCAAGTGGTTATATTAGTTTTAAACAGGTTTTCAATCACGCCATCATATGGGGACTGTGGTGATGACGGAACTTGACAATCTGTGGCGAATCTTGGATGACAACTCATTGGAGCCCTGATTTTGTTACACCAACTGCACCATTGATAACACATTCTCCTGAAATACGTTTGAATGGGGGAATTATTTTTAGGTCTTGCATGCAGACAGCTTTAAGCTGTCTGTTGTTGAGAACCTATTTTACTCAATAACAACACTTAGAGTGGGATTTGAGACTGCCCTTTGCATATTTGCTTGCTTCATATTCAATGGTTTCCTTCTTCATCCTGCATTTTTGCCTCCAAAGGAGCTTAGCTTCTTTACCATCCTTTTAACTGTATAACTGACAGCCTTTCACTGCTAATGTCAAGAAATAACTTTTTTCTCTTTCTTTGAGCACTCCATCATGAGAATGTATGTGTTGTCTTACTCTCTGCACCCATCTGCTGCATTCTACCTCACATCCCTCTCCTCTGTGCTCCATGTGTTGCCCCCCACCCCTCCCAGCTCATCCGTAAAAGCACAGCAACAGGTATATGTTTGACTAAAGAGCAGAATTTATTTGGCTTTCTTTTATCTTGCATGAAAGTCCAGGCCTTGTCAAACAAAGGTAGAATTTAAGACACTGAGGGAGGGACAGGCTGCTGCACTGATTCAGCTTGCATTCGAGGAAGATGGTGTACTAAAGCCAATGCCTCTTCTCCCAGAGGCACACAAATTAGCGCCCCGCACTGTTTCAGAGTGCTAAGTGCCTGGAGCATTTATTACAGTTCCGAGTCATATGGAAAGGGAATGGCAAGTATTTTTCTTTAAATTCTGGAACTTTCTCAGATAGCTATTACATTCTTTTAAGTACTTGCAACTAGTCCTCTAGGATTTTTATAAATTATGTCACATTCAATTAGCTATTTAAATTCCGTTCAAAGTTTCCGGTGTGAAATTTGAAAAATAAACCATATTGTTTAAAGTTATTGAACATATTGAATTCAGTGAATGCTCAGTTACGAGATTCCTTAAAATATGTGTTTGCTTTTACTACAGTACTTTGAATTTGTTTTGCTTTTACTTTGTTAGCAATGATTTGCAAACAAGTATTGGCAAAGCCAATAGCTTAGCACTCGCATTATAAAAGTGGGACCAATTGGCTTTGCCAATGCTCACTTGTCTAATAGCCACCATGCAGTGAAACTGGGCTCATTTACTTGTCTGGCTAAGCCAGTCCCGTGGTGTGTCCAACAGGATTCCACTTTATCTACTTTGCTGCTCAAGTTATGGCTAATACAACTGTCAAATCTACTACATAGATCAGGACTGGCTTTCTGCATGTTTGCAGGTGACATCCAGATTGTGTTTGGCTCAATAATGAAGAGGAATTCCCATTAATTTCACGCATGGGAGCATTGAACACAGTGTGGTGGTGGATAAATGGCATCCGCCCGAAAGTGACTTCCACTAAAGCTGAGATTTTCCTCAATATGTGTTTCAGCCTTTGGTGGAATCTTGGCCTTTGGCCTACCTCTATGGGTCATTTCCTGCACCTTCAGACATAGTTAGAAATCCGTATCTTAAATGATGCAGATGTCTCCCTGATTCCTCTATTATTAGTTGTCTCTAAATTTGTTCTTATCATCTTAGGATACTGAAAAATGTTGCTGTCTTTTTAGATCCTGGCACAGAATATAATGGTGATAATGTATAAGCACACTCTTGTCCTGACTGTTATATTTTCGTCCATCAAGGAATACCTGATAAAGTCAAGACTAAAATGCATTCCTAAATCTGCAATTTGCGCTGCCTTGTATTACTCTAGATTCAGCAAGCCATGCAGGGCTACGCAAGGTGGCCTTGCGTAGCTTGATAAATCTCACGTAGTTTTTGCATTGCCCTTACACCTCCTTGCGTGGCGCAAGTGCAATACAAAACCTTGATAAATATGCCCCTGCGTTCGATGTGCAGTAAGTTGTAAATCTCATGTACCAAGGGAAACAGAATAGTTCCAAATGGAAGTTTGCCCTTATAATGGTTGATTACCACTCCAAGTGATTGGAGATGAGTGGGAGCACAAATGTTTCTCCCTGCCCATGCTTTGGCAGGCAGGGTAACACAGAATTGCTCCTATTCGGCCAGAGAAGAAAAAAAGCTGCCCCCGTTAGTCAGTGCAAACTATGTTGTAACACAGATTTGCGGATCCTCTGTGGATCTGTAGTACTGCTTAAAAAACATATGTTTTTCGACCCAGGAGGGTGTCCCCCCTGGCACCTCCCACCAGGCCTAGGAGGTGAGGGTATCCCTACCCTGCCCCATACATGTTTCTTTCATATTTTCTCAGAACAGGGGACTGAGTCATCGACTCCTAAAATAGTGGTAGCAACATCTTTGTTGATGTTGTGACAGCCAATCAGATCTTACCTTTTGATCTGTCGGGTCTGCGGATCCTCCACGGCGTAAAATATACATATATTTTGAACCTTTATTTCTCCAAAAACACTGGCTTTACACCAAATCACAAAAAGCACTGTTTCTGGATCAAGATCTAACTTTCTGCCCAATTGTGTAATTCTGTTCAGCCACTTTGGCTGTAGCTGTGTCTAAATTGCCTATGGAAAATTGCATGGGGAAAATGCATTTCGGGGCTCCCCTTTTTTATCCCCTGCTTGACGGTTCACCTCAAAACTTTCCAGGAAAAAGCTGAGGTGGATGAGACTTTTGTTTGGGATGTTTTGTGAACATTCTTTACACTACAACAAAGTTATCAGAAAGCCAGAAAATGTATTTCCAATGGAAACATTTTCCTAAAAATATCTACCCAGGCGACTGTCACTGGGTAAAATATCTATCTATCTATCCATCTATCTATCCATCTATCTATCCATCTATCTATCCATCTATCTATCCATCTATCTATCTATCTATCTATTCATTCACTGAAAAAAACAAGGTTACAGGAACGTTATAGTTAGGCTTACATTTCGCTTGTACAAAACCAGAGAAATTCAGCAGTTATAGTTAGCTGAGTTAACTATAATGTACGCCCCGCAATGCACTGCTTATGACCTCACATATTAGATCACTCTGGACATGGTCAGTGACATCAATGATGACATCTCAAATGACATCACTGATGGCATCATCCAGTGAGTAAGTTTTTTCTAAGAGTTTATCATTGTTAAACATATATAATAAGCTACTACAAAAGTTAAATTAGTATTCTAGGTGTACAACTAATGAGTGATACTATTTCTAACATATATTATATGAGTTTGTGTGACTGTGTGTACCTGTGTGTGAGTGTGTGTCAGTGGCTGTATAGATGTGTGAGAGGGTGTGTCAGTGGCTTTTTGTGTTTATAAGTTGGTGTGTAAGTAGCTGTGTGGGTGAGTGAGTGGCTGTGTGAGTGGCTGTATTAGTGAGTTAGTGGGTTTGTCAATGGCTGTATGGGTGAGTGAGTGGCTGTGTGAGTGGCCGTTGGGGTAGATGAGTGGGTGTAGGGGTGAAGTATGGGTGAGTGAGTGGGTGTCTGAATGGCTGTATGAGTGAGTGGGTGTATAAGTGGCTGTGTTGAGTGAGTGGCTGTTTGAGAAGGTGTTTGGTTAAGTGAATTGGTGTGTGAGTGGCTGTATTGGAGAGTGTTTCTCTGTGAGAATGGCTATGGGTTAGTAAGTGGATGTGGGAGTGCTTATATGTATGTGTGAATGGGTTTGTAAGTACTAGTGTGGGTGTGGGTGTGAGTGTGCCTGAGTGCTTGTATGGGTGAGTGAATGGCTGTGTTGAGATGCTGTATGGGTGAGTGGGTGGGTGTGTGAGTGGCTGTATAGGTGAATAAGTGGGGTGTGAGTAGTTGTATGGGTGAGTGTGTGGCTCTGTGAGTGGCTGTATAGATGAGTGACAGGTTGTATAAGTAGCTTTATGGGTGAGTGAGTGGCTGTGTGAGTAGCTGTTTGAGTGAGTGAGGGGTGTGTGAGTGTCTGTATAGGTGAGAGAGTGGGTGTGTCAGTGGCTCTATGGTTGAGTGAGTGGTTGTGTGAGTACTTGAATGGGTCTGTGAATGAGTATGTGAGTGGTGTGGGTGTGTGAGTACGTGTATGAGAGGTTGTATGGCAGTGTGAATGGGCATATGAGTGGTTGTGTGGATAATGTAATCTGTGATGTCATCAGTAATGTCCCTGACCATGACATTAGTGATGTAATATGTGAGGTCATATGCAGTGCATTGCGGGGGCGTAAGTTATAGTTCGCTCAGGTAACTATAACTGCTGAATTTCTCTGGTTTTGTACAAGTGAAATGTGAGCCTAACTATAACGTCCCTGCAACCTTTGCTTTTTCAATGAATTTCGACAGTTTTTTAAATTCTATTTCCTAACTAGAACGTCCCTGTAACCTTTAGTTTTTTGAGCGAATTTCAACGTTTTTTAAAATGTTATTTCCTAACTGTAACCTGAAACTTTTGAGAGTAGGTGTGTGAGTGGCTGTGTAGGTAGGTAGTGGGTGTGTGAGTCTCTGACTGGGTGCGTGAGTGTCTGAGTGGGTCTGTGAGTGGTTGTGTGAGTCTCAGAGTGGGTCTGTGAGTGGGTCCGTAAGTGTCTTAGTGGGTTTGGGAGTGGGTGCGTGAGTCTCTGAGTGGGTTTGGGAGTGGGTGCGTGAGTCTCTGAATAGATCTGTGAGTGGGTGCATGAGTCTCTGAGTGGGACTGTGTCTGAGTGGGTGGATGAGTGTCTGAGAGGGTCTGTGAGAGCGTGCGAGAGTCTCTGAGTGAAACTGTGAGTGGGTGGATGAGTGACTGAGTGGGTCTGTGAGTGGGTATGTGAGTCTCTGAGTGGGTCAGTGAGTGGGTGCATGAGTCTGTGAGTGTGTGTGTGTCTCTGAGTGGGCCTGTGAGTGTGTGTGAGAGACTCTCAGCAGTTCTGTTCATTCTGCTTGTTATTCTGCCTCTTGCTGCTCATTTCTGACCTCTATTCTGTCTCTTTCTGCTCGTTTATGACCTCTATTCTGCCTCTTGCTGTGCGTTTCTCATTTTTATTTTGCCTCTTTCTGCTCATTGCTGACCTTTATTCTGCCTCTTTGTGCTCATTTCTGACCTTGATTCTGCCTCTTTCTGCTAGTTTCTCATCTTTATCTTGCCTGTTTCTGCTTGTTGCTGACCTTTATTCTACCTCTCTCTGCCACTTTCTTACCTTTATTTTGCCTCTTTCTGCTAGTTTCTGACCTTTATACTACTTCTTTCTGCTCGTTTCTGACCTTTATTCTGCCTCTTTCTGTTCATTGCTGACCTTTATTTTGCCTCTTTCTGCTCGTTTCTAACCTTTATTTTGCCTCTTTCTGCTCGTTTCTGACCTTTATACCACTTCTTTCTGTTGTTTCAAACCTTTATTTTGCTTCTTTTCTGTTCATTGCTGACCTTTATTTTGCCTCTTTCTGCTCATTGCTGACCTTTATTTTGTCTCTTTCTGCTCATTTCTCACCTTTATTTTGCCTCTTTCGACTCCTTCCTCACCTTTATTTTGCCTCTTGCTGCTCGTTTCTGTCCTTTATTTTTCTTCTTGTCCACTAGGATTGCAGGGGAGCCTCAAGGCCCCCACGGTCCCAGCCGGCTCCCCGCCTCTTGCGCGAGCTGGCATTGCTCCTGCATGGAGGGAGCTGCTAGAAAGGCAGCTCCTCCGTGCAGGAGCAATCGTTTCATCTCTTTCCCTGTCCGCATCTCTGCGGACAGGGAAGGAGACAAAACCTCGTCTTCCAGCGGGCGGGAGCACTTTGACGGCTCCTGCCCACTGGAACCAGAGTGTTTGCTTTGGCGGGAGCCGTCGCTGCTTCTGCCAAGCTAAAGCGAACAGCTATGTCCCGGGGGTGGGTACCCCTTTACTTTTAAGGGTCAGCCCTGGGGAGGTGGTGGGCCCTATGGCCTTATGTGGCCAGGGAGGGGGGCCGTTGGCCCCTATTCCATTTCTTTAAATAAATGTTTGGCCCCAGAGAGGTGGTGGACCCCGGGTCCTGGGTGGGGCCTGTGGGGCCCCCCATTATGTGTTTTTTAGCCAGGGAGGTGGTGGTCCCCAGGACTCAATGAGCCTCAGGAGTGGGGCCCCGTGTGCCTCCCTTCTTTTAAAAAAAAATGCCCCCAGGACCTGGCCCACCCTGGGGCTGTATTCAAAACAAGCTTGGGAGCCCACACTTTTTTTTCTGCGGATTCGCTGCTCCGTTGCGTTTTCACAGCAACATTTTTTTAAAATGTTCTTTTAGGCCCTGTCAGGGTCCCTTTGTGACACCATGACCAGAGAAAAGGGGTCAATGCACTCCTACCCTGCCCCCTTTTCTTTTTTTAACATTTTTCCTTGAACTTGGCTGAAGCCAAGTCCCAAGATAGCTGCCAACACTTCCTGGTTGAAGTGTTGGCAGCCAATCAGATCTCAGCACGAGATCGGGAGGGTTCGCGAAGGGTCTCCGCCTCTAGATATCCTAATTTGGTTTTCTTTTAATATCTCAAAAACTACTGAACAGATTTACACCAAATAACAAAAAGCACTTTTTCTGGACCAAGAGCAACCTTTTTGCCAAATTTGGTGTAATTCCGTCCAGCGGTTAGGGCTGTAATCGTGTTCAAAATCCCTATGGAAATTAACATGGGAAACGCACTTTTGTTGACACCCCCTTTTTCTCAGCCCCTGCTAGACAAATCACCCCAAAACTTTGCATGCACAACCAGAATACCCGGTGCACTTTTTTTGGGGAAAATTTGGTGAAGATTCGTCAAACGGCAACAAAGATATAGGCAAGTCAAAAACGCTTTTCCTATGGAAACATGGTCCTTATTATAACTACCTACTGACGACCGCCAGTAGGTAATATATATATCAAAACAATACCATTTCGGGCTAAGAGTGCTGCATAAATTATGCAAAAATGAAGTGATGAATTCTGGGTAGTTCCCAAGTTTAGGTGGAGAACTGCTCCTATATAGAGTACCCTTGAACACCAGCGACACTCTGAATCTGCTCACCTCAAATATCTGTTTTTCTAGCAAACTTTTTAAGCATAGGATTAGCACAGTGCCATCCATGCCGAGCTGTAAAATGACAAAAGCCTTTTACCACTCCAGGAACAGTATTACAGCTTTGGATTGGTAAAATACCATCCATGCTAACCTGAAATGTATAAAAGCAACCCCTGACACTTGTTTCACTGTAATTACAGCTCTTCAGAGAAGCTTAGTTTTGTCCAGACACAAGGGAACATCCAGTATAAGTAAATAAACACCCTTTCAGGCTTAGAGTGCCACATTGAAATTGGTTCAGTAGTTTTTAATTGTTATTGGACAAAAACTTAGTGATATATTAGGCCGCAATATGGTGCAGTAATTTTGTGCTATACTGCGGTAGGTGGCAATGACAAAACATGGTATTATTGGTTAATAAAAGGCCTTACAAAATAGAAAGTCAGCCATTATGTTTTTTTGACTGATTTGGTAATCCATAGGGACGAAATGAGGCACATTAGCAAAATTTGTATAGGTAGGAAGTATTCATTTTTTTACATGGTTTTTAAAACGTTTATGGACTTCTGCAGTACTTCCTCAAAATTATCTAGGAAGTACTGCGGTACCTATTGAAATATAAATATATTAATATACGACAAAAGTCACTGTGCGACACGCCACTATACTCCACCGTACGCCACGCCACTGTACTCTCCAACATGCCACTTCCCTCTATGACACGCCACTCCACTCCACTCTACGACACTCCACTCTACTCTATGACACTCCACTCTACGTAACTCCATGCCGCTTCACTCTATGACACTCTACACCACTCCACTGTACAACATACCACTCCACTGTATGACATGCCAGTCCACTCTATGGGATGCCACTCTACTCAACCACATGCCAGTTCACTCTACGCCACTCACACTATCCCACTCTAAGAAACTCTACGACACACCACGCCACTCTACACTATGGCACGCCACTCCACGCTACTCCACTCTACAACACTCTACTCCACTTTATGCCTCACCACTCTATGCCACTCTTCTCCACTCTTCAACACTTTACGACACACCACTCCACCCTACGACATGCCACTGTACTCTACGCCACTCCACACCACTCCACTCCACTCTACAGTACAACATGCCACTCCATTTTGCAGTACCCATTGAAATCTAAAAAAACTATTTATATATCACAGAAGACAATCTACAACACGCCACTCCCCTCCACTCTACGATATGCCACTCCACTCTATAACATGCCACGTCACTGTATGACACGCCACTCCACTTTACAACACTCCACTTCTTTCTACAACACTCTACAACACACCGCTCCACTCTACCACCAGCGACTCCACTCTATGACATGTCAGTTCACTCAACGCCATTCCACTCTGCGCACTTGCACTCTAAGACACTCTATGACATGCCACTGTATGACACGCCACTACACTCTACTCTACGACCCACTACTCCACTTTGTGCCACTACACTCTACAACACTCTACGACACTCCACTCCACTCTACAACACGACACTCCACTTTACAACATTCCACTCCACTCTGACACTCCATGCCACTCCACTCTACGACATGCCACTCCACTCTGAGATCCCACTCTGACACACCACTCCACTCTACGACATGCCACTCCACTCTACACCACTCCACTCAATGCCCCTCCACTCTAAAACACTCTATGACACTCCACTGGATGACATGCCACTCCACTCTACGCCACTCCACTCTACAACACTCTACACCACTCTATGCCCCTCCACTCAACGCCACTCTACTCCTATCTATGGCACTCTATGACACACTACTCCATTCTATGACATGCCACTCCACTCTATGCCTGTCCACTCTATGGCAGTTCACTCTACGCCACTCCACTCTACACCTCCACATTCTAACACACTCTATGGCATACCACTCTCTGACACACCATTCCACTCTACTCAACGGCATGCCACTCCACTCTGCAACACTCCACTCTGCAACACTCTACTCTTCTCTATGCCCCTCCACTCTGTGCCAATCTACTCCACTTTTCAAAATTCTATGACACGCCACTCCACCCCACTCTATGACACGCCACTTCACTCTACGACACGTCACTCCACTCTACAACAGTCCACTTCACTGTACAACACTCCACATCATGTACGACACGCCACTCCACTGTACAACATCACACTCCACTCTACGACATGCCACTCCACTCCATGACATTCCAGTCCACACTATGCCACTCCACTCTACGAGATGTCACTCCACAGTAACACATGGTACTCCACTCTACGACACTACACTCCACTCCACTCCACTCCATGATATGCCACTCCACTCTGCGATACCTATTAAAATCTAAAAAAAAAATGTATATATGGCAAAAGACACTTTACGACACGTCACTCCACTCTACGATAAGCCAGTCCACTCTAAGACAATCCACTTCACTCTACGACACACACCACTCCACTCTACAACACTCCACTTCACTCTAAGACACTCCATGCCACTGTATGACATGCTACTCCACTGAACGACACAACACTGTACTCTATGACATGCCACACCACTCTTTGACATGCCACTCCACTCTGACACGCCAGTCCACTCTTCCCCACTCCACTCCATTCCCTTCCACTCTATGATGCTCCACTTCACTCTGACATGCTACTCCACTCTAGGAAACACCACACCACTCTACAACAGGGCACTCCACTCTACGACAGGGCACTCCACTCTACGACACACCACTCCACTCCACTCTCTCAATCAATCAAGGATTTGTAGAGTGTGGTAAATCACCCCTGAGGGTTTCAAGGCACTGGAGAGTATGTTGCTTGTTGTTATACTGTTCATTCATACAGCTAGGTCTTGAGTCCCTTCCTGGAGCAATGAAGTGGCCATGAGGTGCAAGGGGAGGCTATTCCAAGCCTTGGCCGCCAGGTGCAGAAGGAGCATCCTCCGCTGTTGCTACCGTGGATCTGGGGGGTGTTAGTGATGAAAAGAGTGGCGGATTGCAGGTGTCTGGTCGGTTGATGGAAGGTCATGCGTTTGTTGATGTATGCTGGTCCTTCATCGTGCAGGGCCTTGTATGCGTGGGTCTGCATCTTGAACTGGCATCTCTTTAGAATCGGGAGCCAGTGAAGTGTCTTGAGGTGTGGTGTGATGTGGGTCCATTTGGGAATGTCAAGGATGAGTCTTACAGCTGCGTTCCGTACGGTCTGTAGTCTTTTCTGGAGGTGTGTGGTGATTCCTATTAGAGTATGTTCCCATAGTCCAGTCTGCTGGTGATGAGGGCTTGTGTGACGGTCCTTCTGGTGTTGACTGGGAGCCATCTGAAGATCTTGCAGAGCATGCGTAAGATGTAGAAGCAGGTGGATGAGATTGTGTTTACTTGATTCTTCATGGAGAGCTTACTGTCTAGTATGATGCTGAGGTTGTGGGCGTGGTCTGTTGGGGTGAAGGGTGTGTTGAGCTCAGCGGGCCACCAGGTTTTGTTGCATGGTGAGGTGTTGTTCCTGAAGATGAGGACTTCCGTCTTCTCTGTGTTGAGCTTGAGACAGTTGTCCTTCATCCATGCTACTACATTCACCATGCATATGTAGAAGTTGGCTCTGGTGGTGGAGGGGTCTTCTAACAGTGAGAGGATGAGCTGGATATCGTTAGCGTAGGATATGATGTTGAGCCCGAGCGATCTGGTGATGTTGGTCAGGTGGGTCATGTACGTGTTGAAAAGGGTGGGGCTCAGAGATGATTTTTGGGGGACGCTGTAGATGTTCTTGGGTTCAGAGGTATAGGGTGGGAGACGGATTCTCTGGGTTCTTCCGGTTAAGTATGAGTTGATCCATTTGAGGGCATCTCCCTGGATTCCGATGTGGTGGAATCTGTTGATCAGGATGTGGTGGGAGACGGTGTCAAATGCGGCTGACAGGTCCAGGAGGATGAGGGCTTCTGTTTTTTCACAGTCGCGCAGGAACATGATATCGTCAGTGTCTGCAATCAGGGCTGTTTCAGTGCTGTGGTTGGCATGGAATCCAGATTGAGAGGGTTCCAGGAGGTTGTTGCGTTCTAGGTGTGCGGTGAGTTACTGGTTAATGGCCTTCTTGAAAACCTTAGCTGGTAATAGGAGCAGGGAGAAGGGCCTGTAGTTCTTTGGTTTTGCTGGATCGGTGGAGGGTTTCTTCAGGAGGGGCCTCACTTTGGGGTGTTTCTAGTCCACAGGGAAGAAGGCTGAAGTGATGTAGGTGTTTATGATGATATTGAGTTTGTCACTAATCGACTTGCTTCCGAGGTTAAAAATGTGAGGGCATGGGTCTGTGGGTGCTCCCGAGTGCACATAGTCCATGATGGAGATTGTGGCAGGAGTTGTGAGGGGGTCCCAGTGGGTGAGCATGTGTTTGTGCTTGGTGTTCGATGGTGTGAGCAGGTTGATGCTGTCGGAGGCGGAGGGTTAAGGGTTTGAGGTTTTTATAGATGACTGAGATCTTGTTGTGGAAAAAGTCCACCAATGTGTCACAAAGTTCTGGGGAAGGGGTGATGTCGTTCTCAGCAGCTGCGGGGTTGGAGAACTCCTTCATGATGGTGAAGAGCTCCTTGCAGCCGTTCATTCTGGTTTCTAGGTGGTCTGCTAGGTTATTCTTCTTTGTTTCTTTCAGGAGGCTGTGATACTGGTTTAGTGCGGTCTTGAAGGTGGTGTGGTCTCCTTTCTCTTTGCTGGTGTGCCATTACCTCTCCATTTGACGGCACACACATTTGGTGGCTTTCAGCTCCACAGTGAACCAACTGGCTCTTTTGGCAGGTCTTTTGGCTTTGGCTGGCTGGCTTGGTTGGGGCGATAGTGTCAGCGCAATCTGTGATCCATTGGGCGAAGTTCTTTGCAGCCTGTTCTGGGTTGGATGTGGTGTGTGGGAAGAGGGCTTTAAGGGCATTGTTCCACTGGTCTACTGATATCTCTTTCCAGTTTCTGCATGTGGGGTTGGTGGGAGGGGTGCCCGTGCTGATGGGTCCAGAGATGGTGAAGTGGAAGCTGTAGAGGTTGTACTTGACCCTGTCCCTGGACGTGAAGATGGGGTTGAGTGTGTGTCCTGAGATGTGGGTAGGGTCGGTAACAAGTTGCTTGAGGCCCATGTTGCCGATGCTTTCCAGTAGGTCTGTTGTGTTAGTGTCGTTCGGGTCGTCGAGGTAGCAGTTGAGGTCTCCTAGGAAGATGTAGTGCTCAGAATCAATGCGAGTGGGGCAATGAGGTCCAGGATGGCGTTGCAGAAGCTGGGGCGTGGTACTGGTGGGTACCTTTTCCATCCGTGTTAAGTTGGAAGATAAGGTGTTCCATTATAGGGATCGGGTCGTCCGAGGAGGTCGTGCACGGGATGGTGTCCATGTCGATGATGGCAATTCCACCTCTGTGTTTGTTGATTTGGTCCTGGTGCGTAATCTTGTAGCCTTCGGGGGTGGCAATGGCAATGTCCGGCATGGAGACAGGGTTTAGCCAGGTCTCTGTGAGGAAAAGGACTTCTTGGGCAAGGGATGAGATCGTGCCCCAGCTCTCCGTGGTGTGTTTGCCGAGGGATTGTACGTTGAGTAGGATGCACTGAAGTCGCATCTTGGCGATCTTGGTCGGCTTGGGAGATGCAGTTGTGTTTGGGGCTTCTCTGACATTGCTGGTTGCTTCAGTGCTGCAGGTAAAGTGGCAATGCATGCAGGTGAATGGCCCTCTGATGGTGCTTGGGGTCGCATGGCAACAGTGGTTCTTGTTATTAGTGTGTCCAGGGTCCAAGACTCAGAGGTCTGCAGCGGTGTAGCTGTGCAGGATGAGAGGGTGTCGTGTAGTTCCTATATATAACCTATACAGAATCTGCGCGTTCGGATAACATGTACTGTGGGCTTGGTGGCAGACTGACTCTGAGCACCCCCACCGAAAATGTTAGCCTGTTTGCATTAGCTAGCTCACAGTGCCACTAGTGCCTCCTCTTATCTGGGAGAGAATAGTTTCTGGCAACCTTAGAACATGACAACCCTGATCCCTCAGGATCGTGGAAACAATGTACTACCTTTCGCTCAGTCACTCGTGCTCACTTATTCGGTCTCAGAGAATTACACAGAAGAAGCAGTCGGGCGTTTTACAATAAGTATTTATTGCACAGTTGTTCTTATAGTGTAAAGTAGATGTGCTGCAATAATTGTTAGACAGTAGCAGATATATATAATCAGCAGTATAGTGAAAATAAATGGATAGTATAGTTCTACCATTTTGCAATAATCATAAATGCATACATGGATATAAAATGCATGATAAAAGAAAGTGCGTACTCCTACAATGCCTATCTAGATGTACCTAAGTGTACCTAGCATGTGAGTAGGAGTGAAGCCAAGAATCCCTCTAGGATTTAGTCTAACCCCATTACCTGAAGAGAGAGAGAGTGTGTGGGACCCCGTCCTGGTCTAAAGTTGGACACCCCGCAAGGGATGTGTTAGACCACTGTCAGCTGGAGCGTCTGCATGCAGGAGCCTCAGCGTCTCTGGTCAGTGTGTCAGCCTGGAAGTCTCGGTTCCCTCTGCCTAACACTAGCAAGATGTGCTGTATTTATGCAGAAGGTATCTAGGACTCCTTTGCCCCTTGTCCCATGTATTAGCCATTGTTGGATTACCAGGGCCTATGTTAGGGTACCTAAATGAAACATACCACCCACTCTTCTTCCGAACAGTCAAAAATGATATAATGCTAGCGAACTATTCCCTCTATTTGGTAGTAGCGCATTAAAACCATCAGAGAGTTTTGTAAAAACATTATCTCAAAATCATTTTTAAAAACAGTCTATGAGGAGAATAAAACATTTTACTTCGAAAATTAGTTATTGGAATTTGTCACTCAAGCCGAAGTCCTAATTGAGTTCGTTTATATAAGTCGAACTTCTACAAGCGCCAGAAGGCCATGCTTTCTCAGCGAAAAAAGTGTCAATTTCAGGAAATGTTCCAAATTTAGTCGAGTTTTGAAACCAAAAAGAGAAAAAGAAAAACTGAGGGCCATATGTATCAAACTCTGTATTTGCGATTCTCAAAATGCGATTTTTTGCGAATCGCATTTTGAGAATCGCAAAATCGGATGTATGAAAAAGTTCGCAAATATTTTGCGAATCGCCATAATTCGCAGATTAATTCTGCGAACCCCCATTTTGCGATTCCTTAATTGCGAATTCGCAAATAAGGATTCGCAAAATGGAGAGTCTGCCATTCAGGTGCAGCTTGATGACATCACAACCAGGAAGTGTGACTGCACAGCTGCACCTGATTGCCAGAAGCTCAATCTGAGGCTGGGAGGAGAGTGAAAGAGCACTGCACTGCCATCCAGGGAGGTGAAATGGAGCCCCAGCAGCAGGAGAAGGAGAAGGAGGAGGCAGCAAGGAAGAGAAAACAAAAATTTAGTGAGAGGGAGCAGGAAGTGCTGATAGAGGAGATGGCAGTCAGCCATGAGCTCCTCTTTGGCAAGAAGTCCCTGCGCGTGCCTGAGGCAAGGAAGAGGAAAATATGGGATGCAATACAGGAGAAGGTCAATGCCATCGGCGTAACCCACCGCACAGTGGAGGAGCTGCGCAAGCGGTGGTATGACATGCGCCTCAGATCCAAAGAGAAGGTGGCAAACAGGTTGGCAGAGGCAAATAAGACTGGAGGTGGACCATCCCATGCTACAGATTCCACGCCACATGAGGAGTTGGTGGAGTCCACCTTGCAACCAGAGAGTGTCAGTGGAGTGGCAGACCTGGACAGCTCCGACCCACCCACCACCAGACAAGGTAAGATGCATGCTATCTGTCCCCTTCCACTCCACCATAGCACCTACACAGTTAGGACCCCCCAGTAACCAAACAGTTTTGCAACTCCAGTACATGTTGTTGTGTACCCCTGAAATGCATCATGGGAGATGTAGTCAAATGCACCAAACAGTGTAGTAATGAGACAGGTAGTAACAGTGACAGTGAGTCATGGGACGCAAAAATCATGTAGACAGTACGTAGGTGATGCAAACACAAAGTAGATTTATTCTCTGACAAAAGGTGATTCAGGATACTAAAGAAAATGTCTGTGTATTCTGTCTTCACAGCATCACCAGTAAGGCAGGAGGACAGTGCAGGGGCTGAGGAGGCAGATGACGATGATGAGCAGGCAGGGGATGAGGAGCAGGAGGTACAGACCCCTGAAATACCGGTAGTACGACGAAAGCGCAACATTGTGCCACCACTACCTCAGATGGAGGCACACCAATATGACAGTGGAGAAGAATCCCAGGCAGTCCAGGGCCAGCGTGCAGTCCCTCACAGGCAACAGTCCCCTGAACACCAGAGTGAAGGAGGAGGGCACAGGCGCAGGGCACGGCCGTCAACCAGTGCTGGTGGTGAGGATCAGCAGTCCGTGTTCGCCGGGCTCGAGGGCACCATGGTGAAGGTACAGCGCCTGCAAGCCAAATCAATGCGGTCAATGCAGCGTCAGTTTGCCTTACTAAACCATCACATGAGCGACATGAGGGATGGGATGAGGGAAATGACAGGTGCAATACGAGAACTGTGTGCCGTGCAGAGGAGAGCCAACGCCCGCATGGACACATACAGCAAGGCGGTCAACCGCCTGTGCACTGTCACGTCCCTGCTGTCTCGTCGGTGCATCAGCATGCAGGTGGAAATGGCACATAACAGCCAGGATGTGGCCAAGATATTGGTGCAGGTGACACATGCCGTGGAACTGATGCAAGCGGCTGGCACAGGTGGGACAGGACCCCTGGGCACAGGGGACAGTGAGGATCAATCAAGCAGGAGCAGCATAACCCCACCAGTACCTGAGAACAGACGGCGGAGCGGGAGGCAGGGGAGAACACATAATGACCCGGGGGAGAGCAGTGCAACAGGCCGTGCATGCAGGAGATGAGGTGGCATCAGTGAAGCATGGCAATGAGTGAGGAAACACATTGCTGGGGACTGAAGTGTGTAGGACATCTTTGCACTGTGACTCAAACATTTGCAACTATGAATGGCACACATTAGGTGTGCGTCAGGCTGTGTGACAAATATGTTCCTGCACTACAAGGAATAAAAAAACAGTTGTGCACCAATACATTGCATTGTGTCATTATTGCTCACCTAGAAATAGTTGCGCGTGATCTCCTGGCGCCTCTGGCGTCCGGCAGCCGCCCCAACACCACCTGCTGGTCCTGCACGGGGAGCTGGTCCCTCCTCATCCGATGAATCAGAGTCGCTCAGCTCCACTGGGGTGCCCTTCCTGGTTGCTATGTTGTTGAGCATAGCACATGCCACCACTATCTTGCAGCAGGTCTGCGGGCTGTACTGGAGGGCACCTCCGCTTTTGTGAATGCACCGAAATCGGCTCTTCAGGATGCCAAAGGTTCTTTCAATCACACCGCGGGTCGACTTGTGGGCGTTGTTATATCGACGCTCCGCAGCAGTGGCTGGATTTAAATAGGGTGTCAGGATGAAATCCCTCACTGCGTGTGCGCTGTCCCCTGCAGGGTGGGAAAAAAAGGGTTACACACTGTCATCCCAGTTCAGACCTTAACTGTATGTGTGAATGTTAGCCATGTAATTACCTAGCAAGTAGCCCTCTCCAAACTCCCCAGCCGAGAGGCGACGGTGTAGCCCACTGTGGCGGAATATAAAGGAATCATGGGTGCTCCCTGGATATTTCGCCACCAAGTCCGTGATGACATGGGCAGCATTACAAACTACCTGGATATTCAGGGAGTGATAACATTTCCTGTTCCTGTAAACCTATTCTGTCTGGGATGGGGGTGAGAGGGCGACATGGGTCCCATCAATGCAGCCGATGACATGGGGGAATTGGGCTATCTGATAGAACCCCTGCTTAGTATGGTTGAGTGCCAGCTGCGTGTTCGGGAACTGGATGTGGTGATGCATCCTCAGCATCATGGCATCCAGGAACGCATGGAAAAAACGCGACAGGCTACTCTGTGTCACCCCTCCTGCTGCTGCTATCACCCCCTGGAAACTCCCAGACGCCAGCAAATGCAGTGAGCACAGGACCTGCACATGGGTGGGGACGGTGCGTGTCCTGCGTGTGGGGTGCTCCAGCATGGGCTTTAGCTCCTCTATGAGGTGAAGGATGCTGTCTGGGTGCAGCCTGTATTTCTCATGTATCTCCTCCTCTGTTTGCATGAACAGGGTGATGCGTGCCCTGTAGATCCTCTCCTGCCGTCTTCTTCCCTGGGCAGCAGCTCTGATCCTCAGCCTCCTAGCAATGACGTAAAGCGCAGCCATTGTGAAAACCCCTGTGGCATTCTGGGCCAGTTTATATAGGTTGCACCTGGTTACCACCTGCTCTGAGTTGGTGGTAATTGCGAGGTGCAAAATAGCGAATTTCGCTGATTAGCAATTTGCGATTTTTTCATTCATGTCATAGCGAATTTCGCTATTTGCGATTACGTTATTTGCGAAAATCGCAAAATTCGTGACGCATTTTGCGAATTCGCAAGGAAATTCGCAGATTCGGCCTCGCAAATTTTTGCTAATCGCTATTTTAGCGATTAGCAATTTTGCACTGCGTATCTGTTTCATACATTGTGGGACTCACTTTTGCGATCGCAAACACTGGATTTTTGCGAATCGCAGTGTTTGCGATCGCAAAAGTGCTTGATACATATGGCCCTTAGGGCCATATGTATCAAAGTTAGGTTTTGCGATTCTCAAATAGCGAATTTTAGAGAAACGCTATTTGAGAATCGCAAAATGAGATGTATGTAGGATTAGCAAAAAATTTTGCGAATCCTACATATTCCTTAATTGCGAATCGCAAAGTGCGATTCGCAATTAAGGAAACCCTCCCCATTCATTTCTAAGCCCATAGGAATGAATGGGAAGACATTCTCAATTTGCGATTGGCAATTAGAGAATCGCAAATTGAGAATGCAATTTCAAGGTTGCAAGGGTGTCAAAAGGACACCCTGTTGCACCCCTGAAATAAGCATGGGTGCACATGTGGCGCACATACATGCTCCTAAGGGCATGTATGTGCGCCACATTGCACTTTGAAAAATGCAAAAAGTGCATTTTCAAAGAAATGCAAATTGCCACCAACTTGAAGTTGGTGTTAATTTTGCGATTTCTAAGGCCAAATTGCACTTTTTGGTGCTTTTACATTGCATTTAAGGAATCGCAACTTGCGATTCCTTAAATGCAATCGCAAAATAGGAATCGCAAATTTTGCGATTCCTTATTTTGCGAGGCAGTTTTTCATTAATACATACCACTAAGCCTAATTGCGATCGCAAACGCCGAAATTCGCATAATTTCGGCGTTTGCGATCGCAATTTGGAATGATACATATGGCCCTAAATCTATAATTGGCTCATCGTGTGCTGGGAAAGAATTCAGGGCAATTGGGCTTAGTGGTATGTATTAATGAAAAACTGCCTCGCAAAATAAGGAATCGCAAAATTTGCGATTCCCTATTTTGCGATTGCATTTAAGGAATCGCAAATTGCGATTCCTTAAATGCAATGTAAGAAGCACCAAAAAGTGCAATTTTGCTTATGAATCGCAAATTAACACCAACTTCAAGTTGGTGGCAATTTGTAATTTCTTTGAAAAATGCACTTTTTGTATTTTTCAAAGTGCAATGTGGCGCACATACATGCCCTTAGGGCATGTATGTGCGCCACATGTGCACCCATGCTTATTTCAGGGTGCAACAGGGTGTCCTTGTGACACCCTTGCAACCTTGAAATTGCATTCTCAATTTGCGATTCTCTAATTGCTAATCGCAAATTGAGAATGTCTTCCCATTCATTCCTATGGGCCTCTAGGCCCATAGGAATGAATGGGGAGGGTTTCCTTAATTGCGAATCGCACTTTGCGATTCGCAATTAAGGAATATGTAGGATTCGCAAATTTGTTTGCTAATCCTACATACATCTCGTTTTGCGATTCTCAAATAGCGATTCTCTAAAATTCGCTATTTGAGAATCGCAAAACCTAACTTTGATACATATGGCCCCTAGTGTCCTGGCTGGGAGACGCAACATCGTCGCTGCTTGCCGCTGCGGGGGACGGTCCTTGCAACACCTCGCAGAGTACGTCAATGGAGCACAAATGATATTCAGAGCTGCCAATAGCTGGTGTAGAGGCAGCCGGTGCTGTAGTCAAAACCTGAGTGCTAGTGGAGGAGCTGATGCTCAACCCAGTTGTAAAAGGCACCTGCTGATTCTCGAGGAATGCAGCCCTTAATATGGGAATACGCTGGGGACATTGCCGAGCATGGGCCCTCAGAAGTTCCAGCCTGGTATTCAAGTCCACAGGCGTGTCCGTTGCAAGTGTCAGACAGAGATCCAACACACATTCTTCACTGCAAAACAGGCATCGAAGAACAGGTAAGATGCAGTCCATCCAGACTGGTCTAAACGATAGGAACCAAGAGGCACTCAGTTCCCGTAGGCGAGGTGTGCCCAGATGAAGTACCATGCGCTCACGGTATTTGCGCTCCAGGAGCGCTTTTGCCATCTCGTTGGTAATTGGGCCGTCCATTGCGGAGCAGAAAAATGACAATCAGGATTCCTGCGACAGAAATCAGGATCAGCGGAAGACCTCCAAAAACGCTTCCCAATACGAAGTGTATCAAATTTGGAATAACTCCGAGGATTGTCTAAAAGGTGCTTAGAAATCCTAACCCTATGGTCTTAAATAGGTGTACAATACCACTCGTATCAGACATGTTAAAGATACGACCCACCATATCTGCGAAATGAAAGGGGCAGTTTGTACGTATAAGTGCCTGTATCTCAGTTGAGGTCCTTGCGATTTGAAGATCAAAGGTATCTCGAGCGGACGTTAAGTGTACGGTTTATTGTAAAAGCATGGCTTTCAGTCTGCTCAAAGTATCAAACTGTATAAAGGAAACATTCAACTAAGGCCATAACGGCGCCTCCCTGACTGTACTTGTTGGGGGAAACAATACTTGCATACAGCAAGTGACCCTGGAGTTCACAGTGACCAGATAGGCAATGCCCGGAAGCATCCCACAGCAACCTTGATCGTTCAGCATCAAGTAACTCCCATTCGAGAGCAACTCTAATACTGGTGTAATCACGGCTGCTGGAGTCCTTTTCATGTGGCAGGACAAGTTTGCTATTGAACCATTGCAAGCTCCGTGCAGTGAAATGTCCTGGCACATGAGAGAACTGCTTAAAGCGTTCTTGCAGATTGTACCGCTTAGAAACACTTCTCGATCCCCACTCCGGCATCTGAATCTGTACCGTAATTCCCAATATTCCTTAATGTATTCCTTACCCAATTTTTCATATTTGCCTGCCTGCCTTTGCTCAAGGCAATACTGAAACTGAAAGGTAGTGACCGGTAGAGTTATGCGGCCATGGATTAGCCATTCCGTTGATGGTGATTCCGCTACCGTAAATGGTAATCTATCCTGCTTTTCAATGCGCAACATTGTATATTTTGCTCCCCTTTGTGCCATTTTTACCTGTTTATCTGTTAGATTGTATTCAGAAAACAGAGACGTACTGTTGATAAAACGCCAAGGCACATAGCCTTCACGCAAAGATTGCAGTGTCCAGCTTAACAACATGATAGAACGTAACTGAGATTGCCGTATTGTAATATGGCTAAATCTTGTTCCAGTATGTCTATCGCAGAAGATACAATGTTGCCCTAGGAATATATCCTGGAGGTTAAAGTTGTTAACCCATTATCCACTACTGCTAATGCCTTTTCTAAGTTAATACGGTCTATTTCCCGTATTCTCTCTGTGGCCTCTTGTTGGGATATTTTCCAGTTTTCATTGTAGGCAGCATAAATGCCAGCATATATGAAATGTTTCTGACGGGGTTTCCTGGGGCCTAATAAAAAATCCCTATGATCCATGTCTTGTGTGAGTAAGGTCAAGTGTTGTTTCACTTCTGTGAGTGTTGAGGTTTCTAGCCAATCAAGGCACAACTTCCCAACTCTGTAGGACGTCACTACCCCTGGATGTTCTCTTTGTACATAGCGTGGGTCTGGCCTGTGGATATTGAACCCTTCGGTTATACCCCAGAATCTTTTCTGACATGCGTTTGTGTCTAAGGGCCAAACCACCCATTTTTTCCAATCAGGGTTTGTTCTATTGTACTGTAAAATGTCATCTAGTGTTGCCCCATCTTGTGTAGTTAAATTTTGCCACCCCTCCATCTGTGATGGTGTTGGAAACCGGGGTGTGTTCAGGTCCTTGGTTTTGGCTAGTCCAAGACAGGACGTCTGTTACACATTGTCATTTAGAAATATCATCTGCTGTGGAATGAGGCACGCCTTAAATAGCGCCTCTGTTCCCTGGACATGCCAGTCTCTAGAACCCCAGACTGATTTTAAGTCTATTGTGTCCTTCCATAGGTCAAAACCCTGTTCAGACAATTGGGTGATAAAGGAAGCAGAGTATATCTGTTTGGTGTTCGTTAACATAATTTTCAGTGCCGATGTCGGTGTAACCTTATAATAATATGAGGTCAGGTCAGTGGTGTTAAATCCTGAAAAATATGAAAATTTCTGTGCAAATGTTTGCGAACTACTTTTAGGTGGTGTAGGGCAATGTTCCCACTGGTGGTACTCAAAAACATTTCTAGGATATATAGATTTGTGTAGGAAATGATGACCATAATGTTGATAACAGTACAATGTGTCGTAGTCTGAAGTGCCTTCTAACATTTCATTGTTCGGAAATGCAGCAGTTTTCTCTAAGTCAGACAACATATCATTAACAGTTTCAGAGTCCCAATCATCAGAAAATGTACTGGAGGTAATGATATCACTTAATGAAATTTTAAATACATGAGAAATTTTTAAAAGTTCAGTAGGACCGAATATATATCGAAATCAATCTTATCCCAAACTATACCGTCCGGTATAGGAACTGCTGTAATGTTCACTGATGACAAGTCTCTCTGCGCACGAGGGGACGATTGATGTGGCTTCAGAATCAAATTAACTTTTTGTGCTGCGGAGCTTTGTTGCAGATATCGTCCATTAATAAGCACGCTAAAAGTTATAACTGAGCCTAGCCAGAAAAGAAAAAATAGTATCCCAGTAATTACCAATAGTTCTACCCAAGGCGATACCAGGTAAGTCTTTTTGAGAAAGTTCACAAAGTCTTTAGCTTGCTGTTTACGTGATTTTTGGGCTGGCATCGTTTCAGGTTCACTTGGATCCAAAGAAAACGTATCAAAGTTCATGAAGTAGCCAGAAGCAGTTCGATCAATTGTAGGAATTTCATTGGGATTTGTTGAAATCACATTTTGCTCTTGTCGAGGCATGTTGCCGTAGACGTCTGTATTTGGTCTAATTGCAACTTGTGTGTTATTTTGAATTGAATTTTGAAGATGAACTTCTGGTTCAAGGGGAACGAGTTCCATAGCATTGTTGCATAGTCCTTCATTCCGTACAGGAGGCTCTTCAAACGTGATGAGTCTTTCTGTTTGAACTTCTTGGATTGTAGCTAGAGGAGGGCGTCTGCTACTGTGGAGTCCACGAGGCCTACTGTTCAGTATCGGCCACATAGTGTGGTTTGATTAAGTCGATTGAGACACATTTTTTCTCCTTTTTCCCGGCAAGAGGCGGCAAAAGTACAGTTCTTGTTCCTTGAACTGCTAGAACAGGTACAGGCTTTCTGTATGATGGTCCAAATTCTTTTTTGTCCGCTATTTTTTCTCTGACCAGATCCCCAACCTTTGGGATCCAGACAGGTCTTGCCGTGTTTGCCTTGACTTCCCCAGTGGCGGTCTGTTTCTGGAGTACGTTACTGAACGCCATCACGCTGATCACTCAGTGTATGGATCACGTGAGCCCTCGGTAGTTCGTTCTTCAACTCAACTACCTGTTCCCATTGCATTTTATGCTTAATTGTGCCACCTTTTGCGTCTTTGAACCCGTTTAGTTCCGAATGATGTAAATATTCATTGTTTGATTGTACACAGTAAAAGGAATCACACACTATAAGTGTGGGGAATTCGTGATCCGTATTCACCAGTGCTAGTATTAGTGCTTTTAACTCTGCCAACTGAGCCGTGCAGTCTCCTAGAGATTGCGTTTTGGTGTAACTTGGATGGAATTTTCCATCCTGCATACGACCTTTAACGATTGCACATGCTGCACTGTATTGTTGCTTACTCCCTATGGCCGGTTGAGCAGATCCGTCAGTGTAAATAATATATTCATACTGATCTAGAGGCAAAATTTTGTTTGGTAGAGGATATTCTTGTTCGTATTGCAGGAATGCCTGTGTTTTTAGACTTGGATCAAATCTGTATTCAACATCCGTTGCAGTAGGGGAATTAACCCATTGTATCCATCTCGGATGTAAGGCTTTAGCATTTGGAATGCTAGCCTTTGTAACAGCTTCTAAAGCTGGTACTGGGGTCACGACTATTATGCGTTTTTCCTGAGCCAGGGCTCTTTCTCTTGCTACAGCGGTCTGAACTACTGTCAGGATTTTTTCTGTTGAAGTGAAACGCATTTCTGCGTTTGTGTACAGGTGTGATTTGTATGCGATTGGTACGGTTTCGCCTTCATTGAAGGTTAAGTAAGTGTACCCGCATTGACCCGCTATTACTCGGATCACTAAGTTGCGTACATTTACGCGTGTCTGTAAGTGTTTTGAAGCTATCATGTCTTCTTGTAGTGAACGTAGGATGTTTGTGTGTTCCGGTGTCCATTGTCTAACTGAAAAGTCAGGTTTTATTAAGTCGTAGAAAGGTTTTACTCTCCCTGCATAATCTAAAATGTATGTTCTGCCGAAATTTAGGAATCCCAGTATTGATTGTAGATTTTTTAATGATTTTGGTGGTTGAAGCAGCGCACATTTTTCTAAAAGGTTTGCTGCCAGGCTTTTCCCTTCACTTGAAAGCTCGTATCCTAAAAACAAGACATTGAGGTGGGCTATTTTAGATTTCTTAAAATTAAATTTGTAGCCCTCAGAGGCAAATCCCATGATATGGGTGCTCACCCTGGTCAAGTGCCTTTTTAAGTCATCGTCCGTCAGATAAATATCATCCACATAGGACAATGCTTCTTCATCAAAATTTTGGAGTAACTCTGTTACTCTTGCTGAAAATACCCCTGGGCTATTCTTATACCCTTGAGGGAGATGACAAAATTGTCGTTGGGACCCCAATGCTGATAATGCGGTAAAATACGTGCTTTCAGACGCTATATTTTGGCAGAAAAATCCATTTGAGATATCAAGTGTGGTTTTGTAATTTTTCCGCACAATGTTATTCATTAATGCGGCACTGTGTGCGTTTTGGACAGTGAATGTCTTTGTGCATGTGTTTAAATGTCTGTAATCTAAAACTAGACGATATGAGTTGTCCAGTTTTGATACGGGAAACAAAGGATTGTTCATTGGTGAGGTGCATGTTTCAATCACCCCTTGGTATTCAAGTTGATCTAAGATCTCCCTGACCTGTTTTTTAGCTTCTTGCTTTATTGGATATTGTCTCTGTGCATTTGGTGAAACTTTTAACGGGATCACGTGGTGGGTTGAATCTTCATCCCATCCGGCATGATTTTTGTACAATGTTGGAGCTAGGGCTACTGCCCACTCCTGTGAATATGCATGTTTAAGATGAATGGGAACGAGGTCAGAAAATGCTGGAAAAAGTACCGTTTCTCCCCTAGGGCACTCCATAACAAATGCTGGTGGACAATCTTGTTCAGCTTACAGGATGTCATAACCAGATGATAGGTTTTCCCAAAAGAGACCTTTAACTTTCCTGGGCTTGTCCCCCTCCAATTGGAGTGTTATTTTGTGTAACTTATGTGGGACGCTCACCCTTGTATCTGGTGTTTCCATCGTGATGTAATCATTCAAGTCCGCTGTCACCAGAAATTCCATCAGGTTCTGGCGAGCTATTGTTACTTCTGCCACGCCTTTTTATCATCGTCTGAGCCCATTCCCCGTTCAGAAGTTGCGTCCTCAGAATTCTGGGCATGTCTGATCTTTATGCCTGCAACTTTCTTCTTCTTAAACTGAGGTTTTGATTTTGGCTTTTCTTCTTTTTTGGAAGTATAGTCTTGAGCGTGCTGCTTGTCTCTGGACTTTTTACGCTCTTCTTTGTGTTCTGACCGTCCTTCTCTCTCGTAGTTTTTCGTCGAGCTCTGAAAGGAACGAGAGGAACGTGTATCAGTATCCTGATACCTGTCAGGTTTCCTAATATTATCCCTATTCCTGAGGTTATACCTCTTTTCAGAGGGCTCCTGTGGGGGAGATCTGCCTCTGGATTGAGATCTGTTTCCTTTAAAGCTTTGTTGTTTTTTATTATCCCACTTCTTTTTAGAAGAAGCAGGTGTCTGCTTGGTAGTGTCCTTTTCAGAACTGCCCATCAGTTGTGGTTTTAATACTTTCCCACCTAAACTGTTTCTGCCTAATCCTGCATATGCAGTTTCAATTATTTTGGGTAGTTCGTGTTGTTGTTCTAACAGACTGAATTCCCTTAGGCGTTGGCGGATTGCCACTGAAGCTGCTTCCCCTTTAATATTAGCTAGTATTATGGCTGATACCTGCTCATAGTTACCTAGTAACTTCATCCCTAAATTTAGGGCAGGTTCTGCTCCGTACTCGTTTTGTATTTGTCTTAATACATCAGGTACTACTGCTAATGAAGGAATACCATGAGTTCTGGTATATATGGCAGCAAAGACTGTACCCCAAGTGGTACAATCTTCTACTTGTGGTGTTATCCCCATGGGCAAGCAGATCGTTAACATTCTGTGTTTTTCATTCGGGGTAGTATTCAGGAATACTGCCTCGAGCTGAGTTATTTTCTGAGCTACCCAGAATGGCATTTGTTCACGTTTCGTGGGCATTTTACCCATTACCGCATGTAATGTTTGTGGTGTGATTTTAGTTGCTGTATCCTGAGAATGAGTTCCATTGGTTGCAACTATTGCTGGTTGGACTGTGAAAGTCCTCATGACAAATTGCGTCAGGTTTCTGTAGATTTTAATTAAATCCTTGTGTTGTAAGAGAAAGTCTGGCTGTGGCATTGTTTCAATGTCAGGATGTGGTGTGTAGGCCGCTAATATTGGCCATGTTGCCCCGTCTCCTCCGAGCGGGCCTAATCTTACTCTGTTTCTTATATGGGGTAGTGCGCCTTTAAACCAGCATAGGTGTTCCTGGTACGTGAGAGGAACTTCTATGTCCTCGCAAGGACCATATTCCAGTGGTGCATCTCCTTCTGTAGTAGTGAAATGTCTGTGTTCTTGCATCTGCTTCTGGGAATGTAACCCACGAATAGAATACCTCTGTTTTATTTGATTTGTGTGCCTCAATTACGAAAGCTACTATACCACCCCTAGGTGTTAAACCATATTCTAGTAATTTCAGGGTGATAGTACGTCTGAATTTAGGTTCAATGAGAATTCCATCCACCTCTTCATCTCCTGTTGAGAGGCGTCGAGTCACTACTGAGTTATCTGCGCCCTCAGTCATTTTGTAAAGGAGAAGTTTGTTCAAAGGAACTAAGATAAGGTGTTATGCCAATTTTAGGAACACTGTGTACTTTCAAGCTTGATTAACCAACAGCTAATAAATAGGCTATTTCGCCTACTTAGCTGTGGCGGAATTTGTGCCCACCCACTCCAGACGTCTCTGGTGTGTGTGAGTAGGGATCTCTGAGAATAGCATGACTGAAGTACTCAGATTCTACTGTTAAATAAGTACCATACCAACGTTGGTGGCGCCATGTCGTGTAGTTCCTATATATAACCTATACAGAATCTGCACGTTTGGATAACATGAACTGTGGGCTTGGTGGCAGACTGACTCTGAGCACCGCCCCCAGAAATGTTAGCCTGTTTGCATTAGCTAGCTCAGAGTGCCACTAGTGCCTCCTCTTATCGGGGAGACAATAGTTTCTGGCAACCTTAGAACATGACAACCCTGATCCCTCAGGATCGTGGAAACAATGTACTACCTTTCGCTCAGTCACTCGTGCTCACTTATTCGGTCTCAGAGAATTACACAGAAGAAGCAGTCGGGCGTTTTACAATAAGTATTTATTGCACAGTTGTTCTTCTAGTGTAAAGTAGATGTGCTGCAATAATTGTTAGACAGTAGCAGATATATATAATCAGCAATATAGTGAATATAAATGGATAGTATAGTTCTACCATTTTGCAATAATCATAAATGCATGCATGGATATAAAATGCATGATAAAAGAAAGCGCGTACTCCTACGATGACTATCTAGATGTACCTAAGTGTACCTAGCATGTGAGTAGGTGTGAAGCCAAGAATCCCTCTAGGATTTAGTCTAATCCCATTACCTGAAGAGAGAGAGTGTGTGGGGCCCCGTCCTGGTCTCGAGTTGGACACCCCGCAAGGGATGTGTTAGACCACTGTCAGCTGGAGCGTCTGCATGCAGGAGCCTTAGCGTCTCTGGTCAGTGTGTCGGCCTGGAAGTCTTGGTTCCCTCTGCCTAACACTAGCAAGATGTGCTGTATTTATGCAGAAAGTAACTAGGGCTCCATTGTCCCTTGTCTCATGAATTAGCCATTGTTGGATTTGAGGATGACGTATGGGATGAACCTTGTACGTAGATATGGTGGGGTAGGTGGTGTAGCCCCTGCCTGGTTTCCAAGAACCTTATGAATATTCATTCATACTGTGTGAGTCTATTGATGAAGTTATAGGACTCTATTGTTTAGGAGAAACCCTCCTTCTGCACCCAGGACTGGAACTAGGTAAAGGTTCAATCCTAAAGGCTCGTTACTGTGTAGTATAAGGGGGATAATGTAGGTGACGGTGTATGATATTACCAGGGCCTATGTTAGGGTACCTATATGAAACATAACAAGGGTTCCTGGTTCTTGACGTGGTATAGGCACGGACAGAAGCAGAGGGGCTTGCTTTTGGCGTGCCTTTGTTGCACCAGTGGTACGGCTGTGCTGCAGCCTCATTAAGTAGGTCCGGGGAGGGGGACAGGGCACTGGGGGATGGGAAGCGAGAAGACGGGAAAATGGGAAATGAGCATTGAGGCAGAAAAGTAAACAATTGGCAGTGCGAGATAAACGGCAAACAAAAGTGCAGTATGGGCCAACTAATACAGAAAAGGAAACAGCTACTACTGGTGGTGAGGGGCAGCAGGTGGGGGGAGGTCACACCAAGTGGTGGCCAGGGAGACCTGGTTGCAGCAATTTGATCCAAAAGAAATCTTTCATCTCTGCTCGTCTGGATGGATTCCATTCCCGAGAACTGCCTCATATTACCAAAGCAGACTTTGGAAACCATTTCCAAAAGATGTCCGCAATAGATTTTGAGCTAAATAGATCTAGACCTACTCTTCAATGGTAGAAATCCTAACTCCCGACATAGATCCCAAACTGACCATTTTTTTTGGCAAGTTTCTTAAGGACCCTAAAAATTGTACTGGCAGGTCTTGGAAAGCATGGCAAAACAAACTTCTTGATTTGTCGGATTCACTTTCCAAGGTCTTGAATTTGGCCTTTGGCCTTTATGGTCAAGGATCAGGGCGCCCCCATTGACTCAGACGCTCTTGGGGGATGGGCTCACAGAGTTATTTGTCTCCTTGGCAATGCCAATTGCGCACTTTTTACAGACTGCTGTAGATCCAGTCTGTTATGAAGAAACCCCAAATTGGCAACACAACGAGACAGGTGCTTCTGCTAGAGACTGTTCAGGGATCTCTTTGCAAAGGAGGTTGCAAAATCTGTAAACCCATTTGCACCTTTTGATAAGGTCCATGCTGCACTTAAAAAATACTTCACCTTTTCACCAGTGATGGCAGAGACAGGGCTTGCTCCATTAGCCTCTTGTCCTACCAGGCCCTATGAAGAGGAAATCCTTGACACATAAGCCCTTGGAATGACAACTAAACTGCCAACCTTTTCTACCAATGAAAAATTTGAGGCTACGGGGGTCGATTCCTGCATGGAGGTTTCCTCAGAGGGTCTTCTTCGTGCAAGGCTAGCTACCATCTTTCTGGATCTGGGAGGAGAATTTGTCTTTATTTGCTCAGCTGGGAGCCAATCACACGTTACACATGCATGCTTCAGACAGTGTTGGGTTGTCAGCTCAAATTTTATTCAACTCCTACCCAAACGAATCCCCCCAGAGAGATCCTTTTTTCAATGCAGAAAAAAACTTTATAGATCAAAAGACGTCTTTACTGAAGCAGGCCATCAGACTGTGTGCCGCTCATCCCAATGGTTTGTTCAGCTTTTTTTTTTGTGGACAAGAAGGACAAAGGCTCTGCCAGGTGATCAATCTCAAAGAATTCAATACTTGGATCCTTTACAGACATTTCAAAATGGAGAGAATCCATCTTTTGAGAGACTTGTTAAGAGAAGACTAAATCATGGTCCTGTTGGACATCAAGCACACCTATTTAGCAGTTCCAGATTTTCTCCTGCATCATCACTTCCCTCCAGTTTCATGGAGGCAGACAACCTACACATTTTTGGCACTACCTGTAGGAAGGTGGAATCTGACTGCATGGTTGCCCCCACTTTTTTCCTGGTGTTTTGCTGGTTTTCGACTTAGTTGGACTGGGACCCTGCTATTCAGGGCCCCAGTTTATCTGCTTTCTCTTTAAAATGGATTCCTAGTACCTTAGGTACACTTCAGATTGGATTCTGGGGTGCCCTTATAAGTCCCTAGTATATAGTATACTATGTACCCAGGGCATAGGCACCCCAGAGGCCTACCAGGGGCTGCAGCATGTATTATGCCACCCCTGGGAAGCCCTCCAAAATGACACCACAGGACTGCTACAGCAGCCTGAGTGAGGTGGTGCATGCACCCCTTACAGAGATATAGGTTCACTATATCTCACCCTAACACTGCACATATAAACCTATCAGTCACCCCTATGGCAGGCCTTATCAATCCTGAAGGCAGGGTGCTTGGTTTTATGTGAGAGGGTGCCCATGCATGAGCAGAGCCCCTCTGCAGCCTTCGGAATCTATCCTCCAGGGTTGTCTGTGAGTGCAGCCTGACCATATACTCTTAAGTGCATTATATCTCAACGGTAAATGCTAACTTTGGGATGGCTGCACGGAAACATGTTGTGTTTGGTGTCAAACACCTCTGAATCATACCCCCACACCAGTACCTGGTGTGGGAGTATGATCCCACCCTTCTAGAGGGAGAGACATGACAGCACCGGTATACCCGGTACCAGCTAAACAGAGCCCTGACATCACAAAATGGATGCTGCAGCCACAGACACGAGTCTGGCCTCCTACTGCTGACCGAAACTCCGGCAGGGGAGGCCTGGACAATAGGTTTCCTGTCACAGGGAGGTGTTACCACCTCCCAGACAGGCTTTAGTGTATTGGGGCTGGGTGGGAGCACTCTCTGAGTGCTTTGAAGTCCTGCACTGGGGGCACATTTGGTGTCCCTGTGCATACCCCAGTTCAAACCGGTATCAGGGGCTGCCAGCCCCTGCTCTGGCGCGAAACTGGACAAAGGAAATGGGTGTAGCCACCCCTCTTTCCAAACCCTCCCATAGGTGGGTCCCCTGAGTTAGTCCAACCCCTTCCTTGGGTATAAGAAAAGAACCCCTGGCAACAGGACTTTAGATATCCCTGGACGAAACTCTGAAACTGAATCCTGGACCTTCGACGATCTGTTAAATGCCAGATGATTAAAGAATCTCCCTTGGAGTAAAGGAGTTACTCCCCTGCTTGGCAGGCACCAAAGACGTATCTGTCCGGTCTGCATCTCTGAAGCTCCCACCAAACGCCGATGACCCTGCAACCCAGGTGGTGGGTTTCCAGACTTCCCAGAGGCTGACCCGAGTCCCCAGCAAAGCTGAGACCCGTAGCCCTCGTGGGTACCGTGGAACCGAAACCCCTGGACACCGTGTACATTTGCAAGTGCATAAGCTTCTGGTTGATCCTAGAGGCTGTGCTTTGGGTTATTTGTAGCCCTGACCCCGAGCAGTGAATTTACCGAAGATTGCCGGCCTGGCCTCTCCGAGTGACCCGTGGGCCGCCATTTTGTGATTCCGCTCGAGGTCCCTTCGCGATCCCTTGTCCGTCAACTTGTGGGTCTCTCAGAAGGACATCTTTGATTTCAACGGGCCCCTTCTGGTTGCTCCAGGCCTGCCCTGACTCTCCCTTGCTTGGGGAGTCCCTCGGACCTCGCTGGTCCGCTCCAAAGCCATTGTTCCCTTTCTGCGTGGGTTGCTGTAACCAAGGCTTGTTGGGTCCAATCCGGGCACCGACACCGCAGTCAGCTACTACCTTCGTGGGCAGCTCGATTCCAGCTCCTGGTTGTCGTCGACGCCTCCTGGTCCTCGTGGCTGCAGAGACAATCTTCCCCTCTTCGAACTTGAAGCACCCGACATCGGTGGGCATTCGACTATCGTGCCCCTGGTCACTGGCTAGTGACCTAGACTCTGTCCCCTCTGCTTTCAGGTTCTTCTCATCCTCGATCCAGGCTTGGATCTCTTCGGACACTTCGCAGCTTCTTGGCAGCAGCACTTTTCAGCCAGCAGCCAGTGAAAACGACGGCGCGGCCCAACACCATTTGACACCTGTGCACCCGGCTTCCCTGGGTGAGGTAACAGGAGTACTATGGTGCTCCCATGGGTGTTGGCCCTAGAACCCTCTAAGTCCAAAAGGGTTTGTTCCCAGTCCACTCCGAAGTGTCCCTAAACTTTAAAACTCTAACCGCGACTTTCCCCATAGACGCTAACGGAGCTCGCGGCTGTGTTCACACACTGCACACGTCCCCCGTGGGTCCCCTGTGTCACTACCTTGGGTGGTTCCTTGGGGTCCCAGCGATTCTACAGGCTCTAGGCCTTGTGTCTAGTCAAGTCGTGGTTCTTATACCACTTTCTTAATATATGGTTTGGTACACCCCTAGGGCTAATCGTACATTGTGCTAATTTACTGTGTTATTTGACTTGTAACTTGTGTACTTCGACCTCTAGCCTCATAAAGAGACTAGGGGGTAGTGTTTAGTAATAAATACATATATTTTATATATATACCTGGTGTGGTTCTCCTTTCATTTGGTCATTCATGAGATTATAAACTGGTAAAACAAACAGCTTAACACTCCTTCAAGACTTAGCCTGAAGGCTGCTCTCCATAGCTACCACTTGGATAGCTTTCAATAAAGGTTGTCTTTAAACCTATCATCAATAAAGGCCATTTGGACTGGTGCAAGGTGCCCACTATAACTAGGGACAGCATATGCCAGGCCAACTTCTCACATTGGTGTGCAGCGGTTGGATTCAAGCTTGCCTTTGTTTTACCAGATAATCTCAAGTGAGTGACTAACTAAAAACCACTAAAAGGTACCTGAGGTACATATAATTCAAGCTTAAGGTTACAGTAAGTTCTACTGAACTTAGAGTTGTGTGTCAAGGGCTTAGCACACCCTTTCTACAACTCAAGAGAGTTTAGTAGGCCACACTAGAGTAGGTAGTGCATACACCACACTTCACTAGTGATGTCTTCAAAGCCAGGAGCCAGTGGGTCCCTGCCAGAAGCCAATGGGCTTCCACCATCCCATTATGACAACCTCCAATTCTTGGAATTGAGAGCATTGTGTAATACTTGGAAATTGAAGACAGGAAAAACTGCAAACACCCAACGCCTCATAGAGGTACTGCTGTTGGATGATCTCAAGAAGGCCTCAGGGTCTGAAGGGGTAGGCAGAGAGGGTGGGGCAGTAAATGAGGAAGGGCCAAGGGGTGAAGAATCCCATGACCTGACCTCTGAAGCTGGCCAGGAAGATGACAATGATCTTACCCTGGAAAATCCAGCTCCTCCTGCAGATGAGGAGGAGGACCAGAATGGCCCCCTCTTTGTCCCACCAGGAAGAGTTGAGAGTGTGCCTAGAAGGTCAAGGTCTCCTTCTCAGGAGTCTAACCATTCTAACACCTCAATAGGGACCTCTGTTTCCTCTCATAGGAGGGAATCCTCTCATGAAAGGAAAAAGAGACTGCTCAAGTATGAAGAAGCTCAGCTTAGGATCAGAAGAGAGCAGGTGGCTTTAGATATGGAGTCCCTAGAGCTTCAGAGAACAAGAAGAAAGTTGGGACTAGAGTCCCATGGTGGCAGCAACTTCCCTAGTGGTAGGGAAAGGTCTCATGACCATAAAAACCTAAGCAAGATTGTCCCTCCCTACCAGAGTGGGGATGACATCCACAAATGGATTACTGCACTGGAAAGGGCCTGTAAAGTTCAGAGGGTCCCCCAGGAGCAGTGGGCAGCAATCTTGTGGTTCTCCTTTGCAGACAAAGGTAGAGATAAGCTCCTCACTGTTAGAGAAGAGGATGCTGACAATTACAAAGTCTTGAAGAGTGCTCTGATTGATGGGTTTGGCCTAACCACTGAACAGTATAGGTTGAAGTTCAGAGACACCCAAAAGGCTCAGACTCAAGACTGGGTTGACTTTGTAGATTGTGCTACTAAGGCTCTGGAAGGTTGGATAATTGGCAGCAAGGTGCATGACTTTGTAGGATTGTACAATTTGATTATGAGGGAGCAGATCCTTAATTGTCAAAACCAGCTTTTACACCAGTACCTGGTGGACTCTGATCTGACCTCTCCCCAAGAATTGGGAAAGAAGGCAGACAAATGGGTCAGAACCAGGGTAAGTCCTAAGAATCAGGGTGGTGACCAGAAGAAACATTCTACCAAGTCCCAAGAGAAAGGTGGGGATAAATCTAAGGATAAGTCCACTACAGGGCCCCAAAAGTCCTCTTCTGGGGGTGGGTCCCAAACTCCTTCCTCTCCTGAAAAGAAACCATATTGCCATGTCTTTAAAAAGCCTGGACACTGGAAGACTGATCCCAGTTGCCCCAGGATTGGCAATAAAGAAAATGTTCCTCCAGCTAATACTACCACCCCTCCTGGTACTACCAGTAGTAATCCTCCAGTTGGGAGTAGTGTTCCCAAAAAGTTAGGTGCTTTTGCAAGGGGAACAGAGGTGGGCCCTAATTTAGAAAGGGCCCCCTCACCAGACTCCTCTGACTCTGATGGTGGTATAGGATGTGCCACTTTTACCATGGGTCCCAATGCATTGAGCAGGTACAGACTAGAGCCACTGATTAATGGTCATAAAGCTGTGGCATTCAGGGACACGGGCTAGTGTCACCATGGTGGCAGGGAAACTAGTCCCCCCTCACCAGCTTTTAACTGAGTTTAAATACCAGGTGACCAACATTGATGGTGTCAGAACAGATCACCCCATGGCCATAGTCAATCTCAGCTGGGAAGGGGTCACAGGCCCAAAGAGAGTGGCAGTGTCCCCAAACTTGCCTGTAGATTGCCTGATGGGCAATGATCTGGAAATTTCAGCCTGGGCTGAAGTTGAACACCAAGCCCATCTGAGAATGCTGGGCATCCCTGAGAATGTTAGTGGGGCTGTGAGGGCCACAGCCCAACCCCAGGGAAATTTTGGAGTGATGGAGCCTGAAAGAATGGCCCACTCTCCTCCAAAAGAGAGCACAAGGGTTGAAGAAAAGTCTTCCTCCCCCCAGACTATAGGTAAGGGTCAGCCTCCTCAGGGAACTGATCCTACCCCTAGTGAAGGAACTGCCCCAGAGGTAGTCAGGCCTGTCCTGGCAACACCTCTGATGGCAGGGGACCCTTCCAAGGTGGTATCCAGTCTGGAGCAGGTAGCCTGCCCCTCTCTACCCTGCCTCAGTCAGCCCAGGGCTGCAGAGGTCAGGGAGGTCAGTGGACCCCACAGGGCCCCCTGTCCAGAGGAACCCCCCTCCTCAGCAGATTAGGGGCACCCAGTCTAGTAGCCCTAGCCAGGTGAAAATTCCTCAATCCACTGAGGGATCCCCCTTACCCTTGTGTAGGGACCTCCCCCAGATGGACTCTGCTGGGCAAAGGCAAACCTGGGACCAAAAGGTTCCAAACCTGCCGTGTCCCTCCAGTGTTCTAACCAAAGGGACCCAACCCCCAGCTGTAGGCAGCCAAAGGTTGACCCTTAGAGCTAGACCCAACTTAGTCATGGAAAGTAAGGCCTCCATGGTGGCTAGTGATCTGAGGAAGCTGAGGCCAACTTTATCAGGGCCTCACTTCTCTACTCAGACACCCCACCAGCCTTTTACTATGCCAAAACACACCACAGGTAGTGACTCCAAATGGTGGAGATCCGCCCATCCCCTTGGGGTTAGGGATTGCTTTGTGGACCATAAGCCAGGGGGTAACCATGCTAGTGCAGGTACTTCCTTATATGGCCACTTAGTAAATAAAGGCTCAACTGGGCAAGGTTAGCCTTATCTCCTTTCATTTGGGGGGGGTCATGTAGGAAGGTGGAATCTGACTGCATGGTTGCCCCCACTTTTTTCCTGGTGTTTTGCTGGTTTTCGACTTAGTTGGACTGGGACCCTGCTATTCAGGGCCCCAGTTTATCTGCTTTCTCTTTAAAATGGATTCCTAGTACCTTAGGTACACTTCAGATTGGATTCTGGGGTGCCCTTATAAGTCCCTAGTATATGGTATACTATGTACCCAGGGCATAGGCACCCCAGAGGCCTACCAGGGGCTGCAGCATGTATTATGCCACCCCTGGGAAGCCCTCCAAAATGACACCACAGGACTGCTACAGCAGCCTGAGTGAGGTGGTGCATGCACCCCTTACAGAGATATAGGTTCACTATATCTCACCCTAACACTGCACATATAAACCTATCAGTCACCCCTATGGCAGGCCTTATCAATCCTGAAGGCAGGGTGCTTGGTTTTATGTGAGAGGGTGCCCATGCATGAGCAGAGCCCCTCTGCAGCCTTCGGAATCTATCCTCGGGGTTGTCTGTGAGTGCAGCCTGACCATATACTCTTAAGTGCATTATATCTCAACAGTAAATGCTATCTTTGGGATGGCTGCACGGAAACATGTCGTGTTTGGTGTCAAACACCTTGGAATCATACCCCCACACCAGTACCTAGTTTGGGAGTATGATCCCACCCTTCTAGAGGGAGAGACATGACAGCACCGGTATACCCGGTACTAGCTAAACAGAGCCCTGGCATCACAAAATGGATGCTGCAGCCACAGACACGAGTCTGGCCTCCTACTGCTGACCGAAACTCCGGCAGGGAGGCCTGGAAAATAGGTTTCCTGTCACAGGGAGGTGTTACCACCTCCCAGACAGGCTTTAGTGTATTGGGGCTGGGTGGGAGCACTCTCTGAGTGCTTTGAAGTCCTGCACTGGGGGCACATTTGGTGTCCCTGTGCATACCCCAGTTCAAACCGGTTGCAGGGGCTGCCAGCCCCTGCTCTGGCGCGAAACTGGACAAAGGAAATGGGTGTAGCCACCCCTCTTTCCAAACCCTCCCATAGGTGGGTCCCCTGAGTTAGTCCAACCCCTTCCTTGGGTATAAGAAAGGAACCCCTGGCAACAGGACTTTAGATATCCCTGGACGAAACTCTGAAACTGAATCCTGGACCTTCAGCGATCTGTTAAACGCCAGGTGACTAAAGAATCTCCCTTGGAGTAAAGGAGTTATTCCCCTGCTTGGCAGGCACCAAAGACGCATCTGTCTGGTCTGCATCTCCGAAGCTTCCGCCGGACGCCGACAACCCTGCAACCCAGGTGGTGGATTTCTAGACTTCCCAGAGGCTGACCCGAGTCCCCAGCAAAGCTGAGGCCCGTAGCCCTCGTGGGTGCCGTGGAACCGGAACCCCTGGACACCGTGCACATTTGCAAGTGCATAAGCATCTGGTCAATCCTAGAGGCTGTGCTTTAGGTTATTTGTAGCCCTGACCCCGAGCAGTAAATCCACCGAAGATTGCCGGCCTGGCCACTCCGAGTGACCAGTGGGCCACCATTTCGTGATTCCGCTTGAGGTCCCTTCACGATCCCTTGTCCATCAACTTGTGGGTCTCTCAGAAGGACATCTTTGATTTCAATGGACCCCCCTGGTTGCTCCAGGCCTGCCCTGACTTTCCCTTGCTTGGAGAGTCCCTCGGACCTCGCTGGTCTGCTCCGAAGCCATTGTTCCCTTTCTGCATGGGTTGCTGTTACCAAGGTTTGTTGGGTCCAATCCGGGCACCGACACCGCAGTCAGCTACTACCTTTATGGGACAGCTCGATTCCAGCTCCTGGTTGTCGTCGACGCCTCCTGGTCCTCGTGGCTGCAGAGACAATCTTCCCCTCTTCGAACTTGAAGCACCCGACATCGGTGGGCATTCGACTATCGTGCCCCTGGTCACTGGCTAGTGACCTAGACTCTGTCCCCTCTGCTTTCAGGTTCTTCTCATCCTCGATCCAGGCTTGGATCTCTTCGGACACTTCGCAGCTTCTCGGCAGCAGCACTTTTCAGCCAGCAGCCATTGAAAACGACGGCGCGGCCCAACACCATTTGACACCTGTGCACCCGGCTTCCCTGGGTGAGGTAACACGAGTACTACGGTGCTCCCATGGGTGTTGGCCCTAGAACCCTCTAAGTCCAAAAGGGTTTGTTCCTAGTCCACTCCGAAGTGTCCCTAAACTTTAAAACTCTAACCGCGACTTTCCCCATAGACGCTAACGGAGCTCGTGGCTGTGTTCACACACTGCACACGTCCCCCGTGGGTCCCCTGTGTCACTACCTTGGGCGGTTCCTTGGGGTCCCAGCGATTCTACAGGCTCTAGGCCTTGTGTCTAGTCAAGTCGTGGTTCTTATGCCACTTTCTTAATATATGGTTTGGTACGCCCCTAGGGCTAATCGTATATTGTGCTAATTTACTGTGTTATTTGACTTGTAACTTGTATATTTCGACCTCTAGCCTCATAAAGAGACTAGTGGGTAGTGTTTAGTAACAAATACATATATTTTATATATATACCTGGTGTGGTTCTCCTTTCATTTGGTCATTCATGAGATTATAAACTGGTAAAACAAGCAGCTTAACACGCCTTCAAAACTTAGCCTGAAGGCTGCTCTCCATAGCTACCACTAGGATAGCTTTCAATAAAGGTTGTCTTTAAACCTATCATCAATAAAGGTCGTTTGGACTGGTGCAAGGTGCCCACTATAACTAGTGGACAGCATATGCCAGGCCAACTTCTCACACTACCCTTTGGAATCTGTTCACTACCTTGATGTTTCACCAAGTTACTGAAGGTGGTTGTAGACTTTTTTGAGAGGAAGATGGATTTGTTTGATCGTTTATCTAGATGATATACCACTTATGTCTGAAGATCCTATCCTTCTCAAACAGCAACTGGACATGACAATCTCTCTTCTTTAGAACCTAGATTTTGTGGTCAATCAAGACAAATCAAATCCAAACCGTACCAATCAGACGAGTTTCCTGGGGTTTGACATAAACTCCATTTCAACATCCGTTCCCATACCGATTTAATAGATTTGCACAATTAGGAAGGAGATTTGCTAGGTACTTGCAAGAGATAAGGTCACACTCCGTTGGGTAGCCAGACTGATAGGCCTTCTACCCTCCTTCCTCCTTCCTGGACTATTACACTACTGTCCATTAAAGATTAAAAATACTACACTTGTGGAAAGGCCTCTCAAACTCAGACCTAATCCAATTGTCAACAGGGGTATGTCAAGAACTTCAGTGGCAGTTTGATCACAAGGAGGTATTGAATGGGAGGGTAATTTTTGGTCTTATTCCAGATACTGTGACCAAATCGGATTCTAGCCGATGGAGTATGAGAAGTGGCGGAGTAACAACAGGAGAGATATGGTCCCAGGAGGAGTTATCTCTCCACACCAACGACCGGATCCTTTGCAATCCATTCCCTTTCCCCACAGAAGACTTATTGTTGTATCCTTTTAAAAAAAGACAATGTTTTGACAGACCAGTATGTCAACTTCTGAAGGTAATTTAGTCCCACCTATTAGCGGAGACTGCCAGAGACTTTTGGCACTACCGCCTGGCTCACACTGTTTGTGTCCTGGCAGTGCATCTCCCAGACAAGGGAAACAGTGTAACAGACTGAAATTCCCATTACCTTACTGTTGGAAAGTGCCCATATTTGTATGGTCACCTCCAATTTTTGCTCAAAATGCTGATGGTTATGACTCTGATAGTACACTGGAGTCTGCTGCACAGACCCCAGTGCCTATGCTCTCTCCTAAAACTGTTATGTTCGACTTGGTTATCCCAAATTGACAAAAGCTTTACCCCCTTATAAGTCCCTAGTATATGGTACCAGGGGTACCCAGGGCATTAGTGGTAAAGGGGTCCCCAGGCCTGCAGCACGTGTTTGTGCCACTCTGGGTGATACATGCAACCTACTGATAGCAAGCCTGCCATTGCAGACTGCAGAAGCAGTGCAAGCTGCTCGATTTCGACTGTGCCCTCTCCATGTGTGGCACAGTCACCTACACTGTGCTTAATGTATGGAAGGCACCCCTAAGGAAGGCCTCCTCAGCCCAGGAGGCAGGGTTCATTATATTTAAGGTGTGGACATGTAAGTGCAAACCTATATGTCCCTATAATGTTGGTCCCTGTTGGAAACCACTATATGTGTTATCTGTCCATAAGATAACATGCGCTGCCAACTGGGTACCCTGGAGATTGGCAGCTCCGTTATGGTACCACTAAAATACGTAATTTTTGGTTTTAAACAACGTGCCTTCTCACCCCTGACACGATTCTCATGCTGAGTGATGTGAATGCACCCACAGGGCACCTTAGTGGTTGCCCCAAGCTTTATTGCATTCTTGCTGACCAGCCCATGCTTTCCCGCTCCTGCTGCTGCCAAGACAAGGTTCTGACCTCCTGTCAGTCAGGCAGTACACCCCCAAGTAGGCTGGCCACACCTCTAGGGTGGGCAGCCTGGTCTGTAAACCTAAAATGTAATCTGCCATCTTTAAGAAGGAAGAAATAGTGGGTTCTGGGTAGAAAAGGTGTCCTACACCACCGAATGTGGCCACCTCAAGGGCAGACTATCTGCCCATTGGCTACTAGCTCCCACACCCCTAACTCCCCTAAATCTAGGATTTAAGGGACCCCCCTGACACCAGAACCTAAGATCCGAACAACTTACTTCAAGGAAGGACCAAGAGCAGACCTGTGTCAATGACAACAGGACTTTGCCCGCCAGCAGAAAGCAAAGGAGGAATACTTTGTTCCTGAGGCAACAGACTTAGATCTGAGTTAATGACCCTCATCCTTGGCCAAAATTCAACACTCCCGAAGAGAGGGAACCTTGTGGAAGCCAGAAGTACCCTCAGTCTCCCCTGGACTAGTGGCACTAGCCACCCTGCAAACTGCAGTTAAAAATGCTCACCAGATCTAAAGAATCGCTGGTCATCAGGACCTCTGAGGGATCGTCCAAAAACAGGTGGTCCAGTGCATTGTGGGAGTTTTAGTCTCACCTGCCCTGAAGTCTCAGGCCACTACGTTGCTCCCCCAGACCCAGTGAAGTTCCCAAAGCTTTCACTTGTACTTACCACTGCCAAGGCTTGTTGGTCACCAGTCCTGTAACCGACCCCCACACTCGGCGCTGCAGCTACATATAACATCGTGCAACCATCATCCGACGTCAACAGCTGTGTACCTGTTGTGTTTTTGCATTTGTTTTTTTGCAGCACTGTGTAAGCGGTAAAAACAGCACTACCGGCGGCTCCCGTTCAGCACCAAGGACAGCCAGAAAAACTCTGCACCCAGGGGCTAGGTAAAATTGGTCTGACTTTTGTTGCCTGGTCCTGCAGCCCGCATGACCTTATCCCTATAAGGATTTCAAGTGACTCGACCTGCAAGTGATCGATTGTCACTTGTGGATTTTGCCGTTGACCTCAATGTTATTTTGTCTATGTATTTTACTGCACTGATTTAATGTGCTTCAAAAATCTATAACTCTGGTTATATGTATGATATCCCATTTGTTTTGGTTTCTAAATTAAGATAAAAATACACTCTCTTTTATAAACTGGTGTCGGTTTTCTCTCGAACCGTGTCAATCACTTATCGTTCATGTTGGTACTTTGAAATGCTTAACAAATGTTCCTCTTCTAAAGCCTGATTGTTTTTTGCCACTGTACCAGGAGTGAAATGAGGATTTATTAGTGTGAATCCAAGGACCATTTTGGGGTATTGTAATAATAATACATGGTATGGCTTCCCAGCCATACCACATAATATTCCACTTTCCCACACTCACAGACTCCAACAAGTGGAAATGTAATTCATCTTTGTTTTACAGGATAATAGAGAAATGACGACCATGTCAAATGGACCTTTTCCCATCTCACCTGATCTTCTGACTGCCACTGTTTTACAGTTGGAGACCGGATCCATTGGCAGTGGTAACAGATGTCTTTTTGTAAGACTGGAAGTGTTTGAATTTTGCCATCCCTCTCTTCTCCATGCTTTTGAGAGTAGCTGTCCAGATTAGGAAGTAAAGAGCAAAAGTGATGTTAGTGTCTCGTCTGTGGAGGACTCAGAGTTGGTTTCCAGTCTTTCTTGCCAACAATCTTGAATTCTTCAAATCTTTCTGATTCAACTCCTGGACTCAGGACAACCCCATTAATTGATCATGCATTATGAACTGCAGCTTGTGGCCCGCAGACTTTCTGGAGACAATGGAAAGTAGCAGGATTTCTGGATCAAACTCTTAGCCTCATCGATGAGGCTTGGCCCGACTTGACTTACTTGAGAAACCAATCAGCCTGGTGCAGATGAATACCCTGGTACATGTTACGGAATTTGGCTCCTTTTGCATAAGATGTAACCTTTGTGTTACATTTCCTGGCATCTCTAGTAGCTGAGGGTCTTTCTTATAGAACAGTGACTACCTATCACTCAGCAATTTCTGCTGGTCATATACTTATTGCAGGTCACCCCATTGGTAAACATCCTTTAGTTTCCAAATTGTTGTGGGGTATTAGATTCCCCCCCTCAAGCAAGAGATTCTGTTTTATGGGATGTCTCTGTGGTCCTGAAATTTCTCCGTTCTTGGCCTAAGTATTTATCCAGGATAACTTTCAGCATAGTTGGGTATATATTTCTTTGCCGTACTCTAGTAAGTGTCAGATGTTTGTGGATTGGGCTTTACTCCAGAAGGAGCTCGCTCAGTCAGAGGTGCAGTAGCCTCCAAATCTTTCAATGTGGGAGCACCTCCTTGAGGATATTATTTGCATGGTAGATTGGGCATCAGATTCTAGGGGCCTCATTTATGAGGCCGTACCGGCACCATTATGCAAGGGTGCCTGCATTGGCGCACGGCAGCCCATTGTGTGACGGCGCTGGGGAAAAGGATAGGAATGCGCCATATCTTACAGATACAGCGCATTCCTGCCCTTTTGTTTTGACGTAGGGCAGCGCAGAAAGATTCCTTGCGGCACTGCCCTACGCCAAAACCTCATAAATGAGGTCCTATGATTCAAAAATTCTATGCAAATATAGCAAGTAATCCCTTTCCCAGGGTTCTACAACAGCTTTGAAATTGCATAATCTAAAGGCTCCGATCTGGTCATAGCATATTTTTTCATAGCAAACGTGAACAAGAATTTTGAATTCTATTTAAGATACAGAGTGACGAATATCCCAACTTTTTTTCTCTCACTTGTGAAGTGTACGGTACATTACAAAGTAAAATGTATGTTCATATTTCATATCACCGACTGATATTTGCTGATAATTTTGCTACCAATTTTATGAATTATCCATTTAGTACAGTGTTTTGTTCAGTCTCAGATCATAAACAAGAATGAGCCTTAACGTTACTATGCAGGATGGCATTAGTTTCTCACAACACGGTGAGGCGGTTCTTATATTTGTCAGCGATGTTTGTTTGTGCATCAAAGTAGAGATTGGCTAATGAACTGGTGGGCTCCATGGGATGTTTTTCTTAAACGTGTTATGGTATTGTAGACCTTGAAACTACAGTGTGTTATGTATTTACTATAACATGGCTTCTGCAAAAAATAAAAGCAGAAAAGAAATTGCATAATCCTTGTCTCCATACCCTTAATAGAACTGAAAATGTTTGTTGACATTTGCTAGAAAATTTTTGATTAGTTGATGGCATGGGCACACATCACACCTAACATGCGCCCTAATTGTACCTACCCTATCAATCCCTCATCGCTGAGGAAGCACAAGCTTTTCTCAAAAATGATAGAGCATAGCAGCTCCAGGGACAAACAAAAGGGCATAAACATGTAAACAAACAGCAAAAACATCAGCAACTCTTATGTCCTACGAAAAGCCTGGGAACCAGGGACAGAATTTCAAAACACACCTAGGGTGAATGTCCAAAGTAGAATCATTGGCGATTAGCTGTAAGTCCTTGTTGTCCACTCAGACTGACATCTTGCACAATAGGGCAGTTTCCCCGTGTAAATTCATAGTTGTGCATAAGTTGTACATGTAGATATTATTTTTATTATTAATATTATTATTACAACAATAATAATGCTTTCTATGCTTTGTCAGCTCTTTTGTACAGCTTTTAGGGCTGCTAGAATCAGGTTTTACTGCTTGTCTTTGAGGGTGTCTGGGGTTCAAGACACCTATGAGGCTTCCAGTTGAGACATGATCAGGGTTTCTTTGTCTTTTCTTTTTCTTATAGTTTGTGAACCTGCACACGTACCTTCTGCAGCAGTGTCCAATTTTGCAAAAAGGTGAACAGATCACTCTGTAGTCAGGGCGTCAGGCTAGTAAGTGTGCAAGAACAGCCCCACCCAATAATCTAGCTTCCCTGATCTGCCTTTAACTCCTCTGCTAACTGACGTTCACTGCCGAGCTTGGAGCTCTTGCATGAGATTTTGCTGTAAGGAACCAGTGCAAAGGTAGAACCAGGCGCTACATCATACTTCAGATGGACACTGTTTCTGCCATCCAATGTGTGAATAAGTTGGGCGAGGACCTGCTCGGGGGATTGGGCATGTCTTTCAAGGAACATTTGGGATCGTTTCCTGAGCAATGACATCATTTTACAAACAGAATACGTGCTAGACTTTCAAACATGATGGCGAATTGGCACTCCTGTTTGTAGTGACTAGAAGCTTGACCAACACGTTTTGCAAGGAATAAATTGAGGTTTAGTTCTCTAGTGGTTCTCCTTTCCAACGTCAGCTGGGCAAGTTTGCTTGCTGGGTGCTGGACCCAGAGGCCTGAGCAACAGACGCCTTTCTCATGAACTATAGTTTGATTAAGCGGCATTCATTTCCTTCCATCATCAGAATTTTGTGAATCCTGACTTTCATTCTGGAATTTTTAAGCCCCTTTTGTACTAGTGATTCTGGAGTCGTAGCAAATATGGTTTCCTGCTCTGCTGCAGCTAGCAGTGAAGCCCCAATTACTCCTCCTATCTGACTCTTCTGTGGACGTTTGAGTGTTTAGCCATGAGTTAGTTCTTCGGGATTACACCAGCTTTTGCCATGGAGAATTTTTGGGATACCTGTCAAGTCAAACGCATTTCATATTTCTCTCAGGAACTCATCCATGCCTTATTTTCCCCAAAGTACCATTACCCTAAAACCACCTCTAGCCTTAAGCCCAACCCAATTTATTAACCTTACGTTGCAATTTTATTAAACCTTGCAATTTTTTGAAACTCTTATTGCAAATTTATATTGTTTCGATGTGCTTTAGTTTTTCTTCGTTTTTCATTTTCACATTTCTTCACGTTGCATTTGTCATAATATCTTTTCTTTGTTCAGAAATCTCTATTTCCAAATAGTGCAATTCAGGCATGTTTATTTGGTTCTCATTTTGGTGTAGCGAGAGGTTGCAACTGATACAATTGGTTGCTGGCAGGAGTGACAGCAGACTACTTTGGAGCTTCTATGATTCAGGTAATTGGAATGATGAAATTTTAAAAAGTAAGGGGCAGATTTACGAGGAAGTGCCGCAGCGCGGCCAGGCAAGCCGTTTGGCTGCGCCATGCTGCGGCACTTCCAAAGCACTGGAATGCAACCTATTTACAATAATATGTCGCATTCCTGTGCTCTCCCCTGCGCTGGCGCACAAACAGCTGCCATGCCCCGGTGCAGGCACCCTTGCACCATGGTGCAAGGATGCCTGCATCATGGGGAGATTGTTTTTGTGCAGGAAGGGGGACCTTCCTGCACAAAAACAATCACTACAGGCATTTTCCTCTGTCAATGTGTGCTGTAGAATGCAGCACGTATTGAAAGGGGAAAAAACGAGGAGAAATGAAAACATTTCTCCTCGTTGCGCCTCCCTACGCCTCCCCTGAGGAGGCATAGCATTCACACGCATTTCCAGATTTATGATTCCTCGTAAATCTGGAAATGTGTCTTGTTCCATGGGTGTTGCGTGGGAACACCCACAGCAACACCCATGGAACTCCCCTTTCACTCAAAGTGCTGCATGTAAAGGGGCCATATTTACAGTGACAGGAAAAGCCACGTAGGGTGGCTTTTCCTGTCCTATTAAATATGGGGCAGAGAAATACGCCACCAGTAGGTCACAAAAAGTGACGTACTGGTGGTGCAGGGGGCTTGTAAATCTGCCCATAAATACATTCGTTTTGGCTTGTGTTGTGTTAGCATCTGATTGTGCATGATATCAACCATGGTTCATTACAATTTGCAGCCTCAACTTTGCAATAACGATTACTTTTTTTTTGTAAAGTGCCGTACCCCTATTATCTGGGTCAAAGACTGTTTGACTTCAAGGGCATGTGATGTCACTTGTGCTACTCCCAGGGCTTCATTTGTAACAAAAAACATAAATGACTGGGCCAAGATATTTATTAGAAGGCCACTGAAGCTTGCACCATCTACTGGCCTAGTCAGTTCTGCCAAATACCAGTGCTGACGCTGCCTACTAACGATCACACTCCTACAAATGTGATATTTTGGACTATTCAGAGATATCCAAACCTTTAAGAATGCCTGGACGTGCTGGTAGTATTACCTTTTCAATGTATGTTGAATTGTCTGGTGAAGTGCGGTTTTTTAAAAATAGACAACATGTAGACTGTCATATATGTGTGCCAGTGTTAAGAAATGAATGCAGCACAAATAAATCACAGGCTATGCCTATGATTTTGGTGAACCTGTTACGGTATTTTTTGACCGCAATTGATGTGCTATTTCATCACTCCCTCGTGCATCTTGGCTTCTCTTTTCAGACCAGCTTGTTCCTTGTGTTCCTGTATCTGCTTTCTTCTTTTGACCCTTTTGCGACAAATTCACATTGTCGTGATCTATCTAACAGCACACCTCTGTTGGAGCCTGCCCTACCTGCTTTGCAGACCCTTCAAAGGCTTTTACTTAACTAGCCTCTTTTTTCCCAGCATCACTTCTCAGACCCAAGAACAACACGTGATCAGGGGCGTTGAACTACACCCTCCTACTGTCCAGTGAATGATATTTTCTCACCGCGTCACTCTCAACCTGTCACATTCTTAACAGTGACCATTTGATACTGAAATGCTTGTCTAACTTGAAACCAGGGCCGGACTGGCATTAGCGGGCACCGGGCGTTTCCCCGGTGGGCCGCCGGGTTGGGGGCCGGTTTTGGGCCCCTGGGGGGCCGTTTTTGTTACCGGGGGCCGGCAATATCGGCCCCCTGTAACAAAATCGGCCGAAACCGGCCCTAGAAAACGGCTCGGCCGCACCCCCACCACCCCCAGCGGGGCCAGCCGAGCAGTTTGCCAGGGCCGGTTTCTGTTCCCAGTCCGGCCCTGCTTGAAACCCCCATTTGAATGGGTGAAATATTTTCTGGTCAGTTATGAAAATACATGCCTGTCCCTCACACTTCCGCATACATCAGATCCCCAAGCACTGTGTCTCATAACACGATAACCGCACCCCGGTCGTCATCATGCATGACATGGAAATACTTCCCACATAGGCTCAAAGCAAAGACAACAGTCTTCCAACCACACACCCACATTGTGTAGCAAGCTATCCGTGTGGCTAGATGCTTCACCGCCCCGCGTAGGGTTAGTAATACAAATGCTAAAATACAATACAAGGCTCAGTTTGTGTGGATTAGGTTCACTCTGGGCAAACTGGAACTGCTCCGAATCAATCAATCAGTACACTTTTGGACCTGTGGATACTCTGCAAGGAAGAATAACTGCTGTGCTTCTGAAAGGACTTCAATTCTGCTTGACTGCTGCCCTGAAGGACTGCTGCCCTGCTGTGCTGACCTGCTGCCCTCTTGCATGGGTGAGAAGGATTGGACCTGCATCTATTGAACCCAGGACCCCAGAGTGGCTCCAAGGGCTAGTTTGCTGGCCTCCTAACTGGAGCCTCTGGGACAGAAAGCTCCAACAACCTTGAACACAGCACCTAGACCCTGCCATCTGAGTCATACCTTGCCAAGTGGTGCCACACCAGTTCTGGACCCTTGGAAGTGGGCCTGTACATGCTCTGCAACCACATTGGCGGACCCAGGAGAACCCACGCATCTCCTCTGCGGTACAGTCCGGAGCAAAACCGACATCACCTCAGCTGCGGGGGTTCTCTCGATGCAAGGACTCAGCATCAACCTGGCAGCCACATCAGAACTGCCACCTGTGCAAAGTTTTCCCAACGCAGGCCCTCGCATTGCAAATCTCTTGTAAACAGTAGCCTCAATGATGATGCAGGTTTTCGCATTGCAGCCGCAGCTCCTCGGAGCAGATGCATCACCTTGACTGCGCACTGCAACCCCGACGCTGGATTTCGTATCACAAGCCCTCGTCGACGGGATCCTCGACGACGATGTAGGACCTCACATTTATAGCTTCACAGCTTCCTGGAACCGATGCATCGCCTTGGCTGTACAACACATCATTGGCACAGGACCTCGCAGCGCTCCGCAACCAGGATTTAAGGAACTCTGTTCAGCGGGCCTAACTGGGTCCTTTTAGCCGGCCAACACTCCATCACAGTTGGCCTGAACTTGTGACTTTGTCCTGGTCCGGCATGACCAGATATCAACAGCTGGAGCTTTGTGCTTTTTGGTGCTGTTTTCACTGAAATCTTTAACATTGCCTATCACAGGTTTATTTAGGGATTGCTTGTACCTTCACCCTGACATGTCTTGTGGTTCCTGCTTGAGTAGGGTTTCACCCCCTCAACCATTAAGCTAATTTTTTACACTAATGCATTCTGGGTGGTGTGGTCCTGCTTTGCTTAAACCGAACAGATAATACTAGCACACCTGATCAATGATTTATAGGTGCAAAGTTCAGGACAGGAAGCAGTGTCCGTAAAGTCCTGGAGTCAGGTGGTCACCCTACCAGTGGGCCTGAATGGTTTACTTCGACTGTGACACCACTCCCATGCCTGTCTAAAAGCAAATCTCATCACTTTCAGTATGTTTGAGGTGCCTCTTGGTGGGTATTCTCAAACAGTCAATACGAGCTTAACGAAAGCGAATAACAAATGGGTCTTTTCTTATGGAAATAGTTTCTGTGGAGACTTCACAAATGCCCAGGAGGGATAAGTAAGTTGATTTTGGATACAAGTGGGCAGGAGTGAACTGAGAACTAAAGCTAGCCATGGAAAATATATTCATGCAGTGTGCAGAGGGTGACCAGCTAGATCCATCAGTGTTCCAATCTGGACTTTTCTTTCATGAATCAGTGCATTCTAGGTGTTGTCGTTTTGGTTCATTTTAATTGCGGTAATTGGACCAACACACGTGAAAACAATGATATGTAAAAGCCCAAAAATGGAAAAGTGCTGTCCCAGTGACATGGAGTTGTGTGGTCATCCTATACCTAGAATATAGCATGTTACATTGCATGCTATTATAACGCGTACTTTTACAACGCTGTCATTACAACGACCGCGTTGTTAGTACGCAATACCCTTACATCGCAAGTCATTACAAAGACTTGCTGTAGGGGGCACGCTGGACTTAGGAATAGTATTATTTACGATTCCTACTCCAGTTTGCGCAACAGCAGGGAAGGTGTTGGATTTTATATCCAATACCTTAGCGCCCCCTACAGCAAGTCATTTTAATGACTTGCGATGTAAAGGTATTGCGTACTAATAACACGGTCGTTGTAACGACCGCAGTGTAATGGTACTTTGTTGTAAACACAGCGTTGTGAACGCTGTTTCCCTTTACCTATGGCACCATGAACAGGAGGCAAGCCCAACCCTCAACAGCAAAGTTTGGGAGATTAGGAGTTCCCTCCATGCCATTTTGTTTATTTATTTATTTTTTAAATATGGCCAAAACGGCTTATTTTACAACCACATTTTCAAAAATGTTGGCTAAAAAGCCATAGGTTCTACAGTGACTTCTAAAGGAAAACTCGTGAAATATTCTAGTGCGTCAGGGCCACACTGTAATAATGAACGCTTCTCCACAGCAGAAAATCGTGTTTGTACCTAGAACAATATTGTGAGCTGCTCACTTAGTGTGGCTTTGGACGCTGGATGGATTGAGAATGCCACAGCTCCAAAAACAACACTAGTTCCTGATATATACAATGTACATTTCTTATGTTTATGTGTGAATGTAACGATCAAGGTAGGTCTTAGGTACGCCTGTGCTGTGGCATTTCAGCTTCACTACGTTTCATGGTTCCCGTCCATTGGTGCAGTCGTCATTGCAGCATCTGACATGCAGGCAGCCGCGGCCTGTGCAGGTAAGAGCAGTGGAGCGGTGGGGCCGGGTGGGGGGGGGGGTGGGGGATTTCGTTGGACGATGACGAGGGAAAATGCATTATTTATTTAATTTCCCCTTGTCATCGTCTGTCGAAATCCCCCCTCACCTCGTCCCACTGCCCTTACCTGCACGGGCCGCGGCTGCCTGCTGGAGTGCTCCCCATATTCTGAAAAAGGCCATTTTCGGACATTTTATAGTAATTTCCTCATTTACACAGAATCTGTAGCATGTTCTCTTGCACTATGCTATGATACCACAATAATCGGTTTTCCTTACTCTCCTTTGTGTATTGCTACACGTCTAACCCCTGTGTGGATCTTTACTTAATTTTCAATCTCCCTCTTTGTGCGTTGAATGTGATTGTGTCGATAGAGAAGCTCTGATGTCATCAAGTGCAGCTGGCAAATCTACTGTCTTACCAATGCTGCTATCAAGAAGTTCACCCAGCAGATGGCCGCGATATCATGCTATGTCTACTTAACCTTGAAATGGGACACTTCAGGACCTAAAAGAGTTCACCGATGTGGGTGGGTGTGGGTGTCCAAAAGAACTGAATAAATTATGTGAACCTTTACACTCACTTTTGAATTTCTGGGAATTCTCAAACAATTTCCGCTGTCAATTTTTCTAAAGAAGATTCCAGACTCAAAAGATGTTTCTCCTTGAAGGAACCATTTCTGAGGCTCTTTCCATCATTCTGGAGAGGTTCCCTCCCCAATTTCTCTCTAAACCCCATTTTCTCCTGTCCTTGACTGGAGTAAATGACCAATTTCCACTTGGGTGGAAAGCTACCAGTTGTGATTTTGTGAGTAGTCAAAAAACTGCAAGTTTGTGGTTGTTCGCTAACCTCTGAGGGTGGTCCCATCCGGTTATGCTCACAAACCTGCCCCTGCGAGAAAATGTCATCATATAGTCTGAATTTTCTTCTGAGCACATTCCAGTTACAATGGCACCTGTCATTCTGATCATGAATGGGATTTTATCCTTGTAGAAGGCTTGTTTGTACACCTAAGTTGTACTTATGTGCGCAAGTAGCTATACTCTTCGGGCACAGTGACAACCAGATAGACAGACACATTTGAACTCCATCTAAATGAGACAATTTCGTTTGACTAGCTGGTACCAGCTGATAAGTAAAGTTCCAAAAAACAGCCTTTTCCTTAGTGGATGGGGAGCGCTCCTGGATCAAAATGTTTTTGCCTGGAGCTTTGATAGGTGTTGCGATGTTCCCGGCAATGCTGTTTTGTAAATTGAAATTGATTATAGAAGCCGACCACTGGGCTCTGAGTCCGCCAATTTCCCTCCCTGTTGCACATGGAGAGTGCTTCAAGTGTGGGATACTCCTGCTGTGATATAAATGTTCTCTGTAAAGTGCTCTGATACTTTAGGTCTGCATTACATCATAAGCTAAACAAAAAAAATGAATGCACTAGATTGCTCCTTTGAAGATGTGCTCTAGTTTGTCTTGTCTGTTTTGCCTTCCTGTCTAAGGCCTCGAAACACAACTGGCCGCCTTCAAAGCAACATTCAACTTGACGATAGCCATGCCCTCTATCACACCATACCATACATACCCAGACTGGCCCCATTTATGGATGGCACAGATTACATTAGGTTTAGATTTATGACAAGGACCTTTAATACTATAGTGGTAGCCACCACAAGAGAGTGCCAGATTGCAATAAATATGCTGGGCGAGGGCAAGCGCTGATTTGGCACACTGTAATTTTGCTTGGGAGTCTGAAAATATTTGCCTTGCATCTTTGTTTGTCTTAGTGGCCACAATAAACACAATCTATAACCTTTAAGTCATCCCACGTCCTGAGATTAACAAGAGTCTATTCTTACACTGCAAGAAGTAACCAAACCCCAGACCATGAAAATAGCAGTCATTTCTTTGACTCCTGAAGAAGGCAAGCATCCCTTAGACTGTGCTAATGTGATCAAACTTTAAGACATTGGTTGAAAATAGTGAAAAAAATCTTATCTTTGCAGTGCATTTGGAGAAGGTTATACTAAAATGAATATAGCCTTCTATGAATTTCTAACATTAGAAATATATTAAACTTATATTTACTTGTACGAGCACTTTCCACAGGTAGCCCCAGGAGACCCTATCAAACGCCTTCTCGGCATCTAACAGAATTAAGGCCATAGGGTCTCCTGCTACCTGTGTGGCATCGAACAGCATTATTACTCGCCTAATGTGGTCCGTAGTACTTTTCCCGGGTATAAATCTGTGTTGCCGGCCACTTACTACTTTATTAATAATAGGGGACAGACGGGAGGCTAAGATTTTAGAATACATTTTGGTGTCCCCATTAATAAGCGTAATCGGCCTATAGGACCCGAGTTCCCTCACAGACTTGTTCTTTTTCGGGAAGACCACAATCTTTGCTTGAGACCATGAAGGAGGAGGTTTATTGCCTTCAAAGATATGTTTAAACAGTCTGGTAAAACAGTCCCTAAGTTCTGAAGCAAATGTTCTATAAAATTCTGTTGGAATGCCATCTTCACCAGCGGCTTTCCCGGTCGCCAAAGAGGTGATAGCAGTTAGAATCTCTTCCCACTGAGGGGTCCCTTCCAGACCAGCCTGTTCTTCTTCATCAAATTTCATGATTGCACTTGTATCCAAATAATTAGAGATGTCATCCTGATCCCCCTTACCAGTTTCCTGATACAGCTTCTGGTGGAATCTTTTAAATGCTGATCTTATACCCGCTGGCTCAAAAATCATGCCCAAGTCTGGATCCCTAATCGCCCTAACTTCATTCTGGTCCTTATGGCTAGTACATGCCCAACTTGTTCCCCATATTCATATGCCTGCTCTCTATGAACTAAAACTTTTGCTGCTGTCTTCTTTATCGCTATATCATTTATGGTTGTTTTTGCGATCATAACCCCAATCTGTGCTTCTTGGCTATCACCCCCCTGTTGTGTAGCTGTTATTAATTTCTCTTCTTCCAGGGCTAAAAGGGCATATAATTCTTGCATCTTTTGTTTTTCCTTCCTCGCCCTAGTTAGGGAAAACTGAAGAGTTTCCCCCCGGATGCCAGCTTTTAATGTATCCCAAACTATTTCGAGGGAGGTGCTACCCAGATTTTCGCTAAGGAACATTCCTATCCAAGATCTCATGTGTGTTAGATATTCATCATTTACCAATAAGGCCCGCTCAAAACTCCATTGACTGCATCTTCTACGGGGGGCACCTTCTTTGATTACCAAAACTAGAGGGTTATGATCAGACATGACCCGGGGGAAAATCTCATTCTCGCAGTCTTGAATTAAATCGTGTGAGACAAAGAAAAAGTCAAGACGGGCATGTGACTGATGGGGTGAAGAAAAAAAGGTAAAGCCATGTTCGGTCGGCCTCTTGTTCTGCCACACATCCAACAAAGTGTAATCTTTGCAGATATTCTTAAGAGACCGTAACACCCTGGGCTTCCTACCATGATACTTGTACTGCTCCTCGCACGACCAGCTAGTAGACAAATTAATGTTTAGATCTCCACATAGGATTATGGGAGCGGCCAGGGCACTAGTTCATTATTCAAATTCAGGCAAGCACTTAAGGCGCTATATTATAAACCGGAGGCCAGGGTATTTGTAGCGGGGGAACTCTCAGAGCCATTTGCAATTTCAAGAGGGACGAGGCAGGGTTGCCCCTGCTCCCCACTGTTGTTCTCTCTTTATATTGATCCTTTTATCCATAGGCTAGAGTCCAATGTAAGGATTTCCCCTATGACATACAATGGGTGGGATACCAAAACCCTCGCCTATGCGGACGACATTGCCGTAATCACACCTGAGCCTGCTATCGCAATTGTCGAAATAGGGAAAGAAGCAGGGGAATTTGGACACTTCTTGGGCTACTCCCTGAATAGGGATAAAACTGTAATCCTTGTAAACAGCTCGCTACCTTGGCATGATTCACGGGTGACAACGAGGGTGACATACCTGGAAGTTGTTATTACGCCAGATGTAGATCATATTATTGGGGATAATTTTGAGCCATTGATGGAAAAATCCAACAAAGACCTGCAGAGGTTGAATAATTTGCATCTATCTCTGGCCGGACGATGCAACGTTATTAAAATGATTCTGTTTCCCAAGATTCTTTATTTTTTTCGGTCTATTCCGCTAGGGATAGGGAATATGTGGTTTAAAAAGTTAAATGAAATAATCTCCCGATTCTTGTTGGCTTTTGCCAAACCTAGACGTGCTATGACATTTCTAACGCTCCCTAAAGACCGTGGAGGGTGGGGACTCCCAAATTTAAAGTTGAATTATTGGGCTACGGTTTTACAGAATCTTGGACCTCTTCTTCAAGAGAAAACCTTGGGGCCAGCTGGTGTTGACTATTCTCCCTCACCATTTGAGTTATTGATAGGTAAAGGGGCATGCGGGAATCTATGGAGGCAGATTGAATTGAGCTACTTCAAGCGTGTACGCTTTATGGGGCATATTCACAAGAACGTGTGATAACCACCGCAATTTTAGCTTAACGCAACTTTTCACATCGCAGTCCATCGCAGGAAAACAACGCCGTGTTAACGTAGCATTCTCAACCTGGCATCACCATGCGATAGTCCCACTATAACGTGGCAAATGACCGCGTTAAAAATAACGCGACGCCGAAAAAGTGCGAAACACCAACGTAAATAAAGTTGCGATGAGGCTAACCACGAAAAAAAAAACAGCGACAACCAGCGATAGGCCTGCAATTCCCACGCGTCTGATGGGAAAAAGCACCATAAAAGCTGAACAAGAAAAACACACCATAAACAAATCAAACTGCGCAGCAACATGGATGCACCCGGAACGAGTGCCCAGGTCAACGCAAACCCCACAAGCCCCACAGACCACCAGCAATGAACCTCGGGGTCGGGGAAGGCCAAGGAGAAGAGGAAGAGGAAGACTGGGTACAGTCCGCAGGAAAACCTGATCGTCGTCACGGAGGTGACAGAGCACCAACAACAACTGTCCGTCACCACCACCGTGTCATTGGCAATACAGATGGAAAAATGGCATCCCATCGTGAATGCAGTCGGAGTGCCGAGGAGGCCAAGATGCGCTGGCACGATGTGAAAAGCCAAACCAAGCAGAAACCCGCTGCCAACAGGAAGGCAGCAATGGCGAATGGTGGTGGGAGTCCTGCGCCACAGGAGGAGCTGGAGCAAATGGCGCCCACAGTCATCAGTGTGGAGACGGTGCAAGGAGTCGGGAGGCCGGGCACTTCTCGACATGACCTGACACAACAGCAACAGGGGGAGTAATGAACAGGGACTGTGGGGACGGGCACAATGGCACACATGCACAACGACGTGTAGCACACCGCACACCAACAATAACCCTGGGTCATGTCCCTGATCCCCGTGGCACACTGCAGCACACATACAAACATCAACTAGGCCCCCGTTCACCATGTGCCCAAAGGGGTCCCACCCCACACATCACCAATTACACAACACACACATGCACCTGTGCAAAACACAGCAAAGAAGCGTATGTGAGAGCCACACTGACAATGCAAGTGACACCACATGACCAGCAGCATGGCTGGAGTACAATCACCATGACACTGTGCACGCCACGAGACTGAGGTGGCTGAGTGTGGACCACATCCGGAAAGGAGCAGGTCACACTCTGACACATCCACCTGCACAAACAACCACTGACGTCAACAACACATCTGCAGACAAACAATGCACAAGAGTACAAAAACCGTCCAAGAGCACAAATGACCCAAGTCGCCAACATCACAGCACCTCAAAAGCACAAAAGCCAAAAGCACACCGCCTCCAAGGGATAAGGGGCAGCAAAATCACAGCTGCAGGTGTGACTCCCACACAAAGCAGCACACACACTTAGCAATTACAGCACAACCACATGGACGACAATGTGGTACACAGTCCAACACCTACACTGCAGAACAGAGGAAACAACTGGGTCCGCCTGTGCGTAGAAAAGGGCCAATCACATCTGATATAGCAGGAAACTGTGAGATGCAAATGTACATGTACAACCAAACCTACGTCATGTAGTCCAAATGTCCACTGACCCGCATCAAATAGTCCGCCCCTCCCAAACAGTCACAATGTACATTGTCATGAAGTCTGAATGTAAACTTGAACAATGCGGCAACATACATGCCAACACAATGTCAACAAGCATCTCCCCTTCACATTGCAGAGGGACAAACAACACCTCCAGCAGAGCAGACCAGACAACTCTACAGTGATGCTGAAGAGGACCACCACACTTCCGACACCTACGCCCGACAACAGTCCATGGACATCTTAGGCAATCGACCTCCAGGAGCAGGGCAGCACCGCTGCATCAAGGATACCCCACCCCTGCACAGACAACACAGCTGGACACACCCACCACCCCGGCTGGCTCCCAGCAGCCCACCGAAGCACACATCGCATTCCAAGGCCAGGTGTCAGACTGCCAGAAGGGGGTGGCCGAACATGTGCGGGTGGGGTACTACCTCATGGAAGCCGAACCAGATCACATACGTGGGTGTCTAAGTCCCATCAGGGCCCACCTACACTCCCCAACAGAGACCCACACTGCGACAGAGACACATGCCTTTGCACATTTCCAGTACTGAACCACACCCAGAGCCACAGGATGATCATCCACACCCCCACGCTGGACTGGCGTACGCCGGCCCAGTTCACTCCTCTTACGTATTGAGTGGGGGACGACAAAGCTACATGTGCAATGTCCCACCCACTGCCTGCGGTGACATGGCTGCGCCCTCTGTACACAGCACAATGTAATGTTGTAGTGCCCGGGCACAAATGCATACATCATGAGCACACAGACACACTCAGATAGTTCATTGAACTGGCCACGGGCACGTGCGCTCGACACCTTTATTGACATGGTCACATGTACAGTGACGCATGTGCTGGATGTGTGTGGGGTGAGTGTAAGCCAGCCCTCATGGAGTCGTTGGTGCTGGCAACAACTTGAACAGTGATCACAATTAAAGCGGAAACAGAAAACACCAGCATAACAGAAATAACTGTGAAGCATCATGGTGGTAGCCGGAGAAAGTACAGTGTTCACCCAACATGCAAGCAGAATGGTCCATGATTTGTGGTGCACTGAGTTAGTGGCACCTGAAGAGCTGAGCAGGGAACAAGCTGATGATGGCACCCACGACTGGTGTGAGCAACTCTGATAGTCTGGCAGTAAGACACTTACGACTCTGGCACCTGTTGTTTGGAGTTGGTCCTGGCGGTGGTGGCGTGTGCATCCTGCGGTGATGCGACGTCCGGGCAGGCCAGGACTCGATTTGATGTGTGAGCCCAGGTGGGCTGCAGTTGAGGCCGGAGGCAGCGGACAGCGCAGGGCCACAGACACATGGCCTTGATGACCCCCAGTCCATCGACCCAGAGGCCATCCAATATGCTATCAGACAGGGGCCATGACTTGAGCTGCACAGAGTTAGTGGCCCCGGATGCACTGCGGCCGGCTCAGGCACACCGCCACGGGACGGTGACTTGCGGTGCAGTGAAATAGGTCCATGCGAGGTGAGCGGGTCCTCGTCGATGTCGAAGGTAAATGTAGCGGAGGTTTGCGGGGGACAGTGGAAGGTGTCCTCCAGGGCATGATGCAGAGGGCAGCAGTCGGCCGGAGGCAGCAAATGGAGGAGTGGAATGCCACAGCCTCGTTTTTGCCACAAAGTCAGTATCACCGAAATGATGATGAAGACAAGCCCCAGTCCATAGACTCAGTCGCCACCAAAGTACAACCAGAAAGTGGCCATGGATGTCGGGGAACAGACTTAGTGGCACCGGAGCTGAAAGGGGATGCAGTCTGCGATGAGGCCAGAACAATGATGTCAAGTCTGCCATAAATGATTCATGACTGAATTCCCAATGTGTGACCTACTCGACCGCAGTGTAGGCTGAATGCGTTGTCATCAAGGGCCCACAGGCACGTGTCATTGGAATGCTATGCACAGAGTTGGTGGCATCACATCGAAGGGAGTACGGTGATATAAAATCTGCCAATAACGTATGTACTCTGCCATTGTATAATCAAGACCCAGTTCCAAATGTGTGACCTACTGGACCGCAGTGTAGGCCGGAGGCAGCGGTGGAGTACGTCAATGAGAAAGGAGTACTGGGGGCCTGTGTCGCGGAGGCCGTGATGGTCTGAGGAGGCTGCCATGGTCGCGGGCCTCGGCCTTGGAGCTTGCACCGGCACGTGGTGGGCCCCCTTTGACACACGCAGGTGTCGGCAGGTGAGCAGTGAGGCCTGGGTGCACTGGGACGGGCAAGACGGGTCTTGGGACCAGTGCCTCGGGTGCAGCAGGCGCACAGGATCGCAGGCACCGCCGCTCACGGCGTCGGCCTCGTGGTGGGGTGAGAGGCGCCGCCCTGGCAGACACGTTGGCCATTCCGGAAGAGAACCACGCCCAGAGTAACGGGCTTTTTATTCACACCCCTACGCTGGCCTGGCGTACGCCGGGCCAGCCCACTCCGCTCACGCTTACAGGGGGACGTAACAAGCTACATTTCCGCATTCTTCCCCACTGGCTGCGGTAACATGGTTGCGTCCACTGTCCAGTACACTGCAGACACCAGCAGTGTATGTCGACATGGAAATGTCTGTGGTCTGCATACTCAAGTCTGTCCAGCACATCCACGCCACACTTGGCGTTGTGTACATTCACATTCATGGGTCACTTGCCTCCTTCGCACATGCCTGGTTCCCACCTCTCCCCACATTCTGCTATTGTGTGGCTGAGGTGCCATGCCGTTGATGGCTTGTGTAGATGGCTAGCCCAGGTTGCCACAGTAAGTTGTGTTGTCGTGTCTGGAATGTGGGGATGTTGGTTGTCATGTTGTATGTGATTTTGTGACGTGTGCATTCCCAGAGTTGTGAGTTGTCTGATTGTGGTGTTGAGGTGTGTGGTGTGTTCCGTTGGTACTTACCGTCGAGCAGTGCATTTCCGTAGGTGCCATCCTGAAAGCGCTGGTTGATGATGGACTGTCGGAAGATGAAGGAATCATGCACACTGCCTGGGTAGTTGGCGACGACATTGGTGAAGAGTCCCTGGTGGTCCACTATTGCCTGCACATTGATGGAATGCGTGTGTTTCCTGTTGCGGTAATTGTGTGCAGTGGCAGCAGGGGGCACGAGGAGTACATGTGTGCAGTCGATTGCCCCCAACACGTGCCGGAAGCCAGCTATGGCATAGAAGCCTTGCTTGATCTCCAGCTGTTCCTGCGCAGTGTGTGGGAAGTAAAGTTGCTGGGGTACCAAGCTGATGATGGCATCCAGGACAGGTGTGAGGAACTTTGGCAGGGCTGGCTGTGAGGCTCCTCCGACTATGGCAGTTGTTGGTTGGAAGGTCCCAGAGGCCAACAGGTGCAGCACGGCCAGCAGCTTTGTCTGCGGAGGGATGTTGGTTCTCCGCTGTGTTGGTACCATCAGCCTGTGGGCAATGAGGGTCAGGATGCGGAGGATGGTTGTCCTTTTGAGCCTGTAGTGGGCAATGACTTCCTCTGGCGTTAAGTCTCCGAGGCTGGTGCGTTTTCAGAAGGTCCGGTGTCTTTGTATGCGCTGCCTCTGTGGTAGTCCGGGAGGGGGTGGGGGTCCTGGGGGGGGGGGTCCTGGCGGTGGTGGCGGTGGGTGTTGTGGCCCTCTTGGGGCTCCGAGCTGCATGATCAGTAGCTCCATGGCATCTGGTGTGGCTGTTGGCTGGGCTCCCTTTTATGGTGCAGGTTGTCGTCCGACTTAGCACCAGGTAGGAGCAGGTGTTAAATCCCTGCTGCTAAAGCGCCTTATCGCATGTTTTTGAATCTTATCGCTGATCTGGCTGGTCGTTGAGAATGTTGCGGGGTGTTGTATTCGCGGGTTTTTGCACGGGAACGCCTACTCTGCATCTCATTAGCGTTAGTTGGCGGTGTCATCCGTGGCAATGTTTTTTGCGGCTGATATCGCAGGAAAACTGGTGATATCGGCTGTTAGCACCAGCTTGTGAATGGTGCGATGAATTTATCACCACTTTGGCTGAGATAAAGTGCCGCTAACTCGGCGATAAGTCCTTGAGAATATGCCCCACATTTCTGTATCTCAGCAAGTCAATAAAAGCGAATTAAACGATGAGGGACAGGTGTCAAACCTGTTTGATGTAGGGGCACCTAATAATGATTTAGGGCATCCATTTGTGAGAAGAGAATTATGAAGATTTAGAATTGGGATCAACAATGGTTGGGGAATGAAGGGTTTTCTTAGACAAGTTAAAGAGAACATTGGCAGATGCTGTTGTGACATAACAGTTCTGTATAATATCCTACATCTCCTGTTCACTTGTTTATTAGTGCTGGGACGTAGGAAGAAGTTGCAACATTCATTTATCTTGAATTCGAAGGTGAAGATGGAAAAATGCATTGGATTTTTTACTGAACATGGAAACAAATTAAATTGTTGTAGGTTTTTTTAAGGGTTCACAGATGTATCAACTGGATTGTAACAATTGTGGTTTTAGGTATGGAATTCGTATACATCAATTTAAATAGCTTAATGCTTTGTATTTTATTCTGTTTTACATTTTTATTCGCTTAATCGTGGATTACAGATACAAATCATCCAAAATAGGGGGTATTATGCAGGATTTACTAGAGGATACTTATTAATTTGTGAACCAGAATAAGTAAATAATCAACTATGAGGAAAAAGACAAAGCATCTAAATTTCTTAATCTGTAATGGGAATTGAAGTCTTGTTTCCATCGAGGTATAGGGTGACTAGGGGACGTCATTAAATGTATAAAATTCGATCAAGTTTAATATATTTCTTTTTTTTTTTGTTTAAATATTTTTTTATTTTCGATTGCAAACTCTTAATACAGGATAGAGAACATAAGACCACCATTTTTACCCCAATAAGACACCCAGCCACCCCACCCACCCCGCTACACAATTAAATATCCATAATTCTTAATCCGTGGTGCTATACATATATCATATTCAATCAAATTCATACAATTGATACCCAGAGGGACAGAAAGAAAAAAATCAAAGAAAAATGTAAGCAAAAACCCGTTAGGGACAGGTAAAGTGCTGAAGTGCTTATGTAAACCCCAGATTAAAGTACATCGTGCCAATCCTCAACAACCGCTCACCTCAACCCAATTTAGCGGGGGTGGGTGGGGTGGGTGGGTGTCTTAGTGGGGTCAAAATTGTGGTCTTATCATGTTCTCTATCATGTATTAAGAGTTTGCAATCGAAAATAAAAAAATATTTAAACAAAAAAAAAAGAAATATATTAAACTTGATCGAATTTTATACATTAAATGACGTCCCCTAGTCACCCTATACTTCGATGGAAACAAGACTTCCATTCCCATTACAGATTAAGAAATTTAGATGCTTTGTCTTTTTCCTCATAGTTGATTATTTACTTATTCTGGTTCACAAATTAATAAGTATCCTCTAGTAAATCCTGCATAATACCCCCTATTTTGGATGATTTGTATCTGTAATCCACGATTAAGCGAATAAAAATGTAAAACAGAATAAAATACAAAGCATTAAGCTATTTAAATTGATGTATACGAATTCCATACCTAAAACCACAATTGTTACAATCCAGTTGATACATCTGTGAACCCTTAAAAAAACCTACAACAATTTAATTTGTTTCCATGTTCAGTAAAAAATCCAATGCATTTTTCCATCTTCACCTTCGAATTCAAGATAAATAAATGTTGCAACTTCTTCCTACGTCCCAGCACCAATAAACAAGTGAACAGGAGATGTAGGATATTATACAGAACTGTTATGTCACAACAGCATCTGCCAATGTTCTCTTTAACTTGTCTAAGAAAACCCTTAATTCCCCAACCATTGTTGATCCCAATTCTAAATCTTCATAATTCTCTTCTCACAAATGGATGCCCTAAATCATTATTAGGTGCCCCTACGTCAAACAGGTTTGACACCTGTCCCTCATCGTTTAATTCGCTTTTATTGACTTGCTGAGATACAGAACTGTGGGGCATATTCTCAAGGACTTATCGGCGAGTTAGTGGCACTTTATCGCAGCCAAAGTGGTGATAAATTCATCGCACCATTCACAAGCTGGTGCTAACAGCCGATATCACCAGTTTTCCTGCGATATCAGCCGCAAAAAACATTGCCACGGATGACACCGCCAACTAACGCTAATGAGATGCAGAGTAGGCGTTCTCGTGCAAAAACCCGCGAATACAACACCCGCAACATTCTCAACGACCAGCCAGATCAGCGATAAGATTCAAAAACATGCGATAAGGCGCTTTAGCAGCAGGGATTTAACACCTGCTCCTACCTGGTGCTAAGTCGGACGACAACCTGCACCATAAAAGGGAGCCCAGCCCACAGCCACACCAGAAGAACAACAGATGCCATGGAGCTACTGATCATGCAGCTCGGAGCCCCAAGAGGGCCACAACACCCACCACCGCCAGGACCCCCCCCCCCAGGACCCCCACCCCCCCGGACTACCACAGAGGCAGCGCATACAAAGACACCGGACCTTCTGAAAACGCACCAGCCTCGGAGACTTAACGCCAGAGGAAGTCATTGCCCACTACAGGCTCAAAAGGACAACCATCCTCCGCATCCTGACCCTCATTGCCCACAGGCTGACGGTACCAACACAGCGGAGAACCAACATCCCTCCGCAGACAAAGCTGCTGGCCGTGCTGCATCTGTTGGCCTCTGGGACCTTCCAACCAACAACCGCCATAGTCAGAGGAGTCTCACAGCCAGCCCTGCCAAAGTTCCTCACACCTGTCCTGGATGCCATCATCAGCTTGGTACCCCAGCAACTTTACTTCCCACACACTGCGCAGGAACAGCTGGAGATCAAGCAAGGCTTCTATGCCATAGCTGGCTTCCGGCACGTGTTGCCGGCAATCGACTGCACACATGTACTCCTCGTGCCCCCTGCCGCCACTGCACACAATTACCGCAACAGGAAACACACGCATTCCATCAATGTGCAGGCAATAGTGGACCACCAGGGACTCTTCACCAATGTCGTCGCCAACTACCCAGGCAGTGTGCATGATTCCTTCATCTTCCGACAGTCCATCATCAACCAGCGCTTTCAGGATGGCACCTATGGAAATGCACTGCTCGTCGGTAAGTACCAACGGAACACACCACACACCTCAACACCACAATCAGAGAACTCACAACTCTGGGAATGCACACGTCACAAAATCACATACAACATGACAACCAACATCCCCACATTCCAGACACGACAACACAACTTACTGTGGCAACTTGGGCTAGCCATCTACACAAGCCATCAACGGCATGGCACCTCAGCCACACAATAGCAGAATGTGGGGAGAGGTGGAACCAGGCATGTGCGAAGGAGGCAAGTGACCCATGAATGTGAATGTACACAACGCCAAGTGTGGCGTGGATGTGCTGGACAGACTTGAGTATGCAGACCACAGACATTTCCATGTCGACATACACTGCTGGTGTCTGCAGTGTACTGGACAGTGGACCTAACCATGTTACCGCAGCCAGTGGGGAAGAATGCGGAAATGTAGCTTGTTACGTCCCCCCCTGTAAGCGTGAGCGGAGTGGGCTGGCCCGGCGTATACCAGGCCAGCGTCGGGGTGTGAATAAAAAGCCCGTTACTCTGGGCGTGGTTCTCTTCCGGAATGGCCAACGTGTCTGCCAGGGCGGCGCCTCTCACCCTGCCACGAGGCCGACGCTGTGAGCGGCGGTGCCTGCGATCCTGTGCGCCTGCTGCACCCCAGGCCGCTGGTCCCAAGACCCGTCTTGCCCGCCTCAGCGCACCCAGGCCTCACTGCTCACCTGCCGACACCGGCGTGTGTCAAAGAGGGCCCACCACGTGCCGGTGCAAGCTCCAAGCCCGAGGCCCGCGACCATGGTAGCCTCCTCAGACCATCACGGCCTCCGCGACACAGGCCCCCAGTACTCCTTTCTCATTGACGTACTCCACCGCTGCCTCCGGCCTACACTGCGGTCCAGTAGGTCACACATTTGGAACTGAGTCTTGATTATACAATGGCAGAGTACATACATTATTGGCAGATTTTATATCACCGTACTCCCTTCGATGTGATGCCACCAACTCTGTGCATAGCATTCCAATGACACATGCCTGTGGGCCCTTGCTGACTACTGCCTTCGGCCTACACTGCGGCCCAGCACCGCGGGGTCACCTGTGTACTGCCTACACTGCGGTCCAGCAGGCCTCTCACCAATCCAATGCAGTCCGGACCAGGCAGGGCATGGCATCGTCGCAGGCTGCACACACGCTCAGCTCTGGTGCTTCTACCTCCATCAACCACACATCATCGCCACATGGCAATCCAACGACGTGTGTGAGAGTACCAGGAGGAGCTGCCTGAACAGCGGTTGGCCCGCGCTGACTGCTGCCTCCGGCCTACACTGCGGTCAAGTAGGTCACACATTTGGAACTGAGTCTTGATTGTGCAATGGCAGAGTCCATATCATTTTTTTTTTTTATTGAAGTTCCGTCAATAACACAAAATCAGCACATCAGCAATGACACTAGAATGCGATTACATCGTGTACAATATCAAGAAATATTCATCAAATAAAAGCTGTAGTATCTGGAGCAAATGGATGTCAATGGGTACCAAAAGACCCTGTCAGCACGTAATAATAGTGTGTAGAACCGTGGCAGGGTAAGCTGCATAGTCGTAACAATGACCACACGTATATATAAGGAAATCAAGTGGGGTCCGTCTATGGACATAGAGGACTAAAGTGTTAGAGAGCACATCCAGCATAATTCTCTCTTGAGGGGGATTGTGTCATGCCTAAGTGTACAAAGCATGTAGGCCTCACGGCCCGTCAGTAGTAATGGTAGGGTGTTCTAGCAGGTATGTCTGTAGTGGGCCCCAAACGTCGCGGGGCGTGAGGAATGGGGGAGTTGTTCAGCATATGTGCAGAGTTGATCTTGCCAAAGGATCATATCACCTAGCCACTCCTTAAATTTGGGCGCTCGGCCACGGCCCCATCTACAGGCCACTCGGCGCTTTGCCAACACTAGACAAAAGGACACGAATTTCCGATACTTGACAGGGATTTGTTCAGTATACCCTAGGAGTGTAATAAGTGGTGATCTGGAGATGGGTGAGGAGGTCATAGAATCGAGGGCCGTGAGGATCTGACGCCAATATTGAAGCACCTCAGGACATCCCCAGGCTAAGTGTAAAAAATCAGCTTGTTCTGCCTTATATCTGTCACATCTGTCAGTCGCGCTGGCCAAAATTCTGAAGTCTGACCGGGGTGTAGTAGCTGCGGTGGAGAAATCTGTAGTGGATGACACAGAGCCTACTATTGGAGGAGACTTGCTCCGTCTGCTTGCAGCAGTACGTCCATTGGTCATCGGTTATGTCCTGACCTAGTTCTGCCACCCATTTAGCGCGAGCCGCACATGGCGGGTAATCATGGTCTACATACAAAGTGTGGTAGAGTGTGGACACCAAGTGGGAAGCGGAGTCTGCGCGCAAGATCAGGTGCAATGGCTTCAGGGTATTCGGTTCCGAAGGATATGTGGGGTGGCAGACCTGTATGCCATGACGAAGACGAGCATATAGAAAGGTGTCCATGGTAGATGGTGGGGGTCATGGCACATTTGCTGGAGAGAGCGAAACTTGCCGCTGACATAGAGGTCACTCCAGCAGCGAATATTTCGTGTGCGAGCCATCTTCCTAAATATGCCTTCCTGCAGTAGTGTCACATCTGGGTGATAGGTGAGTGGTAGAAGGGGGGAATAGAGGCAGGATTCGGACTCACGGTCCAGGATGCGAGCCCAGGCTTTTATTGTGCAGTCCACAGAGGTGGGATTATGCCTCCGAGGTTCAACACTGGAAAATAAGATGCCATCTAACGGAATTGGGTCTGCGAGCCAATGCTCAGCGGCGACATGCAGGGTGTAAGGAGGTGAGTGAAACCAGTAGTGAGCGAAATGTGCTTGCGCGCTTATATAGTATAATTCGAAATTCGGGACGTCAAAGCCTCCCTGTGCATAAGGTCGTACAAGTGTGTCCCATTGAATGCGTGGCTGCTTACCGCCCCATACCAGTCTAATCAGTTCGGATCGGAGAGTGTGGAAGTAGTGACGACCGGGGTCATAAGGGATGTTGAGGAATAAATATAAAAACTTGGGAAGAATAACCATTTTTATGAGGGCTATGCGACCAGCCATGGTTAAGGGTAGTGCAATCCATCGAGTAATGCAGCCAGTGACGTGTTCTATCGCACATCCGTAGTTAAGACGCATTAGTTCATCCCGGTCTGCTGTAATGCGGATCCCCAAGTATTTAACCTCGTCCTCGCACCACGCAATGGGGTAGTCCGTGTCAAAGGGAGAGGCGGCGCTGGTCAATGGGAATATTTGTGATTTAGTCCAGTTAATATTAATACCGGAGTGGCCGCAGAACTTCACAAATTCACGCAAAAGTGGGTTTAAATTTTGGCGAGGGTTTTTGATGTAGAGGGTTACATCGTCCGCATAGAGGGAAAGGAGGATGGGACGAAGGAGGCAGCGTAGGCCTACATGATGGTAATGTTGCCTAATCTTGGCTGCCAATAGTTCCATCACTAAGGCAAAAAGAATAGGGGAAAGAGGACACCCTTGACGGGTGCCGCGGGAGAGGGAAAAGGCGGGTGAGGTATGCCCATTGATCAAAACTTTTGCCGTTGGTGAGGTATATAACAATTGGATCCAAGAAAGGAAGCCGATGGGGAGCCCCATGTTTTGTAATACAGTGAAGAGGTAATCCCACTCCACAGAATCAAAAGCCTTAGAGGCGTCTAAAAAAACTGCTACCAGCGCCAGTTGAGGATCAACCGTTTGTAAGATGGAGAATAGGGTTCTAAGGTTGTGGGATGTCGCTCTCCCAGGAATGAACCCCGCCTGATCTGGAAGGACCAATTTGTCCAGCAGCAGGCGCAGGCGATTTGCCAATAACTTAGCAAGTATCTTAGCATCTGTGTTTATGAGGGAAAGGGGTCTGTAAGATTCACAGCGGTCCGATGGCTTGCCTGGTTTTAATGAATGAATGAATGAATGAACACTTATAGAGCGCATGGTTACCCAGGGGCATCCCAGCGCTAGAAGTCCAGTAGGCTACGAGAAAAGTAAGCTAAAAGAAAACTAGTGAAAAAGAAAAGTTTTCAAAAGTTTTCTAAACTTAAGATGTTCAGATTCAGAACGTATGTGTAGAGGCAGACTGTTCCAGAGTCTAGATGCATTATATGTGAACAGTCGACCTCCACTACGTACACGTTTAATCTTAGGTACACAGATCAATCCTTTTTTCCCCGATCTAAGGGTTCTGTTGGGTACCTAAGGTTTACTCCAGGAACGGATCAGAGGCGGGCCTTTCCCAAAAAAAGATTTATGGGTGATACAGAGGGCCTTAAATTGCACTCTTTCCTGGACAGGCAACCAATGAAGGGTAGCAAGAGCAGGCCTTGCAGAGGAGCGTTTAGGTATATTCAGGAGTATCCGTGCTGTACAGTTCTGTACTGTTTGCAGTCTTTTAATGGTGGCCTGGGGGCTCCCAGACACAGGGCGTTGGCATAGTCGAGCCGTGAAAGCACTAAAGCCTGTACCAACAGTCGTCTCGCCAAAGGCGGGAAGCAAGGAAGTAGTTTTCTGAACTTTCTTAATAGACCAAAACAACTCGCCGCCACCATGCGTGATTGCTGTCTAAAATCGAGATTGCAGTCGATCCATACTCCCAGACTCTTTACTTGTTTTTTAGGAGCAGGAGGGGAACCAAGGCATTTGGGCCACAGGTGTTCCACGTTTAGGGAGCAGACTTCCCCAGGAGCAACAGTTCAGTCTTAGATCCATTAAGTTTAAGAAAAGAATTACTCATCCAGTTAAAAACTTTTTGAAGACAGGTGGATAGATCGGGGTCTGGTTGGTTGGCTTGCTTCAAGGAGACAATAAGTTGTGTATCGTCAGCATACGTAATTATCTGTACCCCAAATGGGAGTACTAGTTCGGCCAACGAGCTCATGTACACGTTGAACATCGTTGGGCTTAGGGAAGATCCTTGCGGAATCCCACAAGTCAAAGAAATGGGTTTTGAAGAGCATTCCCCTTCAAAAACCGAATAAACCCTATCAAGAAGGAAAGACTTTAGCCACTTTAATGCCAATCCAGTCACTCCAGCGTCTCTCAGTCTTCGTATCAGAAGTTGGTGATTGACAGTATCGAAGGCCGCGCTAAGGTCTAACAAGATAAGCGCAGCGCAGCCTCCGTTGTCAAGAGTCTTCCTAATTTCTTCTACTGCAGCCAATATGGCCGTCTCGGTGCCATATTGGGGCCTGAAACCCGTTTGCGTGGAGTGTAGACGATTATTGTCTTCCAAGAACGCTGATAAAATTGAATTAATATATTTTTCAGTAAGTTTACTGACCCCTGGCAGTAAAGAGATTGGACGATAATTTCCCCAATTATCTGGGTCAAGGTTCGGTTTTTCAGAAGCGCTTTCACCCGGGCATGTTTCCATTGTGGTGGCACGATCCCGCTTCTAAGTGAGGAGTTGATACACTCAAGTATAACCGGTGATACTACCTCCGCAATTTTGTGAAGAATGCTGGGGGGGCAACATCTAGGGGGAACCCGATTTAAGTTCTTTAAGCAATCTATACAGGGTGTTAAGATCCAAGGCATGAAATTCCTCCAACAAAGGAAAGGTGTCGGAAGGATTTATATCACTTGATCCACACACTTGGGGACACTCATATAAGGGAAAGAATTATGAATGGTTTGTATCTTTTCCGAAAAAAAAGTCGGCGATTTGTTCACATCGCAATTGAGCATTGTTGGTGTCAGAGGGAAGAGTGGGGGTAAGGAGAGAGTTGGCAATTTTAAAGATCTCCCTTGAGGAGTTTGTGGCTAAAATAATTCCTTGATAGTAAAGGGCTTGAGTATTTTTAATTTCATTTTTGTATATTTTAATAGCTTCTCGGTATTTAGTTCTCCTAACCTCGGAGAGATCCTTCCTCCAGCTTCTTTCCTGTCTTTTACATACTTGTTTAAGCTGACAGAGTTTTGGGGAGTACCAAGGGTTTGTTTGTTTCCCCACCCTTTCCAACATTTCCTTTTTCGGGAGGACACAGTTAAGTGCAAGGTCAAGCCAATTATTAAAGTTATCATTGGCAGCAATAGGGTTAAGATGAACAGGGGGAGCCGTGTCCTGTAGGGTACTAATAAAGGTATCCAAGGGGAGTTTCGACCAGTTGCGAGCAATTTTAGTAGCTCTAACAGTTGGAATATTAGCGTCTGGTAACGTCCAGGTAAAAGGGAGTAAAAAATGATCTGACCATGGGATAGGAACAGCATCCTCTATCACGAGCTGATTTATGTTGGAGAAAATAGGGTCCAACAGATGTCCCTTAATATGAGTGGGGCTATTTGTTTTTAGCATGAAGTGGAACATTGCCAAATCATCAACTAATTCCACTATGGACCCAGATAGGTCGTCATCCAGATGCAGGTTGAAATCACCCAAAATTGTAAAATTAGGAGAAGCACTGGCTAAATTTGCACCCATATCTGGTAGAACCTTCCTAAAGAGCCCTATCGGGCCCGGTGGACGATAGACTAAGATCCCTGAAAACGTATATGTGGGTGCTAAATCAATCACAAAGGACATGCTTTCACAGTCAGGGACAGGGTTTGCAGTTGTTCTGCAAACATAGTTATCCTTGTGGATGATGGCTAAGCCACCTCCACGCCCTACACTGCGATCAAGCCTTTGAATGACATAATTAGAAGGAAGAGATTGGACAACATCAAAATCCGAATCACTATTTAGCCAAGTCTCAGTTAAAAATAAGGCATCAGGGGTTCTTTCTTCAAGGAGAAGATATATTTCACTAGAGTGTTAATAAGGACGTGATGAGGGCCTCTCTCATTGAGGCAAGAAGAATTTGTGTTTCATGGGCCTCAAGAAAGACTTCTTTCAACACTGGGAGTAATGAGTCAATGTACGATTTATAAAAATCAATGGGTAGGCCATCAGAGCCTGGGGCCTTGCCTGATTTCATTTGCATGATGGCTTCCCGCAGCTCATCATCCTCAAATGGCGCGTCTAGGAATTCGCATTGTGCGTCTCCCAACCAGCCTAAAGTTATGTCTCCAAAATAAGGGGCAAAGTCTGGGGGGGATGTACGTTGTGATTTATACAGAGTCGTGTAGAAGGTGGTGAATGTGTTTAGTATGTCGTGACTGTCCCTATGTCGTATGCCCTCGTCATCGACCACATCAAGCACGTAATTTGAAAAGCGAGGTTGTCTAATATCACTAGCTAAGGCGCGTCCTGGTCTCCCTCCCTCCCCATAGTGGCGGGCAGTGAAATACTTGCCCCTGAACCTCACCTCGCGGCCCGCAGTGGTTGTGTAGTCTGTAATCTTTTCACAGAGTAAAGCCCGATGAGTGTCAGAAGTAGTGGTCCACATGTCAGCTTCCAATCGTTTGATCTCGCCCTCCAAACGATTCAGATTTCTTCTAATGTCGCGGAGTACTCCAAAGCTCTTGGACATAACTATGCCCCGAACAGTGACCTTGAAGGCCTCCCATAGTGTGCCCATCTGATCTACGGAGCCTTTATTTCTGGCAAAGAAATCTGTGATCTCTTCTCCCAATTCGGCCTGGAAAACCGCGTCTAATAATGTCTCGGGCAGTAGTCTCCAGCAACGAGGAGTGGCTACTGAGTTGGGGGGAATTATCTCAAGACACACAGGAGCGTGGTCTGAGTATGTGCGGGCCAGGTGAGTAACCGAGCGAATCCAGGAGGTCGCTCTGCGCGAACAGAGCCAGTAGTCCAACCGGGACCAAGTGGCATGGCCTGCTGTATAGAAAGTGCTCTCCCTATCAGTGGGGTGTGTGTACCTCCATGCATCTACAAGTCCATGCTCTTCAAGTATCCCCGAGAGAGCCTCGCGTGTGTTAGTGTAATGGTGTGGAAGGGGATTGGACCGGTCAGCTGCTGGGCGTAGAGTCGTGTTGAAATCCCCCCATAACACATGCGTGGATCCCACTTGCAGTATGCGTCCCCAGAGAGAGGTGAAGTAATCAGGATCATCTTGGTTAGGGCCATAGCTACAAGCTATGGTGACCGATTGTGTACCCAGAGTACCCCACATTATGCAGCTGCGGCCGGATGTGTCACTGTAGGTGCCCCTAGTATAAATGGTGTATTCTTTTAACCAATATGAGCGTACCACGAGAGTACGTCGAATAGGATGAAAATGTGCGTGCGGAGGCCCATCTACTGGCATAGCATGAGGGGCGGCGAGGGTCCATATGGGTTTCCTGAAGTAGGGAAATTTGTACGTGATGGCGATCCAGATACGCTAGGATTTGCCTCCTCTTACTAGGGTCACGAAGTCCTCTGACATTCCACGTAAGAAGTTTGATGCTTAAGTGATCGATTTGTGCTGCCATAGTAAATAGGGAAGGTGTAAGTGATGTAGATGTAACTGTTTAAAAATATTCCAGTTATACATGTAACATGTGGCATGCTGAGCACCCTTTATCCTGCAACTGACGGAACAATAAGAAACATTTCCACCCCTTCCCACCCTCCAACAATAAGAAACCCCATTCGAGCTTACAATGAAACCCATGTCAAGTCTCGACACCACCCCCTCCCACAACGGCACCCCAATCGTGCCGGCATATGGCCGCCCACCCAACGATTCCCAGCGTGTCAGCCATTGTCCCTGGGCCCGGTAAGACCAGGACATTAACAATACAGGCCAACAAACAACAGCCCAAAAAACAGAAAAATAAGGGGGATCTCCCATAGTGGGGGCGCCAAGTGGGCACTAGTCCCTTCCCATATCCCGATATTACTGCATAGCAGTCCCCTGGGCTATGAAACCAGGCAGGGGGACCGAACAGCACGGGGGGGAAGGGATGCTCAGTGAAGCATCAAAGACATCTACCAGTTATACATAAGTGCAGTGTCAGATATTCAACAATAACAGCTGCAATGTTCAAAGCCGCTAGGGCACTTATCTGTCCCAAATCAGTCAGCCATGGCGATGAGCAGTCCAACAGCACACCAGCGAGGGACCCACAGCAGAAGAAAGCAAGTCCAACAGGGAATTCATATCGCACGCAGTTTTTTTTTTTTTTCCTTCTCCCCCCTTTTTTTTTTTCCTGTGGGTAATGGAGGAGTCTGGACAAACAAAAAGAAGAAAAGGGGAACAGCAAGCGATACGTCATGTATTATCCTGGTGCCAACTAACTTCCGGGCGGCGAGGGAGATCTGGAAGCGTGTTCGCGGCGCGACGAGCGTCGCAGAGCAGTCTTCAGGAAGTCTTCCACCTGTTGTGGATTCGTGCAGATTATGTGAGTATCTTCATGAGTGATCCGGAGTTTCGTGAGGTACAGAAGAGCATATTTTATGTTGGCTTTGTGAAGTTTCTGCTTTACAGGGAGGAATTTCCGGCGCGCCTCCTGAACTGCAAGGGTAAAATCAGGGTAGATGGAAAACGTATTGCCTTCAAATTGCAGCGGTTTTAATTCACGGGCTTTTTGTAGCGCAATATCCCTGTCCCGGTAATTAAGAAGTCTGGCAATAATGGGCCTTGGGATGGCTCCTGGCGGGGGACGGGGCCCCAGGGAGCGGTGTGCGCGCTCCACAACAAGATGAGGCGAGAAGGAGGCCGCACCCATTGAGCCCTTCAGGAGGCGTTCAACATAGTCCTGCATACGCCCTGTATTGGTGCTCCGGTATGCCAATTAAGCGGATGTTGTTACGAGCGGCTTCGGGCTTCAATGTCCTCGTTTTTGGCCGCTATGACTTTTAATAGTTTATCCATTTGTGTAACCTGGCCTTGCAACTGAGAGGTGGTATCCTCGTTTTCAGAGATGCGGCGTTCGGCCTCCTTAAGCTGCCCATCATGCTTGTCAACTTTGTGTACTAAGTAGTCGAGGTGATTGTTCATAGCATCCATCTTTCCGGACAGGTCTGTTAAACCATGCTGAACGGCCATAAGAAGCGTCTTGATATCATCCCCTGGAGGTGGCGAGGATGTTTGACTGTGATCCATATCAGCCGACGCAGAGTCTGCTGAAGTTGAGCGTGTCGCAGCCTTCCTTGCCTCGAACGTCAGTCACGGCTGTCGGTTGTCAGGCTTCCCCATGATGTTGTTTTTCAAGGCTAAACAGTGTGGTCCGGTATCTGCAAGCTTTCCAAGGAGTATGTAATGTCATCGTGTGTTAAGTATGACGAGACAGAGGGACGAGACCACCAGGCAGTGGAGAGATATATGAGCTGTACCAGCCGACGCACCTGAGGCAGAGCAAAACGCTACTGGGCAGGGTTTTATGGCAAAGTCAAAGTAGACAGCGCGTCAGCTGAAGGTCCACAGGAGCCAGTGGCGTGTTGGTGGTGGTGTTGCGTGGCTGCGCTGTGAGGGAACCACGGGCCACAGGTAGGTAGCAGGTAGTGAGCTGGCACAGGCCCCACGACGGTAGGAAGCAGTCCAGTACTTTGCGCAGGAGCGTCGTCTGAGGTTGCGGGTAGGAGAAGGGGAATAGTAGTCAAATGTGCAATAGCACTGAAGAAATAGTGGTCTGCCGTCAGACGTGAGAGAGAACAATGCAGCTCGTAGGTGAGCGCGCGCTATGGGGCTCCGCGGTGCAGTGGCGGGCCCTCGCGGGTGTCATGTGCCCCCAGGAGGAAGGGCATAGCGCGGTCTGGCAAGTTCAAGGCACACTGACTACAGCTATGGAGCGGAGATATGCGGGGTCACCGGTCCGTAGGTGCCGACCGGGCAAAGCACCACACGGGGGCAGTCAGGATCGGGGCCCGTCTTCAGCAGCGGGGCCACACAAATACAGATGGTGCAGGCCAATCACCAGCACGAAAAAATGAATTCCCGGTATGGGCCTCCTCAGCGTAGTGGTAGTCCGTACACGCGAGTGCCAGGTGTTTCTTAAGGAAGGGCTGTAGGGTAGCGGAGCCGGCCAGAAGTGTGGAGACCTCAACATAGGCACTGAGAAGCATGAAGAGTCGCCAGCCCGCGGACACATCCGTTGCGCTAGGTTTATGCGGGGGGGGGATCCCGGCACCCCAGCAGGCCGGACGTCGCCGGCCGAACAGCCGTGCAAGGCGCTTCACCTATGACGAGAGGGTCGGGGGAGAGCAGCGCAGTCCCCACCCCCCCCCGATCCGCAGCGCCCGCACCAGGTCCGCGGCTCACCTCAATGTCTGTTAAGCCGATGGTCTCAGGCGCCGATTGTGCTGGTCATAGGCACAGGCAGTGGAAAGTAGACACGGCGGGCAGGGGAGCGGCACTCAGTAGAGAACCCCAGGCCAATTGCGGGAGGCCACGGGCCCAGTCCCACGTGGGAATCCGGGGACTGGCGTAGAGGTAGTAGCCGAGCCGGCCGCCAGCCCGAGCATCAGCTCCCACGCACGGAGTAAATATCGCCTCGCCAGGACACAGCAGGCCGCCCAAGAGTCGCAGTTTTTCGCCCAGCGTGGCAGGGTAGTCTGGCTTGTAGGCAGGTTACAATATTAGTCTGGAATCACTGGTAGAGACACGGATATTTTACGGATTTTTTCACCGAGCCTCCAGAGCCTCACAGGTGTGCGGCCATCTTGGATGTGCGCCACCTAGCGCCCCCCGGCAGAGTCCACATCATTGTACGCAAGGAGAGGAGTAAGAGGAAGACGCGGTTCAGTCCGGATGAAAAAAGGATCCTTGTTATGGAGGTGACCGAACACTACCAACAACTGCTCTGGTGCCACTAACTCTGTGCATCGCAAGCCAAGGACACGTGGCTGGGGGCCCCTGCTGACCGCTGCCTCCGGCCTACACTACGGTCAAGTAGGCCACACATTTGGAACGGAGTCTTGATTTATTAATGGTAGAGTTTATACCATTGTACAGGCCTCATCGCAGACTGCATCCCCTTTCAGCTCTGGTGCCACTAACTCTGTGCCCCGAAATCCATGGACACTCTCTGGTTGAACTTTGGTGGCTTCTGAGTCTATGGCCTGGGGGTTGTCTTCATCATCATGTAGCTGATACTGACTTGGTGTCAAAAATGAGTCTATAGCATTCATCTCCTCCATATTGCCTGTGTCTGCTTGGTACTGCCCTCTGTATCATGCCCTGGAAGATCACCTTCCACTGTCCCCCAAACCCCTCCCCGGCATTCAACTTGGAAATAGACGAGGACCGGCTCCGCTCTCGTGGCCCTACCTCAGTGCACCGGTAGTCACCGTCCCGTGGCGGTGTTCCATGTGCCGGCCGCTGTGCATCCGGGGCCACTAACTCCGTGCAGCTCAAGTCATGGACCCTTGTTGTTTGAACTCTGAACTTCTGATTGTCTGATCACTGTTGTAGTTGTTACCAGCACCAACCACTTCTTGAGGGCTGGCTCACACTCACCCCACACCCATCCAGCACAGGCGTCACTGGAGATGTGACCCTCGCAATAAAAGGGGCCGGGCGCACGTGCCCGTAGCCAGTTCCACAAACTATCTAAGTGTGTCCGTGTGGTCATTGTGTATGCATGAGGGCCCCTGGCCCTGTCACATTGCATTATGCTGTGTACAACGGACGCAACCATGTCACCTCAGGCAGTGGGTGAGACCTGGGACATGTAGCTGTGACGTACCCCCCTGTAGGCGTTGCCGGAGTGGGCTGGCGTACGACAGTCCAGCGTAGGGGTGTGGATGATCACCCCGGGGCTCTGGGCGTGGTTAAGTGTTGGGCTTGCCAATGAAGTACCTAATGCGCGTGTCTCTGTTGTAGTGTCGGCGCCACCCATCCCGCAATGGACGAAGTTGCAATGTAACATGACCCCGGAGTGCGGGCTCGGCCGAAGGGATAAATGTATGAGCGCAAGCCCGCTCGGGGTCTGGGATCATACATGCCAACTGTTGTGTGTGTATCGCTATTGCCGCAGCATAAGCCAAAGGTCTTGCCTCGACCGCATCGCGAGTTCAGCCAGCCATGAACTCTACATCTGTGTCCGCCCTATCCTTACCATAGGCCTACACACACGTGGCCGCCCACCTTCAACGCACAACATCACAGTGTTGTTGTCAGGCTTGTGGACATGCGCAGACAGGCATGACAATGGTGTGTCATAGGAGTGCAAGTGATGCAACCGCGCAGCGCACACAAGTAATTAGGCTCGGGGGAGGGAGGAGCAGCAGTGAGGCTACGTGATACACATTGATGGCGCTCATTTGCTACAAGCAGTACGTCACACAAGAATCACTATGACACACATCACACGCCAATCAACTAATGTGCGTGCCAACACATCATGCAGAACCAACTTTTGACTCATGTCTCTCTGCACTGTCACAGGTGATCAAGGATATGCACTCTGCCCTTGGATGATGACACCCCTCCGAGCCACGAACACACAGGCCCAGAGGCAGTACAATGCGGCCCACAAACGCACCAGGGGCATCGTGGAACACACATTTGGCGTGTTGAAGTCACGTTTCAGGTGCCTGGACATCACAGGTGGGAGGCTCCTGTACAGCCCAGACATCGTGTGCAAGATCGTTGCATGTTGTGTGTATCACAACATATGTGTACGCACCAATGCCCCATGGTTACAAGTGCCAGATGCACCGGACGATGATGAGGAAGATGAGGCAGGTGGACCACACCCCACTGCAGCTGCAGCAGGAATAGCCCGTAGGAACACCATCATTGACAATTTCTTCACATGAGAACGTCACATTATGGCAGTCCTTAGCAATCATGAGACAGTACAAAATGACCACAGGCACAGCATGTGCAAATAAATTCATTTCAACACGCATTCCCTGAGTTTCTGTATGTGTGCTGCAGTGTGGCACGGGGATCAGGGACATGGTCCAGAGTCATTGTGGGTGTGCAGTGTGCTCTACTTAATTGTGCATGTGTGCCATTGTGCCCATCTCCCCCCGTCCCCCCAGTCCCTGGTAGGTACTCACCCTGTTGATGTTGTGTCAGGTCATGTTGAGCAGTGTCCCGATCCCCGACTCCTGGCACCGTATCCCGACTGATGACTGTGGCCACCATTTTCTCAATGTCATCCAGCTCCTGGTGTGCCGCTGGTCCCCCACCTCCAATCTGCGCTGCTGCTTTCATGTTGGCATCGAGTTTCTTCTTGGTTTTGCCCTTCACATCATTCCAGCGCCTCTTGACCTTTTCCATTGTCCTCCTCGACACTCCGACTGCATTCACGTTGTTCACGATGTGCTGCCATATTTCCGTTTCTGTGGCCGATGACACAGTGGAGGTGACGAACAGTTGTTGGTAGTGTTCTGTCACCTCCGTGACGATGATCCGGTTTTCCTGCGGACTGCCCCGTCTTCCTCTTCCTCTTCTCCTTGCCCTCTCCCGGCCCCGGGGTTCCTGGCTGGTCGTCTGTGGGGCTTGTGGGGTTCGCGTTGTCCTATGCATTCGGTCGGGGTGCGACCATGGTGCTACGCAGTTGCATTTTTTAATCTTTTTTTCCTCTACTTTTATAGTGCATTTTCCTGCATGTCGCGTGGGAATCGCAGGCCTGTCGCTGGTTATCGCTGATTTTTGTTTCGCGATTTGGGACATCGCAACTTTTTGGGCGTTTGTGTTTTGCATTTTTTCGGCGTCGCGTTAATTTTAACGCGGGCATTTGTCGCGTTATCGTGTGACTATCGCATGTTACCGCCGTGTTGGGAATAGGACGTTAAAACACAGTGTTATTTTCCCGCGATAGACTGCGATGTGAGAAGTTGCGTTAAGCAAATTTGGCGATAGTTAACACACGTTCTTGAGAATATCCCCCTAAAAGCGTAAAGATTTATTGAACTTGCAGCTGTAAGGTTATCCAAGTTTCTTCCAGCTCACTCCCAAAGTTCCTCAGGGCTCCGCCCTGAGCCCCACGCTTTTTAATTTATATGTTGCGCCGTTAGCCTTGATAATAAAGGAAGCAGGATTCGTCCTAGCTTCCTATGCCGATGACACGCAGATTGTGGTGTCTTTAACAAATGGAGGAAAGTACCCGGGTGAGGCTTTTAAGATCTGTATGAAGAATGTGAGTGACTGGATGGACGGCAACTGTTTGAAGTTGAACGCGTCCAAGACGGAGGTTATCATTTTTGGTAATAAACCCTCCCTCTGGACACCTGACTGGAGGCCCCCAGTACTGGATGTGCTACCCGTACCCTCCACAAAAACTAAAGATTTGGGCATTATCATTGATAAGGAACTCAAATTCAAGGACCAAGTCAGTAAAGTCACATCTATCTCCTTTTGTGCAATAAGACTAATCAACAAGATTAAGAAATATATACCAGAAGAACTTCTAAAAACAGTGACTCTGGCGTTGGTCCTCTCTCGTCTGGATTATTGTAACAGTCTCTATCTTACCATTAATTCAGGCCTAATTAACAGGCTGCAGATAGTACAAAACGCGGCAGCACGGCTAATTTGAAAAATTCCCAAATATGTATCGGCAAGAGAAGCCATAAAAAAATTACATTGGCTTCCAGTCAGGCAGAGATGTAAATTTAAAGTCCTCTGCCTGGCATTTAAATCACTACATAATCAAGGACCAACACAATTTAGGAACAAACTAAAATGGTATGTCCCCAATAGAACCTTACGGTCAGGAACGGCCAGGAACATGGCAATCACCCCCTTCAAGAAGGCCACTTGGGGAGGTAGGAGCCTTTTTAGATCAGCAGCAATGCTGTGGAATACGTTACCTATTACCCTAAAAACAGCACCCTCCTTGATGAGCTTCAGGAAAGGTCTAAAAACGTGGCTTTTCACACAGACCACCTGAAGGAACTCATCTGATTACTATCTGTACTAATGTTCTCCTGTTCTCAGTCTGTCCATAGCGCCAAGACGCCTTCGGGCATTAGCTGCGCTTTACAAATTTAATTTCAATTCAATTTCAATTCAAATGAGGCAATTTGCCCTGTTCACTTTGTAAGCTTTGGTTAGTATTTGATATAAGTTCCATCAACCTCCCAATTGAATTTCATGATTATTCAGCTCTACAGAGAATTTCAAACAAAAATGGCGACTGTATGCCTCAATGCGCTTTCTTGCAGAAATTCTCTCTCTGATACCTCAACGTTTCATGAGGCTTGGGGTGAACGATGCAGATTACATCCTACATTACAGCTCCCAATAGAGACTATTTCCTTGTTTGTAAGCACAACGGATTCAAAGTTTAGGAAAATGATGTAGTACCTTGGTAGGTGGAGCATATTTTATCCACTGAGGGCAAGAGGGGGGACAGATGGATGCAGACACAGCAATGGGAATTCTTTTCAGGTTGACAGGGAATGTGTTTGTGTAATTTGCTTTCTCAGTGTCTCATGCCCTGTACATATACATAAAAGCACCAATATAGCAGAATCATACACACACCTCTTATAGGGCCTCAGCTGGCTACGTAGACTTTAGATTATCATAACATGTGCATTATTCCTTTTCAGAAACACTTATCTCCTCTCCAGGCTTGTCAGTCACAGTATTACCTCTTTCTTGCACTCCTTTCAAGTCCACCCCTCAGAGAGGTCTGCAGCCTCTCTTTGAAAAGTTAGTTTTGTTACTCTTCCCTAGTAGTTAGGACAGTCAGAAGAGAAGGTGAATGCACACATGATATTAGAAATTCATACATTTATTGCAAAGTGTGTTCCGGGTCCAAATTATCCTCGCATTTTCTTCTCTGTCGATAACATGCCCCTTTTGAATTCACAACTTTCTTTTTCCACACTCCATCTGGGAGGTTCTGATATGCATAGAGAACATTTTCTGGAGCTCTCTTCCCTTTGGTCTTCCCAGAGCCTGCTCGCCTCATTTCCAGTTCCATTGCTTACATATTGTGACCCCCCTAGTCCTTTTCTGTTTTCATGCCTTCAAGGAATAATAATGTCACCAGCATATCCCTGGTGCTTCTTTCATGCAATCAACAGATGCATACATTCTCAACAGACTATGCTTAAGGAATGTGTCTTTCGAGCCATGCACCATTTTAGTGGCTCATTTAGGGACTACCTTTTTAGCTTCAGAATTGAACACAGGAGGCGAATAAGGGTGACTTCTATTGTGCCCTGACTATGCCTCCAGTACTCACAATCACTTCCTGTGGCAATTATATGCTATTGCTCTCTGCCAGTTGTGGGCGGTGACTCTCAACAGTGGAGGGTCATCCAGCCGAATGCCAAAGCCAGTGGCAGGTACCGTAATAAATCACAGTGTCTTAAGGCTCACATTCCAGAGCTCTCAATCATAGCTCATTAACAGATTTTCTCACAGTGCCTGTCAGTGGGCAAACAAATTAAAAATATAAAGTAAAACATACTTATCCATGCTTCCTCGGCAGTCAGCTCGAATCTGCCTGGAGCATCAGCCAACCCTCTCCAAATGCCCAAGCTGCTCTCATGCTGCAGATGAGCAGCATGAGAGCAGCTCCAGGATTGGCTGGAGCAGGCTGCCTCGATACTCCAGCAGGCACAGGGGGCCTGTGCCTGCTCTCCACCCAGCTGTCTAAAACAGCTAGGAGGAGAGTTTTACACTGCATATGTCAGGCTGACTGTCGCAAGACAGCCGGCCTAAGTGACATGTGTAGTGTAAACTGGTGGAGTGAGCACGATTCTCCTGCTGCTGGTCAGCAGCAATGCCCACCCCCAAACACTGCTCGCACTGGGAGATGTGAAAAATAAAATGGTAATTCATTTTATTACCATTTTATTTTTCACTTTTGCTGCACTGGCAGCAGGGGTGGCAACGCTCCTCCGCCCTAATGGAGGGGGTGCCTCTGCTCTCTGCCCAAGATGTGTTAACACCAGTTAACATCCTACACTAAGGGTGCGAACTGCTGTTAAATGCCCACCCCAAAATGATGGTGCCAAACCAATAGAGAGGGCACACAATCAGAAGAAAGGGTAATTAACAGCTGTCCCTCAGACTCACCCAAAATACGCAGACACATGTCCACTTTCTTAGTCAGCTAAGCAGCACAATGGCAATTTAGCTGTCAGCACCCACTTAATCTCGCCCAACACAGGCAAGTAAACACATCCGCTGTCTCGAGCTATGGCGGCTGCTATGGAACTGGGGCGGTGGGCGGAGGATTAAAAAAATGTAAAATTCACTTACCTGATTACGGCCGCAGCTTCTCCTCCATCCTCTTCTCTTCCTGGCTCCTGGAAGCACACCGGCTCCCCTAGACCAATCATGACGCTGCTGTCACCAGCATGACAGCAGGGTCGTAATTGGTCTGAGCGGCCGGTTTGGCAATCAGACAGGGCCTGGGAGCTTTGGGACTGTTCTCCACCCGGCTGTGGAACACAGCCAGGTGGAGAAATGCTAAGTCAGCATGATTGTTTGGCCGGCCCAAGACGTCCGGCCAAACTGTCATGCGCATTCATGATCACCAACCACTCCTCCTCCCTGTGACCTCAGCCCCGGCTGCCCTAACCTGGCCCTGTTGCTGTGCGAAAAATAAAATTATATTAATGTTGTGTTATTTTTCCCTTTTCCACTGCTCTGAGAGCAGTGGGGCGATGCTCCTCTGCCTTAGTGGAGGAGCCACCGCTGGTCTCGAGCTGCTTCACGTGATTGTCAGTGAAACTAGAATTCCAGCAATCGACTGTAACTTGTGTCACCATTGTTGGCATTCTGATTGGCTGGACTGTTCTCAGCATTCCACAATTTTTCTAAGTGAGTCATCCCTGCTGAGGGCATAACGACTGAACTATTGATTGCTCGTCCCACAGTTATGGAAGGAACCAAAGGTGAAGCTGGGTGCACACAGGAGAAAAAGGGCAATTAACAGATGTTAACACTCAACTGAACAGTAAAGTTATTAGCATTCATCCTTTTAATTTCACCCAACACAGACACACACCCACTGTTCTTGTTTTTTCAGGCCAGTACCTCACATTTTCAATTAATCTTGAACGCAGACCAATGATAGTAGTGAATGTCCACACATAAGCATTCTGATTGGCTCAGCTAATCTCAGCATCCATCAACACTTTATCTGATTTATTATGGTGCCACCCTGGGATAGAGACCTATGTGCGATTGTACAATTCACCTCACGTCTCCTCACTTACCTGCGAACAGGTGCAATGTTGAAGGTGATGACTTAACAGCCAGGTGCACACTTTTAACACGGGTACAAGTTAAGATTGAACGTGGTTACAATGTGTTCCGTGACATTAAAGAGACACCTCATCAGCAAAGAAGACATTTGCCAGACAACTTTAAAAAAAAAGAACACTTTTATTTACAGATTCGATATTTTAGAGTCATTAAGACGTTCATATCTACAACAGTATACCAGCCAGTTTCATATAAAATACAATAAATTATCTTTCGACGGGTGAGATGTGTTGGAATATAATTAGTGCATAATACTCAACTGCTTTGGCAGTGGTTTTTTTTACAAGCGGAGATGCCATTTTTAAAATTCCATAATAGTTTTTAGAATATTTTTTACCTTGTGTATATTATGCAGAATTTTAGCTCAGGCAGCCAAATCTAATCATTTAGGGGCAGATTTACTAACATAAGAAGCAGTGCAATGCAGCAAGACAACTTGCCACGCTGCCTTAAATGGAGAGAACAGGAATGTGCCATATCTACTAAGTTATGGTGCATTTCTGCCCTTTATGTGTGCTGGCGCACTGAGTGCAGCCTAACAACACTGGCACCCCTGCACTATGGTGCAAAGGTGTCTCCATTGCAGACAGGATTGTTTTTGTGCAGGAAGGCACATCTTCCTGCACAAAAAATATTTTCTGCGGCTTTAGAAAGAGGAACCAATGAGGAGAAATAAATACATTTCTCCTCGTTAGCCCTCCCCTGGGAAGGTGTAGCATTTTGACCCATTTCCCGGTGTACTAGTGTTAGTAAATCTGGGAATGCACCAAAAACCATAGGTGGATGCGTGGAAACATCCGTGAAATGTCTTCCCAGGGTAGAGTAGCGCAACATAGTGACTTGTGCTGCCGTGAGTTACTATAGATTTGCTTGCGTTGCGTTTGCGTCACCATGCATGCGCAAGGGCAACGCAAGCCCTTGATAAACCTAGTCCACAGTTACATAATGGATGTTACATGTGCCGCTGCATTGTAAACATTCACCACACCTCCCTTTCACATGCACCACTCTCTCTGCCAAAACTGAGCTGAAAGGAATTTACACTCCGATGGCGGGGGCAGGAGCAGAGGCGGAAGGGCCTACAAGGAGATTGCCAGAACCTGACGTCTGACAGTGCCTCAGACCTACTATACTCTGTGGAAATAAAAAAAGATTTTTCTACAGTCCAGTCTTCCACTGGCAGAATTGCAGTCTTTGTCCCTGTTTTTTTAACAAGGCCACTCAACGAGAAATGTTTTTGAAGGAAGCCATTTTGTGCAAAGCTGACATTGTTCTTAGCATGGGCATCTGCCCTATAAATGAGTTGATTATTCCATTAACTAACGTCAACGCCTACATGGTGGTCTGATACATGGTAGCAAAAATGAGTGTCAGTCATTGCCCTGTCCAGGTGTAAGAGCAGTGGTTGTCCCATAGAAGACCTGATTGGTACACACCAAGGTGCTCGTATCTGTACAGCCATGGGCGCTCATAAAAAAGAGCTGGAAACAATGGGAATGAGCTTCAAGGTGGCTCCTTGTTTTTCCTTAATGGCAAGTTGCAGAGGCAAGATCATGCAGTGAGGATCCCTGAGATCCCTTACTCTGCAGCAATACATTCTCAGTTGGCACCTTCTCTGCCGCCTCTTTGACCTTTCAGAAATCCCTATGACCTTCCTGAGGGGATCAATGAATCCTGGCATACAAATGTCATGAAGCAGTGGCATTCTCTACAACTCCTCAGACATTTCCTTCAGCCTGTTTGTTTCAGCTTTAAAATTTTAATTTTCACTGATACATAAATTTGATGCATGCATGGCAGAAGCCAGTTTAGCTAATATGAAAAGTAGTTTCAATATTGTTCAGGACCTAGGCTCATTTGCAAGTTTGAAATGTACTGGTTTGCAAGTTACTTTTTTGTTGTATTTTACAATGTCTTATTTTGGTTTATGTAAGAAGCATTGGTTTCCGTTTCTGTTATTAACAGCTTTTGAGCCCACCTACTTGCAAGGAGAGAGCTTCCGACTTCTTTGGCAAATGTAATTTGCCGAAAACTGGTGAGCAGTACTTTTGGCATTTGAGGCATGGGAAGGAGGATATGGCATACAGTGCATTTGAAGCACACTGTACTTTATTTTATTTCCTTCTTTTTTAATTATCATTTATTTCTGACTTAGCTTCTCTCTTCCCCATCTCCCTTTCTCTGTTTCTCTCTCTCTCTCTTCTTTGGTTTACGATCATTCCCTCTTTTTCTCTTTCTCCTTTCTCGCCATTCCTTTCTGAATATCTTATTTTGCTCTCTTTGTCCCTCTCACAACATTTTGGGCCACATGCATCAAAGTAAGGAATTGCGATTCCTTAATAGCGATTTTTAAGGAATCGCTATTAAGGACTCGCAATTTCTTATGCATGCAGGAATCGCTAAATGAATTGCGATTCCTACACATTCCCTGCTATTAGGGAATGCCTTTCCATTCATTCCTATGGGCCTAGAGGCTCATAGGAATGAATGGGAAACCATTTGCAATTTGCAATTACCAAATAGGTAATCGCAAATTGCGCATGCAATTTCATGGGTGCTAGGGGGACAAAAGGCCATCCTGACGCACCCCCAAAATTTGCTTGTGTGCACATGTGGCGCACACATATGCCCTAAGGGCATGTGTGTGCACCACATGGCACTTTGAAAAATGCACTTTTGTGCATTTTTCAAAGTTTTTGCAATTACCATCAACTTGCAGTTGATGGTAATTAGCGTTTCCTAAATGCGAAGTCGCATTTTGGAAAGGCTTGTTGCATTCCAAATAGGGAATCGCAATTTGCGGTTCCCTAAAAGCATTCACAATTTAGGTCATCGCAATTAATTGCGATTACCTATTTTGCAAATGCAATGCCTTTGATGCATCTGAAAAGGCATTTTACTGGTCGCAAACGGGCCGATTCTTTGCGACCGGTAAAATGCTTGATGCGTGTGGCCCTTACTCTGTTTTCTCTTCCTCTACCTCACTTCTTCTCGCTTTGTGCTTTTCTATTGCCCCTTCTGTCTGACCCTCCGAGTCTTTCCAGACCCACTCTGCAAACAAATTATTTTGAGAAAATCACAAAGACCCACATGAATGTCGGTTCATCAAAATGACAGGGATGAGGACTTGACATCACACGCCCTCCTACCACATCAATTTCCCTAAACTCCAGGGGTAGAGAAAGTCCCATCATGCACCCGTTGCCCTCCCCCACTCCTGTGACTTCACATGGTAGGGACATGGTATGGAAATTATCCGCTGTTGCTTTCATGCCCCGGTAAAGGCAGTGCTAGGGGAACCAAAGACCATCATAGAATTGATAAATTGTTATACTTGTTATCTGCACAGCAGTCTCCTATTTGCTGCTGAGGGGTTACAACAAGGAATGAAAACTAGAGAAAGTAAACACAACTTTGGCGAACCACGTTTACTTTTTTTTCCTATAACCACCTATATGACCCATGAGAGGATCAGCAGCAAAGGGAGTGCCAGGGATACCAAAGGGCAAGCCAGGGGTTAGAACATCTCCACCAGCTAACCTTAATTAACTTCCATGAAGATCCATCTGGAAAAAAGCAAGTTGAGGAATTTGGTCTTTGGTCTTTGAGCGTGGAGCCACATCCACCCACCACCAGAGAGAGTAGATCAATGTGTCATATAAAAGCGGTCTATTTGAATTGGAACTTTCCTAACTGGTTAATTTTTTTATTCTTCATAAAACTCCTTTTTCAGGCATTCTTCGCCAGAGATGGGCAGTAGGGAGCAGATTTCTCCCAGGATCTATTTAGCTTGTTTAAAGTTATCTGAACTCTCACATTTACAACTGGTGTTGGTGAGTTTGAGAAGGGGACCTACTACAGGTCAGTGTAGATCCTTAGCAGAGATTCTGAAATTGTATTGTATTGTATTGCAGCATTTATTTAGCGCTTATCACACTTAGGTGAGGCTCTGAAGTGCTTGCCTACATGAGTAGCATGCTACACTGTGTAAGGTGTGTGGTTGGAAGGATGTTGTTTTTGTTTTGATCCTATGTACAAATTGTTTCCATGTCGTATATTATGACCATCAAGGTGCGGTAATCATGTTATGGGAAGCAGCGTGTAGCAGTGTATTGGATGATAAAGTGTGAGAGACAGATGCGCAGTTTTATGGTTTTCAGTATACTGGTAGCTTTGAAAAGCTCTGCAGGTCCCTTTATGGTATTTCATATGATATAGTCTGCTTAGCTGGTTAGTGTACTGGACTGTCCAATGTGAGATTTTGTGTATAGCTGTGGTCCTTAGCTGGCATGGTTGGAGGAAGAAGAATTGGAGAGATATATTGGGATTGGCATTTTTAATATCATCCTATATCTGAGTGTCCTTGCGAGATGTAAAGAAGCGGTCAGATTGTATAGATATTTGGGACCCGCAGTGGTGGACTATATTAGAGTCCTTCAAATTGTCCAGTAATGTGTGATAGATCTCATCAGTTATTCCATGCGTCTTAATTTTGGTGATGCCTGTCTTTTTTGACTGTACAATGCTTGTGCTAGACATCCCTCATAACTGATAAGTCTTATGTGAATTTAAGATGTATAAGTTACAATTTGTTGCTGACTGCTGCGCATAGTGGTTTTATTATTATTGTGGGCCATAACTGTTATATATGGAAGTACATAACTATATAATTTCACGGAGAATCATCGGTCAACCATTTTTAGATTACCTGCATATTAAAAGCAGATTGCTGGTTGAGTTGTTTGTGGGTTGTAAACTGAGGATTGCGCTTGAGGGTGCAACTTCTTTCTAGGCTCTGTTGCCAGGATACGGGCGGTGCAGTTATTAAGGAAATAGCCATGTTTTCAACGGTCTTTGGAAGTGTATATACTCTGGGGTGATTCTAATGCTGGCTGGTAATTAGTTCTAGAGCTTGGCACTTGTACTGAGAAAGCAGTGCCTCCTATTGAATTTTTTATGCTAAACTGGTATGATGATAAGTTGTGCAAATTTAGAGTGCAGTGTTCTGTTTAGTTTGTATTGCTTGAATTTAACTTGTAGGTATAGTGGCACTCTTTCCTTTGGAGGTTCTCTGGACAATGCAGATTGCCTTAAACGTTGCCTTTCGAACTAAAGGTAGCAATGCAGTGATTGCATAATTGGAGTAATGCGTTCTTTTGGGTAAAGGCGGAGAAGACGCCTTGCAGCAGCATTTTGGATGAGTTGAATTTAGCGTATAATGAAAGCATGTGCGCCAAGGTATAGGCATACTCAAGCTTAAAGCTTATAAGCATGAAGACAGCTTGCAGTTTATGTTGATGTGCAAGGTGTGGGAAGATACGATGTAGTGTTTACATTATGTAATTGGGAGTCTTTGTAATGTTGTTAGCATGCAGTATCAAGGATAGGTCTGAATCCATGGTTACTCCTTGGTTTCTAACTTCTCTTGATGTTGTTGGAGGGACTTCAAGGGGCATATTTACAAGCCCCTATCACCACCACAACATCACTTTTTTGTATGTTGTGGTGGCGAAAGGGGCTTTGCCTTATTTACAAGGCAGCGTTAAGACACTTAATGTGGCTTAACGCTGCCTTGTAAATAAGGCGCCCTTTCACGCGTGAAAGGAGAGGGCAATGGGAGATGCGGTGGGCGTTCCACAGCAACACCCATTGATTTTGATGCTGCTCCATATTTGCAAGGGTGGCGTAAATATTGGACAGAGCCAAAATGAAGAAAAGGGAAAACCTGGTCTTACTCTGGCGAAATGAGGAGAAAAGTTTAATTTCTCCTCGTTTTTGCTGTTTCCATGTGTGCTGCGTTGTGAAGTACACATGGAAACAGCAAAACACCATTGATTGTTTATGTGCAGGAAAGTGTCCCTTCCTGCACATAAACAGTAATTAAAAAAAAAAACTACGTTTTGCAACTTCTATGTGTGCTGCACTAAGCAGCACACAGAAAAGTTACAAAACACCATTTAAAGATGGTTTATGTGCAGGAAGGGACACCTTCCTGCACATAAACTATCTTCCCCTGCAACGCAGACACTAGGCAGCTAAATTTAGCTCCAGCGCAGGGGGAAATACAGGGCTGCACCATATTGTTGTAAATATGGTGCAGCCCTGCATTTCAGAAGTGGCAGAGCGCGGCATTAAGCCAAGAAGGCTAACGCCGCGCTCCGTCACTTCCCTTGTAAATATGCCCCCAAGTTCCTTAGGCCATGTGGTGGTGGGCTGGTAGTTTTGCCATTGACCGCAAGTCATAATCTCTGTCTTTGCGGTAATGAGCTTTTAGATGGTTATTCATCATCCATGTATTTATGGAGTGAAGGCAGTCATTGAGTTGTGAATAGAAGAGGTTGTCAGGGTTATGCACATTTAAAATGATTTGGATGTCATCTCCATAGATGTAACAAACGAGGCTGTAAAATTTAACTTGATTTGGTAAGGGGGCTTTGTAGATATTGAGTAATAAAGAGGATATGATGAACCCCTTAAGAACACCACCGTGTTGTGTGTGAGGAGGTGTTGTGAAAGGGAGTAGATAGACTACACATTGCCTTTAAGATAAGTACCAATCAATTTTAAATAACTTTTCTAGATTTTTATATTGTGAAGTCTTTGTAGTAGCGTATGGTGGAGGACAGTGTCAAATGCAGCTGATCAATCCAGAAGTTATAAGGCAGCACCTCCCTTTTTTCCAATGTGAGTTTTAGATCATCCCAGATGGATTTGATGTCAGACTCTGTGGCTCTGCTTGGTCTGAAACTGGACTATTGGGCTGATAATAAGCCATAATGTTAGGTAAAGAGAGAAAGTTGAGTAAACACTGCTTTCTCAAACAAATTCCTAAGAATGGTCCATTTGATATGGGCATGTCATTTGCTGGGTCAAGGTCTTTCTTTTTGAGGAGAGGTCTGATGAAGGAGATTTTGAGCTCATGTGGGAATGAACCTAGAGCCAGAGATTTGTTGAAGAGGCATCTGGCTACCTTTCCTGCACAGGGTGAACAAAGGACATCTTTAAAGATATTTGGCAGTGCTAGGTCTGATGTTGATCCTGATGGTCTGACTGCAATGTTAATACTGAGGAAATCTTTTTGTGACAGGGTATTAAAGGTATGCATTGATGGATGTTTATTGGTGTCTCCTTCTGTGGTGGTTAGGCTATGTGTTGCTGTGTTGTCCATGTCCTCCTTCAGGTAATTTTCAATCTTTGTAATTTTTTTAGATCAATTCATTGAAGGTTTTGTTACAGAACTCCTGTGATCATGGTGTTTCTGTGTTTAGGCACTCTGGATTTCAGAATTCTGTTAGATTTTTATGGAGTTCTTTAAAATGGCAGTCTGCTTTAGTTTTCCGTGTGGAGTAGTGGTGTCTTTTTGTTGTTCTGATGGCTTTTTGTAGGCTCCGTTATAGTGCTGTAGCATGCTTTTGTCTGTGTCATCTCCTGATTTTCTCCACTTGTGTTATAGTATGTTGAATTATGCTTTCATTCTTTTGATGCTGTCATTAGCCCATGTGGTGTTCTTTTGAGGCCCTAATAGGCAACACTCCTAATCTGCTGCCTAGGCTGGATGCCCTGAGCCCTAGGGTTAAATAGCCCTAGCGATCAGGTGACCTTGGGCCAATGGAAATCCTAGCCCTAACCCTAACCAGTATGAACCCTAGCCCTAGACTCTAGATCCAATGGGTGCCCTGGCCCCAAGAACCAATCACAGCCTTAGCACTATCAACCATTCAAAGCCCAAGTCCTAAACCCTAGGTCCAACAAAAACCCTAGCCCTGGGAGCCAATCAGATTCATAGCCCTATTACCCAATCAGAACTCAAACCCCAAGCTCTAGGTACAATTGAAACCCTAGTCCTGGGAGCCAATCAGAACCCTAGTCCTAGCACCTAACCAGAACCTGAGCCCTAAGCCCTGGGTATGAACCCAAGCTCAAAGCCCTAGGTCCAATAGAAACTATAAATATATCTGCTGGCAAAAAGTCACTATAATGAGTCGGGTGTGCAAAATATTTAATATGGAAGCGAAATTTCCATAGTTCCAGATTATTGTCCATCAAGTTGTTCATGGAATACTGGACTTTTCCTGGAACAACACCCAGGCAAAAATCTTTGTGACTTTGCACACCCCTACTCCTTGCTCAGAGTCAGTTGACAGCTCTGTTATGGGTCTGCCACATATTCTTCAGTAAGTCTTCACAGACACACCTGTAGTTTTTGCTTCAATACTGGATAAAATCTCTTGATCAAGGGATGCAAGTAGAGATTAGAGTGAGAGAAGCTGGGATAATCTCCAAGATGGCTTCTTAGTTAATTTTTGAGGCAGTCAGAACTCTCTGACTGACTCGGGGTAAGGTACCAGAATATTAAGTTTTAAATATTAATGTACAAAAATATTGTGACCAGAATATTGACTAGGAGAATATTGTGAAGCCTAGTGTATATAAGTAAATATTAGTTTACTATGCTTAACTCTACATTTATGTACCTTGACTATAAATATATTCAAGGTACATAGACGTGAACTTCAGAACAGTAGATCTCTACTTACTGATATATACTACTGCCATGATATTTTATTTGCCAATACTTTGGATATGATATTTGTGTGTGATGATATTTTTGCATTCGATATTCTGGCAGACAAGCATCTGTGGGGAAACTAAATGGGTTTTAAACGAAAAATAAAGCTATGCTTCACAAAAACTAAAATAAGACATTGCAATTAAAAACATGTAAATAAAGACACATAAGAACTGCAGAAGATGATATTATAAAGTACAAATTAGCCCATAGTTGCATTCCACATTTCCACCAAAGACCACCCCCTCCATACAATAAGTCAATCATTTTCACATGCACTGTTTCTTCTTTAAGATTTGTCTTGCACAACTAAGGAAGAAATACACGTTTTGAATTTCTTAGAGTTCGTGCTACAAGCCCACTGAAGAGCCAGTTAAAGATAGAGTTTCAGTGCTGTTTGTTGTTATATCTGCCCTTTGTGCTTAAAATTGCCTGATGATTTCATTGGATGACTACCACATAGAATTCCATGCTGTCCCTTGGAAGAGTTTTTAAAAGCAGGAATAATAGGCTTTTAATCAGTTTTTTTTATTCATACTGGCAGCAAAATAGGTGTTGCAAAAATATCCAGAGGGGATCCAAGGCAAAGGCAAATTAGCAACAGATTGGTCTAGGGAACAGTTGTTCCCCAAGCCTCCTCTTAAAACTTAAACTGAAACCCGCTCTCTGAATACAAATTATCAGAGACTCCTGTCTGCTGATTGGAAAGTTGGATTGTCCGTAATCTGCATACACTGTATCTAAAATAGTGAATATTTGCATAGACGTCACTTCTCCTGAGGAATGGACTATCTTGGGCAATGTGGGACTGGTGCAGTGCGTAGCAGTGGCCCTCAACGAAGGAGATATTAGAGATTAGGGTTGAGATGGAGGCTATGTTAGAGGTGATGGAAGACAAGATGTCAGTGCACGTTACTTCATTCAGACGTGATTAAGTCCCCTCTCTGCCCCATGGTTATGCATAAGACTGCCTGCGAGTGAGAGGGGAAAGCACCATAGCCCGATAGGTTGTCCCTAGGACCGGGTTTAATAATTACATATGGAGAAGGACCCTGAATGGTAACATGTGGCTGAACTCTTGACACCGTGGGCCAAGGGTGTCTCAATGGCTGATCGTCTTGCCACTGATGGGTCATGCAAAGGACTGGTAGAGGCAACTCTACTCACTGTCAGCTCAAACAGGGTTCATTATTCTCAATGAAGGTTGGTGGCACAATCCTATGTCAACCATCCAAGCTTGCTTTTCATCTGTGAAGGAAGGAGGAGGACAAAGAGTTGGTCTGTAGGGAAAATGTCAAAGGCCTTCTTCTTGTGGAACCATGTCCCATAGAAGAGACCCAAAGAGTGCTTTTGAGACTGGGAAGACTACACCAACATGGCAGTTTCACTGATTGATCAAAGCTGGGGTGATCATTGAATGCTTAACTTTGGCTTGACCCGTTGTGGGTAGAAGTAAGTTTGTTGTTGATGGCCACTTGGCTTAGCCCTACCTCTGTGACTGACCCACGAATGACAATGGACAGACTCACTGTGTTTGGAGAGATCCATAAGATTTGCCCTGCAATTCTGATCTTTGAGCTTAGACCTAGCCATGATCTGCCAACCTGGAGCGGAAGTTCTAACAGTTATGCTTTCAAATCATCACACACGAGGGAGAAGGAATAAATAGACGTCAGACATAAGCTGACTCACTGGACTGCGTCCTTCCCAAGGCAGGCACTTGAGTCAGAGGGGTCATGTCCTTCTTTCGACCGTCGCTGGTGGACTTGCGCCTGGCCTGCACACCTCTCATTGCTGTCCTGATTTTACGCCAGCCCAGGTGGTTGAGCTCCGCCAGGTTGAGAAGCACGCAGACCCCACTGACAGCAAACATAAAGACAAGGAAGACTGTCTTTTCAGTCGGTCGGGACACATAGCACTCCACCTCCTTGACACAAGGGTAGCGGTCACATTCGAAGATGGGAGGGACATTGAAGCCATAAAGGAAGTACTGTCCAGCTAGGAAGCCAATTTCCAAAGCGTTCCTGAAGACCACCTGTATGATGTAGAAGCGAGAGATGCCCTCCTGACGCTTTACCTTGGCGCTCTTCACGGTTCTTACTGGAGTGCTGGGGATCTCCTTTACCTCCAGACAGTCTGGCTCCTCCTTGGAAGAGGCATCTGGGTTTTGGACAAGGATGCCATTGACGTTCTTTACCTTTCTGCCCTCGCGGGTGCAGTCTTTCTCCAGCAACGGATACAGGAAGGAGTATCGGCGATCTCGCTGCTTGGCCGACTGGTGGACAGAGTACGTGATGAAGCACAGGCTGGGTGTGCAAACCAGGATGATCTGGAAAACCCAGTAGCGGATGTGAGAGATGGGAAAGGCTTTATCATAGCAGGCCTGGTTGCAGCCTGGCTGTAGCGTATTGCACATGAACATAGTCTGTTCGTCCTCGTACACAGTCTCGCCCACGATGGCCACAATGAGTATTCGGAAGATCACCACCACTGTCAGCAGTATCCTGCCACAGACAAAAAGAACATATGTGTCAAGGGGATATAGAATCATACAGTAGTTACAAAAGTATTTGATACACTTTCATTTTTTTTTTATTTTTTATTACCTTTTATCGTCAATATTTTTGAGGAATTATATATTTTTAAAACACAATTTTTGTCATGCCATCTAAAGGGCTGGACAAGTTATATGCAGTGGAGAGAGCAGTTCCGATTCCCATGTAAATTATGTTTATTTTCTACTATTTATTTTTGATGTGTTGTATTTCGGTGTGTTGTATTGTGTCAACATGTTACTTTCAAGCCACTTCAGGGCACTTTGAGAACCTGATAAGATAGGAAGAAGGGGGGAGACATGAGTAAAAATATGGAGAGCAAGAAAACAGGTGAGGGAAGAAAGCAAGATGTAATGAAGAGAATAGCAGGCAAAACATGCATTTGCAAAGTCAATAGGTTTCACCTATGTGAGATCTATTGGCTTTGTCAATGTTTTTTTAGACTTGATGCACAGCAGCACAAGCTGCTGTGCATGATGTCTTCAAGTAAAGAAAAAAAATGGTATGATGCGGTCAATGCTGGTCGCGTCATAGCTCTTTTTATCTTTACTTTAAGCCATGTTGCACAGCAGTCCGGCTGCAGCAAAAATGGGAGAAGGGGGAAGCTCACTTAATTTCCCCGTGCCTAAAAAATGAACGTGTCCATGAGTAATGTAACTGGTGCTCGTGTAAAGCACTCCAATACTTTTGGGTCAAGTTTCAGGTACATAAACTACAAAACACGAAACAAAAGCAAACACAATCTTTACAAAAGCAACACGAGAGAGGTGCGGCGGAGGAGGGTGGGAGAAGCAACAACCTGCAGCGGAGGGAAGCAACATGAGGGAGCAGAAACACAAGGGACAGTGTAGGAGGGCGGGAGAATATAAGCAACACAAAGGATGGGCAGGAGATGGACTGTGGCCAAGCACTAATCAAGAGTGCATGTCCAACAGTAAACAGAGAGTACCTCCAGTAGTGCACGGCCAGTGGAAGAACGCTGGCTACAGACAGGAATCTGTACTAGGTCTGTGCTCCATGGTAGGGACCAACACAGAAAGGGCCTGGAGGAAGCAGCAGGAGGTGCTGACCAATCAAAAGCAAGGAACTGAGAGTGAGGTGGAAGCTAACCAATGGAAACTAATGGGCGGACTCTAAGCCAGTTTTTTACATTTTTGTTTGTTGACAAAACATTTCCCTGACAGCGCATGCATGCTGTTCAGGCAAAACCTAAAAAAGATGTGTAGGTGATGGCAGAGGGGAGGGGAACAGCTGAAGCAGATCGAGGTGACACTCTGTAGACCGGGTGAAGAGAATGCAAGTACATAAGGGGAAGAGGTGAAGGGGTTAAGGTGGAAGCACACAAGGGGAGAGCAGGTGAAGAATAATTGGGAGGCAGTGGAAGCACAGAAGTGGAAGCAGATGTAGTGGTCTGGGGAGGAGATGAAAGCACAGAAGAGAAAAACAAGTTAAGGGGATAGGTGACCTGGATGAGGGGACAGTGGAGAGAGTGGAAGCACAGAAGAGGAAAGCGGATGAAGTGTTCTGGGTAGGGGAGGCAAGCACACAGTGGAAGAGCAGCTGAATAGGCCTAGACGCTGATTGACAGTCATTCGTATCAGATTGATTGACAAGGGCAGCCAGTAAAGAGGACAATACATAGTGCTGAAAGCTGCAGACAGAGTGACATAGACTTTTCATGGACGTGTACACAGCACAAGATGATGAGGCTTTTCCAGGGACAATGGGAAAGGATGAGGTGAAGCACACTTTAGCAAATCAAGAGCAAATCTAGACTGCGAGGAAGGTGAAGTGAGTTTGCTGCTTAGAAAACCCAACCAACTCTAAGGAAGAACAAGACATCTATGACAGTAAATTACACATATGAATAATACGTTGGGGCATATTTACAAGCCCCTATCGCCACAGGAATGTCACTTTTTTCGATGTTCCTGTGGCGAAACTGGCTTTGCCTTATTTACAAGGCAGTGTTAAGCCACTTAACGTGGCTTAATGCTGCCTTTTAAATAAGGCACTCTTTCACGCTATATTCAGCGTGAAAGGTGAGGGCAATGGGTGTTGCAGTGGGTGTCCACGCTGTCCATATTTACAAGGGTGGTATACATATGGGGCAGCGCCAAAATTAAGACCAAAAAAAACCTGGTCTTAACATGGCGAAACGAGGAGAAATGCTTTATTTCTCCCTGTTTTTGCTGTTTCTATGTGTGCTGCGCTCCGCAGCACACATAGAAACAGCAAAACGCCATGCATGATTGTTTATGTGCAGGAAGGTGTCCCTTTCTGCACATAAACAATCATTTTAAAAATGACAAGTTGCAAATTCTATGTGTGCTGCACAAAGCAGCACACATAGAAGTTACAAATTGGAATTTAAGATTGTTTATGTGCAGGAAGGGACACCTTCCTGCACATAAACAATCTTTCCCACAATGTAGGCACCCTTGCACTATGGTGCAAGGATGCCTGCGTTGGCGCTAGGCAGCTGTAATTAGCGCCAGCCCAGTGGGAAACGCAGGGCTGCACCCTATTGTTGTAAATACGATGCAGCCCTGCGTTTCCAAAGTGGCGGAGCACGGCGTTTAGCCAAGAAGTCTAATGCCGTGCTCCGTCACTTTCCTTGTAAATATACCCCTTTGTTTGTGAACTGAACTGCAAATCCTAGTGGGTAATCGCAGTGCATTCTGAGACTCCAGCATCCTCATTGTAGCCATCTTGAAGATGTATAGCTTACATTATTACTCAGTTTTATAATTAGGGCTCCTGGTTTTATGGTATTTATTTTTTTAACATTTCTGTCTGTATTTATCCATATCTATTTTTTGGCCATTTTATTGGTATTTTTCCATATTTATTTTGTGTTTTGAGAATGAATGGAGAAGTAAAATTATATATTTCTGCATTTATTTAACTGAAAAACATGCACTCATACTTTGACGCCTGCCACGTTTTAGCCAATTAAGCAACCAAATATAACAAAACACTACACTCACAGGTAAATATTAGCAGTACATACAAACATTTATTAACGTATGCCTTCATTTAAGGACATTTCATGTTGTTTTTTAACTCTCCATGATGTCTATCTGCTCAGCTGTTGGTCTTGAATTCATGAAAGCCAGCATGGAGAGTCATTCACAAGAAGCACAATTTTCTGTATTTTTCCACTTTTAAAAATAAATACAGTCAGGAAACACATTGTTTTCTGTCTGTATTTATCTGTAAAAATTAGTAAAAACGGAAAACTGAGAGCCTTATTTATAATGCCCAGATGTTGCCAGTCCCAAATGCAAAGCACCCTGGGCCACTGGTGAGAGCGGGAGTCATTGACAACGAAGAATGGACATATAGAAAGGGGAGTAAATGTTGTTAATCATTGGCCTGGGAGGCTTTCACTTTCCCAGCCGCACACAGACATGGAAGGGATATAACCAAATAACTTTTAATGGAGAAAATTCTGGGTTACATTTATTACACATCATAAATTAATATGATCATAATGTTTACAAATTGGAGGTTAGCATTAATATTATGAAAACTTCCTGCAAGGTAAATTAATGATTGAAAGAGTCCCCAGGCAGAAGGACAAGCTGCATCCAAATTTACATGTTTTGGTTTGTTCTCTGCAACCTAATGTTGTTTCTTCACGTATGGAACGTGCCTGCAGGACAGCTGAATTAATGAGCTCAAGGCAGTGGTGTTGGAACAATTTTCAGAGTGGAAGTGATGCTATCAGTGTTACATCACTAAGGGGCCCATTACGATGGCGGGCGGACAAAGTCCGCCCGCCACCGTAACAGTAAACGGGACCGGCCGCCAGAGGTGCGGTGGTCCCGCTGTGCCCATTAGGATGCGACCGCCACCCTGGCGGTCGCATCCCACATATTTAACATTGTGGCGGGCGGTGCTGTAAGCAGCACCCGCCACAATGTTAAATATGCATGTTAGTGCATTGGCATGCACAACGTGACAGGCACCGCGCAGTGCCTGCCACCTTGTGTATGCCTAATGAAGGGGGTACCATAGGTACACCCCAAGTGCAGCCCCCCACCCCCCCCGGGGGCCTGTAACGGACCCCCAAAGCAATTTGCGCATGCCTTTCCATTGGCCTTTATAATTGCACATGCTAATATGGATGGCGGTGCCTGCAAGGCACCGCCACCATATTGAGGGCCTTTTCCACCCGGCCGGGAATCCGACCTGCGGAAAAGCGGCGGACGGTCTTATCGTCCGCCGCGGTGCCCCCGCCATACTAATATGGCGGGGGTGAAACGGGAGCATCTGGCGATCCGCCCGATATCATAATGGGCCCCTATGTTCTTAGGGACTGTGAAATATTAATGCCGCACACAAAGTGCTACTGTAGCAAATGAGCCACGCCCATTCAGCAAGATAATGGTAAGGGTGTAGTATGTAGCTGCTGGTGAATCTTGCAGCACAATGTCGCAAATACATTACTAAAGCTTGGTGTGGTCGCACACTGTCATATAGGGACAGCACATTTTTGATTGAAATGTCCATTAATTTGGCACAGTTGTAGTTTTACTTCTAAAACTACACAGCTCACAAAACCATAATGTGTGGGAATAAAATTTTGTTTTGTGCAGCCATGGCCCGTGCAGGTAAGAACGGTGGGGCGGTGGGGCCGGGTGGGGAGATTTCAACAAACTGTGACAAGGGAAAGTTAATTATTTCTTTAATTTCCCTCATCATCGTCCGTCAAAATCCCCCCCAGCCAGCCCCACCACCCCACCACTCTTACCTGCACGAGCCGCGGCTGGTTGTGTGTTAGAAACAAATGACATCCTGCAGCCTTTCCTATCTTACCAGCAACATTGCCACATAATTCACTTTTCAAAAGTCTCTCACATTGCAGCCAGAGAGTGAAAACACCAGTCTTGATGTTAAAAGAATAAGAAGCAATTTGTTAGAGACATTGCCTGACCTTTGACCTCTGTCTTTGAACGCACAGCAAACGTGACAAGATAAAAACGAAGGGCCTCATTTACAAGCCCATTGCACCGCCAGTGCGTCACTTTTTTTGATACACTGGCAGCGCAATAGGCATGCCCATATTTACAATGCCAGTGAAAAAGTCAGCATGCGTGACTTTTCATGGGCGTGTAAATATGGGCCCCTTTCCCGCATTACTCTGCATGAAAAGGGCGTACCATGGGTGTTGCTGTGTCTGTTTCCACACAACATCCATGGAACCTGACACATTCCCAGATTTACAACGTTTTGGAAAGCTGGGAATGAGTCAGAATCCTACGCCTCTGAGTGGCGCAATGAGGAGAAATACATTTATTTCTCCTTGTTTTTTCCTCTTTCTGAGCGTGCTGCATTCTGCAGCACGCATTGAAAGACAAAAATGCCATCAATGATTGTTTTTGTGCAGGAAGGTGTCCCTTCCTGCACAAAAACAATCATCCCCGCAACGCAGGCACCCTTGCAACATGACACAAGGGTATCTGCGTTGGCCGCAGGGGAGAAGGACAGGAATGATCCAGTGATACAGCGCATTTCTGCCCTTTTATTTTGATGCACGGCAGCACAGCAGGAAGGTTTGCTGCACTGCCGTTGTGTCAAATATAGTAAATAAGGGCCTAATATTATAGGCACATCCAGATCAAACAGTATAAGGACTCGAACAGCAGTTCTGAAGTCGCTTTCTGGAAGAAACGGATTCACTTTTTTAGAGGAGAGGGCTAGTACCCGGATGCCTTTGTTTTTTTTGTTTTTTGCAAGGGGCTCCTTGAGGGTGAATCCACATAACTTGGCATTCAGTTAAAGTTGAGGTTCGAAGCTTTCAAGATTCATGTAACTGAGCCAGGTGTGTACTCTTTCTTGTTTGTTGTACTTGACAAAATCCAATAATTATGTCTTCTTAGGGAGATGACCATTTTGGTACCAGTGGTGGCCACCTTTATGCCACTGATGATCACTATTGGGCCAATGTTTTTACACAATATTCCAAAGATGCCTAGTATTATGCCTTGATTGGTCAAAGTTAGGCCAAGTATGGCCACAATAGGAAAAGAATGGTCAGCATTATTCGATCTTGGAAACCATAGCCAGGGAACACAATATGTCAAGGATGGCCATCATTGCTCCAGGGGTGAAAACTGTTATGCCAGAGGAGGCCATAATTAGGCCAAGGATGCTCATGATATATCAAAAGTAACTATCATTAGCCACCATTATGCCAGGAATGGCAACTATGGTGCAGAACATGACATGTGCATGACAGGGGCCCTCAAATGCTTCTGGTGGTCCCAAATACCAAAGATTGTTAGCAGAGAGGAACACCACACTAAACATACTCATGCCTAGGCATGCACAAACCTGCACAAATAGGCAGAGACAAGAATGTGTCTGCACAAATACACGCTTACAGACATGTGAGCACACGTACACACAGACATGCAAACGTGCATATACACACACCCTATATCTTTCCTGTAACAGCAAGTGAAACACGTAGCTATCTGCACTCACACAATTACTTTCGCCAGCTCCTGTGTGCTTCAGCCACCAGTTTATAGACTTCCATCCAGATTCCCGCAGTTCCATACTAAAACCTATTTGCTCCAACTCCACTAGCTTTATTGGTCCCTGCACACATTCTCATTCTCTCTCAGGCTTTTTCACACACTCTTCCACTCAACCCCGCACATTTACACACACTGTAGCATCAGGACAGCCTACCAATCTATGGATTTCCTTGGGTATCTCTACCTATATTCATTATTTAACATTCTGTTACACAATATTTGTATCTCACCTTTTGTTCTCACCTGAGAGAGACTTTTTCACTTCTGATTCTCCACTTATAACCCTCTACATGCCTTTTGAAGAGTCCCAAATATAGAGACGCTCCTTTTGACCATATCCTTCTGAGTTCTTGCTCCTCAAAGTGTCCTGGCTTAAGTGTGAACACTCAGAGGTAAGGGGGAGTGTGGAGGCCTCAGAGTTTATAAAGCAGCATTTGCTACCTAAAAAATTTCAGGGCTCTCGGATTGAATAACCTGCTTGACAGTATGGACTTCACACATGATCCAGACCACATGGGATGCTTATCAGCACAACTTATAGCAATGTGACCTCCATTGTCTCTGGGATAATCCTGAATGCTACCCTAAAAAAATAGAACAGTCCTCCTTCTACCTAAAGACCTTTACTACACTACTACTTACCCCAGGAATTTCTATAAAGCTTTCATTGTACCCGAGCCCTGAGAAAGCCTCAGGCCAACTGGTCAGAGGGGTGAAACAAATGTAGGCTGATGCAATTCAATCATACTATAAAATGAAGCTGTTGGCACTTCTCCTTGTGAAATATGAAGCTAAGAAGCAATAAAATAATGATGTTCAACTATCATCAATTCTTTGAAATACAAAACACAAAAAGTGATGTTATATTCTCCTAAGTTTCAATTCTGATAATAGAATGGACTAATAAGCATTTGGTCATCACATGATTGTGGAATGCAAATTCCTGTTGTGCCAGCCCCCCTTTTTTTAGGTCGAGCCTAGCGGCAGCGCGCATGCGCTGCTCGCTCTGCGAGGCATGCTGTATTAGGGTATGCACTAGAAGCCCCGCCCACTCTCCGCCCATATTTTTAATTGTCTTGTGCCATTGTCCTTCGTGAACGCTGGCTTCCGATTCATTATGAGGCTTGTTAGTCCCTCCTTTGTACCGCCTTGTCTCCTTTAGGTACCGCCCATAAGGACTGGACCTTTTACTGGTGTGGTTACATGCTCTGCTTTATAAGTTGGTGAGCACTATTTCCCTTAATGCTCTTCCCCTGTTCCACACACGACATCCAGCACGCCTGCTACTGTATTTATTTAAATTACTACGCGCGGTCCGCTTTAACTATAGCGGCCGCACTTATTCACTTAATTTATGGCATGGTCCGCTTTCAGTTTAGCGTCCGCACTTATTTAATTAATTATTTTACAGGAGGCCGCTTTCACATTAGCGGCCACGCCTATTTATTTTATTAATAAATAGCGTGGGCCACTTTCACTTCAGCGGCCGCGTGCAATGTTTCTTTATTAATTTATCTTAACTTTGTGTGAAAGCGCACCATATGCGCTTTCACTTTAATATTGTCCGTGCCCCTTTGTTTAGACACTGCTCATAACCTGAATACCATGAGCAGCGTCTAAATAACGGGGCATGGCCAACATTAAAGTACTCTCGAATTTGTGAGAGTTTGAGCTATTGGCATTAAAAATAACAATGCCTTTTATATATGTGTTTGGTTTAAAACACATAAATAAAAGGGTTTGTCATTTACAATGCCAATCGCTTAAACTCTCGCAAAAGCCAGACCTATTGCATTGAAAATGCTTGTTAAAGATACTCCTGCGACACGTTTTTTATCGGTAGACACTGTGGTGTCCCCGCAATAAAAGCAGCATGTCATGTGACGTGTCAGTGAAGATATCACATCAGTGAATCTAGAGCAGAGTGCCGAATTCCAAGCGCTAGACAGAGAGCAGCCAGTATTATCCAGTATTTTTATTCAGGTTTCATACCGGAATTCATTAAGGTGTCTCTCGGGCTCTCATTATTGCCTGATATGGAAACAGTTACATAAGGTAACAACAGTGCTGTAACCAAGATCACACAGTTTTGGGGGAGGTTTGCGCAGTCAGCAATGTAGCCAAATGGTTAAATTTTTTCCTTTTCCAAGTATTAAAGGGAAATGTAGAAACTAACAAAACTAGCCAAAAACATGTAAAACAATAAAAATATACACCCTGGTCAATAAAAATGCCAACTTCATTGAAAAAGGAAAATGCAAAAGAAGACGTAACACCTGTTATATGGGTACAGCGCACATACATATATACACACAAACAGGCTCCTGAAAACGACGGGTTCTGAAATGAAATCCTACATTTTTAATTTCGAATTAAATCAGCTGATCACGGTAATTCACTTCAACCGTCGTGCATTGGTTACCGGCCGGTATCTACTCATGGAATTGCACCTATGACGAGTTAGACCCCTCGGAATGGTGAATAACTGTGTGGACATGGTATTACCGGGTTTAATGCACATATTTACTGTCTGGTCTGAGCAGGCGGTGAATATGCACGGGTGCTTCTGTTTTGGGCGTGGGTGGGGCAGGGAGGAAAGGAGAAAGGTAGTTTTGGTGCAGGGGGAAAGGGGTCATGCATGCAAAAGAAAAGGCTGGCAGTGACTGAAGAACTAGGCTTGGCTACTCTTATAACAAAATTAAAGAAAGGTGCACGAGTCTGAACATCAGTCACCTTAACCTTCATCACAGGACAAGTCCATAATAACATTTAGAAGATGTATGACCCAGATCTCAAAGTTATCTTTTATTTATACTAACAGCATGTAACTAAATCGTACAATAACTTCATATTTAATTCAAACAGAACCACATAATGCAAAGACTCGTAGAGTTGTTTTTCTTTTAAACATTAATTTCTTTATTCATAATCTTCTTTTAAAACTTCTTTTTTCTGTAGCCATAGCCAACGCAATTCGTCCCATCCAGGACTTCTTCAGGGCTGTTTCTTTGATCTTTGTATGCGTAGTATCAACTAAACTTGTCTTTCCCACTTGAGAACTTGAAAGATGTAATTAAGTCTGATTCCTTCTGTATATTGCTTTACAAGATCTAGGTCTATAGCCCTTTCATCCTATGTAGGAAGTGACCCTTTACAGTCCCATGAGTTTGAATTGCTCAAGCACAGCGTTTCGTGCAGTATCTGCTGCATTTTGAACTTTACAAACTGTGAATCAAAGCAGGGCCGGACTGGGAACCAAACCCGGCCTGGCAAAGTGCTCGGCTGGCCCCCCGGGGGGTTGGGGGTGCGGCCGAGCGGTTTGCCAGGGCCGGTTTTGGCCGATTTTGTTACAGGGGCCGATACAGGCCCCCACCCTGGTGGCCCACCGGGGAAATGCCCGGTGCCCGCTACGGCCAGTCCGGCCCTGAATCTAAGTACCTTCAAGTTATCTATCCGCCCAGGGTGCAAAACCAGATTCAAAATTCTTCGTATCCTTCCTACTAAACAACTAAATGCCTAAAATCAGTCTGCGAGAATCTACTAGCCCCCAGCCGGACTAAATGCAAACAGTATAGTCCCTCATCCCTTTTAATATTAGGCCCCTAACTCTAGAAGTCCCCCTACACCCTTCATCGAAGACTTAAAGATGACTTTCAAATGCTTTCAAGGGAGATGAAAACCTGAGCCACCCCACCTTACGACATTACAGGACCAAAGTGACATTTTGCCTTCGCCTCACAACATTAAACTCAAGACTCGAGCGTTATCCCAGTCTTTAGTTGAAGGACAGATGCTTCAAAAGGGAGATGACAGCACTCTCTCTGGACAGGACAGAGGGCCTTATTTTTAGGTCGAGCCTAGCGGCAGCGTGGATGCACTGCTGGCTCTGCAAGACTGCTGTAGTAGAGTATGAGAGAGAAGCCACGCCCACTCTACTCTCATATTTTTAATTGGCTTGTGTCATTATCTTTCGTAAATGCTGCCTTCGAATTTGTTAATAGGTTTGTTAGTCCCTCCTTAGTACAGCCTTGTCTTCATTTGCACCCTCCCATGGCGACTGGCCCTTTTACTTCAGTTGGTACACTGGACCTGTTATTTAGTCTGTAAGCACTATTTACTTTATTGAGTTTCTCTTACTGCAGGCCGGACATGCGCTGCTTCAGCTGAAACCGCTAGTGTTTTTTTAAGCAGCACGGCCGCCCCTTAACACGGGCGCCTGCTTTCAATCACTTCAACCCGGCATTATCTCGTGTCTGTTTCAACCCCCAAGTAAAATGGATTTAGAAATGATTAGCGAATTAAGTAATCTGAATTCCAGGTAGCACATAATCCTATGCTAATGGGCTGAAGCTGACAACAGCACATCTATGTTACATGTCATCTGTACTAAATCAACCTGACAGGTTGTTTTCAAAAACCTGTTTTATTAACAACACCACCACTACCAATGCCACCACCACCAATACCACCACCACTAATACCACCACCACCACCACCACTGCCAATACCACCACCACCATCAATACCACCACCACCATCAATACCACCACCTCAGCCAATACCACCAATACCACCACCACCGCCAATACCACCAACACCACTACCACCACCAATACCAATACCACCAATACCACTACCACCAATACCACTACCACCAATACCACCACCACCAATACCACCACCACCAATACCACCACCTCCAACACCACCACCAAAACCACCACCAATACCACCACCACCACTGCCAATACCACCACCAATACCACAACCACCAACACCACTACCACCACCAATACCAATACCACCAATACCACTACCACCAATACCACCACCACCAATACCACCACCACCAATACCACCACCACCAATACCACCACCACCAATACCACCACCACCAATACCACCAACACCACCACCACGAATACCACTACCGCCAATACCACCACTACCAATACCACCACCAATACCACCACCACCAATACCACCACCAATACCAACACCACCAATACCACCACCACCAATACCACCACCAATAACACCACCAATACCACCACCACCAATACCACCACCACCAATACCACCACCACCAATACCACCACCTCCAACACCACCACCAAAACCACCACCAATACCACCACCACCACCACTGCCAATACCACCACCAATACCACAACCACCAACACCACTACCACCAACACCACCAGCACCAATAATACCACCACCACCAATACCACCACCACCAATACCACCATCACCACCAATACCACCACCAATACCAACACTAATACCACTGCCACCACCAATACCACCACCACCAACACCACAACCACCAATACCACCACCACTCAATACCACTACCACCACCACTCAATACCACTACCACCACCACCAATACCACCACCACCAATACCACCACCACCATCAAGACTGCCACCACCTATACCATCACCACCATCAACACCAACACCAATACCACCACCAATACCACCACCACCAATCCAATTCCACCAATACCACCGCCAATACCACCACCAATACCACCAATACCACCACCACCACTAATACCACCACCACCAATACCACCACCACTCAATACCACTACCACCACCACCAATACCACCACCACCACCAATACCACCACCAATACACCTACCACCAATACCAACACCACCAATACCACCACCACCACCAATACTGTCACCACCAATACCATCACCACCATCAACACCACCACCAATACCACCACCAATACCACCACCACCAATACCACTACCAATACCAATACCACCGCCAATACCAATACCACCACCAATGCCACCAATACCACCACCACATCCAATACCACCACCAATACCACCACCACCAATACCACCACCACCACCAATACCATCACCAATACCACCACCACCACCAATACCACCACCACCAATACCACCACCACCACCAATATCACCACCACCAATACCACCACTACCAATACCACCACCAATACCACCACCACCAATACCACCACCAATACCAACACCACCAATACCACCACCAATAACACCACCAATACCACCACCACCAATACCACCACCAATACCACCACCACCAATACCACCATCACCACCAATACCACCACTATCAATACCACCATCACCACCAATACCACCACTATCAATACCACCACCACCACCAATACCACCACCAATACCACCACCACCAATACCACTACCAATACCAATACCACCGCCAATACCAATACCACCACCAATGCCACCAATACCACCACCACATCCAATACCACCACCACCAATACCACCACCAATACCACCACCACCAATACCATCACCTCCAATACCACCACTAATACCACCACCAATACCACCACCACCAATATCACCACCACCAACACCACCACCACGAATACCACTACCGCCAATACCACCACTACCAATACCACCACCAATACCACCAATACCACCACCAATACCAACACCACCAATACCACCACCAATACCACCACCAATAACACCACCAATACCACCACCAATACCACCACCACCAATACCACCACCAATACCACCATCACCACCAATACCACCACTATCAATACCACCACCACCACCAATACCACCACCACTGCCAATACCACCACCAATACCACCACCACCACCAATACCACCACCACCACCAATACCAGCACCACCAATACCACTACCACTAATACCACCACCCCAATACCACCACCACCAATACCGCCACCACCAATACCATCACCACTTTCAACACCACCACCAATACCACCACCAATATCACCACCACCAATACCTCCACCAATACCACCACCAATACCACCACCACCAATAAAACCAATCCAATACCACCAATACCACCGCCAATACCAATACAACCACCACCAATACCACCACCAATACACCACCACCAATACCACCACCAATACCACCACCACCAATACCACCACCACCAATACCACCACCACCAATACCACCACCAACACCACCACCAATGCCACCACCAGCAATACCTCCACCACCACCAATACCACCACCACCAATACCACCACCACCAATACCACCATCACCAATACCACCACCACCACCAATACCACCACCAATACCATCACTAATACCACCACCACCAATACCACCAATGCCACCACCACCAATACCACCACTAATACCACCACCACCACCAATACCACCACCACCAATACCACCACCACCAACACCACCACCACCAGTACCACCACCAATACCAATACCACCAGTACCAATACCACCACCACCAATACCACCAACACCAATACCAATACCACCACCTTAGTGCCTCTCGCTCACTAGTAATAGCAGGGGCACTGTACAAGGCCGGAGCTGCAGCCGAGACCATCCCTCCCTCCATGCCTGCCATAAAGCACAGCCCGCTCTGCACCAGGAGGTGAAGGTAGGGCCCTACTACAGCTGGAGTGTTTTTTATTAGGCCAAAGATAGCAATGACATTACGCAATGCCACACTGCACACTCAAATCACGGAGAGCACAGGATATAGCCCCCCCTCCCGCTTTTCCTCCTGAGCTGCAACAGTGTAATCACAGAGCGAAAGGTGTTGGAGCGCTTTGTTAGTGTTTATAGCTCGGATCATATGTAACTCTCACTTCCCACTTTGTGTCTGTGGAATTTACAACATTTACACATTTTCTTCACTGCACTATTTATCACTACTTTGAAGACGTCGCAGGCCGGTCTCTTCCTCTCATAGTTACAGTCTAACAAGCGGTCGAGAAGGCCCTTTATTGCAATGCAATAGGTCTCGCATTTGCGAGAGTTTAAGCTATTAGTATTGTAAATGACAATGCCTTTTATTTATGTTTTAAAACCCAAAACATAAATAAAGGCATTATCATTACAATGCCAATAGCTCAAACTCGTGTGAATGCGAGACCTATTGCATTGCAAATGCTTGTTCTTACATGCTCTATAATACTGCGAAAAGGGTGCACTGAGTATTCAATTTAGAATTCTCAATATACCCGAGCACCATTTGGGTGGGCCCCACACACCAGAGCTGTTCTCATTGACCAGAGGATTAAATAACCATCTTTCCTGGCAGCTGGACCCACCTTCCCCTCTTTATGGTGCGGACAAGCAAGCGCCCCATTGTGTCGGATAACAAAGTCATACAGAAGCCATGCCAGATATGTTGGCCCAAGGCTGCTGTTCAGTTTGGGGTTCAACACTCACATTAGTCCTCAGTCATCCACCTGTAATAACCTATTATCATTATGGCACCATGAAGGAGGACTCAAAGACTAGACCTTATGGAAACATGTAGGAAAGTGTAGAGACTTCGAGCAAACACGCACTTTGAGGCAAATGACATGCAAGATAAAGGAACACACTTTGTTTAGGATCACAGGAGTTTCTGGAGCAGCAGCGAATGAGGGGACCAAAGACAAGGTTGTGAAAATTAGGTGCTGGTGTACCAGTTCTTTTTGCGCAATCATTTGTGAGCAGCCAAATGGCAGATGAAGGAAGGACTCAAGAATCCGGACAATGCATGAGAGAGACTTGAGCGAAAGCAGAGTAGTGCCTGTTGGATGCCCAGGTGTGGCCTGCGGGCGGTTGGATTATGGAGATTCAGCATTCATTTTCCTCCAGGTGTACTCACAAACCCTTGGCAACCCAGAGTTCTTATGGTTGTGGATGCCCGTGAGAGTAAGGCTTTGGGTGACTGAGCAAAGAAACAATCAGGGATGACACTACGTCACCGGATGCTATTAAGGGCACCTAAGAGAATTATCCCAATGTCTCTAAGAGTTTTTTGGTCTGAGGAAGGTTTGTCCCTTGTAAGCTGGCATTATTGACAAGGGCAGCACTGCTGAGTATGCCTAGGTCAAAGAAGAACAGATGGAGTGAATACAATTTTGCTATCGTGTATTTTCAATTTTGCTTGCAAATGGTGCTTTTGACAACAGCCCTAAGGAGGTTCTTATGAAGGGCCTGTGAATCCAGAAAGGTGTGTGTCTGAGAGATAAAATTCTTGCGTGATGGAACGCGTTCAGGGATTGGGAAATCCTTTGACTGCTAAGTGGTGGAAGTCTACCCAGTCTAACATCCCAGCCACTCAGGGATGTAATTGTGCAGTGCAGTGCAGATGTGGTGGTACCAGAAAACATCAGGTAGAACAAACAATTAGGTAGGGGACAACAGTCAATGGGTCGCCCTTAGTTAGAGGCTAAGAACCTGATCCCAGAAGAAGGTGGGGTGGGCTGAAGGCTAATATTAAGTACGTTTTCTCAAAACAACTGAGGGGGATATTCTCAAGAACCTGTGATAATCATCGCAAAAGTAGCTTAACGCAACTTTGCACATCGCAGTCCATCACGGGAAAATAACACCGCGCCAACGTTGCATTCTCAACCCGGCGGCACCATGCGATAGTCTCACAATAACGCGCCAAATGACTGCGTTAAAATGAACGTGACGCCGAAACAATGCGAAACACGAACGGGAAAAAAGGTGCGATGCCCCAAATCGCGAAACAAAAATTAGCGATAACCAGTGACAGGCCTGCAATTCCCACGCGTCATGCGGGAAAATGCACTATAAAAGCACCGAAAAACACAAACAAAACAATTCAAACTGCGTAGCACCATGGATGCACCCGGACCAAGTTCAGAGGACAACGCGAACCCCACAAGCCCCACAGACGACCAGCAAGGAACCCCGGGGTCGGGGAAGGGCAAGGGGAAGAGGAAGAGGAAGAGGAAGACGGGGTTCAGTCCGCAGGAAAATAGGATCATCGTCACGGAGGTGATAGAACACTACCAACAACTGTTCGTCACCTCCACTGTGTCATTGGCAACACAAACGGAAATATGGTAGTCGATCGTGAACAACGTGAATGCAGTCGGAGTGTTGAGGAGGTCAATGGAGGAGGTCAAGAGGTGCTGGCATGATGTCAATAGCCAAACCAAGCAGAAACTCGCTGCCAACCGGAAGGCAGCAACGGCGACTGGAGGTGGGAGTCCTGCGCCACAGGAGGAGCTGGATGAGCTGGAGGAAATGGTGGCCACAGTCATCAGTGTGGAGACGGTGCAAGGAGTTGGGGGTCCAGACACAGCTCGACATGACCTGACCCAACAGCAACAGGGTGAGTAACTACCAGGGACTGGGGGGACGGGGGGAGATGGGCACAATGGCACACATGCACAATTATGTGTAGCACACTGCACACCCACAATGATTGTGGAACATGTCCCTGATACCCTTGGCACACTTCAGCACACATAGAAACACCAAGTAGGCCCCCGTTCACTATGTGCACAAAGGGGCCCCCCTCCCTATCACCAATCTCACAACCTACCCATGCACATGTGCTGAATCCAGTAAAGCAGCAGCTCTGTGAGCCACACCGACAATGCAAGTGACACTGCATGACCAATAGCATGGCTGCAGTCAAAATACATGACATGGTGCACGACACGACACTGAGGTGGCCCAGTGTGTATCACATCCTCAAAGGAGCAGGTCACACTCTGACACATCCACGTTCACATACAACCCCTGACATCAACAACACATCTGCAGACAAACAATGCACAAGAGTACAAAAACCATCCAAGAGCACAAATGACCCAAGTCGCACACATCTCAGCACCTTAAAAGCACACAAGTCAAAGTCACACCGCCTCAAAGGGATAAGGGGCCGCTAAAGCAGAGCTGCAGGGGCGACTCTCCCACAATGCAGCACACACACATAGCAATCACAGCACATCAACATTGAAGACAATGTGGTACAAAGTGCAACACTTGCACTACAGAACAGAGGACACAACTGGTGCCGCTTGTGCGTAGAAACTGGCCAATCACATCTGGCATAGCAGGAATCTGTGAGATGATAATGTACGAGTACAACCTCACATCCGTCATGTAGTCGGAATGTCCACTGTCTCCCATCAAATAGCCAGCTCATCCAAAACAGTCACAATGTACATTGTCATGCAGTCTGTATGCAAACATGTACAATGCGTCAACATACATGGAACACACTGTTAACCTGCATCTCCCCTTTACATTGCAGAGGGACAATCAACACCTCCTGCAGAGCAGACCAGACATCTCTTCAGTGATGATGATGAGGACCCCCTGGCCACCTGCTCTGACACCCTCCAACGGCTCGTGGACAGCCTCCGCACCCCACCTCCAGGAGCAGGGCAGCCCAGCTGCATAGAGGTGACCCCACCCCCTGCACAGCCCACACAGCAGGAAGCACCCACCACCAGGGCTGGCTCCCAGCACCTCACGGAAAGACACATGGCATTCCAATGCCGTGTGTTAGACTGCCAGAGGGGGCTGGCTGAACAGGTGCGGGTGGGTTTCGACCTCATGGCAGCCAAACTTGATGCCATACGTGGGTGTGTGAGTCCCATCAGGGACCACTCACAGTCCCTAACGGACACCCACAGTCCGTTCCATGCTCTACAACAATCCTTGGCTGACCTCGCTGGAGCCATTACTCGGATACAAGAACTGTCCAGTCAGACAGGCTCCAGCGATGACAGCACAGAGATGGCACAGATGCGGAGGACAATGGAGGACATGGAGCAGATGCAGGCTGGAAGGATGGCTGCCACGGCTGTACACCAGCGAGATGTAGCTGGGATCTTCCATGCCCTGCAGAACCTCATCTTTCCAATGCTGCCACAGAGCCTGTCCCAGATGACTGCTGCAGGAACTGCGACACACACATCTCCGCCCCCTGATGTGTCAGTGGCACACAGTGATGCAGCCATACCACCTCCGCCCCCTGATGTGTCAGTGGCACACAGTGATGCAGCCATAACACCACTACACACACCTGACACACCTGACACAGAAGACATATCAGAGGACTAAGATGTGGATGGCAATGACTCTGTGTGAGAAAGGAGGTTGTAGCATACATCCCCGCCACATGGCCGGTTCCTGCTTGGTTCAGCCCTCTGCATCATGCCCGGGAACAACACCTTCCACTGTCCCCCGAAACACTTTGCGACATTCACCTGGACCCCGACATGGACTGCCATATCTGCTCTGGTTACCAATGACACAGCAATCAGGCTGCGGACTGAACTCTTCCTCTTCCGATTAAATTGTCATTACCCAAAGGACTCTGGTTGGCCCTCCACTGGGCAACCATGTAATGTGGGCTCTGCATGGCCATGTACTGCTCCAGCTCCGACACCCCACAGAATGTAAATAAAACATTCCAAATCACACAGATGTGTCATGTCTATGTCCAATCAAGTATAAAAGTATGGATGAATGTAGGGACAATGATAGCACAAAAAGGTATGATGGAGCAAGGACTCGTGAATGAGACTTGCTCGGAAGCAATCCTTTCGTTTTAACTCATTAACGAATTACTAACAACGTGTTTGTAATTAATAATTCGCATTTAGAAAAAGACACGCGGGACAGTGAAGCTTGCCTATGTGATTATTAATCATAACAACATGAACTAAGGACTAAAACGCACTTTAACAGGGGATCTTTACTGCGCATGGGTCTACTGCATCTACGTAGTATGACGTACTAATGCTTGGAGGGAAATTCTTGCGCCTGCGCAAAGTTATTAAAAATGGCTGCTTGAAAGCTCACATGCATGGCACCTGCTTGGCTGAAATCGAAAATAAATTTTATACTAACGCAAATGCAGAAAGGGTAATAATAATTAGAGTGGGTTAGAGTAGAGGTTGGTGGTGTACAGTGAAACCATTTATTTTTGAGAATAACATTTCTTCTTTTGACTTTATTATTAGTGCGCATTTGGGGACTTCCACACTTGTCTGAATTGAGCTGACTGACTTGACCCCACGCATGCGCACTAGAGAGGGAATAAGGAAAGATGAGTAAGGACTTGTCACGCGTCCAAGGCCAGCGAAGATGTGCCCTGGGAACATGAGGGTGAAGAGTTCATATGAAGAAGCTTTATTCATGACATTGCAACATTTTGTATTAATAAAGTTTGGAGATATAAAGGAAATGATTTAATAAAGTTTGAGGGGAGGGATTTGAAAACAATGGTTTAATGAAATAAGTGAAATGTAAGCATGGTGTGATGATCATCCCCCCTCGCCTGTCCAATCAGAGTTAGTATTTTGTGAAATTGAAACATTGATGGGTGGTACATGGTTATGGAAAGGTATAATTGAGGTAGTTTTAGTTAGTTAGTTAGAGTCGATGATGAGCAGAGCTGACACAGAGCTTAATGGGAGCACAGAAGCAGAGCTCGGGATGCTGTCGGTGCTGGGGTGGGTGGTACTGATGCTGTGAGACGCTGATGAAGAAATCGAATGCAGAACCATCTATTTTAACTTAATTGGGTTAGAAAGAAGATCGCAGAAGAACCACAAGGAGGAAGAGAGTGTCAGAGAGGGGTGCGACGCAGTCGTCGGTATTTAGAGAGGTGAAGTATCCTGTCCTGATTCCTGTCCTGAAGTCTTTGTCACCTGATCTATCCCGGGGGACCCTTACCAGCCCTTTGGCCAAGGGGTTGGTCTTCACGCCATCCTTGGTAATTATAAATTCATCGTATTGATAGATGTTCTTCTCTCTCTGTCCTCTTCTTTCTGAGCATAGTTATTGTGTGGATCTGAATTGCTATTGCTATTTGAGAATTGATTGAATTGACACTCTTGCGAATGAGGGTGTTTGTACTGAAACTTTGAGATGGTTCACGCTCAATTAATTTAGATAAAGATTTTAAAACTTCCCGAGTCTGTGATTATTTCATTTAATCAAGAAATGTTTAATAAGTTATGTTAATTATCACCATCAACTAGTTCCAACTAATGGTCCATTGACCAGAGGAAAGAACTAATTGATCAGTGAAAGGTTTAGTTAGGGAAAAGAAATAACTAGATCTTGAAGTATGAAAATCATAAACTAAGTTCCAGCGGTCTACTTGCTATTTAGTGGAAGTAGTTATATGGGCCCAGATGAGTATATGGTAGTGGAGTATCTGCTGTTAGTACACCGCTGGATCAGTTCTCTGGTAGCAGAGTTATGGTTATTATTGACTAGTTTGGTGATAAGTATAGATTATTGATTAATGTTTTAACAAAAGAGTTAGCGTCCTTGTTTTGTGTTGTCTGGAAAATTCCCGGTGAATGAATAGCGGGTGGCGATAGAAACCACACTGCAGTGAGGTTACTCGTCTGTTGGAATAACACTGAGAAGCTAGGTAGGGCTGGCAGTGTTAAAATAGGGACTATTTTCTGTGTAAAAGTAAGAGTGATTGATAGCAAGGAGTTCGCTAGTGAAACTTTAGGCGTTATATCACCTAGAAAGGGTAACCCTGAAGGAGTAGCAGGTTCTTCCAAGCTAGATTGACAGCAAAAGGAGTTAGCTGGTGAAACTTTGGTCTCAAATTTCCCAAAACGGGTGACACCGGAGGAGTAGCAGGTTCTCTGGAGCTTGAATGAAGGGTAAGCGGAAGGGTTTTACTCGCAGTGGAAAGAAATAAACTATCCTTTGGTTTAGCGGAACAGACAGAGTAGCGAATGTTTTTATGTCGTTAATAACAAAGAATTTGTAAGGAAAATATCGAGAAATAAAGTTTTCGTATTACCTTGTGAAGGAAGGGTCAGTTGCCGGAGTGGTACTTACGTCACAGTGAGCCGCGCTGGGATTGGTAGAAACAGCGGGCGTGTGACAGGAGCAGCCTTGTAAAGGAGGGGTCAGTAGTAAGGAGCAGAACTGACGTCAGGAAAAGGCCGCGCTGGCATTGGTCAGATCACGAGCGTGAGCCTGATTTGATTGGATAGCTACTTAGAAGCCGCGCTAGGATTGGTGGAGAGAGAGATTGTATGCGGGATTTTGATTTGACTGTTAGTGCAAGACGTACAGGTAGAAGATTTCAAGGGTTTGCAGAATACAATTTTCTACATCGTTCCTCAAGGATGTATGGAGAGAAAAGAAAGATGTAATTTTTAAGGAAAATTAAGAATTTCTTTGTAAAAGATAAGCCTGTGTTGACTAGAGAGGGAATTCCTATTCCGCCACCGAAGACACCAGCATCTTTTATGATGATGGAAAGAGGATATCATACTTGCGTGTGGTTGGAAAACTGGATAGAATATACGAAGGATGATGGAGTGTTAGCTTTTCCAAAGGATGGTACATTTAATGGGAGGATTCTTCAGAATTTGAGATTGAAAAGGAATGATTTTGAACCTAGACCTAGGTTAACTCAATATGAGGCTTTGGAAGAATGGGAGACTGAGTCATATGAACGAGAGAAATGCAGAGGTGGAAGATATAGAGGATTCTTTCCCAGACACTTGCATGAGTCACACGAAGGGCAGATGAAACAATGGAGGAGAGCTATGGTATCAGAAGGTTTATATCCAGTGTTAATGGCTGAGGAACAGTCTGGAGGAAAGTGTAAGGAGAAAACGAAACACATGAACACAGCAGGATATGGTGAATCAGATGACGAGTTGTTAGAGGATATTTTAATTAAAAATCCACCACCGTATCAGGAAGCAACTAGTAAGGTTACCCCAAGTGCACCAGTAATGGGAATGCCATTAACCCCACAGATTTTACATGAGACGTCATACAACAGAGTGTTGCAGGATAATGAAAGAGATGCTTTGAATAAAACTAGAGAAGAACTAGTTCAAAAGATAAGTCAATTAAATTTGAATACTGAAGCCTTGACAGTACCAGTGACCATTGGTCTGGTAATCCCATTGTATGGAGATAATAAGATTTGCCAGAAACCACAACCTGTGACAATTCCATTAAATAGTCCTAGAAAAGAAATAATAATTACAGATGATCAGGTTAGCGAAAGTGAGTCAATTATTTCATTAATGGATCTCCCTAATGTGGAACCTTTGACGGAAACTCCAAAGAGAGTTACGCCCATGAATTTGAGAGAAAGAAGACCTTTGGTTCATGCTGGAACTGGAGGCGCAACAGTAGTCACCTCTGAAGAAATAGAAAGATGGGCACAGGAAAGAGATAATCAGAACCCAACACCAAGGATTTTAGACATCAGCAGATTGAAAGTGGAATTGGAAGAGATGATGACAGGATGTGTGGGCACAGAAAGATTGAACGCTTACAATGATGAGGAATTATTATTTTTATGTAAGAGTATAACCAGGAGAGCAAGAATATTTCATGAGAGATTGACTGAAGTTGCTTCAGAGATTGGAATAGACATAGGGAAATCAAAGTTGTTACAGAAACCATATCGAGTGGACTTTACTGATAAAGATTTAGAAAGTGTAAATGCTTCTGGAAAGAGACTACAGATAAAGGAATTAATGAACATTTTGCGAATATGGGGAGACATTGATAAATGGAGAATTAGATGGATAAGAAAGAAAGAGGAAGTACAAGCGAGAGAAGCAGCAGCTGCATTTAAGAGTAAGAGAATCAAGCAAAGTGGAAATATTGTGTCCAATGAGAGAGGTTCCTGGAGGTGGATATGTTCATGTTCCTTGGAGTAGACAAGATATTTTGTCATTTACAAATGATTTTCCACAGCTGAGAGAAAAACCAGTTGAATGGTACAAACAGGTAGATAGATTTGTGAAGGTTTCAAAGGTTTTATTGAAGGATTTGGATGGTCTATTTGATATAGTGGTACCTGCTGATTTATGGACAGAATGCAAAATTACAATTGAATTGCCTAATGAGGAGTATGCTAGAGATTCAAAAACAGGAGCACCCTCGGAGGAGGTGATGAAAAAATATCACCAAGTGATTACGTATTTGAAAGGGAAAATTCCTCCTAAAGAAACAGATTGGGTAAAAATAGATAGAAGAACACAAGAACCAAATGAATCTGTACATGCATATTATGAGAGGTTATTACAGGTGTTTAAGCAGTATAGTGGTTTTGAGAATATCGGTGACAAGGATATGGGACATTTTGTGTACCGGTTTGTATATGGTTTGAAACCAGAAATTAGTCAGATGATACAGCAGCACATGTTGTGTTGGCAAAGCAAAACAGTGGATGAGATTTTAAAGTATGCAAAATATTGCGGAGATGACATCGAAGCCAGGCGTAGGAAGCTAAAAGAGAAAATGATGTGGGCACAAGTTAAATTGGCAGAACAGCAAGAAGAGAAAACAAATGACCAAAATAATAATCAAGTGAAAGAACAGAGTCAGAATAATCAAGGAGCGAATGGTAATAAATATAGGGGACGAATGGACAGGGAAGAAGCGAAAAGAAGTTTCCTTGTCATGCGTGCGGAAAGCTTGGACATTGGAAGAACGAGTGTAAAAGTACTCAGAATAATAAGAGTAATAATGGGCCAAATCAAAATTTAATCCCACAGATGCAGAATGAAGTACTTATGAATCAGCAGCAGCAGGTAGTTACTCCACAATATCAGGTGCCACCAGCTCCTATGCCAAATTTTGTGAATCATCAAAGTTTCAGTGCCAACGCCGGATTTCAAGGAGAAAGTGGTAAGAATAATAGAACAATTACACAATATTTTTTGCAGAATGATGAGGAAATTTCAGATCCTACCCAATGACGGTGCCTGAGGGGGGAGGAAGAGGAGTGCGTGCTTGGCGCATCCTTGCCGGTAGATCAGTCAGGTCCATTTGTTGATGGGAAAGTAGAAGGTAAAGACATTACTTTCCTATTGTATACTGGTGCTACCAGGTCTACTGTGAGAACAGCAGGCATCCCAAACCTACCCCTCTCGGGAGAATCGATCCAAGTTGTAGGCATGTCAAACCAACAGATTAGAACCCCAATCACCAAACCGATGGAGGTACACATTGGAAATTTTAAAGAAATGCATCGGTTCGTAGTTTGCGATTCCAGTCCTGTAAATCTGTTGGGAAGAGATCTTTTGTGCAAGATGAATTGCACGATCTATTGTACACCGTATGGTGTCGCTTTCCAAACCCCTGATGAAGACGTTGTATACAAGATGATGTTAGCCAAACAGGGAACAGAAGTAGATGAAATGTTTTCACTAATGACTGAGAATGAATTACCAGAAGAGTTGAGAACCACAGTTAATCCAGAAGTGTGGGATTTTACAGGAAAAGACATTGGGCTAATGACAAATATAGACCCAGTTAAAGTGACAGTGAAAGAAGGTGCAGTGTATCCAAACACCCGACAGTACAAGATGAGTCCAGAAGTAAAAGCAGGAATTAGTCCAGAAATTGAACGAATGGTTAAACAAGGTATTTTAAAAGAAGTGATGGGTAGTCCCTGTAATTCACCAATAATGGGACTGAAAAAGCCTAGCGGAAAGTACAGAATAGTGCAGGATTTACGGAAAATAAATAAAATTGTAGTGCCATGTTGTCCAATTGTGCCAAATCCAGCAGTGATCCTTTATCAGATACCTTGGAATGCAGGTTGGTTTACAGTAATTGATTTATGCCAAGCGTTCTTTTCTATTCCTTTGCACCCAGACAGCCAGTATCTTTTTACGTTTAAGTTTGAGGATCATATTTACGCATGGTGTCGAGTTCCTCAAGGGTACACAGAGAGACCTTCAATTTTTAATCAGATTTTGAAAAAGTGGCTAGAGTCATTGATTATGCCTGGAAAATCTGTTTTGGTCCAGTACATTGATGACCTACTGGTGGCATCAAAAACACGAGAAGATTGTGTCACAGACACAATTGCATTGCTGAACCATTTGGCTGAAGGAGGACACAAGGTGTCTCCAGAAAAATTACAATTCTGTCAACGAGAAGTTAGATATTTAGGGTATAAAATAGAAAGAGGAGTTAGAAAAGTGACACCGGAAAGAATAAAAATAATCAAAGAAATGCAATTGCCACAGACTCAGAGAGAAATGAGAATGTTTCTAGGAGTGGTTGGATACTGTAGGCAATGGATTAATGGTTTTTCGATGTTAGCAAAACCATTAACACAGATGATCCGGAAAAGAGCAAAAGATCCGATTGATTGGAATGATGACTGCATAGAGGCATTTGTGAAATTGCGAAATTGTTTGTGTGAGGCTCCTGCCTTGGGCATGCCTGATTATTCAAAAGACTTTGCATTGTTTTGCTGTGAGAGAGAAAATTGTGCACTTTCAGTCTTAACACAGAGACATTGATTGAGTCGACGTCCAGTGGCATATTTTTTAGCTACATTGGACCCAGTGACTTCAGCATTGCCTGGCTGCTTAAAAGCAGTAGCTGCTACTTGTATGAGTCTGGAGCAAAGTGAGTCGATAGTAATGGGACATCCGGTAAAGGTTTTTGTTCCACACTCAGTTGAGATTCTTTTGACAAGAACAAGAACACAGCATCTCACCCCTAGTCGATTGACTAAGTATGAAAGAGTGATTTTGGGAGCTGAGAACGTGACTGTGATAAGGTGTACGATTATGAACCCAGCTACCCTACTGCCAGACCCCTGCGATGAAGAAGTGAGAGATGAGAGTGATCATGATTGTTTGGACGTGACTGAGTTATGCACGAAGCCCCGGCCTGATACAAAAGAGACACCTTTGAAAGAGGCTGACCATGAGTTATTTGTAGACGGTTCCTGCCTCAGAACACAAGAAGGAGGATTAAGTGCTGCATATGCTGTTTGTAAAATATCTGGGGTAATTGAAGCATCCTGTTTACCTGGGGTCAAGTCTGCACAAGTAGCTGAATTGGTTGCCTTAACAATGGCATGCAAAAAGGGGAAAAATTGGAGAGTAACCATATTTACGGACAGTCAATATGGGTTTGGGGTTGTGCACGACTTCAGCCAGCTCTGGATGCAGAGGGGATTTCTGACTTCTTCAGGATCTCCTATCAGAAACAGCAAAAATGTGAAGGATTTGTTGGAAGCATTACAATTGCCAAAAGAGATAGCAGTTGTAAAATGCGCTGCACATCAGTCAGGAAATGACTATGTGACTGCTGGCAATAATTATGCTGATCAAGTGGCCAAATATTCTGCCAAAAATTTAGTGCCCATAAACAGAAAAATTGAAACGGGTGAAACCAGATGCCAACTTATGTTTTTCTCAGTACCAGAAACATGGGACGAGATTAGACAATTGCAGGAAGAAGTTGAGGAAAAGGAAAAGGAAATTTGGATAAAGGCAGCTTGTACAAAGAGACCACATGATGAGGTATGGGTGTATTTAGATGGAAGACCAGTCATGCCAGATTGTTTGCTTTCAAAAATGGCAAGAGTGTATCATGGAGCAACACACATAGGGAGAGACTCAATGATCAGGCTATTCAGACAGAGTTGGTACAATCCGAAGTTCAGGGTAGTCGCAGAAAGCCTTTGCCAAAGATGCTTAACCTGTCAGCAGCAAAATCCAGGTAGAAAGACAGTGGTAAACTGGGGAAAGATTGGAAAGGCAGAAGGACCCTTCACTAGATTACAGTTGGATTTTATTGAATTGCCCTAATGCAATGGACTGAAATATATACTTGTCATAGTATGCCTTTTCTCAAGATGGGTGGAAGCCTATCCCACTCGAAGAAATGACAGTCTTACAGTTGCAAAATTGTTGTTGAGGGAGTTAGTTCCACAATTTGGTTTTCCAGTCACTTTGGAATCAGATAGAGGCCCTCATTTTAATAATTAAATAATTCGATTAATCTGTGCTGCATTTAACATTGAACAAAAACTGCACTGTGCTTATCGTCCAGAAGCTTTTGGAATTGTTGAGCAAATGAATGGCACAATCAAATCAAGATTGGGGAAGGTGTGTGCATCCACAAAGCTGAAATGGCCAGATGCATTACCTCTTGTATTGATGGGTCTCAGAAGTATTCCAGACAGAAAAACAGGAATGAGCCCACATGAGGTTCTCATGGGAAGAGCCATGAGACAGGCATTTATTCCTGGAAATAAACTAATGAGTATAACTGATGATCTGGTATTGGACTATTGCAAAGGATTGGCTGAAATGATGCGTTCTGGCTCTCACCAGGTTGGAGAAGACGCAGTTGAAAGACAGCCAGACCAAGCGCATGATTTGAATCCTGGAGATTGGGTGCTAGTGAAGAAACACGCAAGAAAGTCGTGCCTAGCACCAAGGTGGGACAAACCGCGACAAGTCATACTAGTCACTACCACAACAGTGAAGTGTGCAAGTTTGCCCAATTGGATTCATGCCAGCCATACCAGAAGAGTTCCGAGCCCATCAGTGTAGGAAGGTGGAATCTGACTATATGGTTGCCCCCACTTTTTTTTTATGGTGTTTTGCTGGTTTATGACTTAGTTGGACTGGGATCCTGCTATTCAGGGCCCCAGTCTATCTGCTTTCTCTGTAAAAAGGTTTCCATGTGCCTTAGGCACATCTCTGATTGGAATCTGGAGTGCCCTTATAAGTCCCTAGTATATGGTATACTATGTACCAAGGGCATAGGTACCTCAGAGGCCTGCCAGGGGCTGCAGCATGTATTATGCCCCCCTGGAAGGCCATCCAAACTGACACCACAGGTCTGCTACTGCAGCCTGGGTAAGGTGGTGCATGCACTCCTTACTGTGATATAGGTTACCTATATCACTAAATACATACACACATATAAACCTATAAGTCACTCCTAAGGCAGGCCTTATCAATCCTAAAGGCAGAGTGCATGGTTCCTATGTGAGAGGGTGCCCCTGCATGAGCAGGGCCCTTCTGCAGCGTTCGGAGACCATCTCTGATGCTGTTTGTAGTGCAGCCTGACCATATACTCTTAAGCGCATTATATCCTCGCGGTAAAATGCTAACTTTGGAATGGCTGCACCTCAACATGTCGTGTTTGGTGTCAAACATCTTGGAATACTACCCCCCGCCAATCCTGGCGGCGGGGGTAGCATTCCACCCTTCTAGAGGGAAAGACATGTTAACTCTGGCTTACCCGGTAACTTCTTTCTGAAGCCCTGGCATCACAAAATGGATGCTGCTGCCACAGACACAAGTCTGGCCTCCTGCTGCTGGACGAAACTCCGGCAGGGAGGCCTGGACAATAGGTTTCCTGTTGCAGGGAGGTGTGACCACCTCCCCAGACAGGATAATGTGTATTGGGGCTGGGTGGGTGCACTCTTAGAGTGCTTTGAAGTCCTGCACTGGGGGAGCAAAGGCTCCTCTGTGCATATGCCAGTTCAAACCAGCTCAGGGGCTACCTGCCCCTGCTCTGGCGCGAAACTGGACAAAGGGAAGTGGGTGTAGCCAGCCCCTCCCTTGACCCTCCCATAGGTGGGGTCATAGAGTTAGTCCCTCCCTGTTTTACTGGTTAAAATGGGGAACCCTTGCCACAGCAAGATTAGATTATACCTGGACGAAACTCTGAAACTGAATCCTGGACCTTCGACGCTCTACGACAAGATTAGAGGACTGAAGAATTTCCCTTGGGGTCAAGGAGTGACTCCCTTGCTTGGCAGGCACCAAAGAAGCATCTGTCCGGTTCGCATTTCTGAAGCTCCCGTCGGACGCCGAAGTCATCGCATCACCAGAGGTGGATTCTCAGACTTCCCCGAGGCTACCCTGAGTCCCCAGCAAAGCTGAGGCACGTGGCTATCGTGGGTGACTTGAGACCGTGACCCCTGGACACCGAGCACATTTGCAAGTGCATCATCTTCTGGGTCTCCCAAGAAGTCGTGCTTTGGGCTCCGAGTAGCCCTAGCCTCCAGCACCACCTGCACCGAAGATCACTGGCCCCCACTCCACGAGTGTCCTGTAAGCCAGATCCACGTGCGGCATCACAAGGCTCCTTCGCGGTCGCTAGCCCATTGGCTAGTAGCCCTTAACGAAGGCCAATCCTTTTCTTACTTGGCATCCTGGTTGCTCCAGGGCTGCCCTCACTTACCCTCGCTGGGTGAGTTCCACAGACCTTGCTGGTCTGCACCATCGACGATCTACATCTTCACCGAGACTTGCCGTTGCCAAGGCTTGTTGGGTCCAATCCGGTCACCGACACCTCAGCACTCGACAGACATCATGTACCAGCCCGAATCCTGCTCCTGGTTGCCGACAACGCCTCCTGGACCTCGTGGCTGAAGAGTCAAGACGACCGTCAACGCACCTGAAGCACTCGACATCGGTGGGCATCTGTCCATCGCCTTCCTGGTCACTGGCTAGTGACCCAGACTCTGTCCCCTCTGCTTTCAGGTTCACCAGAACTCCGATCCACTCTTGGATCCACCCGGACACTTTTCTCTTGGCCGCCAGCAGCACTTTGCAGCAGATCGCCATTCGAATCGACGACGAAACCCGACCCCGAAAGGCACCTATGCACCCGGCTTCCTGGGTGAGGTAACACGAGTACTCCGGTGCTCCCGTGGGTAGAGACTCTTCAAAGTCCTAGATCTCAAAGGGTTTTTGTCCTAGTCCTCTTCTAAGTGTCCCTTTCCTCTATTTTCCCGATCCCGACTTTCTCCATAGAAGTTAACGGCGTATCGCGGTTGTGTATTTACACTGCACGCGTCTCCCGTGGGTCCCCTGTGTCACTACCTTGGGTGGTTCCTTGTGGTCCAAGCACTTCTAGAGGCTCTAGGCCTAGTGTCTAGTTCAGTCGTGGTTCGCATACCACTTTATTGGTATATGGTTTGGTACGCCCCTAGGGCCCAAACGTGTATTTGTGCTATTACTGTGATTTAATAACTTATAACTTATGTACTTCGAACTCTAGCCTCATAAAGAGACTAGAGGGGTGTGTTTAGCAATAAATACATATATTTTGAATATATACCTGGTGTGGTGCTCTTTCATTTGGTCACTCAAGAGATGATAGACTGGTAAAACAAGCTGCTTTACATTCCTTCAAGACTTAGCCTGAAGGCTGCTCTCCATAGCTACCACTAGGATAGCTTTCAATAAAGGTTGTCTTTAACCTATCTCCAATAAGGGGTTGTTTGGACTGGTGCAAGGTGCCCACTATAATTAGTGGACAGCATATACCAGGCCAACTTCTCACAATCAGAACAACAAGAGCAACCACTGACTGAACAGGCTGAAGCATCAGGAGTTGTAAGCTGTGAGATTGAAGAATCTAGAGTAATAGATTCTGAAAGACAACCATATGACGAACAGCCAAGTACAAGTCAGGAAGAGTGGATACCAGTGATTGAAGTAATTGATGATGTTATTGAAACAAGAAGAAGAACAGAACTGAAAAGACAGGAAAGTAGTCAGGAAGAGATAGGGGAAGAAGAACACACTCAGGTGGAAAATAAAAAAGACATTCATGAACCTGAGGAGGGAAAAATAGAAGAACACGTTCAGGCGGAAGAAGAAAAGTTTGAATTAAGACCTGAACAGGGTCAGATAGAATTAGAAGAACAAGCTCAGGAAGAAGGACAAAATACGGTAAGACCTGAGCAGGTGGAAGCAAAAGAAGGTACAAGCACAGAAAACAGAGAATCAGAACAGATTGTGCCTAGAATAAATGAAATTAAAAGAACTTTACAAGGAGATAAAGAAGGTGAAAACGCAGTGCAAATCAAAAGAATCAGAAAAGGAGACAGTTGGCCAACTGGAGTAAAGAAACTAAAATATCACTTGAGAAAATCTGAAAAGAGACCAGAACAAGTAAATGAAGTCACAAGTCAAACACAATCTAAACAAACCTTGGCAAAAATAACTCGAAGAAGTCCAAGATTGAGAAGTCTAAACAGGAGATACAAGGCTCCTGAATGGACTTATGTCATACTCGAAGAATTTGAAACCCTAGATCTGACTGATGAAACAGAAGAAATTCATATTGTTCAGATTGATGAAAGCAAATGGAGGCCTCCTTAAAATAAAAAAAAATAAAAAAACGAAAAGGAAAGTCAACCTGACAAAGAAAAGATAAGAGAAAAGAAATTTTCTCAGGAGTAAAATGGCAGAAATTGAAGTTACCGGGAAACCAAAACGTGGATTAAAAAGAAAGTGTTTTAGATTTTGTTTTTGTAGTATTTTATTAGTAGCATTAGTATGGTTATTCCTAACAGTAGGAGTACCTTTGTTAATGAAAACAAGTGACAAGAATAATACAGATAACAATGTTAAGGTGGATAGAATAAAAGAAACTGAAATAGAAATAGGGGTAGAAAATGAAGCAAACTATCATAATGAATCAGACTATAATACGTCCTCTAATGTGTTTATTACATTGTTATTTCAATATGTTAGTACTATGGAGATTAATAATTGCTACGTGTGTATGAAGTTACCCTCATCAGCATCAGAAGGGATGACGTATCACCATATACCTTTGACGTATGGTGTCTCATGTAGTATTTTATCGTTTATTTTATGCTACAGGGAGACTTCAATATTTTTATTCAGACATAGATGTAGTATTTACAGAATTACCTATTAGAAAGAATCCAGTAGCTAGTAGTAAAAATGCACAGTTTATGGTTGAATTTTTCTTAACTGAGTTCAATAGATTTAGTTCAGGCACATAAAGATAATCTAACATGTACATTAAGAAAAGAAGAAAAAGATTTTTGGGATTTAGTAGAAGAAAGGAGACAGGATTTAATAAAGAAGGCAACTGAACAGAAAACCCATGTACCTCCATGGGTTGGGAAGGAGGGAATCTATGCAAGTGGCAAGGCTCATGCTGCGATGTCCCTGGATTTTGTGAAAAGGGGAAAATTCTGCCTCCATAGATTAAAGACAGATTATAACAATAATTACATTGGTTCCAGTGAATGTGAACACAACTTCCTAATTCTAGGAGGGTGGGGACTAAAAGGGGGAACTGATCCTGTATTTCCAGGAGTGTATTATGTTTGTGGGAGCAACGCCTATTATAGGTTACCTGCAAGATGGTACGGGAGCTGCTATTTTGGAATCGTTTTTCCAAAAATCTATCATGAAGATAAAATCAGTGGAACCAATGGAAATTCTAATGGACTAACACGTAGAAGAAGAGCTAGATTTTCTGAAATTGTAGGAGACATTTTTAGTGCACTGATACCCTCTGTTGGAGTCATTCTTAATTCACAGAAAATTTGTAAGTTATCAACCATAGTTGATCGTCTTTCTACAGACACTGCAGGAGGATTCTTAATGATTAACACAGAAATGGTTGCAATCAGGTCTATGGTTTTACAGAACCGTCTTGCTCTTGACATACTATTAGCAAAGGAAGGTGGAGTTTGTGGCATGTTGAAAACTCAACATTGCTGCACTTATATTCCGGACAAGAGCAGAGAAATTAAAGGATATATTGAAAACATTACAAGAATGCATAAAGACTTGACCCATCTGGAGGTTGACAGTGTGTGGGGAAGTCTAACAAAAAGTATAACATCAATAGGGAAATGGTTTGTTAATTTTGGGAAAAGTTTTCTAGGTCAAATATTAATACCATTAGATATGATAATAACAGTAGTGATGATAATAATGATTACATATAAGTGTTGTAGAAGAGGAAGGAAAGAGAAAATAAATTTTGAAAGAAAAGGAAAGGGACAGAAACGAAAAAGAAAATATGATGAAATACAGCTGGAAGAAATTAAAGGCAAATTATACAAGAAAATGAAGGATTTAGAAGGAAACGAGTTGATTGATGGAAAATTGAGAGGAGAAATAGAGAAAACAGAGGTGCTAAAGTTGGTATCTGGGATGGGATGGGTAATTTTGTGATGGCTTAAGATGCCATCAGAAAGGGGATTGATGGAGCAAGGACTCGTAAATGAGACTTGCTCGGAAGCAATCCTTTCGTTTTAATTCATTAACGAATGACTAACAACGTGTTTGTAATTAATAATTCGCATTTAGAAAAAGACACGCGGGACAGTGAAGCTTGCCTATGTGATTACTAATCATAACAACATGAACAAAGGACTAAAACGCACTTTAACAGGGGATCTTTACTGCGCATGCGTCTTCTGCATCCACGTAGTATGACGTACTAATGCTTGGAGGGAAATTCTTGCGCCTGCGCAAAGTTATTAAAAATGGCCGCTTGAAAGCTCACATGCATGGCACCTGCTTGGCTGAAATAGAAATACATTTTATACTAACGCAAATGCAGAAAGGGTAATAATAATTAGAGTGGGTTAGAGTAGAGTTTGGTGGTGTACAGTGAAACCATTTATTTTTGAGAATAACATTTCTTCTTTTGACTTTATTATTAGTGCGCATTTGGGCCTTCCACACTTGTCTGAATTGAGCTGACTGACTTGACCCCACGCATGCGCACCAGAGAGGGAATAAGGAAAGATGAGTAAGGACTTGTCGCGCCTCCAAGGCCAGCAAAGATGTGCCCTGGGAACATGAGGGTGAAGAGTTCATATGAAGAAGCTTTATTCATGACATTGCAACATTTTGTATTAATAAAGTTTGGAGATGTATGGGAAAGGAAATGATTTAATAAAGTTTGAGGGGAGGGCTTTGAAAACAATGGTTTAATGAAATAAGTGAAATGTAAGCATGGTGTGATGATCATCCCCCTCGCCTGTCCAATCAGAGTTAGTATTTTGTGAAATTGAAAAATTGATGGGTGGTGCATGGTTATGGAAAGGTATAATTGAGGTAGTTTTAGTTAGTTAGTTAGAGCTGATGATGAGCAGAGCTGACACGGAGCTTAACGGGAGCACAGAAGCAGAGCTCGGGATGCTGTCGGTGCTGGGGGTGGTGGTACTGATGCTGTGAGACGCTGATGAAGAAATCGAATGCAGAACCATCTATTTTAACTTAATTGGGTTAGAAAGAAGATCGCGGAAGAACCACGAGGAGGAAGAGAGTGTCAGAGAGGGGTGCGACGCAGTCGTCGGTATTTAGAGAGGTGAAGTATCCTGTCCTGATTCCTGTCCTGAAGTCTTTGTCACCTGATCTATCCCGGGGGACCCTTACCAGCCCTTTGGCCAGGGGGTTGGTCTTCACGCCATCCTTGGTAATTATAAATTCATCGTATTGATAGATGTTCTTCTCTCTCTGTCCTCTTCTTTCTGAGCATAGTTATTGTGTGGATCTGAATTGCTATTGCTATTTGAGAATTGATTGAATTGACACTCTTGCGAATGAGGGTGTTTGTACTGAAACTTTGAGATGGTTCACGCTCCATTAATTTAGATAAAGATTTTAAAACTTCCCGAGTCTGTGATTATTTCATTTAATCAAGAAATGTTTAATAAGTTATGTTAATTATCACCATCAACTAGTTCCAACTAATGGTCCATTGACCAGAGGAAAGAACTAATTGATCAGTGAAAGGTTTAGTTAGGGAAAAGAAATAACTAGATCTTGAAGTATGAAAATCATAAACTAAGTTCCAGCAGTCTACTTGCTATTTAGTGGAAGTAGTTATATGGGCCCAGGTGAGTATATGGTAGTGGAGTATCTGCTGTTAGTACACCGCTGGATCAGGTACACCCTGGGAAATGACATCAATGCGCATGTTTGACCCTGACCCACATGGCCAATTAGATGACTGTGAAGGCGTGAACTAGCTGTGGCCTCATTGCTCATGAACAACAATCTCGCAACCCCCCAACGTAGCCCCACGTCCATATATTAAGTGGGGCTGTGTGTAAAAATGTCTAATCCGGTACCAGGCCTAAAGTAGTGTCCCCCATCACATGTGACAACAGGACATCTCTTTGAATACCTACTCACACTCAACTGTGTGGACACAGCCTGTTTTGATGGATCACATTGATCCACATGGCAAGAAGTTGGACACCATAGTCACATTGCTGAAGACACGTAAGAGCACAGGTCTACCAGCAACTATCCCAACCACAATGTCTGGCTCACAGAGGTGGAGCTGGCAATAGGGACTCACCCCTAAGTGAAATGCGTCGGTCAGTCCCTCCCTGTGTACGGACAATGCTCATTGAGGCACACGATTTGTCATTCTAAGCAACACTCATCACAGTTGAACACTAGTGAAGTGGCGTAGACTTTATTAGCATGTGCGTGTCAGTACGGGGAAGACAAGGGCCACAACATGCAGACCAATGCTTCAGACACTAACAGGCAGCATGGGAACATGTAGAGGTGCAAGAAATGGGGAGGCAAAATTTGAACACCAATCATTACGGATGGCAACGGTCTCAGCCCACCTTGCCTTGCTGGACGAGTCATGTGATGTTTGGCGTATGCTCATTGCCCAGTGTCAGGGGACACGATTCACAGCCCATGGGATCTGCATAGTGCTGTACCACCGGACTGCGCAGCCTGTCTGCTCTGCTGACAGTGAGCAGGTGAAAGGGTCCAACAAGGTCACAAGTAGTACTACATTGCCATGTGTGTACTCTCCCTCCAGCAGTATGTCAGATTTAGGTACCTTGCCAAGCGACGCTGTGCAGCTCCGCCCATGGGACTGCCTCACCTTGCACAGGTGTGTGTCAACACGCGTAGGTGCACGCACATGCATTCTGAGTCCGGGCGAATGCAGCCATGCCACTGTTGTGGTGGGATATGTGACCATTTCTCCAAGATGCAACAAGGTGTTGGGACCTGTGCTCTGGGTTACAAGCAGTTGTGGCTGGAGAAATTTAGTTACTCGTCCATGAATGCGAGCGCAGCATCCTGGCCAATCAGTTCTAAGAGTACGTCGTTGTCTGCTTCAACGAACACGAGGGCGAGCCAATCCATTAACTGGTCCGGACAGATGTGCTCCGTACACGCAGTTTCACCAATCCGCAACACAGCCCAATAGGGGAGCGCTTCGATGTGGTCACTGCACATGAGGACTTGTGCAATCTCCCATGCCCAACTGCCAGCACATACGCCAAATATCAAGGCATCCCATGAACGGGTATCACGGTTACACTCTTGGTCGTGGGCCAACAGGGGGCGCACACACAAGTCATAATCCAGTTCAGCTACCTTTGTGTTGGATAGGCAGACATCCATGGGCCACTCGAATATGCATGATCAACAGTGGGACCAGGGCTGGACGCAGGTGACGTACGCAAGACAGAAGCTCAGACGGTAACTGATGCGCATCACTGCCAGTGGCAGTGCCCCCAACAAATGCAGCATACGTGCACAGTACAGTTCCACGTGACAGGGGTTGCGCATGTGCCCGGGATGTTCGGCCATTGCGTTGGTGGCTCTCGTAGAACTGGCACTCTTCTGACCTGCGGCAGTTATGTGGATGAAATGCCACAGCTCGGAGCAATGAGCCGTATGTGTGTGCAACGTTTGGATGTATGGGTTGTTGTGTACATAAGTGTCAAGGGCATTCCATGCAAGAGTACCTCAAGCAAGGACTTCTGTGTGTGGGGTGTGGATACGTTGGTCTTTCATTAGCGCTGTGCGTAGTGTGGGAGTCGTCATCATCTGCTATGGTATCTCTCTCAGGGGGTGACTGCCGCATGCAAGACCAAGGTCGGAGGTGCAGGTGGCCTTCCGCCTCATGTATTGAGACAAAGGAGCTTTCATCCCTAGTGTTAGTCTGACTACTGCTTGCATTCTGGAATTGTGATGTGGCTTTCGCGCTGCTATTGAGGCTTATGGTGCACCAATAGTAATACAGTGTAAGGCAAAGTTCCTAGGCAGTCAAATGGCTCAAACTTGTTTAAACACTCATCAACACAAACAAAAATGATAAAGAGAACTCAGTGTGAATAAAGCTACATTAAGATATGTTTAAAAATTGTTTTATTTATAATTATAATGTTTTGTGTATATAAAAAGGATAAACATTCAATTAATTAATGCTATAGACAATACATCTCACATTATTTGTCATTGTTCGTGTCATTTTGTTTTTCATTATGTTTATGTATATGTATTAATGTTTTGTCCATTTTAGACCAATTTATTGGCTAGATAATATCAGTATTATCTTGTAATTTATGCAAAATTACAATTGTATCAGAACTATGTATTGTCTATAGCATTAATTAATTAAATGTTTATCCTTTTTATATACACAAAACATTATAATTATGAATAAAACAATTTTTAAACATATCTTAATGTAGCTTTATTCACACTGAGTTCTCTTTATCATTTTTGTTTGTGTTGATGAGTGTTTAAACAAGTTTAAGCCATTTGACTGCCTAGGAACTTTGCCTTATACTGTATTATTACCCTGTCCTAGGAGTTCTAGAAACGTTACAGGGGGTCCTTGTTATTTTGCACCAATAGCAATACACACACAACAGTTGGCATGCATGACCTAGAGCCCGAGCGGCCTTGCGCCACTTGTACAATCCCTTTGTGCGCGGTCGCCCTCCGGGTGCATGCAACATTGCCGATTGCGGGCCGTGTGGCGCAGACACTGCAACAGAGACACACGCATCAGTTGGTTTCCTGTCCAGCCCAGAAATGAACCACGCCCATAGCCCAGGGATAATTGTTCACACCCCTACGCTGGCCTGGCGTACGCCAGCCAGCCAACTCGGCTTACGTATAAAGGGGGGGACGACGACGCTACGTGTCCCAGTTCTTCCCCACTGCCGGAGGTGACATGGCTGCGTCCGCCTTGCATATCACGAGACTCAATCAGAAAGGGTCCATGACTTACGTTGCACAGAGTTGGTGGCACCGGAAACACTGCGGCCGGCACGGGCCTACCGCCACGGGACGGTGACTTTCGGTGCACTGAGGTAGGGGCACCTTAGGTGCTGAGCGGGTGTGCAGCCTGCGATGATGCGCCGTCCTGGCGGTCCGGACTGGTAAGGGTTTGTGTGAGCCCTGCTGGACCGCAGTGTAGGCCTGAGCCAGCGGGCAGCACGGGCCTACCACCACGTGGCGTTGCCTCGCGGTTCACATAGTTAGTGGCACCTATAGGGCTGAGCGGGTGTGCAGCCTGCGATGATGCCGTGTGCACTGATATGATCTCTGCCATTGCGGAATCAAGACCCAGAATCACGTGTGTGACCTAGTGGCTCGCGGGGCGGGGCTGCATGATGTGGAGGCTGCCAAGGTCGCGGACCCCAGGCTTGGACCTTGCACCGGCACGTGGTGGGCCCTCTTGGAGACACGCTGGTGGCGAAAGGTGAGCAGTGAGGCCTGGGTGCGCAGGGGCGGGCAGACACCGCTGGGTGGCGGGAGGGGCTGGGGTGCAGCAGCCCATGTGCGCAGGGGCGGCCAAGCGATGATGGCGTGTGCAATGATTTGTACTCTGCCATTCATGTATCTGGACTCTGTTTCAGATAAGGGACCTGGTGGACTGCGGTGTATACCGGCACGTGGTTGGAGACACACCGGTGGCAGCAGGTGAGCAGTGTGGCCTGGGTCCGCAGTGTCGGCACTCTCTCTCCCTCTCCCTCTCTTCCTTTGACTGTCTCTCTCTCTTCCTCTGTTACTCTCTCTCTCCTTCTCCCTCTCTTCCTTTGACTGTCTCACTCTCTTCCTCTGTTACTCTCTCTCTCCTTCTCCCTCTCTTCCTTTGACTATCTCGGTGGGTGTTGTGGTCCTCTTGGGTGTCCGGCTGCGTGATCAGTGGCTCCATGGCATCTGTTGTTCTTCTGGTGTGGCTGTGGGCTGGGCTCCCATTTCTGGTGCAGGTTATCGTCCGACTTAATACCAGGAAAGAGCAGGTGGTAATTCCCTGCTGCTAACGCGCCTTATCGCATGTTTTGTGATCTTATCGCCGAACTGGCTGGTCGTTGAGAATGTTGCAAAGTGATGTTTTCACGGCTTTTTGCACGGGAACGCCTACTCTGCATCTCATTAGCGTTAGCTGCCGGTGTCATCCGTGGCGATGTTTTTTGCGGCTGCTATCGCAGGAAAACTGGCGGTATCGGCTGTTAGCACCAGCTTGTGAATAGGGCGATGAATCTATTGCCACTTTGGCTGCGATAAAGTGCGCTAACTTGGCGATGAGTCCTTGAGAATATGCCCCCGAGTTTAGTAAATAGGTGGCAAACACTATTTTTGCCCTTTGAAATTGAAGAATAAAGGTCGGCTTGGGTCCTTATAATCCCAGCTTCAGGGTTTTCTATGTATGCAGTTATAGCTATTTAATGCAGGCTGTAAGCAAGAACTTTTAACCCTTATGGCTTTGCAAGATGGAGGCCCAGAATGCGCTAGTAGGCCCCTCCCCTCCAAATATATTCTACAGTGCACTTGCAATTTCCCAAATCCTCTATAAAGTGTATCTGGGAGTGGTGTGATAACGTTGTCTCATGAGATTTTAAACCACGAGTTTCGTTGATATGGTTCCTACCTTATACGTTTTCATTTGAAAGACAGAAGAAAATGTTAGCCAAAGTGTGCATGCTCACACGGTCTGCGTTACTCAAGTCCCTGCAACTGCCAAATGATGATTGGTGGTACGGAGAAGGTTATACCCAGTGGTTAATTTGTAATATAAAAAGTGCCGGGGCTCTCCTCAGGGGGCAGTGCCAACAGGAAAAATGTGGTGGTGCAAACTGCCTCCTGACTAGAGCCCCGGCAATTATTATACTGGAGAGGACTTGGCCTAATGGCTAGAGCTGCCGATTTTGGAGCTGGGGAACCGGGTTCGAGTCTCGGCGTGCCTCAACATTCTGTGATTATGGGGGAAATCGCCTTACTTCCAAATGTGTGTGCCCTTAATTGGTGCTAGGAGCTCCGGTGCTGATGATTAGGTGCTGGTGCTGAGCACCGGAAAGCTCCGGCTCAAATTAAGCACTGGTTATACCAAGAAGGTAATGAGTTGCCCAAGATCACACAGAATAAAAGTTTGAAGATGGCGTCTGGACCCGCATCATCACCAACTATACAGCCTGTTTTAATATTTTCCAAATTGACTGCAGCAAACCGTGCTCAGTAAATTATGTTCCAGTGACGCATCCCCACTCTCTCCGACTGTGATGGAATATTCAGCAGCTGATCTGTATCCGCGCACGCGAGCATGTGGTGGTGCCCGGGGGTGAGCCCGCTCTCTGACTGGTACCATCCTGTGTTCTGCACGGTGTGAACGCTTACTGGACATGATGTGCCTTGGCAATGCGGGCAGGGAGAGGGGAGCTCACAGTTGTGCTTTGCCGACTCGTCTGCCTCGACATAGGGTTCTACCACCTGTCCAGCATTTTAGTAGAATGCGCTGCGTTATTAAACGATTACACCACCTCATCCGGGGAAGAACCAGGGGCGTATCTTCGGGTGGAAGGGGTAGGGGGGTGCTTGGGGTGTTACACCCCCCTAATAAATGTCTTTTCTGATAAATAGTTGGGTACGGGTGCTTTCAATCGGGTATTGCGAAATGCCAGCCGGATTTCAGCAGGAATTTTTACATGCGCACAGACAAAAACGCAAGCACACTCTCTCTCTCTCTCTCTGTTTTAAAAGTCCTATTTTTTTTTTTTTTTACAGAATATTGTGCTTTTTCTCTTAGTACTCCTACCAAACCACATTCCTCTTCCTTTCCAATGCCCCTTTCCCCTCTCATGCACCCTTCTTGTCATAATATGTATTTAAACATTGTGGGCCTCATTTATGAGGCCCTACTAGCACTATTGAGCCACCGGAACGTCACTTTTTTGACGATCCGGTGGCGCAAGGTGCCACTGGCATATTTATAAGGCCACGTAATGCCACGTTACGTGGCTTTTCATGGCCTTGTAAATATGTGCCCCTTTCACGCAGAAAACTGTGTGAAAGGGGCGTTCCATGGCTGTTGCTGGGGGCCTTCCCAGAAACATCCATGGCTTTTTGACACTGCCCCAGATTTACAGGAAATCGTAAGTCTGAGGCAGCGCCAAAAACTCCCTGAGGCACAACGAGGAGAAATATCTTTATTTCTCCTTGTTTCTCCTCTTTTTATGTGTGCTGCATTCACAGGACACATAGAAAGAGGAAAAAGCCTCTTGTGATTGTTTCTGTGCAGGAAGGTTTCCCTTCCTGCACAAAAATAATCAGTCCCGCAACGCAGGCCCTCTTGCACTATGGTGCAAAGCTGCCTGCGTTGGCGCAGGGGAAAAGGACAGGAATGCGCCATATCTAATAGATACGGCACATTCCTGCCCTTTTCTTTTGCCGTAGGGCAGCGCAGCGCAAGGCCTGCTGCGCTGCCCTACGGCAAATAACCCATAAATGAGGCCCTATATGCCAGCCTGATTGTTGGAAAATTAGAAGCCTCCACCCATTCTTACAGACCAAGCTATGCCTCTGGGAAGATCACACGCTAAAGTGGTTACTTTCATTAAAGGCAATACACCAAATATGACTCCCTATTGTACACACACAGTAGAAACATAACCACACAATTTAATAATGTATACAACTAAAGTTGAAAGGATGTTAAAGGTCGACCAATATTTTAACAGTGGCATCGCCATGCAAAAACTAGAAAGTAATGAGTCAAAGAAACATAAAACTCACAAGTTAAGGTGCTATGTTCACCTTGTGTCACAACCTGCCCTACTACGTCATCCTTAACTCCCACCCCTGTAGTTACTTGAGAAAACTTAAAATGAGATGTTTTGATGTGATGGTTATATGATGGGTTGGAGTATGATGTTGGTTGTGTGGAGGTTCATTGGTGAATGTTATGGCACATGGTGATGGTTGTGTGGATGTATAATGGTGTGTTTGCAGATATTGGTTGTTTTGACCCATGGTGATTCTTTTGAATGGTGGCGGATGCCTTGGAGTGTGGTGTTGGCTGTGTGGACGTACAAAGATCAGTGTGTTGGTGTATGATGTTAGTTGTGTCTACGTCTGATGTGAGTGTTGGCCTCATATAGTGGCTGTATTGCCGTATGATGGTTTGTTTGGCTGTATGTGTTGGTTGAGTTGACGTATGATCGTGTGTGTTAGCTTATGATATCGCTTGTATTGATATATTATGGTGGGTGCATTTACTGTATGATGGTGCTGAATACCCCTGCATTTCCTCAATATCATCCAGGCCAGTTCAGCCACTCTGTTTGCAGCCCTGTCTTGCCCCATAACTCCTGCATGTGCCCTTGCCCGCTGCAATCTCTCTGTGTACCCCCTGCACCCCCTTTATGCACCCCAGTCCCGACGTAGCCCACTGTACCACGTTGCCCTCTGTGTGACCCCAGAATGTGACACTGGCAAAGCTGATAGGCCTGGCTTGTAAGTAAAAATGTAAGTCAGACCTCTTGTTTTTTTGCCAAGGTCTCTTTTTTTGAAAATCACTCCCGATGTTCGCAAACATTTTGAGAGATTTTGTAAACAATATTGAGCCCAGGGACCAGTGGATTTGCTGTTTACCCCATTCCCCACACCCTGGACCCAGTGTTATTAAAATATCTCTGCAGTTCCCGAACATTGGGAGAGATTTAAAAAAAGATAAAACGGTGTCCGAGAGGTTTAAGGTAATCTCCATAGATTGGGGTTCATTACAAGTTCTTTAATGATTCGTTTTCAAGCGTTTCCCATGCTTGAGGCAGTATGTGCACGTCCATCTCCATTGCCGTGCACAAGGGTGGGGGTTCAAAATTTAACTACCACCCCCTATCCTAAAAGCAGGGCTAGACTGTGCCACAATACGTCCTGTACATGCCCAACGGGGAGGGAGCTTAAAAAAACAGAAGCGGTGGTGAGCTGCTACCCACTACTGTACCATGGTGCCAAAGACAACATTGCAGGATGGAAGGGGGGGGGCGGGAGGTGTTCACCTGGCACCCACTACTGCATCCTGTTACCCAAAGGGGAAAAGGGTGCCAGCTAACATTCACCTGTGCTCTCTTTCCTGCTCTTACCAGGCCAAGAAATAAGTGTATACGCGAATTCATGCCCCGACCCCCTTTTATTATTTTTTGAAGTACCATAGGTCATAGGAAAGGTGTGTGGATTTGTTGTTAAATTGCTCACTCGCCTTTAGGGAAGGCAAGGGAGAGGGTGGGGGGGGGGGGGGCAAGGAGGTATTTCCATACCTCATCCTTGCCCGCCCTGCGCCCAAGTTAGGTAATAAATTGTTTCATTTTGTTACCTAACTATAACGTTAATTTAACCTTTTTTTTACATAGGTCAAAATCTTATTCCCATATCTAACTATAACTTCACTTAACCTTTGTTTTTTCAGTGTATTTCTGTTTAAAAAAAAATCATATTCTAAATGTAGCATGTGTAACACCTTGTGGCACTCTGTGTGCAGAGGAGATGGAATACAGGCCTTTTACCTCTGGACAATGCTTTTTTGCGTTGTTTTCTAAAGGTTATTTTAAAATATTTTAAACCTTTTTTTGTTTGAAACGTTTCTTAAACTTTTTTTAACAGTGTTCAACTATTGTATTTTTTTTAACTTTGTAAATTGCTTTATTATTTTTTTATGTAATGTATTTTTTTTATTTCTTATATTTTTTGTGCAAGTCTGTATTCTTTTTTTAGATGATCCTCCTTGGCGTTTGAGAAAATGATTTTCTCACAGTGTTTATAGTACATAGTTAAATGCTGCATATTGTCGTCATTCTCTTCTTGCTGTCGGCACTCTCATTCAAGTGGTGCAGTTTCATTTCCTTCTGTTCCCTGTTTTGTTCTTTCACACTCTGCCTGAGCTATGCTGTTGGGATGCACAGCCCTCAGGTGCTTCCACATCTCCCTCGTACCCATGGAGTACTGGCCAGGTTTGCCCCTATGGACTACCTGTTTACACACGTGTATGTAACTTCATGAGCATTTATTTTCCTTTTGGCCATCTGGAAAAGAGAATACTTTTCAACACCATTGATTCATTTTTGGGCCTAGCTGGTTGTACTGCTGCAGATATTGATGGCAGCACAATAGGGTCATCATCCTGTGATGAGCAGGTCTGGAAAAACCGGTGGATGGTGTGATCGGTGGCTGCTGCAGTGGAATTGTCTCACAGGAAGTGATGCACTTTGATTGTCAATGAAGCAATCTACCTCTGTAGAACACCAATCTGCTCAAGAAATTCATTTGAGCTTTTCTCTAAGGGCGGTGGACTTATTTTTTGAGTAGTGTTCACTGAGTGGTCAATCAGATAGCTGGCTTTCATTTTTTGTTTGTTTGTTGGTGTCCTCTTAGTACCATGGTACTCCAGCAGGGCCCATAGAGCCAATGATAGAGTGCTGCATCAGTCCAGTGAGACCTTTCACTTCCTTTTTAAAAAGTTTAGCGTACTATGAAGGGATATTTTTTTCAATTTTGAGATTAAGGGTTTCCTGGCAGTTCTAAATAACTAAGACATTTTACAATTTCTACGTTTTTAGGTCCTGTGGTACCAAAAAATGGTACCCAGTACTTATGTCTCACAATAAAGCTACTTCTGATTAGTTGACTGTATTGATGCATTTTAGAGATTTACACTTGAGTGTATCCACATCCTGTGTGCTCTGCTACCTTTTTTTCAGAGAGTTTTCTCTTTTTTTGGGGGGTGGGGTATTCAACTCAGAAGTCAAGAAAACATGACATCTGGAGGAGACCAGAGAGCGCATGAAGAGCCTCAGGATGAGCAGCGAAGGACTATATCAATTGCATGGCTGTTCATCTCCATACCACCTGGAGAGATGAAGGTGTTAGCAAATCTGGTCACCAGTGGCTGCTGGCATCTACCGGGAGGGAGGGGGCGGGCGGGCAGGCGCGCAGGTGTGCAAATCAGAATTACATTAAAAAGAAGACTTACCAATGACATCCACGGCTCCGGAACTCTTCTTTGGCCGAAGGCCACAGGAACTGTATGCTGCAGTTCCTTCCAATCAGGACGCTGCTCTCACAGCATGAGAGCGCAATACCCTGTTTGGAGGGAGCAGCCTCACTCGGCGCACCACAGTGCTCTGGATCCCTGCACTTGCATTAACCCAGCTGTCTGAGGACAGCTGGGTTGGAGATGTTTAAAGTATGCATGTGTGCCTGGCCGTCTCAAGACGGCCTGCCAAAAAGACATGCACACTTTAAACAGTGCATAGCCAGCCCACCCTCCTCCCTTCTGCTGTCCCTCAGCAGCGGCATTGCCCACGTCTTGACGCTCTGTTCAAGACAGGGGATGAAAAATAAAATGATAATAAATTATCATTTTATTTTTCCTCTCGGGTGCTTTGGGGGAAATTTAAGTGGGACAATGCTCCTCCGCTCCAACGGAGGAGCCGCTCCTACTGGGCACCTGTAAATTGTTCCAGAAAGAATTCCACAGGACAACTGAAAAAGAGTACTCCTTTGGAACTTCTGGGAAGATGAAACACTTCAATGCATGGCATTACTGGCATTGGAATGCTTCAAAGGGTGGGCAAGAAAGTAATGAGCGAGCATCTACGTCTTTGAAGGTATTCCATAGTGTGCAACCTCGTGATCCTCTCTCACCCGAAGTCCTTGCCACTCAACAACAAGACTTTAAACCTTAATGTGCCCACACAGGAATGTTTTGCAGTAAGTGTTTGCAAAATAATGTGCAGGGAATCAGAGTGCTGCAGCTTGAGATAAGCAGGTGCCTGCACATCTAACACACTGCAAACATTTTTTTTTAAAAACATTTTTTGGATCCACGTTTTGATGCCCTGAGTTGTTCTTATTTTTCGTTGAACCCCTAAAAATATTAAAAAAGACAAAAAATAAAAAATGTTTAATAATACAAAATCGGTTCTTTCTAGAGCCACCTTTATTCATTAAAAATGGAGAGAGAAAGTCTGTTGTTTGTCATGTCTATCTCTTACTGTTAAAGTAAGTTACTATGGATCTCCATCCAGAAGTAGTTATGTTAGAAGGTCCACCCTCTCCAAGGCTATGGACATTAGGGGTTGTGTGCAGGGCCTGGACTGCAGCCAAGCCCTACCCCCAACCGCCACATAACAGCAAATCCCAACTGCACCTAGCCTTTAGCTGTGCGCATTGGGGGTTGGCTGCAGGCCCTGCTCCTGGCCCCCCAGGCATGGATGAGGGGCTTGTCTGGCAACCAGGCACTCTGCCTAACCTGCTGAACCATGTCCATACAAAGGCCTTGTGCAGCAGAGTTTGGGGGCAGTGCCTGGCCTGTCGCCAGACCCTGTGCCCAACTCACCATGGGGTGGCCAACGACCTTCTGGAGGGGAATTAGCCGTTCAGGCTGGACATTTCCCTTTGCAACAGGACGAAGACTAACTTGAATATGGCTGTTCTCTGTCTAGAGTGGTACAGTGGGTAAAATACAATGGACTGAAACACAGCCCGAGAGATCAATCAATCAATCAATCAATCACGGCATTTATAGAGCGCGCTACTCACCCGGGAGGGTCTCAAGGCGCTGGGGGAGGGGGTAAGTTACTGCTCGAACAGCCAGGTCTTGAGCTGCTTCCTGAAGGAGAGATGGTCCTGGGTTCGCCGAAGGTGAGTTGGGAGGGAGTTCCAGGTCTTGGCTGCCAGGTAGGAGAAGGATCTTCCTCCGGCGGTGGTTCTGCGGATGCGTGGTACGGTGGCGAGGGCGTGGCTGGTTGATCGTAGCTGGCGGGTGGGCGTGTAGAAGGTCATGCGGTTGTTGAGGTACTTTGGGCCCAGGTCGTGGAGGGCCTTGTGTGCGTGGGTGAGGAGTCTGAACGTGATTCTCTTGAAGATCAAGTGTTCCATCCATCACTTTGTTGTTTTTTTGCAGCACAACCATTCCATTTCTATGGCACTGTAGCAGGTTCAATGTTGTTTGTTGGTGTTTTATTAGGTGAAGTTAACAGAGAGCTTGTTCAGTGTTCATTTCAGAAATGGTTTGTGTGAGTTAGGGAGAAAGTAAAAATTGATCATCTCGGAAAGATTGTTGTGGTGTCTTGTGTGTATTGATGGGTGTGCCGAATGGTTTTTCAATTTTTTCTTTAGATTGTGTGACTACATGCCCATTTTTGAGCCTGTGCAATGCCTCATATATATGCCTCACAATCTAGGTAGGTGCCTTATGATGCGAATGTTGTGTACACTGAGGATGTGACATGTTTAGCTAGTTTTATGAGGAAATTCAAATGTGAATGTTGATGTGGCATGTGACAGTGCTGTTATTTTTCCAACTATATGAGAATGCGACTGTGTTGTGCGCGAGGCGGTGAAAGGGGTCTGTCTCGTGGGTGCTGTCTGAATATGACCATTTGTAGTAAGTGTGATTGGACCAATGTGTTGTGTAAGTGCTGTGTGGCGAGTACTATTGGATGTCTGAAGAAGGTTAAGACGTTTGTTGGATGAGTGTGGTAGGGACTGGCTGTATTGTATTGTTTGGGAAGGCATGTGGTTGGATGCAGGCAGGGAGAACTGCTGTCATAAAGAAAGCAAGCTTTTCTCTAAAGCCAGCAGTGTGTGATGTTGAGTGAGGTCTCACAAGGGTAAAGGACAGAAGCAAGTTAGCAGCCATATACACAGGTTGTTTATGCCTCTCAGTTACTGGGGAAGTAAATACTCTGTAGCTAGTGAAGTATAACTTATGGACCATAGAAGCATTTACTAATGGTCATAGGAAAATTGTGATCTGATGGAAACCCCCCACTTCCTTTTTGGAAGGCTAATAGCTTCCATGGTTACAATTTTGCAGTGAATGGTTTCCATGACACTATAAATGGAAGTCAATAGGTGGGATACGTGCTAGGAAGAATATGACACACGGTGTTGAGGGAGGGGCTCAGGGAGATTTTTAATGAAAGCAAAGGATGTGGGCCTGTTTAAGAATATTTTGGCGGCTCTGCACTTGAAGTGATCTTTTAAGCATGCCGCAATCAGTAAAAGCTTTAAGTACCTGACTCTTCTCTTTGGAAGTTTCATGGCTATTTTTAGCTTTAAAAAAAATCTAAACAGGGCTTCATTGCACAAATACTCCAACTCTAGGACAAATCCCTTTTAATTGATCGTTGAAATATATTTAGAAGTGGTTAGAGGCGTGTTTCCTATTGATCGCGGAAATTCATAGAGTCAGCAACAGAGGAAACTCTTGCTTAGTGTAGCAGTTCATGAGGTCACCAACCTGTGCCGCGCTCCTGGAACGTACACCTCAGCAACACCATGTGCTGTGCTTGTATTGTCTTCTTCAGCCTGGGGCCATCAGGCCTGATGCTGTTTTGCCTCCATGCTCTTTAAGTATTTATCTAGTACATGTTCCTCTTTGTGAAACAGATGGGCTTAGTCTCCCAGGAGCCTGGGCAGCAGGAGCTTGTTCTGCTGGTCGAGGAGAATGGGCTTCTAATGTAACCCCCATGGACCTCTGCCGACCCACAGGTCGTGCACGGTATATCCTGTCCTCATTCTCCCTCTGCTGTAGCAGCAGCACGCTCACAGCAGATCAACAGTGAAGGACTTGGAGGTATAAGTCACTGCTTAATTTGTGAGACAAATAAGTGCCAGGGCCCTCGTTAGGCGGACACTGCAGCTTGCACCACCCATTGCCCCTGTCAGCTCTACCAATGACAGTACCAACACAACTACTACCCATCACACTCTAACAAGTGTGACAATTCATACTATTCCAAGCCCTCAAAGGTATAAGAATGGCTTAGGTGGCAGGCATTAGTCATTGTTAATGTATATTCAATTATTAAACAACTGTTGTTGTGCTCATACCTAAATTATGCAGACAGCACCACTATGTGGCAGACTGTCATAAGCAAAGGTGCTGACAATTAAGTACTGGTGCCGAGCACCGGAAACCACTGGCTCAAATTAAGCTCTGGTATAAGTATTTATGATGTGAATCCTGGATCTTCTTCACTCTGTAGTACTCTATGTCCACACTGGGTGTCTCCGGTCTGATAATGAGCTGCACAGTTAAAATATAGGAGTTTGCTTTTGGTTTCAAAAGGGAACATCTAAGGCATACATTTGGTCGCTCAGTGATGTTTTTGTACCATTATTTTATTCGCTTTTATGGATTCTCTAAAATAATAGGGATTATGTAGCAAGGCCTGCATTGTGCTAGCTTTCTTGGTTCCCTAGAATTATTCGGAGCCGTTTGTATTGGTTTCAAACACATTGGCCTGATGTAAATAACACCTTCTGTCAGCAAGGACAGAAACTGCAGATGCTGATGGAATTTGAGTGCAGATGGAAAATGGCTAGAGAGAAGATGGTAGTGTAAGAACTACCCTAGCATATTTTCCCAAACAACAACGATGACAAAAGCAAGAAGTGTATAATTTCAAATAGTATTTCACTGAAACTGTTTCAGTGAGTGCCCACCAAATACAAACAACAGAATAAACACGAATTGAAAAGCCGTCAGTACCAGTCTACCATCACACGTAGGACCTACCAGATAGAGAGTGCAGTATGATTTTAAATATCCCAATCCTACCATTCACAAAACTGTACAGCCTGGGTGGCAAGAAGCTCCTCCGTTATGGCAGAGGAGCATTGCTCTACTGCTGGAACCAGCATAAAAACATGTAAAATAAAATGATAATAAAGCAGTTAATAAAACTGCTTTCCTATAATTTAATTTTACTTGTAGGAGGGAGCCGCAGCCGAGACTTGAGGGCGGGGCCATAAGCAGCAGGAGGAGTGTTAGGTAGAGGGCACCAAGTGCACATGCTGGTTTGGTCGGCCCTCTTAGGATGGCCAAACCAACATGCGCACTTGGATATCTCCAGGCTGTTGCTTGGAAATATCAGCAGGGCTCAAGAGCACAGGTTCCCAGTCCCTGCTGGAGAGTGAAACCAGCCCGCTCCACCAGTGGCGGCTCGCCGTGGGAGTGCTGCGCGGCGGTGTGGCGGGGCGGGGGAGGGGCAGGGTGTGGGGGTAGTAAACTCCGGCATACGGCGCAACGGAGTTAAGCAAATAAATAAATAAATGAAACAATTTACATTGCGCGCGCTGCATCGCAGAGTTGGCGTAGCAGCGCGCAATGTTAATTGTTTCATTTATTTATTTATTTGCTTATCTCCGTTGCGCCGTATGCCGCAGTTTACTACCCCCCACCCTGCCCCTCCCCCGCCCCACCGCCCCGCAGCACTCCCACGGCGAGCCGCCACTGCGCTCCACACAATTCCGGCGCTTCTCTCATGCTGGGTAATACCAGCATGAGAGCAGCGTCTGGATTTGTGCAGGAGAATCTGGGCGCCTGTGTGTGCAGCTCCTGGACATCGGGAGCTGAAGAGCATTGTGAGGCGGCGGGCGGCAGGAGGTAAGTTCTATTTTGTTTTGTCCCCCCGCGCAGCCCACCACTTTTCCATGCTAGCGGCCACCACTGCAAGCAGCTCTTCAGACTCTCAATTTCTTCTGTTGAACAGGCTCTGTGTCTGTTACACAATTTATTTGGAGTACTTCTTCAATCACATCCACAGTTCAGGAGGAAACTAGAGACCACGGTTCAGTATTACTAAGCTTTTGTGTCTTCCATGGCTCAAGCCTGATGCAAAATCTGTTCTGTGACTTGCAAAGCCGCACCAAGCCCAATTAACGTGGCTTTGTAAAAAACAAAGGGGCATATTAGCAAGACCCACGTTAAAATTATCGCCGTTTTAGCGGCTGGAAACTGCCGCTAAAACGGCGGTAATGGGCTTGCTAATATGCGTTATGGAATTCCAATAGAAGCCCAGGTTAGATGTCCTGCACATCTAACCTGGGCTTCTATTGGAATTCTATAACGCATATTAGCAAGCCCATTATCGCCAGTTTTCTGCCGCTAAAACGGCGATAATTTTATCGCCGGTCTTGCTAATATGCCCCAAAGTAATGTGTATAGCGCTGCCTTTCGTTACCTTGCGTCGGGGAGGCAACATAATATTAATATGAAAACAATGGCATTGTAGTACAAAAAAATAAACATCACAGTTGTTAACCCTGTCGTAATTTTTCCGTCTACCCTGCCTGCTACACTGCACTGCTTCGCAGTCAGCGCTGATGACTTGAAAGTCACTAAAAGAAGGTCTGTTTTCCATTTTTCAATATTTATAACTAAATCTAGATGGAAAAATAGACGGTTTTCTGTCTGTATTTTTACCTAGAAATGCAGACAGTTTATGTGTGCCCATTTCACATTGAGTTGTCTATTTACTATCTTATAAAGAAGTGACTCATTTACCATTAGCAATAAACGAGCCCGCAGGTGTGCTTTATTCACGGCTGATATATTCCCGGTGTTGGTTTCTTTAGTGCAACCATGCCTATAATAAGGACATCTTGGGGCGTGCACCCAATGAATTCTATTGTTTCTAAGCTCATAAATGAATTTTATGAGTTTTTTTTCCAGGAGCAGCCCATGCAGGTGAGAGTGGTGGGGCGGTGGGGCAGGGTGGGGGGGGAGAGTCGATAGACGACAACGAAGGAAAATAAAGTAAAAAGTAAAGAAAACCACTTACCTTGCTCTTGATGCATCGCCAAGTCGGCGATGCGGCGAGCGCAAGGTAAGTGGTTTTCTTTCTTTTTTATTTTATTTTCCCTCTTTGTCTGTCGACTCCCCCCCAACCCACCGCTCCGCTCTTACCTGCACTGGCCACTCCTATATTTTTCTTACCATTCCTTTGAGGGGTAATGTATTTTTCAGTACTGGGACCGATCTCTCAAAAGCAGAGCAGCCTGTCCACTAACATCGAATATGCTCCAGGAGAGGAGGTAGAGAGAAGTTCAGGCTGGTTGTATGATCAACCTTTTAATTTTCCTCTAACATTTCTGGGAAAGGGAAGGGGAATTCAACCCTCGCCTGGTCTTGGAGAAACAGACCGAGTCACGGTCATATCTGCAATTGTTTGGATCCATGATATTGGACACCCATTCTTCCAGTCCTGGGGATGTATTACAGAAGTGCCCTGGGGGCGCAACGGGCATTTGTGCCCACTTTGTGCACCCCCGAGGCAATTTGGTATTACAGAAGGGTCAGCAGATGCTTGTGCGTCTCCTTCTATAATACCAATAGCGCTGGCGCACAGAAAGCACCAGTGCTATCATCAGAGGCGGTCCCTCATTTGTAGGGGGATGTGGCCCCATGCAAATGAGGAAATACCTTTGCCTCTATGCCCACGCCGTATTACAGATGGGGGCGCAGAGGCAAAGAAGCTGTCAGGAGGCGCACTGACAGTGTGCCACACTATCAGTGCACCCCCTGATGGCAGCTCTCTGGATGGGGAAAAGGAGGTGCAATGGACCCCCCAGACATCCCCTTGCAGGCGGGTGCAGTCACTCACTGCACCCGCTTGCAAGGGCATCTCTAATCCCCCTTAAAAGTGCAGGCGGGTTGCTGCCTGCTCAGTGAAACATGGAGCGGTTTTGAAGCAGCTCCTCTGTTTTTCACATGAATGTACTGTCCCCAGGGCAGCGCGAGTTTGCGGCTGACCTGGAGGCAGCGCATTCATCCTAATATGACGCATTTTCCTTGTTTGCGCCAGGCGCACCTTTTAAAAGGTGTGCCGGCGCAAACAAGGACAATGCGCCGTATGTATGATACGGCCCTTGGACTGTTGTTTAAAGGATCTTGTAATGGGCACTTTAGCCCAATTGATTCATTTAGATTAAGCCAAGAGTAAACCAACACAAATGCATTAGTTTGCTAAGTGGAAGCCCACGGCTGGAAACATGTTGGTCCAATGAGCCTGATCCTTAGGCTCGCTGCACGCATTTCATACAGTTGAACTGGGAGAGCATCAACAACCTGCGTCAGACTTAGCCAAGAGACCTGGTGGAGAAAGGCTTTGTGAACCTGCGAAACACCGTAGGGTCATCCTGTTCTGTGTGATCCGTCTTTTGAGAATTTATTATGTAAGATACACTGAGAACTTCCTGTTGAAGAACTCAGGTGCCATGAAAATTGACATGTGGCTAGTGGCATCACCAAACTCTAGGGCATGACCCCCAACCCCCTTTCAGCCATTCTTCAGGTGCTAGTAGTCTCGTCGCAGTCCCAGTCTGCATGGATCTTTCTTCTCAGAAGGCATCGGCTCATGCATTTTTGAAAAGGTCAGAGCGGGCAGTACATAAGACTTCCCTCTGATTTGAGGAAATACTGTAATTTTGACTGTATAAGAATGCATGTGTTTATATGTTCATGTAGTACGGTGGTGTGAAAGGTAGCCTCCTGACTTTCCGTTACCACATTTTCCATGGCCATCATGCAGTACACCATCCTTACTCTGGCTTTGTGGGCTAAACATCGGGCAAATAAGCCAATGGCGTTATCTGCCTTTTCTTGAAAATGACCATATTTTGTTTATGTTTCGAACATGAAATGAAAGGTCACAAGGGTTTGCCATGGAGTATTTTACTAGCATGTCTTCAAATTAACAATCGGATCTACACCATTAGGGCAAAGAGCCTTGAGCAATAAAAGTGTGAGGTGATAGTTATTCCATGATGAAAATTGTTCTGTGCACTTAATAACACAAGGGCCAGCAAATATTAAATTTGCGTCCATGAGGACTGTGTGTACCATTCAAGTCTGGCTTATTAATCCTTAATTTATATGGTTCAAATAGTAGGGAGGGCAATCCCTTTCTAGAAGTAAGTGAGCAAAATCCTTCCTTAATTGTAAGTAGAGTTGATATGTGGAGGATGGGAAACATCTATTACAATGCAGGCATTACAATGTAGTGCCTTTATAAGGTAGTCAATTACCCGACTGTGTCATTACCACAAGTTTCATTACAATGCAAGTCATTACAACATCTTGCTTTTGGAAATGTGTTGTTGAAAAGTTGTTGGATTTTAAGTCCAACACCTTACCTACTGATAAACCGACTGGAGTTGGAATAGTAATTTAAACTATTCTAAAGTCCAGCACTTCCCTAAAGCAAGTTGTTGTAATGACTTGCGTTGTAATGGATCTCGTGGTAATGACACAATCATGGTATTAACTGCGTTGCTAAGCCATGCAGTGTTTTGAGGTGTGTAGTAACAGATGCTATTCATGGAGGATGATTGTGAGCTGGGTGCATGCTGTTCAACCATGGCCTAGCAGAGGAGTAATTGAAGGGTGGTCTGATTGTCTTCTTGCGTGGGGCCTAGCAGTCAATGGACCTTGTGCGAGTGAGTGATTGGCCAGACTGGTGGTAGGAAGAGCCTGATTCATGCTTGAGCCGCAATGTTCTGAGAGTTTGCAAAAGTATAGAGTATGGGTTAAGCTGTGAAGGAAGAGGAGACTTTTAAGGAGGCCGATGCTCAGTACTCTGTGGGCGTACCCTCGTCAAGGTGCTGTCCGTGATTTGTGATATCTCTCAGAGTGAGATCGGCCCAGAGGAAGGTCTGACTGGCAAGTAATATGGGGGTAGTCCCATCCTGATTGCTGGGAGCTGATCCGTTGGGGTTGCTTGAGCCCTCTTCCAAATATTCCTGGAGATTGAATGGCTCTGGTCCTGGCAGGTGATGTAGCATTGAAGAGGGCAGTAAAAGGCCAAGACATACAGGCAACTGACTATTAGCACCAAAAGCCCCATGTTTGGGTTGGGCAATTGGTCAGTCCTTAATCTTCTTATCTCTTTACTAGGATACCTAATTCTTTCCTAACTTTAAGGAACTTTAATATGCACATCTATCACTAATAGTATACCCTTTGCTTTACAACAATCACATTTATCACAGAAGCCATTATAGATTTTGTTGTACAACCCTTGCAGTCCGTGTTGATAGAATCTACTCTACTATTTATAGAGTCTCCTGCCTCCATGTCTGTGTACCATATAGTTCTCTGCTACCTCCGGCCTCGATCTGTGTCGTAATAACACCTTAAAGCAAAATAAAAAAAAACACAGAAAAGATTGCATTACAGTCCATTCCAGCACATGCAAAAGCTTGAAAACGAAGTACACATTCTGCTCAGTCAAATCTTTGGCAAAATGAAATTGTGCAGTGTTGTGGACACATTGAACACCAGCAAGCTCACCAAAGAAGAATGCATTCAGTTAATGATTTTAGGAAGGGCACATAACTGCACGAAGACCCACTCAAAGAGAATTATACAAACACATCTGAATGCAACCAAGGAAAATAAGATGAACTTGAAACTTGGTAACTCAGAGCCTGCGCTTTGTAACTACTCCACAGTGGCCACTAGAATTTAGGAGCAACCAATCATCTCAATAATTTCCAGTGTATTTGAGAACATTCCCTAAAGATGTGGTTTACTAATTTTCTGGGTAGAGGCCACCCCTAGGTTTGGTTTAGTACGTGTACAGATGAGGAACCCATGGCAATAAATTGAGGAGAAGTACTTGTTTGATAAAGTACTAAAACCTCTCACCAACACACCACTCTACACAAATATAATCAAACTTGGAGAGGATGGGGAAAGCCATAGAAGTGCAATGACCACTCACCAACAAGTGTAAAAAAGGTATATTTATCAACAGCAATGCCACCTATGGGATGACATATTTTTGCAAATGATGGGGACTGTAGAAGGAACATAGAAGGCAGAGCCGAGGGTAGATATTGTTATGGCATAGCTGCAAGCCATATACTTAGTGCTTTCTCACACAGTCTCAACTTCAATCAATTTGGGTACATCAGTTGCAAAATACAGGTTGGCTTATCGGTTCAAAATGCTGGCTGCTCCAGGTGGACGGCACAACTCTCAAACCATGTATTTACATTACACTAAGCATTCCACAATGACACTATATTGATTATTTTTATGGCAAGAGATGAAAGAGAAGGACCAGGAAAGAGGGTATTAACATGGTAGAAGATTAGAGGAGGAAGCTTGTGGTCTTCCTCAAAACAGAAGGATCTCAACTGAACGAGTAAAAAGGTGCTTTGAATAGCTAACGTTGGACATCGCAACGGTAAGCAGGGAGAGAGGGAGGTGCAATGGAAACAGAGAGGGGACGAAGTAGAAGCCAGGGGGATTCAAGAGGTCGCCGACATAATTCAAGGAGCAACAGAGTTAGAGAATATGGTACACTGTTTGACAGATGTTTTGTTAAACCTTTTAATATGTTGTTGAAAATCGTTCACAGAGCTGCATTACATTGCCACCCTACTCATTATGACTACCGATGAAAAGGACCCCAGATGGTCCGACAGAAACTTTAACAAATTCCACCTAATCCCCAAATTTAAACCCGCAAATGTAATCTTAGGACAGTGTAAGCTTCCTCGACAGACTTCATACATTGACAAAGCAAAGACAAGAAGATTATCAGACTTCATTCAGCGCACATAAAGTGTGCTACCATCTATAGCATTGCCACAGCATACAACTAGAGATGCTAATATCCAATAGACCAGAATGAATACATAAAGGATTTGAGATCTCATTTCAAACACCATTGATAGGAACATAGAATTATGGACAATGAGTTCTGGGTGCACAGTATTCCAAGCGGCGTCACTATGGAAAATACAACAAAAGAAATCAAAACCCACAGTTGAAAGTCCTATGCAAGAACGCCAGGAAATTACTCCCAATTGTCCGGCAGACAATATACAGCAAAATAGTCTTTCCATGACAACCGTACCATTTCACAGGAATGAAGATCTGTAGAAAATGAATCGCCCATGCCATCGAATATGGAACTATGCCATGGTGAAAGATAAAATTTGAACCAGTGCGTATGCCCACACTTCTGACCCACTCAAATTCCCCTCTGAGCGACTTTACAGATTTATTCAGTTTCGCCTCTGGAGTATCGATTCAAATATCTGAAGACCAAGTGGAAACAAGATGAGAACTTGATGTGTAAATTAACCTTGTCATTCACAGTACTAAGAAACAGTAGAGATAGATGCTGAGAGCTAATTTTCAAGAGGGGAGAACCTGGATTATGCATCAGTATAATCATCTAGAACACGTCAACAGACTAACATGCTTATCTAGAGCTCAGAGGGATGGGATTAGCCATGAATTTAAAGTCATGAGAATCACAGAGTTTTTGATGGCAGAGCCTGAGCTGGCTGAACAGTAGGGAACCCTTGACCTCATGACCTGTTCGCCACTGCACCACATGGTCACAATGGTGTTCACCCCAATCTACTTAGGGAGAGCACCTGGCGGTGGATTTTCCTGCCCCGATTCTCCATGCCTGGGAGAACTTACAATGCCCTCAGCTGAAGGGAGAACACTTAATGTGCATCAAGGGTATTTATTTATTTAATTTATAGAGTTTTATACAGAATGAAGACTTTGTGTGCTTCGTGTGCCTCAAGGGTATTTATTTTATTTATAGAGTTTTATATAGCGTGAACAATTAGTTTTTTTATTATACGCAGACAAACTTTGGGAGTTTGCATAAAACAAACAAAGTGTTCTGAGCGGGTGAACAAAGCCTGGCAGCCACTTGGCTTTCAGCGTTGTCTGCAGTGTATCGGCTGCGCCTGTGGATGCAGTGTCGTCAGAGAGATCCCTAACAGTCAGCGGTGGATCTATAGGATATGGTGGGTAGACTCCGTCTGGGAAGCAGAAACTGGAATATCCGCTAGCCTGGCAGGCTGGCGGGCTGCCCAGACTAGTATCAATGAGGCCCTAAGGTAAGGCATTAACATACATCAACTTTTTTACCAGTCATTATGCTGAATAACATGTCAACAATTATTTACACAACACACAGCGCAGCAGCCTAGAGGGACACTTCCCAGCGAAAGGTATTTCTCTGTTTTTTTTAGTTTCTTCAATAAAGCCTGAAGAAACGAGTTGTGTGATCATAATAGTGTGTAAAAAACGTTTTCTAGTCTAATTACCTCATTAAAGTTTTTTGGGACAGTGTTATCTACACTGCACTGACCTAGCATACTACGGGTATGTCAAAGTGGCAAAGGATTTCCCATCACATATTGGTGAAGTATTTTTGAAATTTCACAATCTTTGTGAATTTCACAAATTTAGGAATGTTTTATAAAAAAAATAACAGATTAAATTTGCATTTAAATTAAGTATGTGGGAGAAACTTTTTTCAAAATACTCGCTGTAGTGGGAGAGCTCTCTTGCATAAAAGTTGTTGCTAAACAATCTCTTTTCAAAAAAGTGTTTTTTGTTGAAAGATTCTACTATAAGCAATATTTGGAAATTAGACAAACTAAGCCCATGCGTATAGATATACATATTCTAACCATCCTCAATGGGACAAGCAGGTTGAACACACATTGTAATGGCCACAACATATACATAGCAATTAAGAAAGAAAGAAAAGTTGTTTATTGTGTATAATTGCTCTGATGCCAAGGTGGGTTTGGGTCATAAATAATGAGAGAACCGCTTGAATTGCACATCACGTTGTAAAATACTGCGGGGCATATTAGCAAGACCCACGTTAAAATTATCGCCGTTTTAGCGGCAGGAAACTGCCGCTAGCAACGACGATAATGGGCTTGATAATATGCGCTATGGAATTCCAATAGAAGCCCAGGTTAGATGTCCTGCACATCTAACCTGGGCTTCTATTGAATTCCATAACGCATATTAGCAAGCCCATTATCGCCGTTTTAGCGGCAGTTTCCTGCCGCTAAAACGGCGATAATTTTAACGTGGGTCTTGCTAATATGCCCCTGCATCTTTAGCAATATAGTTCATGCTTCTATCTGTAGTAAAAGTAGATGTAATAAAAGTGCCACAAATAAATTCAGTAGCAGTTGACTGCAGTATTTCTATAAAGAGATACAGGGGCATATTAGCAAGACCCACGTTAAAATTATCGCCGTTTTAGCGGCAGGAAACTGCCGCTAAAACGGCGATAATGGGCTTGCTAATATGCATTATAGAATTCCAATAGAAGTCCAGGTTAGATGTGCAGGACATCTAACCTGGGCTTCTATTGGAATTCTATAACGCATATTAGCAAGCCCATTTTATTGCCGGTCTTGCTAATATGCCCCACATTTCCTACAACATTTCTGTAAAGCGTTAGAATGTAGCATCACCGTGCGGCTGGAAGCTGCCTCAGAGGTAGAGAGCTACAGCGAAATTTGCGTTAGAGAAAGGGAAAAAATGAGACTGGCTAGAGGCTGCTTCAGAACGCTACTACAAGTGATGTTGCTGATAGTGCGCGATGTGAAGTATGAGCGTTGCTTACACAGCTTTTCCAGAGGTGTAAAAAATATACATGATGGTATGGAGTAAGGTATGGCCTTACATTTACTAAGGGTTGCGAGAACGCTCACGTGGATCTGCACAATTTTGTACTGTGATCTTGGACTTTAAAATGGTAAGTAAAATGACGTATGCGCTACGTAACACGAGTGCAGCTCTACACCTTGGTAAATAACTCCCTTGGCTTCTATTCTTACTGCTCGCTCTTGAGGGTAGTGGAAGCATCCCTCACTTGAGAAGCTAAGTCATGAATTATGGTTCCTACCCTATTGCTAGTCAGTAAGGAGGAAAATCATAGCAAGCTCCCCTTGGTGGTGTTTTGTTCATATTACTTACTATAGCGCGCGAATCACCTCCGAAGAGGTATTTCGGTGCTGATGATAAACACAGACAAAACCTAGCACAGAGTTTTAAAATAAGACTGTTTTAAGCACTTAAAACTGATGTAAATATATGCTATATGTGTCATATCAATGTGCTCATGTTGTGTATGAATCTGTTCATGCAAAAGTATAATGAACAAACCTCAATGTTATAATGCCATTTGCGACTGGGGTTGAAAGGTCAAGTAAAAGACACGCAGATGATGGACGGAATGCAGAACAAATCAAAAATTCACCCCCAGTCAAGAGATCTGGGTTAAATCCATCGTTCTTTTGCTCACCATGCCACCCCAGTTTAGACCCAGCCATATGCAAATTAGTCTTGACCGTGTGCCTCATGGGAACAGACCAGCCAGAACTGCCAAGCCAGGTCCTCCCTGGACCGTAAACAAACATCCTGGGACCGGTTTTGGGGCATCGCCCCTTATCAGCCAGGCTAACTTGAATCCAGTGGCACACTGAGCCCGGGACCCACGTTTGGGCTTACCCGGCGCACTTAGGGCTAGAAAGCAAAAGACACAAGCCGGAATGCAGAGCAAATCAAACATTCACCCCCAGTCAAGAGATCTGGGTTAAATCCATCGTTCTTTTGCTCACCATGCCACCCCAGTTGACTTGAAAGGTCAAGTACGCATCATGTGAGGAGCAGCGGTCTTATCGGTAGACGGAGGTTGGCAAGCGAATACGGTTACCAGATGACTCACGTCACCAGGGATGCAGTGCTACAGTTCTGAATTTTCATTTAACAACCCCATGCATTCTGGGAGTTGTGACTTTGCTTCATTTCCATTAATTTAGCTGAACTAGGACACCTGAAAACCATGATTTATAAAAAGAAGAGCTCAGGGCTGTGGCATTGTGTTCTGGATGACACTGAATAATTTGGTGAGTAAAGGGCCGTTACTTCATTGTGTGCCCGAGCGTAGGTGCGGGGTCTCTTCTAAATGGATCATTTAGTGTACTAGCTAGTTGAGAATGTATTTGTTCGACCAAGGACATGCTGGGATATTTTCTTTCTGGCACTGACTGAATCCTCGTATCTTCATGGTTGCATCAGTCTGCCAGGATCCTTAACCCACCACCAGATCTGGTTACATCCTACCTTGGTTTGGCTGATTGGTGAGTATTTTGTTTTATGGATGCCCAGCAATCAATGTCTTTTAATATGCAGAAAACGGAGCTCGTGCCTTATGCAGGTGTTAACTATATTTTCCCAGCATCTTCATCCCACGAATGGCCCCAAAATTCTGTAAACACAACTTCTGACTTGTATGTTAATTATGGCATGTGCTAGGCCTGGCAGATGGATGCATAATCTTCTCATCCAGGTCTCTGTTTTATATCATTATATAAACTGCTCTATCTAACACCTTATACTTTCATCAATGAATTCCATTTTAGGGTGCAAGGACATACAGATTGTGTCCACTGCATCACAGGTAAGTACATCAAGAGTCATTTATAAAATTTTACATCAGGAGTCAATACATTGCAAAAACGATAACATTATTGGCAAGTAAATGTATGTATTTAGTTTCCATCAATGGCCTTGGCACACAAGAGGCAAGTGGTAACTTTCACACAGTTTGTAATCCCATTTCAGACATAAGTTCTCATTTGTACTCAAAGTAGGAGTCACCTAGGGCTTGGAATGAGGCTTTTTACCCACTTCAAGGAAGAAAACCTGTAAGAACACAAACAGCCTTGCGGTGGAAACCTAGGCAGTGAACTAGCTGAAGGATGAAATGGAAATAATAAACTGAAGGCCAGACATTCATCAACAGTTTCGAAAACAAGGGCTCAGGAAACAGGAATGTGCATTCCTGAAAATAATCATAAACCTGGATTCGCTGTTCTGTTGTCTTCTGGGTGACGATTTATGACTTTTTCAATTCACCAACATTTCCAGAAGGACGACTGAAAGCTGCACCATATTTCCATGCTTACTCCTGAGATAATGTTGTGATTTTTCTGTTTTTTGCGTCTTCATTTGCGTTTTCATTTCCCTTATGCAGTGCAACAGTATGTTTTTTCCTTTTCTTTTTTCCATCCAATGTTAAATATTAGGGGGTATATTTTTCAATCTTTTGCGCAGCGCGTTATCTTGCTACGTTCCACTGCGTGAAAGAGAAAGGGCAGGAATGCACCATATTTAACATTATACGGCGCATTCCTGTCCTTTCCTTGCGCTGGCACACTTTTGGCTGCCTAGTGCCAATGCAGGAACCCTTGTGTCATGTTGGAAGGGTGCCTGCATTGTAGGAAGGATTGTTTTTGAGCAGGCATTTTACTCATTAAGTCTCACCTGAGGAGGCGTGGCATCTTGACGCATTCCTAGGTCGACCACTAATGGTAAATCTGAGAATGCGCCGAAATCACCCACGCTCCACCCATGGAACGCCTCCCTGGGGCAGAGTAATGCAAGGCAGTGATTTGCACTGCCTTGTGTTTATCAAGCCACGATTTATCAAGCCACACAGGACCACACATAGTGGTCTTGCATGGCTTGGTAAATCCCACAAGTTTTGCATCGCCCTTGCACCCCCTTGGGTGGATCAACGGTGACGCACAACGTTGATAAATATGAGCCTAGGTCCTCATTACAGGTGGCCCAGTAATTGGTGTGTTATTTAGCACACATGACAAAATCCGACTCTGCTGACTTGCAATTTATCAATTGCGATAAATTCCACCCAATTAGGAATTTTTGGGGAATAATGTGCAGACTTTAGTTCTTACTACATTGACCTGCTGATATTTATCACACACCTCATAATTACGATACTATGCAGTAAAATCAGTTACCGCACATATCCCAATTAATCAGGCCCCCATATAATGAGGGAGGTAAGTGTAGGAAAGATGTTTGTGAAAGGCCACTTATAAAGGAGTTTTGTGGCATTCTGTCACAAACTTTCAAGGGTGAACATGCATTGTAAATGAATTTATGACTGCTAAGTCACTCCTTTTGAATTCCTAGAAGTCATGAATCTAGTCGTTTTGAGAATGTAAAACTATGTTATGATTTCACATGGTTTTGAATCAGGCCCACTGCATTTCATCTCATCTCACCATACGTAGGTGACCAAAGAGTCATGGCATTTTAAATGCAAATTACTGTACTGAATACAAAACGCACATGTATAATCTGCATGTTGATGTTGCAGAATTGAGTAAGTTGGCCAGTTGATCTCTGGAGTAAAAAACAACACTAAAGAATGACGGTCTACAATTTACATATTGTGAAAGAAAGGAGTATAATCGCTGACCAGAAAATTGAAAATGAATAACACCGCCCATGGAGAATGAGGTACACTAATGCTCAAGTCACAGAGGGAGTCAAGACACCATCAGATATTGCAGAGAGAAACCAAGATAACCAGCAAGAACAGTATGGATGTCGATTCGCCAAAATACCATGTAATGGAAGTGACATCACATGACCTTTGACCCCCAGTGATATCAGAGGAAGTTGCATAATTTGACCCCTGATCTTGATGATTTCTCAGACAGTGATGTCAGACGATCATTGACCCTGGCGCCGTTAACAAAAATGAAATCACTGAAATTAATAAAAATAAAACCTATAATAAGTGATACTGAAAAACAACAAAAGTATAAGAAAGTATATTTAAGATATCAGCCACATATTCACTACGTTGTTGTTATGATATTCCAAGGGCTCGGCCACAAAAAGCCATCAGCGTGGACTAGGAGAACAGCCATTATAGACTGGCTATAGCCATCATTCTCCTAAACATAGCTTCAAATGCCCAGGTACAGATTCATATCATGGGGTCAGCCATTGTATGTCAACCTTAATTTGCATGGGCACAATCATAACAAGCCTAGACATTGTCACAAAGACCAAAATACAGCCTCAAATGCCCAGGCAGAATCTCCACGCATCAAGGCAAAACCAGTAGATGCCCAAGCATAACCCAGTATACCTGTGCTGACTGATAATAGCATAACCAGTGATCAAATACTGTACCTGGTTGGTACAATGTGTGAAAGCTCTCCTTATAGGAGACAGTCTCCACAGAGATGCATTGATGAGCCCCAAGAGCAAATACAGCCTCCAAAAAATGCAGACATTCTCCTCACACATAATTTCCAGTCCCTTGGTTTTAATCCAATCAAACCTAACTGTGTGCACAGGACATATGTGTGCCTATTCTGGGAAGTGCATTTTAGCTTAATCACTTCTTTGTGTAATATATACCTACCTTTGAATGCTGAAAATGCATTTTTTCAAAATAAATTGATATTTAAGATAATCACTTTATTTTATGTGTATATTGAACATCCAGCATGGAGAGTGCCTTTCTGGACCTGCCTTGGGTACCCATGACATACATGAACTAGTCTAGCCATATTTGCAGTGCATGCCTTGAATTGAATTGTCTCTTGGAACTTTATTAATGGGTGTTACCTGACAGAACACGTTTAAATTTAAAGCTGTGTGCACCTCGCCACTTCTTGCTTGTGTGCACCATCATGTGTGCATGTAGACATGTCTCGCTGGTGTGCAGCTAGTGCTCTAGAAACTTTCCTTTTTAAGTCACAGCCTACCTGTGTGCATGTTCTGACTACATCTCCAACTTGTGTGGGCACAAGACCCACTCAACTGTGAGCACCTGACCACATCTTTGTAAACCGTGCTATGTTTAACTACATGCAAATATTCATTTATCCTACACCGGACATAGCACCTCTCATCTGTGTTGTCAGGAACCTCTTATTGTTGTGCGCCTGTATCGCTTTCAGCTGTGTGCACCTTGCCTCTCACACAGAACCACCCCCACTACTCAGACTTACACTAAATAGCTTGAGATTTCCGGAATCATCTCTTCGCACCTAACCTCCTCTTATATGTGGGCTTTTAACTGTTCTTACCTGTGTGTATCGCCCTATAACCTGTATGCACCAATATCTCTCTAACCCATTCACACCTACCTCTCCAGCATATACCCCTTTATCTGTTTTTATACAACGCCCAACTAGGTGCACCTAACCCCCTTTCATGTGTAGAAACGTGTAGAAACACAGCCCCCAGCCATATTTATGCACCTAGTACCCATTAATAGATGGGTACAATGCCTCCTCTAACCTGTGTCCTGTAATCCCTTGCTCACTTTTGAGCACAGATTGCTCTATCACATATATGTTCATACTTTCACCTGTTTGGATCTAGATTCCTCCCAATTTTGGGCACTCTGCCCCACTTACAATTTACACCTATTCTGTACAGACATTGGCAGATATGATTTTCTAACATGGTCACAGCTATACCCATATTCTTAACACACCTTACCTGGTACACATTCCTAAAATGCATACACACACACACAAATACATTCTAACATTGGTACAACCAACACACATTCCTAAAACATGCATCAAAGCACACATTAAAAAAACACTTTTACAAGGTCACAGTTCAACAGATATACCATATAAACTGAGACACAAACAAGGACAAACACAAATTTCACTCCTGACAGGGGTCACAAGCAACCTATCAGAGGTCGCAAGCTGTAGTCTAAGGGTCGCAGCTGCAACCTCTGGCGACCCCTAAATGGCATCCGTTAGAAATGGGTGTCTCTAGTTGGCAGTGGCTGGCACCCTGTCCAAGAAGGGACCCTTCCTTCTAGTCAGGGTAAGGGAGTTACACACCTGAGATAACTCCTGCTCACCCCCTGGGTAGCTTGGCACGAGCAGTCAGGCCTATCTCAGGGGCAATGTATAAAGCATTTGTACATAAACACACAGTAACACAGTGAAAACACTACAAAAAGCACACCAGTTTAGAAAAATTACTGATCTTTATCTAAATCAAAAAAGACAAAACGGCGCTCTATAGTAAGACCCGCAAGACAGACCTCTTAGGCCCTACTGCGCACACAGTTCACATATGGTACACAGTTCGTAAAAAATTGGGGTGGCATAACAAGATAACGTAGTCAACCCTTCTCTGGCAGACACAAAAACTAGGCAGACTGAGTGGTTGCAAGTGATTTAAACAGTGGGACACAATAAGCAGTTCAAAGGTGGGGGACCTATGGAGCAAGGGGAGAGTTATTCCTTTTGCACAGTTACAAGATAAATATGAGATGGCACGCACAGAACTGTTCCGCTACCTCCAAATCAGACAAGCACTTGTGGCCGTCATTCCACCGGGCACTGTCCTCCCAGAGGCCTCTCCACTGGAGGACCGCCTACTCACAGAGCGTATTGGAAAAAGCGCCATATCGCAAACCTATAGAAAAATAATCAACAATCACACAGAGTCTCCATGAGAGATGGCAGGCAGACATAGGGGAGCTAGATGACATGGATTGGCAGGAAGTGCTGGAGTCTCCGCGGGAGGTGGCAATACCGTCAAAACTACGACTGGTACAACTTAAAGTGCTCCACAGGACATATTTTACTAGGGTATTACTAGCCAAAGTGGGGAGGACGGATACTCCACTCTGCTTGCGACAATGTGGAGCAATAGGTACTTTCTTTCACACCATATGGGACTGCCCTGCTATCAAAGTTTACTGGGGAACAGTTATGGACGCAATAGCACGAGTCGCCGGAGCTCCGGTTCCGCTGGACCCCAAACGATGTCTCCTGAACATATGGGAAGCTACAGACCTTAACCGCAGGGCCCAAGACTGGGCAACATTGGGCATGACCATAGCAAAACATAATGCCGCTAGGCTCTGGGGAGCACAAAATGTGCCGACATACAGAGATGGTGTAATGACATGGACTGGGCCATGGTGGCTGAAAAAGCAGTGTATATACACAGAGGCTGTCCCAAGAAATGGGAGCGGGTGTGGGGAGGATGGAATAAATTTAGAGGGAATATTTGTACAGTGCCGACAGCTGGACTCTCAACAGATGATAGTGCTTAATATGTTGTGTCAGTTAATGAGAATATTGGCTATGGTGATCTCTTCAGAACTGTATGTAAATCCTAGAAAAATCGGTTGTGGTGTAAACAACTTGACTTCTTGTGCATATATCTACTACTGTATGGGCGATGTTACTCGCAAGTCGAATATGTAATAAAAAGAAATAAAAAAAGACAAAACGACAAAAATCCAACATACATAAATCAAAAATATCACTTTTAAAGGTTCAAAACAGTTCAGTCCATATAAAACTATGGATGCATCACGTTTTGTACAAAGTACCTGGGATGCGTAAAAATCACAAGACGAAAACAGGCGCAGGGGAGGTGAGATGCCGGAAATCAAACAATGTGTTGGTTCCTTACACGCAGGGAAGGCGATGCGATGGTTCCGTGCTCCCAGGGGAGGTGATGTGTTGGTTCCTTACTGCTACGCAGGGGAGGTGATGCGTCAGTTCCTTACTGTGAGAGGAGGTGATGCGTCGGTTTCTTACTGTGAGAGGAGGTGATTTGTCGGTTTCTTACTGCATGGGGAGGTGATGTGTCGTTTCTCCGGACACGCAGCCTCGGTTCCTTACTGAAGCCCAGCGTCGATGAAGACTTGGCGCACAGGTGCAATGCATGGAAAATGCGGTTGTGCTGGGGCCGATGCGGCGGCAGCGAAACAGGCGCTGCATTGTTCCTCTCAGCCGCAAGCAGGTGATGTGTCGATTCCTTGAGCCGCACAGCAGGGCCTGTGTCAGAGTCAGAGCAGGGGGACTCGGACATCGGAGACACGATGCGCTGGACTCAGGCTGTGGTGGTTCTTTCATCCGCTGACAGGCGCTGCTTCGATCTTTTCTGCCGCACTGTGGAGATCCGTTGGTTTTTCAACCACACGGTAAGCTTGCGTTTGGAAAAATGTCACTGAAGGGCGATGCATGGATTTTCAGCTCTTCTTGCAGCAGAAGCCACCTCCAAGGACCCAGAACTGGAATTGGCACCACTTGGCAGGCCAGAACTCCTAGCAGTGGAGTTCAGAAGCTGTAGGTGAGGCATTTGATGGCCCTGAGGCATTTTAACAGGAGGTAAGTACACACATGCCCTTGGAGAATCTTCTCAAGCAGGATGCCAAAGCAAAAGTCTAGTCCTTAGTCTCTCCAAGACAGAAGCAGCAACTGCAGGCCAACCCAGCAAAGCAAAGACAGCAAAGGGGGAGAACTCCTCCTGACAGCTCTCCAGCTCTTCCTATTGGCAGAGTCGCCTCTTGATCCAGAAGTGTTCTAAAAGTCTAGGGTCATAGGTCCGGTACTTATACCCCTTTGGCCTTTGAAGTAGGCATACTTCAAAGGATAGGCTTTGGAGTGCACAGATCCTGCCTTGCCTTGACCTGGCCCCAGATACACTACATTGTGAGAAGCCAGGCACAGACCTATTCAGGTGTCACTGACAACTTCTTCCACCACTCTAGCTCAGGAAGGCCCATCAGCCTGGTGATGGGCATTTAGGATATGCAGGGCACACCTCAGCTCCCTTTGTGTGACTGTCTAGACTGAATGCACAAACAACCCAACTGTCCGCCTAAACCAGACGTGGATTCCACAGGCAGAGGCACAGGATGGTAAAGCAAGAAAATGACCACTTTCTAAAAGTGGCATTTTCAAACACATAATTTAAAAACCAACTTCACAGAAAGATATGTTTTTAATTCTGAGTTCAGGGGTCGCAAACTCCAAATCTCTATTTCTTCCCAATGGAAAGTTACACTTGTAAGAAGTTACAAGGCATGTCCAATGATGACCTTTGTGGGATATAGCCCTTGCAATAGTGAAAAACAAAATTAGCAGTGTTTCTCTATCAGGACATGTACGACACGCCAGTACATGTCCTACCTTTCACATACACTGCACCCTGCCCATGGGGCTACCTTGGGCCTTTCTTAGGGGTGCCTTACATGTAGTAAAAGGGAAGGTTTGGGCCTGGTAAGTGGGTGCACTTGCCAGTTCGACATGGCAGTTTAAAACTGCACTCACAGACACTTCAGTGGCAGGTCTGAGTCATATTTGCAGGGCTACTCATATAGGTGGCACCAACAGTGCTGCAGGCCTACTAATAGCATTTGATTTACAGGCTCTAGGCACACACAGTGCACTGTACTAGGGACTTAACAGTAAATCAAATATGGCAATCATGGATAACCAATCATAACACAATTTACGCAGAGAGCATATGCACTTTAGCACTGGTTAGCAGTGGTAAAGTTCCCAGAGTCCTAAAGCTAACAAAAACAGGGTCAGAAAAATAAGAGGCAAAAGGCAAAAAGTCTGGGGATAAACCTGCCAAAAGGGCCAGGTCCAACACAACCCCCCACCAGCCTAAAGCCAGGGGAGACCAATCAATACCTTGATGGACTTCCTTGATTGGGGCGATAGAACATCGACCCTTGCCTGCAACAGCAGGGGCATGTTCCAGTTCCACGCCTTTCTGAACCCAGTTGGTTCCCTCTGTCCATAATCTAAGGGCCCACTAAGCTAACCCATGGGGAACCCCTCTCCTCACCTGTGGATACCATCTGTGCAGCACCTAACCTTACCCTGTTCACAGATGTATCCAGACAGTACCACCATGGCCATCACAGGGATGAGGCCCACCCCCTGGGTGTGACTCCTGTCCCCACCCCCCCGTTACCCTCCCAGGGGCAACTTTCTCCACCAGGACAGCCAGCCACAGTGGCCACTGACAGCAGTCAGTGCCGAGAGCCAGGCCTCAGGCCCCTCTAACCTCTGTGGCTTCTGAGAGGTGGGTGTAGTCCCTCTGACCAGTTCAGGGGTGGTCTCCTGAGACTTGCCCTCCAGCCCAGGGTCTGTACCCTGAACAGAAGACTGGGGAGGGCTCTACAACACCTTGTCCTCCCTTCTGGGGTCCTGTACCCTCCACTGTGGAGAGGTACCCCCAGACTCCAGAACTGTCAGGGTACTTGTGGTAAGTGTCCTGCACAATTTTCCCACCAGTTAGGGGGTGCTATCCTGCAACTGGTTTCCCAGCTAAGGGTGTGTACCCTTAGGCTGGATGTGAGTCGAGGGCGAGGCTTCCCTCCCCTGCCCCCATCCTGGGGCTCCGCACCCTCACACCCAGAATGGTACCCTCAGAAGACAAAATGGTAGGGACACTGCTAGCAGTCGCCCCTCCCTCCAAGTCAGGGGAGACACCCTGAACTTGGCCCTCCAACCCAGGGTCTGTAACACCTAGGCTGGACCTGTGCCTGGCAAGCCAGGACTTCCGGGGGAGTAACCCTACCCACCCAAGGAAACCCATTCCTCCTGTGTTGTGTGAAAGTCTGCATGGTGCAGGCCTCCAGCCTCCTATCCATCTGACAGTACATGAAGAACCCCCAGGCCAGAAGTGGCCTCACCAAGGTCAGTCTTGGCCTCAGAGCTGGCAACCCCTGACCCACTATTTCTTAAAAACTTTTTTCTAGGGCCGGGGACTGAGACCCTGAGTCTTAAAATGGCTGTCATCACATCTTTGTTGATGTGGTGGCAGCCAATCAGATCTCATCTTGAGATCTGTTGACTCTGCGGCATGAAATGTCTATATTATTTTAACCTTAATTTCTCTGAAACTACTGAACGTAATTACACCAAATAACAAAAAGCCCTCTTTCTAGACCAAGATCTAGCTTTCTGCCAAATTTGGTGTAATTCAGCTTTTCAGCCCTCCTTTCAGCGGTGGCTGCTGTTTTCCTTTCTTTCTCTTCCCTCCTCTTTCTCCCTTTTCCTCCCTTCTCTCTTGTGGGGTGAAGTCTGATGATGAAAAATAAGTCCTGGTCCCTATAATTGAGAGCACTTCCTTTCCACCGCCAACCATCTGCAGAAATGAATCACTGGATTTAATGTAACTCAATACTCCTTCGTCCTTGAATGGTTTAAGAAAGAAATCTATAATGGAGCGCACAAGAAGGTAGTGCAGAAGAAGGTCTGACTCTGTAATGGACACTGAAAATATTGAATTAAATAATTGCAATGATGAAAACAAGAGGAAATAAAGCGAATGCGACTCTGAAAGAATATACAGAGAGGTTAAGAAATGAGAGTATAATGATCACAGCTGAATGCTGGAAATATTAATGAGAGAGATTGTAAATCCTGTGAGATTGACAGGATGACGATTCAGTACACACGACTACATTGAAAGAAATATATGTGTACCAAGTTAAATCCTCAGGGAATAGAAATGGGGGTTTCATTGAATGCTTTAGAACTTTAAAGGCAGCGATTATGCTGCTCGATCATAAAAGGAGAAAATGTTAAATTTGAAAATGTGTGCATTAAGATAAAACTAAATCCTTGGACATTTATGGAAGTGCCTTTTTCTTTCAAATGTGTTGAACAGAGAGACAAAATAAATAGGCAAGCATTCAGTATTGCCTTCCAAAAGCAAATTCTGCTTCATTATGTACGCACCATTAACCCTATAGTGCACTGAAAGAGCTGCCAATAATTCAGAAGTTTCCATTTTTGAACATCTAAGAACAAGCCATCAGTGTACATCTGCTGTAATGTTTGTGGGGCCAAAGAGGAAAGGGCAGAAGTTAAAGATACATTTTTGAGCACTAGCCAAATATTTTCAGCTGTTTGTGGCATACGTTTTAACCATCAGCCCCATTATATTACGTGACCATAAGCTTGGTTATTTTATGATATTTGAATTTGTATAGGTCCAACCACTACTCTAATGGCATCAAAGCATATTCTCAAGAAAAAAGACAATATTAAGCGAGATTTTTTTTTTTAACAAGTGCACATGGTCGAAACATGTCATGTTTGGCGGACATGATAGAGCGTGAGTAATTGCCCCATGTCAACTTCGTGCTTTCCTTTGTTGACTTGAGTGAGAACAGGAGTGAGGTTAACTTTTTCGTACATTCTCATTTAGAATTCATCCGGTTTGAAAGGTCAAGGATGTAGATGTAGTATTTTTTACTAATTTATCATAATTGCTTAGATGAGAGAAAACTTCCCTAAACTCAATCCTAAAAAACAAGTTTATAATAATGTCCACAAAATTTAAAACAACTCTTATCAACAAATTGTAAGTTTCTGAGTTCTCACCATCTCCCTCTTCTATGGTGACCTTACCTGGCTTCATTACTGACTCATCTCTTTCAGTGATCCAAAATATTAACAAAGTCACCACATCTGTTAATTTATGTTTACTAAGCTACTGCTGTCGCCCATCCACCTAAAAACTACAGTTCATACTTTGATCTTACTGCCATTAGACCTTGCCAGCTCTGTTCCTGTGGAGTTTTCTCATTTCTCACTGAACCCTCTTAACCCCCCCATTCTATAGCCACACTCTTTTCATTCACAAGGAAAATTGTTTACCTTACCCCATCCTCAGAAATTAGCATTAGCTTCCAATCTAGAATAGAGTTCAAACTGGGTTAGCCAACCTTCAAAGCTCTGCACATTAGCCACTCCACACCTCACCAAACCCCTTCAGTGTATCTGGTGGACATAGAAGCATCTTCTGATCTTCTGGAATTTAAGACAGTCCAGGGGCAGCATCAATGCTATTCTGATGCAGCCACTTCCTTCTGGAGGTCGCAACTGGTAGATTTAAGGGACAACCTCTCACTGTCAGTCTACCGTCAACACCAAGGGACTCACGTCTACAGTTTTTATCGATACCAGCCACACTGACAGCCTTCCCTATCACATGTATGTTTCACCTACTCTCAGCTAAGTATATGTCTTTTGATTTTTTCTGTACTTCCAGTGCCTAAGAAATATGTGTGTGTGTGTCTGTGTATGTGATTTCAATTAATATATACGATACAAAAACACCTCAATGGGAATTTAATATGTTATATGCATCCATATAAACCAACTCTCGGTTGCTGTACTTTGCATATTTTGTCCTAATTCATAGTGCTCAAAATTTTAATTTTTAGATGAAAATTGAACAATATCAAAATATTTCTCATCAGTTGGGCATACAGTCATAGAATGACTCCGTAAGTAACCGTTGGGCTGAATGCATTTGCAATATGTTTCTCATGGAAAAGCCCATTGTATTAAGGGAATTTACAATATTTCTGGCACTACACAACATAGTTTATCCTCCTAAAGATGGCAGCCTGGAGTAGACAAAGACATTCTCGCTTATGGTTGCAAAGATTGCCCCTGCACATGCTGTGCATGGAGGACATGCAGAGACCAACTTGAAAAATCTAATATATTAGCATTGAATTGGTCAAGGTTTATGAGCTCAAGTAATAAATAAATGTTAAGCAACACAACCAAGCAAAAGTACCCAAAAAGAAATCTCAGATACTGAATTCCATGTTGGAGAAAGGAAGATGGATACAGTAATATGCCTCTAGGAACTAATTCATAAAACTTGGCAGTGCATTAACAATAAACGTTGAAATTCCAAGTCAGAGTGCCCGTGTGATTTACAATGCAATAAAGTTAGCTTGATCTAGACAGATTGCAAACCAATCAGTGAAAGGATGACATCAGCAAAAAAGGGATGTGATGGAGTGGAGGCCGACACAAGAGGCGCCTATCAGAGAAAGCAGCGCATCGCTCCTGGCCAAGATTCTCTATGGTATTGACTACTGCTGCATTACTCTCCTATAGATGTCACCTAGAAATTGCGAATGATGTTAATCAATAAAACAGGTGCTGACAGCATAATGCAAGAAATTAGTTAAAAGGACAGCACTTATATATCTTTTTAACTTTAGAAATAAAGTGCAGCAGGGATATCTTAAGGATTTTGGGGGCCCGGGGCCAAGCGTATTAAGGGCGGCCCTGTTCGTAACAGCTTTGAATTTATGATCCAGTTTCTGCTGTTGAAAAATATATATGTATATCCATATAAATTCAGATGTATGCACTTCAAAGATATCATGCTTAGAAATATCACACTAACATGAGGCCTAGAGCTCCAAAGGGCTTCCTATCTGACCTTGCCTGGACAAGCTTCAACAGCTATTCTGAACCCCCTTAGAGGTCACTTTGCTTCTTCTGACTTCATGATAGTTCTTTATCTGGTTGTGCAAGTTGCTTACACAGTGCCAAGCCAGCTTTTCTGGTCTGCCCATATCTAGCTGTTTATAATTGTCAGTGCAGATCTTGCACATCCCTGTTAGCCATATTTGGCTTGGTGCCTTATTCTAGTTCCGCTGACATGGCATTACTAAACGTATATAGCACCCAGAAACCAGTCACTCTGGGAAGAAGCAGTCTGAGAGCCCCTAAGGCAGGAGACCTGACTTCTTCCTTGCTAATTAGCAATGATGCATGCATTTGGTACCAATAAAATACATTTCGCTCTGTTTCTGAGCAAACCTGCTTTGTCTGGTGAGTTTCATTCATTTGCTCCTGGGAGGTTGCCAGTATTTCCCCATCATCTGCTCTTTCATGCCCTCTTTGGCCCAGTCACTGACAGTGCACAGGCACGCTCGTCCAAATTCTAAATGTGTTTACATCTAATATTCAGGGATAGTGATATATGTGTGTTTTCAATATTGAAACACAGCAGCAACTCACTAATTTTGCAAATAATCTAGATGACTCCCTCCCATTTCTCATATGTGAGGTCCTATTTTGATCTAAAAGAACCTTTTTTATGGATGTTGCATGAAACATAAACACAACATTTCTCTGCAAAATGTCTGTAAGACTCTGACACATCACCCACATTAAAAATAAATTAAAAGAAAAAAGAATTTAAAATATTCTGTTTGAGAATTAATTTGAGGTCATCAGGGCAAGCCTCTCTGCAGAACAGAGCTGGCTCTATCAGGGGCCTCACTGAATGGCTGGGGCCCTGGGACAGGCCCCACTTTGCCCGTGCCTTAAAACATCTCTGAGTTACAGGGATGATTATAACACAGTTAATCCATATTAGTTATTTGGAAAAATGTATCTATTTATTGTTACAGAAAGAAAATTACAAATCAAGAATAGCTCATATTCAACAGAACCTCGGATAATATTTAAGCAATTTTCTCTGGTTGGCCCACCAAGCACTGCAGGGGTAGATCTGGGGCAAAGCGTATCCACACTCTTAAAAAATTCAGTATATCATAAGCTTTCTGGCTCTATACCTGTAAGAACGAATACTCCTGAGCCTAGGATAATAAACAACTTTCCCACATTATTATCTGTGCCAAAAAAGGGTCAGGCTGTCTCAGGCGGCCCCTGCAGACCAAGAGACACCGTCTGGTCCGCGAAGGTTCCTCTACAACCTCGGCAACGGAGAGATGTATATCCATTACCGCCACTGTAAGGCCCTAATATTTACATGACAAATGTACCCAAACTTGGCCCACATAATGACACGGAAAGTGCGGATTCTTTGACCAATAAGGTCATACATTGGATACGCCATACCTGAGGCTGCCGCTCAGTGATTCGTGAAGACATCACCCGGGCACGCAGACGCACTATCCCTGCCCAACCTTATGATTGCATCGAGCTTACCTTTTCTAATGTTGATCTGGCAGAGAACCTTCTAGCTTTGGAATTTAGAACTTGTGCCCCTGCTACTTCAGCCATACAGTTTAGGCGAGCTCAAGTATCTCCAAGGGATGGGTTGCAATCCCAACTTGAGGGGGACTCGACGCTCGAAACAGTAGATTGACTGCCTGATAAGCCTAGCCGCTCATCATGGCATGAAATGATAATGGTCAGCCAAACCCAGAAATTGTACGGACCTTCTGTTCCCCTCCCCAGTAAAAGTTCATTGGAGGAAATAGGGGGGGTGTCGAATCATTTCCCACAAGGCCTGCATGAGACTGTCCCTTACATGCCCCCCGATTTATTGACAACACCAGACCCTCTAGACTCATCCTGCACCTCAACTCCGTACTGTATTCATGAGGGGGTCCCGGCCTCATGTCCACAACAGCTAAAAATGTTATCGTGGAATGTGGCAGGCTTACTAAACAAGCTATTGCTGCCGCACTGGAATAATCTTGTAGAAGGTTTTGATATATGTTTATTCCAGGAAACGTGGAGCCTGGTCCCACTCCACAAATCTGGTTACGCTTGCTATTGCATTCCGGCAACTACAAAGGGGAGAGGGCGCCCGTCAGGAGGGCTGATCATTTGGGTGAGCATTACTTTAGGCTGTCAAATCACTGCCCAACCGACCACAAGTCCGGACATTTTGAGACTAACTATTAAAGGTCCCAGGGGAGGTGGCACACTGGAGCTGTTCAATGTTTATATTAGAGGAACCAAGGGAGGTCAACAATCACCCATTGTCACACTTTTAGACCATTCCCTATCCAGTTGCAAGCTCGAAGCGAAAATTATAGTAGCAGGAGATTTGAACTGCACCTTTGAGCCTTTGTGCTCAGAGGATATGCTGGAGTTGGAGGATGGTGATGCAAAATGGTCGGTCCCCCTCTTAATATTTCCCCTATTAGAAAGTGGACCCCGCTTGCAATTCAACTTAATGCACTAACCATTGAACATGGTCTTAGAGCTGCTAATGGCAGAACTCATTCAGACATGCACGGTGCAAACACTTTTAATAGAGTAGGTAGCACTTCACGTATAGATTATATCCTAGTGGACGTAAAATTGTGGGCCCAAATGTTAGACATGTACGTGGGCACCACAACAGATAGCGACCACAATCCTCTTTGTTTGACATCAGAATTGCTCTGGGCCACTCCGTCCTCGCACCAAACTAGGAAGGCCACAGCTCTGGTTATTGACATCGTTCCTTCAAACTGTAAAAGATACCTGAAATGGCATAAGATTAGCGCACACGAAATAAAATTATCTCGTGTTAAGGAAGTTGTCTTCTCTGGTATCCAAGCCCTCCAGGCAACCCTATCGGCTGCCGACCCCTGTGCAGGAGCTTCTTTAGCCCACTCCCGTACCATAGATCAGCTGAGTACTTTTTTTAGCCACTCATAATTACGCAAACACAAAGGCACCCCGGCAAAGACAGCATCCGTGGTACACCAAAAAATGCAGACTAAATAGACAAGCATTGGCAGCCGCAATCAGGTCCAAGAACTCCGAATCGATTAAACTAGCGAGAAAGGAGTATAGGGCAGCCCTCCACGAGGCTAAAATAGAGTGGGACGAATCTCACTGGAAGAACTTGAAAGACGCCAGTCTGGAGAAAAACAAAAATCAGTTCTGGTCCCTCGTTAGTAAGGGTATTAGCAGAGATCCTGCCTCTCTGTCTAACCATATAACAAGCCATGAATGGCACGACCATTTCAGGAAACTGTATTCCGCCCCTGACGATGAATGTCTGGCGGAGTTAAGCGACTCCACAGACATCCCTCCGGTGGGGAATACGAGCAATCCCTTTCGTTGCCTGAAATTGAAATGGCAATCACAAAGACAGTGTCGGGAAAAGCCCCTGGACCGGACGGTCTTCCTGGTGACCTCTTTTGGCCGATCCCAGGAACTGGTCGCATTACATCCAACTTCTGATCAATAGCATAGCCAATGGATCCCCAATTCCCGACTCTTGGAAAGGAGCGTTGGTGGTCCCGATATTTAAAAAAGGGGACAGGGAAGATTCATCAAATTATAGGCCAATAAGCCTAATTGACGCCATGCAAAAGTTGGTAGGTAGGGTCCTCTTCCAGCGAATACAGACCTGGGCTGAAGAGGAGGACATTCTATCCCAATACCAGGCTGGGTTTAGAAGAAACACAGGCACGATTGACCAAGTTTTCAGGTTATTACTCATATACTGGAAGGTCGTTGTTATTGGTAAGGGAAGCCTTTACCTTGCTTTTATCGATTTGAGAACAGCTTTTGATCTCGTTCCTAGGTTAAGACTGTGGCAAACGCTGAGGGACCTGGGCACTCCCCTCTTCTTCTTAACTTTTTAATTCGATTGCACGAAGGAAACTTCGCCCAAGTCAGGTGGGGCCCCCAAGGGGAGGTTACGGAAAAGATCCTAGTCAGCAGAGGAGTCCGCCAGGGGTGTGTCTTGGCACCCACCCTGTTTTCCTTGTATATCAATGGGGTGGTGAGATTTCTTCAGGAGATCCCGGCAGATGCACCAACCCTGGCGGGCGAGAAAGTCCCAACACTGTTGTTTGCTGACGACACCCTTCTGGTGTCGAAAACCCCGTTTGGGTTGCAAAAACTTCTTAACCGATATCAGCTATTCTGCGACTCCCGGGGCCTGGTTATTAATACAGACAAGACAAAATTCATGGCTTTTAATCCCCATAAGACTTTTAAAAATGACTTAATTTTAAATAACACCCGATTAGAGAGGGTAAATGTGTTTGACTATTTGGGCATCCGCCTTTCTGATAAAATGCACTGGAAGCAGCACCTAGCCAAGATGTTATTGAATCATAAACGCGCTGCCGGGGCTCTTAGTAAAGAACACCGGGCCTCCTATAGTAGGCCGGTAGCTCCAGCACTTGCAATCTACGAAGCTAAAGCAGTTGCCGCTGCGTTGTACGGGGGGAGCTGTGGGGCTTCGAAAACATCGAGGATATTGGCAGGTCCGAAAACAAGTTTTTGAGGGATATGGTGATGCTGCCCAGTAACACCCCATTAACTCCCTTGATGTTTGATATGGGCAGATGGCCGCTCAGGGATATTGCAAAATTGCGCCCTCTTCTCTTTTGGGCGCGAGTGATGCGTACCCCAGAGCTTGCTAACTATGCCGCGGCACTAAAAGAGGTGATTAACTTAGACACGGGGCACAGGGTCAAGTAGATATCCAATGTTAGAAGGTTGTTGTCCAAGCTGGGTCTCACGGAAGCATGGGATACCCAAGTACCACCCAACAAGGCAGAACTTAAGCACATTTATTGGAACTGGGTTGATACCAAAGAGTTGAGCAACCCAGAATTGGGGAGTCTGACAGAAGAGTTTTTTTGCCACAAACAGTGTAGAGGCTTAGAGCCTTATCTGGACATTATCCAGATTCCACGCGATAGACAGTTATATATGCAATTCAGGCTGGGCACACTCCCAATTCACGCAACCACTTCAAAATGGCACTCTTATAAATACCGAAGTGAGGCATGCCCCTGCTGTAGAACTCCGTTGGAAAGCATGCCCCACATTCTGTTTGCTTGCCCGGCTTATTCCGTGGCCAGGTCTAGCTGGATTAAACCGGTCTGCAAAATTATGGGTACATGCGACCATAGGACCGCCCTGCGTATCCTAAAAACTGACCCAGGTGTGCTTGTTTCGTGCGGGGTGGCGAAGTATTTGAGTCGTGTTTGGATTATCAGAAACAAAGCACTGAAGGGCACTAGCATGCTAGCTGAGGGATAAACATCTATGTCAGCCTACTTTTTACTACCTAAGTACTGTTACAACTTGCAGAGTTTACTTACTTAGAATCACTGAGAAAATGTTCGTGTTTTGCAGAGCACCTCACCCTGAGATATACTTCTCTATTTGTGGTTGATTCTGTACATCTCCCCAGATATGCTTGCATAACCGTTCTAATTCTCAAGATTTGCATTTTATGTCTGGTTGTGCGTTCAAAGCCCATTCTTTTACCCTGCTAGAAGGTTTTATATACAGCTGTTTTTAAACCTTTTAAACTTTTTAATCAATTTACAGGTCTTAATCGTTCTACTAGAATCCTTTTAGCTATTTTGATAACTCCGTTAAATCATGTATTCATATTAATGTGACATACTGTATTTTTTTTTTTTTAACGACTGTCTGTGTTTTTTGTCTGTGGCTTTTATGATTCTAGTAATCGAAATAAAGCATTTGAAATGAAATAAGACAAGCTGTGATTACATTGTGTAAATGGAAGGGAAAGATGGGACTGCTCCAATTTAGTTATTTCTGGTTTCAGGGATTTTTGTCAAACAATGCATACACATAGATGACAAACGCAGTACTGATTATCAAAAACTAAAATAAATGTTCATGGATTTAAACGTAGTTTTGGGAACTTTCATATGTGTGTGTAAGGTTACTTTAAGGGTTGAGTGGGATTTCTCATCATGAAGAATCCACATTAGTATTTCTTCTTCTCACTTTTGCAGGACAAAGCTGAGCCAGTTTGCACCTGGTTATGGTGACACACATGTTTATGTACATATGTGGTATTTCTATAGCATGATTCTCGCCAAAAGGCAGCAGAGTGCTGTACAGGGTCAAAGACAAGCATAAAGTCAAAGTGGAATAGCAGAGGTAGTTGATGCATTGTGACGTATTGTTCTCTAAAGAGGTGCGCCTTCATCTCTTTAAAAAATTGGAGATGTGTTGGTTCAATCCATATGGATACTGGGATTTTGTTCCAGATGCTGGGTGCATCAATGGAAAAGGCCTGCTGCCTTGTTGTTTCTTTTTTACACTTATTAGTCTGCAGTCTGATGGTGCCTTGGCTGCGGTGGGTAGAGAACCATCAGAGATAGGGAGCTTGTCTGCAAGATAAGCAGGGGTGCTGGTTGTGATGTCACTGTTTGTGATGCAGCTGGTTTTGAAGATGGTGCAGGCTGGCAAGGGGAGCCAATGAAGTTCCATTAGGATGGGGTGATGTGATCACCTTTCTTCAGGTCCTCGATAAGATTTGCTGTACTGTGTAGCAGGTCCTTAAGGAGTGCTACTGTGGAGTCTGTAAGGCATTTGAGCAGGTCATTACCACCATCCAGATGCAAGTAGATGAGGGCTTGAACAGCTGTTCTGAAGTCGTTTTCTGGAAGAAATTGTTTCACTTGCTTTAGAAGAGGAAGCTGGTACCAGGCCCTCTTTGTGTTGTTTTTTGGCAATGTGCTCCTTGAAGGTGAGGTTGGTGTCCAGGGTGAATCCAAGTGACTTGACATTCAGGGAAAGTTGGTTTTGGAAGCCATCAAGGTTCATGTCGTTGAGCCAGGTTTGTAGTGATTCTTGTTTGTTGTTCTTGACAAATAACGGGAATTCTGTCTTGATAGGATTAAGCTTCAGGTAGCCGTTGGGCTTCCAAGTCTGGATGATGTGCAGGCAGGGATTTAGGCATTGGATATCAGAAACAGAGAAGACTATCAAGTAGAGTTGTTTACCATTGACATATTGATGAATCTTAATGCTGTCATCTGTGAGCAGAGCTGCAAGCTGCTCAACATCGAGGTTGAAAATGACAAGGGACAGTATGTGAACCTGGAGGACCCAGCAGGTTAGGGAACTGGAGAAGTGAGCTAAAGAACGATGATGGATTCAACCCAGATCTGTGACTGGGGGTGAGTGTCTGAAAAGTTTCAGCGCTCCGTCCATCATCTCCTTGTGTTTGCTAGGGAACTGGAGATGCCCATGTGAACAAGCTGGGGTCGGTTAGAAAGGTAAGAGGAGAACCAGGAAAGGATGTTGCTGGTTAATTCCATTTGAGACTCCAGGGTGCATATGAGGGTGGGATGGTTAACTACATCAAAGGCAGCTGAGAGGTCCAGAAAATAACAAGAACCATGGTCATCTTCATCTGGGGTTAGGAGGGTATTATCTACAACGTGAAAGGTATTGGTTTCCATGTGCCAGCATGTTCTGAAACCAGATTGGTAGTCCTACAGGAGATGGTTTAATTGAGATGATCTTGGAGTTGAAAAAAGACTGCTTATTCAATGATCTTGCTGATGAATAGTAAGTGAGTGATGGGCCAGTAGTTAGCGAGGTTGTTAGGGTCTAGTGTAAGTTTCTTTAGGAGAGGGAGAACCTGGCCTGTCTCGAGTGCTTCTGTAAAGATGCTGGAGTGAGGGAGACATTGCCAGTAGTGACTAAAGGTGAGAGCGTGAGAGAACATCCCCAGAGAGAGCTTTGATGAAGGACAAGGGTAAGACGTGATCTTTATAAAAAGTGGCTTTGAGGGAGTTGAGAACAACTATTGGCAAAGCCAACTGATTTCACCTTTGGGACCTATTGGCTTTGCCAATGGTTTTTAGTGATGATGTACAGGATCCCCGATGCTGTGCACCATGGCCTAAGAGAATACAAAAAAAAGTGATATGAAGCGCCTGCCTGCCTCATTTTGTAGGTGCACACAACACGCATGCACAAACCTAGAAAATGATGCATGGGCATTTTTATTTACCAGTCCAAGTTGGATCAGTAAATAAAAAATAAAAGAAGGTAGCAAGAAAGCATTTTCTTTTTTTTGAGAGTGGGTGGGGAGAAGGAACACATAGCGTGCAGTTGGGAGCAGCAACATGAAGAGTGTAGGTGAGGAAGGAAGGAAGGGGGTGAAGGAATGGGGCAGAAACAACACTCGGGAAGGGGGAAGAATTACGAAAGGCAGGAGAGCAACACGGGTGAGAAAGAAAAATGTGGAGCTGTTGGAGGAAGCACATGGATGAGGGAGCAATTGGGGGAGAAGCACATGAGTGTGGGCATAACACAGAGGGGGCAGGGGAGAAACACATGGACAAGAGACAGAAACACATGTAGCACAGGGGAAGGTGGAAGAGCAGTACATGAGGGAGACAGGTAGAAAACACATGCACTCTGGTGAAGTGCTTGAACAAAAAGAGAATAGTGCTTTAAAAGTGAGCAGAGGGAAGGCACAAGTAATGCAACCATGCTTCAGGGGATGGACAAACACAAGATGAGGGAGTAGGGTCCACGCTAGCTGACAAATGAAAATTAAGCAAATGAGAGTGGCACTAAAGAGCCAACCAATAGCAAGCACTGGGAAGGATCTAAGCCCACTGCAAGCTGGCAATAGGTATTTTCGCCAACAGACAGCTTGCACTTTTGGGGGCATATTAGCAAGAATGGCGTTAAAATTATCGCTGCTTTAGCGGCAAGAAACTGCCGCTAAAGCGGCGATAATGGGCTTGATAATATGCCCTTGAGAATACCAATAGAAGCCCATGTTCTGCTGTGATCCTGGGCTTCTATTAGTATTCTCAAGGGCATATTATCAAGCCCATTATCGCCGCTTTAGCGGCAGTTTCCTGCCGCTAAAGCGGCGATAATTTTAACGCCGTTCTTGCTAATATGCCCCTTGGTCTCTTATTTGATGATCTGTTGCAGTCCCTGTGTATTGTTAAAGGATTTAGATTAATCTGATTGGTTGGTAAAAAGTTTAAACACTGGGGTGCATTCACAAAACTGCATTTTGTAGTACATTTATTAATACTACAATAGTATTACTTATATAGTACAGAATACTATTTACAAACCTACAAGCAGAGATCTCTGCCTCGCCTATGTTTTATGAGCGGAGATCTCCACCCTGACTGCAGAGGTCTCCGCACACGTATGCCTATGTTTTAGTAGTATATGTGGAAGGGACAGGGAGGAGCAGCTGGAAAATAAAATAGGGAAATTACTACTCAAGGGGAGGGGTATAGGGGGAGCAAAGAGGGGTGAAGGGAGGGATACAGGGGGATTAGAGGGGAAAAGGCACCCACCCACAAAAGAGTAAGCTTATCGCTATTCAAAAACTGAACTTCTACAGTTACTACAGCCAAAAAGGACCAATAACAATTGCAAATGTACTCGAGCTCAGAGCTGGAGCTAGTTCAGCACCATACATGGCCAACCAATGCTACTGCAACACACTCCCATAGAAAATAATGGAGGCAGAGACTTAAAATGAAACCCCATAGGAAATAGTTAAAAAAAATTAATGTATTACATTTTTAAAAATGTATATATATTTTTATTTTATTGATAAATAACAATACAATGTCACTTCTAAATATGATTTTATTGCAATTTTAATAAAAATAATTCAATTAAAACAATGTATGTTTAAACAAATAAATTACATTAAATTAATTCTGTACATATGTTTTACTAACTTTTAATACCTAATAAATTATTATGAATATTTTACTTTTGGTGGATGCTATTTTTTAAATAAATATATTTTTTTAAATTTAAAATTTATTATATTATAATTAAATTAATTGCATTTTTCATTCAACATTTAGTTAACTGTGCTGTAGTATTTTAAACAATATTCCACATTCAAATTGATATACAAAATTAATTTACATTTACATTTAAATTACAAATATTTTACATTCTTTCAAAACTTTAATTAACTGTTCAAAATTTCATTATACTTTACCACTGGGAGATGTCTGCCCTGATTGCGGAGGTATCCACAATGTGTGTAGAACTTTAAATATGGTTGTAAAGTCACTACTAGTAGCAACTTTAAGGTTGTGTATGACGTTTTTACTGACTCTTACTGATCTCAGATGGTGAAAACTTGTAAGTCTACACTTCTGAGTAACTTTACACTCATAAATTATGAATAGCTGAAAGTAGGAAAGTAACTCAAAAGTGTAGAGTAAACTTTCATGTATAGATTTACTCATGTGTAAGTTTACATTTGTCAATAGGCCCCATTATCTATAACTGTTTACCAACCAACCCAAACCTTTTTATAAAACTACCTGGGAGTTTTAGAAGTGGTAGGTACTGGTAATACAGATTCATAAGGCTGTTTATTTATTTTAGAAACCAAATCCATTTTTAAGAAGGGAGGTTTAACACACCTCCTGCATAGATCGTGCAAAGTATGTAGATCCCAAGTTTGTACGTCGGCAGGGGGACCCACTCTTTAATCGTTCTGAAGTAGCTATACTTGGTACGTGTAAGTAGAGTAATATAGTGAGGGCTGGACTGGGAACCCAAAGCAGGCATGGCAATTTTGTCAGACCAGTCCCTGGGGAGCAGCGGGGGTGCAAGTGTGAGGCACTGCTGCTTTTGTTACTGGGGACCGATATTGCAGCACCACTGCAAAACCGGCCCCCAGCAACAAAACCGACCCCCCACAGCTGCAAAACCGGCCCGACCCTTCCAGCTTCGAGAGGAAATGCCCGATGCCCGCTACAGCCAGTTCGGCTCTGGATATAGTAACATATTTTCCTATTATCCTCTGGTTCAATGGCTTGAATCCTGTCATAGGTAACTCAACCTGGTGTCCTTCCAAAGTGGATTTAACAAGAACCATTTTCTTTAGTACTAATGCCTGTTGCATCAGGTAGGCGTTTTTATTGGTAATACACATTAAATAAGTTGTTTATTACTTTTCGAAAGAAAATACAGTTTTTGTTTTACTGGGAAGGGGTTAATGGTTTGAGTGGTTTGTGTCCTGGCATGGCCAGCTCAACCCCCCCGCCCACCCTTCTTAAGTGGATAAACAAGGACCATTTACTTTGGTGAGGATGGTAAATAGACATAATATCGAAAAAAATATATAGAATGGACAGAATATCGAATTCAAAATATAGAATGGACATAATATCGAATGGACATAATATAGTGGTTAATAATATCGAAATAAAGGTAAGTAATATCGATTTTCAAAATATAGAAGTACATAATATAGGCATTAAAAAATATCGAATTTTTAATAATATCGAATTTTTGTTTTAGTATGTTAGTATATGAGTTAAAAATGTATATTATTTTTGTAATGTATGTTTAATATTTTTTAAAGTTACGAAATTTATGTAAAATTATTTTTGCGTAATTTAATTCTGTAGCGGGTTGTGGGTTTATAGGGGAATAGGGTGGGAAGTAATTTAATTATAGTAAATTAAATATTAATTTTTAGGAATTATTAATTATTTTTAATTTAATTTTGCGTTTTAGTTCTGTAGCGGGTTGTGGGTTTATAGGGGAATAGGGTGGGAAGTAATTTAATTGTAATTAAGAAAATATTTATTTTTATTTATTGGTATTGATAATTAATGTATTGTTAATTAATTATTAATTGGTAATTAATTTTTATTAATTGATAATTAATTTTTATTAATTGATTAATTGATAATTATGTTAATTGTATTAATTTATCATTCGGAGCGGGTTGTGGGTTTATAGGGGAATAGGGTGGGAAGTAATTTAATTGTAATTAAAATATGTATTTTTATTTATTGCTATTGATAATTAATTTATTGTTAATTAATTTTTATTAATTGGTAATTAATTTTTATTAATTGATTAATTGATAATTATGTTAATTGTATTAATTTATTATTCGGAGCGGGTTGTGGGTTTATAGGGGAATAGGGTGGGAAGTAATATAATTGTAATTAAGAAAATATTTATTTTTATTTATTGGTATTGATAATTAATTTATTGTTAATTCATTATTAATTGATAATTAATTTTTATTAATTGGTAATTAATTTTTATTAATTGATTAATTGATAATTATGTTAATTGTATTAATTTATTATTCGGAGCGGGTTGTGGGTTTATAGGGGAATAGGGTGGGAAGTAATTTAATTGTAATTAAGTTATTATTGAAATTCTTTTTGTGTATTGATTAATTTATTGTTAATTAATTATTAATTGGTAATTTTTTTATTACTTATTACATTTTTGGTATTGAAAATTAATTGGTTGTTGATTAATTATTAATAAGTAATTAATTTTTAATAAATAATATTTATTGGTATTTATAATTAAGTAATTATTAAATATTTTGTAATTGGTAATTAATTTTAATTAATTTTTTATTGGTATTGATAATTAATGTATTTTTATTTAAATATTAAATCATTACTTTCCCTAATGTTGCACTCACTGGAGTGGGAATAGTAATTTTTACCCCTACGCTATCCAACGCTTTCCCTACTGTTGCAGTCACTGGAGTGGGAATAGTAATTTTTACCCCTACGCTATCCAACGGTTTCCTTACTGTTGCACTCACTGGAGTCGGAATAGTAATTTTTACCCCTACGCTATCCAACACTTTCCCTACTGTTGCACTCTCTGGAGTGGGAATAGTAATTTTTACCCCTACGCTATCCAATGCTTTCCCTACTGTTGCACTTACTGGAGTGGGAATAGTAATTTTACCCTCCCGCTATCCAACGCTTTCCCTACTGTTGCACTCACTGGAGTGGGAATAGTAATTTTTACCCTCCCGCTATCCAACGCTTTCCCTACTGTTGCACTCTCTGGAGTGGGAATAGTAATTTTTACCCTCCCGCTATCCAACGCTTTCCCTACTGTTGCACTCTCTGGAGTGGGAAAAGTAATTTTTACCCCTACGCTATCCAACGCTTTCCCTACTGTTGCACTCACTGGAGTGGGAATAATAATTTTTACCCCTCCGCTATCCAACGCTTTCCTTACTGTTGCACTCTCTGGAGTTGGAATAGTAATTTTTACCCCTCCGCTATCCAACGCTTTCCTTACTGTTGCACTCTCTGGAGTGGGAATAGTAATTTTTACCCCTACGCTATCCAACGCTTTCCCTACTGTTGCACTCACTGGAGTGGAAATAGTAATTTTTACCCTCCCGCTATCCTACGCTAAAAATATTGAATATTTTTTATTAATATTAAGTTAATATATATATGTATTAAAAAATAAAAATGTATGTTTCTTTTTTATAACTTACATTAATTATTTATTAATTTTAAGGTTATTTAAGTATTTTTAAGTATGTTTCAGTTAATTATATTTATTATTTTATTAAGTTTACATTACTTTTAATACATTTAAAAAATTCGATATTTTAACAAACTATAAGGCCCATTACGATACCCGGCGTAAAAAAATCCGCCACGCATGAAAGCGGCAAAAATCCGCCCGCACACACCGTCTGAACACCGACCACGCCATTACGATGACACAAACCGAAAACCGCCATCGGCGGAAAAATCACACAAGATACCGCCCGCCCTCGTCCGAGTCGGAGTCAAACCGCCCGCCACGGACGGAAACACGCACGACAACACAAAACCGCCCGCCCTCACGGCCGACACACCGCACGTGAAATTAGCGCGGGAAAACTACAAATATACCGCCCGCCAGCGCAAACAACGCCGATGAAAATTGACACGGCAGAAGTCATGGCGGCCACGTCCCTGCACAGAAACCATCCGCTGACAAAAACAATCGCACACAACATGGCCAACAAGTCCACACAGCAAGGCACGCACAAATACACAAGCACAGTACACATCCCGAAAACACACCCCCCTGGACAAACAAAAACCACAAAGGCCAGAACACCAGACACAACACACCTGAAAACAACAGACCATGAGGACACACCCACATAGGTAAGTACAAAAGCAGCACTCCCACAGACCACAACCCCTTGTAACATTGCAAACCAGAGAGGAGAGGAGAGGACACAGTGACACAGCAAGGACAGCAGCACACCACAGAAACGCACACATCACAACCACCACCACCACCACCACCACCAAACACCGGCACCACAAACCCCCTGCACATTACACAACACACACCGCACCAGCACCACAAACACCATGGCACCACAAAGAATGCCCAAGTTCACGCCCATTGAGCTGACGGTCATGGTCGACGAGATCATCAAGGTGCACCCACAAATCTATGGAAACCTGGTCCAGCACACACCACTAGCCACCAGAAACAGAATGTGGAACCGGATCGTAGACCAGGTCAATGCAGTCGGGACCCTGCCCAGGAACAGAGGAAAAATCAACAAACGGTGGAATGACGTCAAAAGCCTGGTCAAGAAGAAGGAGAACAAAAACAGAGAGCTGGCTGCCGTCACTGGCGGAGGGAATCCCGCGCTTTTCAAGACCTTCAAAGCGTGGGAGGAGAAGGTGCGAGTCATCATCCATCCGGAGATCCTCACCGGATTAGCAGGGGGAGTGGAGGCTGGTAAGTACAAACTAATGTATACCAGCACACCGCTATGTACTCACATGCACTACCACCATGCCACAGCTCCCAGGGACAAACACCCCCATGTCCAGCACACAATACACAACACATCACACACACATGCAACAGACACCACCACACACAGCCCAAACCTAACAACTGAAAGATATGTGGGGGCATGTGTACACTCAGCCAGCCACGTAACCACCAACAGGTCCCCAAGTATGCCAGAAGCGCCACAACGAGCACCCACCACACCCATGTGTCTGCCATAGCTGCACTAACCGACAAGTAACAGGTAAGTGGCAGGAACACAAAGTGCAGTGGGTGGGAGGGTGGACAGCTCAAGTACAACACACACCAGGCCCCTAGTCCCACAGCACAGCAAGGAGGAGCATCCCCCACACCCCACAGCCACGTGTCAGCCACCGCAGTGCACACCGACAGCCGAAAGGTAGACATCACGGTCCACAACAATCGGTGTCAGTGGGTGTCCAGCCATCACCACGACCCACAACACCGCCCCCACCCCCACAGACCTGCAACATGGAGCACCCCCGCTTAGAACCATGTGGCATCCAGTACAGTGCACGCCCGAACAACCTGCAGGTGGGAAACTGGACAGAGCTGGATTACTGGAGGCATGAGGACCGTAACACGACCAACACATGGGACATGTCACGTAGCAGACGAACACGCAGCACCGCCCACTGTCACGAACAAGTGAACAATGTGCACACGGACATGAACCACAGACTCACACCCCACATGACCCATCACAGACACAGCAACACCCAAGGAGCCACGTCTGCATGCACAAGCCACACTGAATATAGTACCACACGGCAGCCACTGTGCAACCCATCACACACAACCGAAACACCATTGAAGTCCTGTCCATGTAGCCCCTACTGCCTGTCAACCACACACCCCACAACTACGCCTATGTAAGACAAACAACACTAGACGCAACAGAGCGGAACAACATAAATGCACACGAACACCACTGAACCCATCAAACACACAGACACACCATGCACATACAACATCCCATCCATCCCATCCGTCAGCCCCAGTCTCATGAAAGGCATGTCATCCGAACAGCTGCCACACATACAGCAGTCACGCTAAGATACATGCCCATGACCAACCATGTGCCAGAAGTCAATGAAGCGCACGCCACACTGTGAGCAACAACACACAACATGGGCCACACCCCCCCGAGCACTGCAGTGATGCACATGGCACAGGGCAGCACGCACACCAAGGAGATGGGACAACTGCAATACGTCGGGTGGCACACAACCATCACACACTCATAACGATGCGTCCAATGCCATGTCCAGTAATCACAACAGACAGCAAATATGCAGGGCATGTCAGGCATGCACACACCTCAGACCATGCACTGTCATGCTGCCACAACACATGTCACGTTCTGCACCCATGGCTCACAGCATGTAGCCCAAAAGCATATTCCATCCCAAATGCGTTTCTGGGGCATGGCCCCCATGTTGCCATATGCGTTCCTAAGCGTCCCATTTGAACCCCAAAAGCAAAGTACAAACCAGACCCAGGATGGGCCAGGAGCCCGCATACACCAGAGTCACAATAAGTAGGAGCACAGCAACACACCCATCGGCATGGCCAATCCGTCCCATGCCACATGTGCACAGCACACAGTCCCATTGCCAAGCACACACAACTACAAATGGTACAGCCACACACACGCCTCCGGGAAACCCATGTACGAGATTGCACGAACTGTGAATGTCAGACGACAAATACATACTTCGCCAGGTGCAACACATTAACAAATCTCATTCTCCCCACAGGTGACGAAGTGCTGGATGCTGGGGATGGAGACAGCAGCCAGCACAGCCAGCCTGCAAGCCCCCAACAAGGACACACGGATGTGGAGGATCTGTCCTCCTCCTCGGACACGGACCACCCAGCAGGCCAATCCGGTGTGGCAGGGCCCAGCCGCTCCCCAGGCCCCCACCTACCCACCAACCCATCATCCAGGGCTGTTGTACATTCACAGCCCCCTGCAGCCACTGTCGTTGCGGCCACACCCACGGTCATTGCGGACACACCCACGGTCATTGTGGACACACCCACGGTCATTGCGGCCACTACCACTGCCGCAACCGCTACCACGTCTTCGCTGGCCCCAGCACCAGCGCAGGTGGTGGCCCGGCCCACTGGATCCACCCTGGGAGCCAGGGCGAGGACCGTGGTGAGCAATGTGGATAGTGGGCAGGCCGGTGGCAGCAGGACTGGTAGGAGGAGCAGGGTCAGGGAAACGCCAGTCTCCCCTGGGAACCATGCCCTGCCTCAAATTGCCAGGGTCCTTGGGGCCTATGAAGAGGCCCAAGGACAATGGGCCAGGTCTGCTACAGACACGCGTGAGGTGCTGGGGGTGCTGAGGTCCATGGACGCCCGTATGGGCCAACTCGTGGACCTCATGGGCCAGCTGGTGGTGGCGGTGAGGTCACAGCCAGGGACAGCAGCTCCCCCTCCGCCACCACCTGCCGGGGCGCAGGCTCGAGCAGCAGTGTCCAGTTCCCCTGCGTCCACAGCCAGTGAGCACACCTCAACCACCAGCAGGTCGCAAGCAGGCACCCCCCTCGCAAACGTGGAAGGGGCCGTCCGAAGTGGAAACAGATCTCCCGGGAGGACTTCGCACGCTCCAGACGCAAGTGAGGCAGCCAGCCAGCCTTCCTTGACCACCCACTGCATTGACTTGGACTACGATCCCACTCCACACAGCCATCTGGATGGCATGTGTGTGTTGGACTATGGACATAGAACCAGTGGGTACACCCTGAGCATCACGCAGCCATGACCGACAGCTCATTGTCACTGCACGCACCACTTTTGTCATCACCTTACACACAATCACATGTCACAGTTTGAAATAAATGCACCTCTTCCACAAACTGCTGTCTGTGCCCTGTGTATTAATTGTACGGAATACAACGGCCACCTTGAGCGGAACGGCACCTGATGCGTGGCATGGCAATGGAACCGGAGGGCCTGTAGGGACCTAGGGGTGGGAGACAGAACAGGAGCACATTCAATGAGTGTGTCACACACCCATCACACAGTACATGTCAACAACTACAAGCAATGTACACACATCGCACAGAGCAATAGGGCACAATGCCACAGCCACCATCAGTGGCATACTAACCTGGGCATGGAGCGTTGACACACAGCACGCAGTGAACAAAAGGCCACCCTGACACAGCACACACACACCTGCACAAATACAGACACATCAGCCGTCGTACATGGACACTCACCGTCAAGTGAAGTAGCGGGCGATGAGCTGCTGGCGCACATTCCCAGCTTCCTCCTCTCCGCTGTCCTCCTCACTCGAGCTGTCCTGGTCTGCGGGCTGGGGCCCTGGTTGATCTCCGTCATCCACAATGAGGGGGATCTGCTTCCGAATGGCCAGATTGTGCAGCATGCAGCACGCCACCACTATCTGGCACACCTTCTGTGGGGAGTACGCCAGCGCACCCCCTGTGCGGTCCAGGCACCTGTACCTGGACTTGAGGAGGCCAAAGGTACGCTCGACCACACGTCTGGTCCTCCCATGTGCCTCATTGTAGCGAACGTCTGCTGGGGTGCGAGGATTTCTCAATGGACTGAGCAGCCATGCCCCATTCGGGTACGCAGAGTCACCTGGGTGTGAGGGACACAGAGAACCGTTGCTATTCCAACTGGACAGGGGACAGCATCGCACAGCCAGCACGCTACACCACTCCACATACTCACCGACAATACAGCCACGATCCTGTTGCAGATTGGACATCAGTCGTGGCAAGATGCTGTTGCGCATTATGTGTGCGTCATGGGCCGAGCCTGGGAACTTTGCACACACGTGGGTTATCACCATGTCCGCAAGGCACACCACTTGCACATTCAGGGAGTGCGTGTGCTTCCTGTTGCGGTACAGGTGCTCAGTGGCCTGTGGTGGAACAAGGCCAACATGTGTGCAATCAATGGCACCAACGACGTGTGGGATCCTGCCAAGGGCATAGAATGCACCCTTCACTGCCGCCAATTCACGAGCCCTGGGGAATCTGATGTACCTGTTTCGGTACAGCATCATGGCTGCCAGTACATCCCTCAGCACCTTGCTGAACATGGGCTGGGACATCCCTCCTCCACTGCCCACTGTGTGCTGGAATGACCCAGTGGCGAAGAAATGCATGGCGGCCATCACCTTAGCCGTGGGGGTGAATGCTGTCGGATACACCCTGCGGGGACGGAGATGGGGTTCCAACATGGCACACAGTCGATGCAGGGTTGGCCTGTCCAGCCGAAACTTCCTTATGACCTCAGTATCGTCCATGTCCGCCAGCAATTGGTATGGGCGGTCAATGTTCGGTCTCCGCCTAGGGAAGATGGCAGTGGACACATGTCAAAGCAACACAACACATAGCAATTTCGCATTCACATCACTGACATGACTGAGCAAGCACATGAGTCACAGCCCAGCTGTCAAGCAGGGACGGCACGGCCACAATACACTTACACAGGTCTCCCACCAATGGCAATGGCTAGTGATACAAACCACTGCCATGAGCATGCACATGGGGATCTAGGCCCCAATGACTTGCGGGGCGTGCTGATGGGGACTGACTGCATATTCGTCAAGCGGCAACGCCACGGCAACATGAATGTCTGCTGAGCATGGCACTGCTTCCGAGGCTGGATGAGTATGGCACACGACGACGACGATGTGGGCACAGGCTGAGCGGCCAAAACAAGTGGAACCTGTGGCACTAGGGGATATGAGACAGTAGTAGGTGTCAGCACTGCACCCTATGTACAGCACTGTACGGATCACACCTCCCGAAACATTGACAGGTGACCACATTGACAGCCCCATGCCAAAACGGCTGTGTGCTTGCAGACACACGTCACAGGTGAGAGGTTACATTGCACGTGCCAGGTGGCAGACGTACATAGTGGGAGCTGGCATGTGTGTGCATGTGTCTCCTGTTCAGGATCCACCAGATGGGCGCTGACTCTGTACTGACCATTGGACACAGCATGTTTCGTGGAAGGCTTGTGTGTGTGGGATGGTGGCACTGGATGTGCCTCCGTTGGGTGGGGGGCCATGCACAGGGCTTGTACGTCGATAATTGCGCATTGTTGGTCACGGTGGGTGCACCCACTCAGATGTGTTGCCCTGTGTTCAATTCCTATGTCCGCATGATGATGGACTGTAGATGTGGGCAGACTACACATTGGTCGATGTGCTGTCTATATGCATGTGCCTTCACACCAGGCACAGCTGCCCCTGCACATGTGACCCCTGCTGGACTCGCTGCTGGGTCTGTGGAGCTGATGCACCTTCTGTGCGTGGGGCGGACAGCTCTCCTCACTTCCCTCATTGCGCATGTCATGACTTTGCCGCAGGTGACATGGATCATGGAGGGCCCACATGTACGCGTGGGTAGGCTACACATGATTGTTCACTGGTCGCCACCCCCAGTCAGTGTTTCGAATGGGAAGGTTGTTGTGCTGGTGGTATATTCGATGTGGCGGATGGGCGGGCCTAGGTGCGGGCTTACATTCCGGACATGGGGGGTAGTTGGATTGGCGACTAGTTGCAGTACACACGGGACACGTCTCTTCCTGTCCACATCTGGCTCATCCCTTGTACTCACTGACAGTGATACAGTCATCTTCGCCCCAGCCCTCATGTCCTCCCCTCGCTCCCCCAATATGCATGTGCACCTGCGAGGCTAGCGCTTGCACAGGCAGCCCCAAGCTCGCACCAGAGAGGGCAAGGAGTGTATGTGTGGGTCCAGTTGCACGAGTGGGCTGTCTCAGGGTATGATGTGTGGCGGGACGCCGTCCACCTGCGTGGTGCCCCAAATGGAGACCCGGCCTGCATGGACTATGCATCACAGTCTTCGCCTTCCGGATCCGCCACCTGCGACACCCAGAGGCTGTGGCTGCCCTTGCGGCCAGGCCGCGTCCGTCTGTAGCTGATGGCCCACACATTCACTCTTTGGCCTCTCTGGGGAGGGCTCGGGGGTGGTGGCGCACGCGCTTGCACTTTGTCGCAATGGCATGTGGCGTGGTTGGAATAATGGGCAATGGATGGGATGGTGCGAGCCACCTCCCGTGACGTCAGTGCTGCTCGTGCTGTGGTGCGTCCCCCTACACTTCCATTTGACTTGTGCCATGCTACACGTTGAGGTTCTATTGCCTGCGTGATATGACCAGGAGGAGCGCGAGGAGACCTCTCACACACCATGCTCCACTGCCATCCCGTGCCCTGTATCGCCTGTGCGGATTGACTATGTTGGGGTTACACCTGGTCGACTGGGGCTGTGTGTGCCTTGTCAAGGGGCATGGCGGGCGCACAACAGGATCCAGCTTGTCCACAGAGGGTGGGCTGACGTGTGCGCCTGGTACCGCATTGTTCGTGTGCCCGGCTGCTGTGCACACACGTGTTCACTTCCCCCCGACAGGTGTCCTCTCACAATGCCCAGGGAAGCGGTGGTGTACTGTTCATGACCCCTCCCAACACGGCGTGCTCCAACTTGGCATGTGCGCATCTACCCGTCACACCCACCCACCTGTGCACTGCGTCCATACGACTTCACACGACACATGTGTGTCTTCCACAGTTGTGCTACTCATTTGCGTTGACATCCAATGCCAGTGGACTACATGGTCATGTCACGACTGCCGTGTACTTCACATACTCTCATCCTCTCTCATTCGTACTTGTGAAATGAGTCAGCGGAGACAGTTTTGGTTTCAAACATTATATTGAGTCTTCTGTCCTCTGTGATGCAGTATAGTGGACACTACTGGCAGCGGAATACATGTTGAGGATATACTGAGCATGATTACAAATGGGATAGGGTGTAGGGTTACATGTGATTAGCTGTTGCATGTGGGATGTGGGCTTCAGAGTTACATCTGCTTGGCCAAGGCTGTGCTAATGTACATTTACGTATAGCTGCGGAGCTGCGGACTTTGACACAGACGGTATACAAGTAGCCTACCAGACCGCTTGGCATCATGGGCACAGTCCATCTCAGTTCCATGTGACAGGTTTGCTGCGGTTGTTCCTCATGCACGCGTGCATGTGAGATGACATCAGGGCATGGGCTTGCGTGCATGCAGCGGCGTGCCACTTGTTGTTGCAATGTGGTGGTTACTGGACATGTCACAGTCACTGGGGTCGTGTTGTTGTTGTATGCACTTGTCGTCCATGCAAAGGTCCTGGTATGGGATTCCCGGGGCGGGGGTGGGAGGGGTGCAGCACCCACAGACTCCAGGCGACCTATTCATGTCCACTGAGCGGTGTGTGTGTCCATGGGCGCTGGATCCATGTCGTGTCCTGGTTGTTCGTGCAGTTCCGTCCATGTGGGTGCGATACACAGACCCCATGCCACTGCCTCCCACGATGCATGCGGTGTTCCTGGATGTGATGGGGAACAGTGTGCATGTCCCGGTCATATCCGATGTCATGGCGATGTCGTTGATGGTGTGGTAACAGTTGCCGGTCGTTTGGCATGGCTGTTGTGGTGGTGACTGGCCAGTCCGTGCGGAAGCTAAGCATGGGTGCGGGGTTGGACATCATAGGTCAATTGGGGGACTTGCGTCGGGGTCCGACGAATTGACAGGTTGTCAGGTATGCGATGCCGTCCAGCAGGGCTTCCATGTCATTGGTGGTATACATGTTTGCCAGCCAATGTAGCGGATGGTGGCTGTCAAGGTGTTGTTCGTAAGTTGTCCCTTGGAGGAGCATGATGGGGCATGCTGGGTGACATTCGATGTAGCTGTGCTCGATGATCCGTCGTGTGGAGGCACAGTGGTCCCATTTTAGTGCGGGTGCGATGTTGGCCACATACGCCATGCCCCCATAGGCAGAGCAGGCCCTGTCGTGTGCGTCCAGAGGGAGGAATAGTTGTAGCAGGTCCGCCTTTAGACATGCCGGGTTGGAGAGACACAACTCCACAGGATGCTGGTAGGGACACCTCCGACAGTAGAAGACGGGTATGACGCAGCTGAACAATGTGATGCGGTAAGTCAGTCGGTAACTTACGTTCAGCAGGGACAGGGGTTCGCATCCCAATATCTGTATCAGGTTGTGTTTGTACAGCTTGACCTGTCCGGCGTAGTTGGGTAGGTGTGTTGAGAGTGCCATTTTGCAGCGGTGCGTTGTGGTGGCGTGCTCCGGCTGTGTGTGCAGTCTGCAATGTGCACGCTCCGAGGTTGCTGTGAGCTCTGTGTAGTCGTAGGGAGACAGGACTTGTGTTCTGTTGGCTTGTGCGGAGGACACGGGCCCTCATCCCACATGCTTCTCAGACTGTTCAAGGTCAGTGATGTGTGACTCCTTCCAGATAACTTGCATGGGGCCGACATGGGGGAGTGTTTTCTTTTTCTTTCCCGTCCGTAGTGTTCTTCGGTGATATGCGCTATCTGCCCTGTGGTCGGTCTCCTCTGCATGCCTGTGTTGGTCTTTTTTTGGACAATGGCTGTATTCACCGGCTTCTTTCGTAGGGCTGTGGTTTCGGAGTTGGAATGGAAGGTCATTCAGTGCTGTCTGCTCTCCCTTGTGTGGGCGGCAGGCTGCCTTTCCGCTCTGCGTTGGGCCTTGTGTGTGGATGTTATTCTTGGGCCACCTGTTGTCGGTCCCCGGGCTCTTTGGTGTTCCGTTTTGTATGTCTTGTTCATGTGTGCAGGGTGGTATGGGTGTTTCAGTGTGGTACTGGCGTTCCTCTTCCCGAAGGGGCCCTGCTTCTCCTGGTTGGTGTTGCCGCCGCTGTGTGCTTCGCCATGTTTGTTACACTGGGGTGTGTCCTGCTGTTGCGTGACTTCACTGACATGTGTGCGTCGGTTGTGTGACGTTGGGTGTTGACCGTGAATTGGGCGTTGGGGACATGTCTGTGGCAGGCCTGTCACGTGTCATGTGCGTTCGGGGTGGGGCTGGTGTGTGTGCTGCTTGGTTGTGTCCCTGTGTCTGTGTGCGACGCATGCATGGCGCTGCGGTTGGCCTCTGCGTTGTGCGCATGTGTGGCAGCGTCATCGCCGCTTTGGGGCCGTGACGGGGTCGTTGGTTCCTAGTCCCAGGTGGTGTGTACACATGTGTTACGAGATGTTACAATTTGGCCTGTGTGTCATATGTGGATGCAATGGTGGATGTGTCGTGTACACGCGGGGTGGGGGGTTGTCCGCTTTTTCCGCCCTTGCACTGTGTGCGCTGTTTGCGTGCACTTGTTGTGTGTGTGCCTACCTGCGTCTTCGCGGTACGTTGCGTCCTTGGTGGTGCATCAGATAGAGCATAGGGAGGGCCTGCAGTGCTGGATTCATGCTCGGGGGTGCCGCTTCTTCGATGTCCGTGCTCGGCGTTCGTGTTACCGCTTCGGTTTGACGTACGGTGTCTCTTAGCCGTGGGATCCGTTTGTTTGCGGCATCGTAATTTGTACGCCGGGCGGTACGTGTTTCGTCGGACGGTGTGTGTCAATTAGGCTGCGCCGCTACGTGTACGGGCGCACTTTGATGGCGGACGGTGTCGCTGGCTTGCCGGCGGTGTTTGGCTGACTTTTCGCATCGTAATCGGGCGGGCGTGTGGACTGCTGCGTGCGGACGGTAACTGGTGGTTTTTGCATCCGCCAGCACGGCGGTTGTGCTTCCGCCCGACATCGTAATGGGCCCCTATATTATTTACAACGATATTTTGGATTCGATATTTTTGTACTTACCTGTTTGTAGATAGGAATTCGATATTTTGGCATTCTATATTTTATCCACTATATTTTTGCAGGTCGATATTTTGGCATTCTATATTCTGTCAGTGATCCGGTGAGGATACCTATTAACCTGCAGGTAATATGTTCAATTAAAGGCAGAGGTGACAGGGAGTTCCACCTCTCTAAATCAGATAAACAAAATAGGTTAATTATAAACGGTGAATAATCTGGAGATCACATAGGTGAATCATGGCCGGAGCGACTCAGCCTCTCACCTTTCGAAAGTGGATGATACGAAGGGGCGTAAAGTAGGCCCTCTAGCCCCTCTGGCGCAGAAGGGGGGGGGGATACATCAAACATTCAGCGGGCCCCCTTCCTTCTGTGGGCCCCATTCAGCCCAAGGTCTATGAATATCTGTGAGATAAGGGAGACTTAAGGACCCCTCCTCACATTCTTCTGGGGGGCCCATTATTTTGCATTAAGCTCTGATGATACGAGGAGTTTGAGTTTTGTTTTCATTGCATCTATGTTTAAAATGCAGATAATATTTAAAACCAGATAGGTGTGACTCAGTCTTTAATTTCCCTAGAATGAATAAAAGGAGCTCTGTTTGATTGATTCATAATGTCAATGATTAGTAACATAGAATTCTTGGTCATTTCCAAGGAAACCATACACTTGGACTCATATGAGATACTTCAGCACACTCCTGCAAGTCGACATCCTCTACAGCACAGAATTTCCCAATAGTGCCCTTGGTTTTTAATATATTAGGGTATTTTAATTGTCCAAAAATGCAAAAAGGAAAAAAAGCAACATGGATAATGTAACAGATATAAAACTGAACTTGAATTGCTGATCTGAACTACATGTAACAGGTAGGAAGACAAGTGTGATAAAAATGAATTCTACCACACAATAAAACTGCTTCTTTCCACGATTGTCAACCCTCACACAACTAAGGGTGGGCAGTAAACTCCGCTCCGCGGGCGAAGTTTGCAGAGTTTTGCCACTACACGCTGCACTTGGAATGCAGAGTTCGGCAAAAACTCCACCGACCCGCTGGCGGAGCGGAGTTTACCAGCACGCTCACCCCTAGTCTCAGTAATCCCGCTGTGGGGGACTTACTTCTGACAACAATAGGGGTTCTTGGCCCCCAACGACCCTCAGCAGCCAAGGGGATGTCATCTCCCAACCAATAGTGCGACAGGAGGCCCCTTTGCGGAGTTGTTGAGAAAGGGGGCAGGGCCTCCGATGATGTCTCAGCAATCCCGCTGTGGGAGACTTACTTGTGCCAACAATAGGGGTTCTTGGCCCCCAACGACCCTTAGCAACCAAGAGGACTTCATTAGGGGTGGCCGAGCAATACTCTGCCCGCTCACGGAACTCTGCGGAATTTGACTGATTTTTTCGGCAACTAGGCGGAATTCCACAGAGTGAAACTCTGTGAGCTCTGCCCTGGCCTACACACAACTACCATGGCTCAATCACCATGCCAAGCCGCCACAAAAATGTATATGAATTCAAAAAAGCAAGAATTACAAACTGTGGTTGCATTTGAACACAACTGCCATGAATGGGCCTGATCTACAAAGAACGTAGTACATCTCCCTGGAATAGGTATGGAAAGCTGCGTCAGGCGCAGCTTTCCATCCATGCTCCAGAGAAAGTTACCTCACATTCCCAGTAGATCTTATTCTCGCAGTGCAAAGCTCTCCATAGTGGAGAACTCTGCACAGCGGGACTAGGATCCCCTGTACAAAGGCACTTTTTTTCTCAACAAAATATTCTTCCCCGTGGAGAAACCCCTTCACCTACAACCCCACCAAATCTGGGGGTGATCCATTCCTCGTATGACCTTCAAAAGGAATTTACACCATGGATCTCTTTGTGAATTCCTGCCAGGCATAAAAATGCAAATTAAGTTGCAATATTTCGTTTACGGGCCAAAAGTACTTTATTAACAGTGCTCACTATGTCTAACTTTTAAGTGTGCAGACTATTTTTAATTCAGGCTACAGATGAGAAAATCTAAAATAAATAATTTAAATGCATTTATTCCATAACAGTAATGGCACATTAAAAAAACAATGATGGAATGGGATGCACTCAGTTGATGTATTTAGGATTAAGATTAATTCATTCATTTGCATCCATTACTTTTTTCCCTAGTGGGCCATCCTAAATTGTGGGGATATGCCGATGTGTGAGCCCTGTAGCTGGCTGCACAATATCATAATATTTAGGAACAAAGAAGGTAGTTGTGGACCTGAACAATATAAAAAACATATATACATGCAAACTTGATTCAGTAGTATCAAAAATATTTTTATTATTTTTTTAAATAGATAATTGTAACTGAATACACAAAAAACAATCATGAAATATATAGTCCTCTGTGTATATATATTTACACTGGGTTCATACAAGTGGTGGCCATGAGAATCTTTTAGTTATACCATCTCTGTAATATATACAAGATCGTTTATTCTTAATTTTTTGATTGAATTGGCAACATAGATATAAACTCTACCACCAAGTCTCATAGACAAATGTCTAATTCCATACATTTCAGAAACGTCCAGATCCAGTGGTTCATTCTGGAGTGAACCTTGATAACCTCAGATGTGAAATCTTCATTATTCACCTCCTGACTACCCAATTAAAACAAGAGGACTCTATACTCTACAGGCCCTTTTCGAGCGCTGCATTTTCATTCACCAGCGGTAAATGTCCATTGTCTGATTAACAGTTCTCATACCTTCTGTTTTTTTATTTATAAATACTTTTTTTCGTACTAGTTGAAATACAGCTTATGTATTCACTCCCATTTCTGTTCTGTCGTTTCTATATAGAACTACTTCTCTAGCTTGAGGTTCCATATTATACCTAATACTTATCATCTTGAGCTACAACGAGGTATATTACAAATTATCTTTTTAAGAAACACATCAATATCACAGAATGTTGGGAGTAACATTATGCATGATCTTTTTAAGTCACTTTTCAATTCTAGAAACTTTCACAGACCTTATCTTGGTGCTTGTTCTACTCTCTGGGCTATAGCTTTCACAACCAATTTTTCACTTTCAGGTGGCTTTTTGGCATTGTTGATCCTATTCTATTCCTTGATGATGAATATCTATTAAATACGGCACACTGTTATATTGTTTTATTAGATAAAAGTCTCTCTGTTAGTTATAATTGGCTTGCATTTAGTGTTTTAATCTCTCAAGTCCCCAGGGACTCAGTTTTATCTTTTTCAAATAAATTGGTAGTTAATATTGTATTAGGACCGTCTCTCTTTTTATTCTTCATTAAATCATTTTGATTTATGTTTTGTTTATACATGCACTTTTTCTTTAGGTTTCCATTTTCTTGTACATGGCTTCCTGATGAAGGCATACAGCCGAAACGCGCGTAGGATACAAATTTTCAAGGCCATGCCAGAAATGTTTGTCCTCTGAACACATTCATATACTTATCCTGTTTGTATGTCTGTGACATTTATTGTAGTGTGTCAAATAATTTCTTATATATCAATGAATAACACTATGTATATTATGTATCAGATTTTGTAAAAATAAGAAAACCATCTTTGTTATTTGACCCTCTTGAACCCAGTGTAAATATATATACACAGAGGACTATATATTTCATGATTGTTTTTTGTGTATTCAGTTACAATTATCTATTTAAAAAAATAATAAAAAATATTTTTGATACTACTGAATCAAGTTTGCATGTATATATGTTTTTTATATTGTTCAGGTCCACAACTACCTTCTTTGTTCCTAAATATTATGATATTTACATACTGGTCATTTTCCCTGATTTAGGAACTTACGTCAGGGGTACCCTTTTTCTTTACAAACGCTGGCTGCACAATACACATTCAACCAAAAATGCACTTCACCGATGATCCCCAACACTGCTGAAATTTATTTGAGGTTGGTTGTTTTTAGAGGGGACATGGCATAGCAATTCGGATGTGGACTATCCCCAACGTTGTAGATTAAGCGTGATTTGCATAAATTTCCCTGTTTGAAAGAGAAAAAAATTATGAAATGAGATCTACCCAAAGAAATTACTTCAATATTTTCCACCCAGAACTTTTTTCCTCTCTTGAAGCAGGTGAATTATAATAATTGGAGGGGTATCTTTTGGTGACTGTCAATAGAAGGAAGCTCATGTTGCATCTAAAGTCTATGCAATGTCATAAAAACACAAAGAAAGGACACACATTCCGCAACTGGGTTAAGTCAAAGTGACTGAATATAAAATACTTCATACATTGCTCTGGACAGCAGTACAAATGGCTAAATGAAGACTATGTGATTCCAAAGCCTGCTAGAGATGTGGCAATAGATATTACTATGAGTAATCTCTGTTAACGTAAAAGAACTTCGGATAACATATCATATGCCGTAAAACTGAGAGCAGGAGCGGATTCTTGTTCAACATTTGTAGGAATAGGAGTGTCATCGGTGGCCAAAACCCTATGGGCATCAATGGGACCATCAAACACAGCAATCTACGTGACTGTAAAACAAATGTTGTGCAAAGGTGAAATGTTAGAAGATATCTGATCGCAGAAAATTGGAAATTACCAGTACACCACCATCTACAGAAGACTGGAGAAATATGGTGAGAGATATTGCAACAATTGAAAAAGATCTGTGCCAGAGGAACAGCCAAGAAATTTTTCATGTCATTTGAGGTTCTTTTGTTTACTATTATTTATGAATGCATGCTCAATTATGATATGTCAATGACTTCCGAGTAGCTATGAATCTTAAAGAGACAACACATATGCTTACATTTTGGAAACAGGGCCGGACTGGCGGTAGCAGGTATCAGGCATTCCCCGGGAGGCTGGGGGCTGATTTTGCAGTGGTGGGGGCCGTTGTTGATACTGGGGGTCGGTTTTGCAGCGGTGCTGCTATATCGCCCCCAGTAGCAAAAGCAGCAGGGGGGCTGGTCCGTCAGCATTGCCAGGGATGCTTTGGATGCTTTAGGTTCCCAGTCCGGCCCTTTTTGGAACCAGTCTACGCTGGCCTTTTTGGGCCAGTCTGTCCTTACAGCATTTATATGTTGTATGTATTTGAGCAACTTGTGAAGTTTAGTGCATGCCAGCAGGTATTTGTCTATTCGTTGTGTTGCACTTAAGAGTTGCAATGTGCTTTTAAGCAACAAGGCTAGTTAGGTCGAAAAGGTCAGTTATGCAAACCTAGGAGAAGCTAACACGTGATGTTGGAGTAACTCATTGGTTTTTGTGCAAAGGCAAGTATTATGTGTCAATGCAAGTGTGGCAAGATGGGTTTCACCCATTTACTCCATCCAGATTTTGTGTTTTTTGATCACTCGGTTTTTAATCCTTTCCCGGTAATTGGACTGAGAGTGTTTACCACCAGTGTCCACCTTTAAGGATAAGATCACTACAACGCAGCGAGTGCAAGGGACACTGGGCTGGTTGCACGTGAACATGCATGAGCATGTGTGTAGGCAGCACACATGAGACTACAGTGGTGAGTAGGCCGGTAATTGTGTACTGGTAGCCTGGCACAGAAGGGACCCTGCCCAGGTAGGTGCTGACCTGTGGTAGGCCTTAAAATATTAGTGGGCATTCATAAATAGGTCAGTAGGGTTTACATTTTCCAAACTCCCTAGCGCACGTGATTCTCCTGTAACCAATAGGAGAGCTCGGAGGCCTTCTGCTGCCTCATTCTCAATAAAATGAGAGCATGAGCAGGAGGCAGGACTACATTTCCCATCCTTCCTGCTCCCCGGCACCACCTCAGAATAGCCATTGTGGTGATCAGTTTAATTTAAACTTTTTTGATAGTAAGGGACAGCGGGACTACTATTCCAGACCAAATCGTCCCGCCATCCACAAATACGATTTCTGTGGCTATGAAGCGCATCAAAACCAATGAATTTCACTTTCTGATCAGGTGACACTTGTCACATGACAACGTGCATTTTCCTCCTGATTCCTACATAAAAACGGCCTGGTCCAGACTCGGCCAACATAGGGGGAGTGTGGGGAGCCAAGTAGGTGATAGGGAGGGCAAAGTCCCTTGATGAATTAAGTGAGGGGGGTTTCTTCTTTTTAACCGGAGACCATCTGTCCTGGATTCCTAGAGAAGAAATCTAATTTTCTCTTTTATTCTCCTAGAGTGTGACTACAAGGATCGCCCACAAGGGCCGCACTGGCCGTAGCGGGCACCAGGTGTTTTCCTGGTGGGCCGGAAGGGTGGGGGCCGGGTTTGTTACAGGGGAACAGTTTTGCAGCAGTGCTGCAATATCGGCTGCCTGTAACAAAAGCGGCTTCCCACTCACACCCCCTCGCCCCTCGGGCTGGTCGAGCTGATTGCCAAGGCTGGTTTTAGTTTCCAGTCCGGCTGTGTCGCCCACCCCACTAACTCATGAAGCCTTATTAAATAGAAGAGATATAGGTGTTAGGGATACTCTACTTTTGATAAACACTTGTGTGTGCATGCTGGACACTATCTGCAAATATATTTTACTTCTATTTGCATAGGTGTGCCTAAGCATGAGACTGTAGGAAGGTGGAATCTGACTATATGGTTGCCCTCACTTTTTTTCTGGTGTTTTGCTGGTTTATGACTTAGTTGGACTGGGATCCTGCTATTCAGGGCCCCAGTCTATCTGCTTTCTCTGTAAAAAGGTTTCCATGTGCCTTAGACACATCTCTGATTGGAATCTGGAGTGCCCTTATAAGTCCCTAGTATATGGTATACTATGTACCCAGGGTATAGGTACCTCAGAGGCCTACCAGGGGCTGCAGCATGTATTGTGCCACCCCTGGAAGGCCATCCAAACTGACACCACAGGTCTCCTACTGCAGCCTGGGTAAGGTGGTGCATGCACCCCTTACTGTGATATAGGTTACCTATATCACTATATACATACACACATATAAACCTATAAGTCACTCCTATGGCAGGCCTTATCAATCCTGAAGGCAGAGTGCGTGGTTCCTATGTGAGAGGGTGCCCCTGCATGAGCAGGGCCCCTCTGCAGCGTTCGGAGACCCTTCTCTGATGCTGTTTGTAGTGCAGCCTGACCATATACTCTTAAGCGCATTATAACCTCGCGTTAAATGCTAACTTTGGAATGGCTGCACCGAAACATGTCGTGTTTGGTGTCAAACATCTTGGAATACTACCCCCCGCCAATTCTGGCGGCGGGGGTAGCATTCCACCCTTCTAGAGGGAGAGACATGTTAACCCTGGCCTGGCCGGTAACTTCTTTCTAAAGCCCTCGCATCACAAAATGGATGCTGCTGCCACAGACACAAGTCTGGCCTCCTGCTGCTGGACGAAACTCCGGCAGGGGAGGCCTGGACAATAGGTTTCCTGTCCCAGGGAGGTGTGACCACCTCCCCAGACAGGATAGTGTGTATTGGGGCTGGGCGGGAGCACTTCGGGTGCTTTGAAGTCCTGCACTGGGGGCACACTTGGTGTCCCTGTGCATACCCCAGTTCAAACCGGATCAGGGGCTTGCAGCCCCTGCTTTGGCGTGAACTGGACAAAGGGAAAGGGGTATAGCCACCCCTCTGCCCTGACCCACGCATAGGTGGGGCCACAGAGTAGTCCAACCCCTAAACTTAGTATAAGTATAGGTACCCAGTCCTTAGGACTTTAGATTATCCCTGGATGAAACTCTGACACTGAATCCTGGACCTTCGATGCTCTACTCAAGACTAGAGGACAGAAGAATCTCCCTTGGGGTCAAGGAGTGATTCCCCTGCTTGGCAGGCACCAAAGAAGCAATTGTCCGGTCTGCATCGCCTAAGCTCCCGTCGGACGCCGAAGTCTTTGCATCACCAGAGGTAGATTTCCAGACTTCTCCAAGGCTGCCCTGAGTCCCCAGAAAAGCTGAGGCCCGTAGCTGTCATGGGTAACGTGGAACCGTGACCCCTGGACACTGCACGCATTTGCTAGTGCATCCTCTTTTGGGTCTCTCACGAAGTCGTGCTTTGGGCTCCGAGTAGCCCTAGCCTCCAGCACCAACTGCACCGAAGATCACTGGCCTCCACTCCACGAGTGTCCTGTGAGCCAGCTCCACGTGCATCGTCTCGAGGCTCCTTCGCGGTCGCTAGCCCATTGGCTAGTAGCCCTTCACGAAGGCCAATCCTTTTCTTCTTGGGCTCTCTGGTTGCACCAGGCTCGCTCTCACTTACCCTTGCTGGGTGAGTTCCTCAGACCTTGCTGGTCTGCATCATCGTCATTCTTCATCTACATTGAGACTTGCCGTTGTCAAGGCTTGTTGGGTCCAATCCGGTCGCCGATACCTCAGCACTCGACAGACATCATGTACCAGCCAGAATCCTGCTCCTGGTCACCGACAACGCCTCCTGGACCTCGTGGCTGAAGAGTCAAGACGACCGTCAACCTACCTGAAGCACTCGACATCGGTGGGCATCCGCTCATCGCCTTCCTGGTCACTGGCTAGTGACCCAGACTCTGTCCCCTCTGCTTTCAGGTTCTTCAGATCTCCGATCCACTCTTGGATCCACCCGGACACTTTCCACTTGGTCGCCAGCAGCACTTTGCAGCAGATCGCCATTCAAATCGACGACGAAACCCGACCCCGAAAGGCACCTATGCACCCGGCTTCCCTGGGTGAGGTAACAAGAGTACTCCGGTGCTCCCGTGGGTAGAGACTCTAGAACGACCTAGTTCTCAAAGGGTTTGCTCCAAGTCCTCCTTTAAGTGTCCCTTTTCTTTAATTTCCTGATCGCGACCTTCTCCATAGAAGTTAACGGCGTCTCGCGGTTGTGTATTTACACTGCACGCGTCCCCGTGGGTCCCCTGTGTCACTACCTTGGGTGGTTCCTTGTGGTCCAAGCACTTCTAGAGGCTCTAGGCCTAGTGTCTAGCTCAGTCGTGGTTCTTATACCACTTTATTGGTATATGGTTTGGTACGCCCCTAGGGCCCAAACGTGTATTTGTGCTATTACTGTGTTTAAATAACTTATAACGTATGTACTTCGAACTCTAGCCTCATAAAGAGACTAGAGGGGTGTGTTTAGCAATAAATACATATATTTTGAATATATACCTGGTGTGGTGCTCTTTCATTTGATCACTCAAGAGATTATAGACTGGTAAAACAACCTGCTTTACATTCCTTCAAGACTTAGCCTGAAGGCTGCTCTCCATAGCTACCACTAGGATAGCTTTCAATAAGGTTGTCTTTAACCTATCTCCAATAAGGGGTTGTTTGGACTGGTGCAAGGTGCCCACTATAATTAGTGGACAGCATATGCCAGGCCAACTTCTCACATTGGTGTGCAGCGTGTGGGATTCCAGCTTGCTATTGTTTTACCAGATAATCTCAATTGAATTGATCAACTGAAAACCACTAAAGGTACCTAACGTACATATAAATTAAGCTTAGAATACAGCAAGTTCTACTGAACTTAGAGTTGTGTGTTAAGGGATAGCACACCCTTTCTACAACTCAAGAGAGTTTAGTAGGCCACACTAGAGTAGGTAGTGCATACACCACACCTCACTAGTGATGTCTTCAAAGCCAGGACCCAGTGAGTCCTTGCCAGAAGCCCCTGGGCTTCTTCCCTCCAAGTATGATACACTCCCATTCTTGGAATTGAGAGCATTATGTAACTTGAGGAAACTGAAGACAGGCCAAAGTCCCACCACCCAACATCTTAGAGAGATGTTGGAGGCTTATGATCTCAGCAGGCCCTTAGGGACTGAAGGGGTAGGAGCAGAGGGTGGGGCAGAAGATGAGGATGGGGCCAGGGGTAGCAACACCCCCAGCCCCCTCTGGAACTGACCAGGAGGGTGACAATGACCCTGACCTGGATAACCCAATTCCTCCTGTGGATGAGGAGGAGGCTCAAGATGACCTCCACTTTGTCCCCCCAGGAAGGATTGTGAGTGTGCCCAGAAGGTCTAGGTCTCCTTCTCAGGAGTCTAACCACTCTGGCACCTCAATAGGGACCTCTGTCTCCTCTCATAGGAGGGAATCCTCTCATGAGAGGAGAAAGAGGCTGATTCAATATGAGGAAGCTCAGCTTGAACTCAGAAAACAGCAATTGGCTATAGACAGGGAGTCCCTAGATCTCTACAAAGAGAGAAAAAAGTTGGGACTAGAGTCCCATGGTGGCAGCAATATCCCTAAAGAGAGGGAAAGGTCTTATGACCATAGAAACCTAAACAAGATTGTCCCTCCCTACCAGAGTGGGGATGACATCCACAAATGGATAACTGCACTGGAGAGGGCCTGTAAAGTTCAGAGGGTCCCCCAGAATCAGTGGGCAGCAATCTTGTGGCTCTCCTTTGCAGACAAAGGTAGAGACAAGCTCCTCACTGTAAGAGAAGAGGATGCTGACAATTACACAGTCTTGAAGAGTGCTCTGATAGTTGGGTTTGGCCTAACCACTGAACAGTATAGGTTGAAGTTCAGAGACACCCAAAAAGCTCAGACTCAAGACTGGGTTGATTTTGTGGATTGTGCTACTAAGGCTCTGGAAGGTTGGATACATGGCAACAAAGTGCAGGACTTTTTAGGATTGTACAATTTGATTATGAGGGAGCAGATCCTTAATAATTGTCAAAACCAGCTTTTGCACCTGTATCTGGTGGACTCTGATCTGACCTCTCCCCAAGAATTGGGAAAGAAGGCAGACAAATGGGTCAGAACCAGAGTAAAAACTAAAAATCAGGGTGGTGACCAGAAGAAAGATTCTACTAAGTCCCAAGAGAAAGGTGGGGATAAATCTAAGGATAAGTCCCCTACAGGGCCCCAAAATTCCTCTTCTGCGGGTGGGTCCCAAACTCCTTCTTCTCCTGAAAAGAAACCATATTGCCATGTCTGTAAAAGCCTGGGCACTGGAAAACTGATCCCAGTTGCCCCAGGATTGGCAATAAAGAAAATGTTCCTCCCACAACTACTACCACCCCTCCTGGTACTACCAGTAGTAATCCTCCAGTTGGGAGTAGTGCACCCAAAAGTTAGGTGCTTTTGCAAGAGGAACAGAGGTGGGCCCTAGTTTAGACAGGGACCCCTCAACAGACTCCTCTGACTCTGATGGTGGTATATGATTTGCCACCTTTACCATGGGTCTCACAGCATTGGGCAGGTACAGATTGGAGCCAATAATTAATGGTCAGAAAGCTGTGGCATTTAGGGACACAGGGGCTAGTGTCACCATGGTGGCAGGGAAACTAGTCCCCCTCACCAGCTTTTACCTGAGTTTAAATACCAGGTGACCAACATTGATGGTGTCAGAACAGATCACCCCATGGCCATAGTCAATCTCAGCTGGGAGGGGGTCACAGGCCCAAAAGAGTGGCAGTGTCCCCAACCTTACCTGTAGATTGCCTGATGGGCAATGATCTGGAAATTTCAGCCTGGGCTGAAGTTGAACACCAAACCCATCTCAGGATGTTGGGTGTCCCTGTAAAGGTTAGTGGGGCTGTGATGGCCACAGCCCCAGCCCAAGAATTTGGAGAGATGGAGCCTGAAAAATGGCCCCTCTCCCCCAACAGAGAGCACAAGGGTTGAAGAAAAGTCTTCTTCCCCCAGACAGTAGGTAAGGGTCAGCCTCCTCAGGGAACTGACCCTACCCCTAGTGAAGGAACTGCCACAGAGGTAGTCAGGCCTGGCCTGGCCACCCCCCTGATGGCAGAGGACCCTTCCAAGGTGGTACCCAGTCTGGAGCAGGTAACCTGCCCCTCTCTACCCTGCCTCAGTCAGCCCAGGGCTGCAGAGGTCAGGGAGGTCAGTGGACCCCCCAGGGCCCCCTGTCCAGAGGAACCCCCCCATCAGCAGATTAGGGGCACCCAGGCTAGTAGCCAAGCCAGGTGAAAACTCCTCAACACACTGAGGGATCCCCCATACCTTTATGCAGGGACCTCCCCCAGAAGGACTCTGGTAGGCAAGGGCAAACCTGGGACCAGAAGGTTCCAAACCTGCCATGTCCCTCCAGTGTTCCATCCAAAGGGACCCAACCCCCAGCTGTAGGCAGCCAAAGGTTGACCCTTAGAGCAAAGTGCAACTCAGTCATGGAAAGACAGGCATACATGGTGACCAGTGATCTGAGGAAGCTGAGACCAACATTCCTAGGGCCTCACTTCCCTACTCAGACACCTCACCAGCCTTGTACTTTACCTAAGCACACCACAGGTAGTGATTCCCCATGGTGGAGACCCTCTCATACCCTTAGGGTGAGGGATTGCTTAGTGGACCATAAGACAGGGGGCAACCATGCTAGTGCAGGTGCTTCCTTATATGGCCACTTAGTCAATAAAGGCTCAACTGGCCAAGGTTAGCCTTATCTCCTTTCGTTTGGGGGGGTTATGTAGGAAGGTGGAATCTGACTATATGGTTGCCCCCACTTTTTTTCTGGTGTTTTGCTGGTTTATGACTTAGTTGGACTGGGATCCTGCTATTCAGGGCCCAGGTCTATCTGCTTTCTCTGTAAAAGGTTTCCATGTGCCTTAGGCACATCTCTGATTGGAATCTGGAGTGCCCTTATAAGTCCCTAGTATATGGTATACTATGTACCCAGGGCATAGGTACCTCAGAGGCCTACCAGGGGCTGCAGCATGTATAGTGCCACCCCTGGAAGGCCATCCAAACTGACACCACAGGTCTGCTACTGCAGCCTGGGTAAGGTGGTGCATGCACCCCTTACTGTGATATAGGTTACCTATATCACTATATATATACACACATATAAACCTATAAGTCACTCATATGGCAGGCCTTATCAATCCTGAAGGCAGAGTGCTTGGTTCCTATGTGAGAGGGTGCCCCTGCATGAGCAGGGCCCCTCTGCAGCGTTCGGAGACCCTTCTCTGATGCTGTTTGTAATGCAGCCTGACCATATACTCTTAGCGCATTATAACCTCGCGTTAAATGCTAACTTTGGAATGGCTGCACCGAAACATGTCGTGTTTGGTGTCAAACATCTTGGAATACTACCCCCCGCCAATTCTGGCGGCGGGGGTAGCATTCCACCCTTCTAGAGGGAGAGACATGTTAACCCTGGCCTGGCCGGTAACTTCTTTCTAAAGCCCTGGCATCACAAAATGGATGCTGCTGCCACAGACACAAGTCTGGCCTCCTGCTGCTGGACGAAACTCCAGCAGGGGAGGCCTGGACAATAGGTTTCCTGTCCCAGGGAGGTGTGACCACCTCCCCAGACAGGATAGTGTGTATTGGGGCTGGGCGGGAGCACTTTCGGGTGCTTTGAAGTCCTGCACTGGGGGCACACTTGGTGTCCCTGTGCATACCCCAGTTCAAACCGGATCAGGGGCTTGCAGCCCCTGCTTTGGTGCGAACTGGACAAAGGAAAGGGGTGTAGCCACCCCTCTGCCCTGACCCACCCATAGGTGGGGCCACAGAGTAGTCCAACCCCTAAACTTAGTATAAGTATAGGAACCCAGTCCTTAGGACTTTAGATTATCCCTGGACGAAACTCTGACACTGAATCCTGGACCTTCGACTCTACTCAAGACTAGAGGACAGAAGAATCTCCCTTGTGGTCAAGGAGTGACTCCCCTGCTTGGCAGGCACCAAAGAAGCAATTGTCCGGTCTGCATAGCCTAAGCTCCCGTTGGACGCCGAAGTCTTTGCATCACCAGAGGTGGATTTCCAGACTTCCCCGAGGCTGCCCTGAGTCCCCAGCAAAGCTGAGGCCCGTAGCTGTCGTGGGTAACGTGGAACCGTGACCCCTGGACACCGCACGCATTTGCTAGTGCATCCTCTTCTGGGTCTCCCACGAAGTCATGCTTTGGGCTCCGAGTAGCCCTAGCCTCCAGCACCAACTGCACCGAAGATCACTGGCCTCCACTCCACGAGTGTCCTGTGAGCCAGCTCCACGTGCATCGTCTCAAGGCTCCTTCGCGGTCGCTAGCCCATTGGCTAGTAGCCCTTCACGAAGGCCAATCCTTTTCTTCTTGGGCTCCCTGGTTGCTCCAGGCTCGCCCTCACTTACCCTTGCTGGGTGAGTTCCTCAGACCTTGCTGGTCTGCATCATCGTCATTCTTCATCTACATCGAGACTTGCCGTTGCCAAGGCTTGTTGGGTCCAATCCGGTCGCCGACACCTCAGCACTCGACAGACATTATGTACCAGCCCGAATCCTGCTCCTGGTCACCGACAACGCCTCCTGGACCTCGTGGCTGAAGAGTCAAGACGACCGTCAACCTACCTGAAGCACTCGACATCGGTGGGCATCCGCTCATCGCCTTCCTGGTCACTGGCTAGTGACCCAGACTCTGTCCCCTCTGCTTTCAGGTTCTTCAGATCTCCGATCCACTCTTGGATCCACCCGGACACTTTCCACTTGGTCGCCAGCAGCACTTTGCAGCAGATCGCCATTCAAATCGACGACGAAACCCAACCCCGAAAGGCACCTATGCACCCGGCTTCCCTGGGTGAGGTAACAAGAGTACTCCGGTGCTCCCGTGGGTAGAGACTCTAGAACGACCTAGTTCTCAAAGGGTTTGCTCCAAGTCCTCCTTTAAGTGTCCCTTTTCTTTAATTTCCTGATCGCTACTTTCTCCATAAAAGTTAACGGCGTCTCGCGGTTGTGTATTTACACTGCACGCGTCCCCCGTGGGTCCCCTGTGTCACTACCTTGGGTGGTTCCTTGTGGTCCAAGCACTTCTAGAGGCTCTAGGCCTAGTGTCTAGCTCAGTCGTGGTTCTTATACCACTTTATTGGTATATGGTTTGGTACGCCCCTAGGGCCCAAACGTGTATTTGTGCTATTACTGTGTTTAAATAACTTATAACTTATGTACTTCGAACTCTAGCCTCATAAAGAGACTAGAGGGGTGTGTTTAGCAATAAATACATATAGTTTGAATATATACCTGGTGTGGTGCTCTTTCATTTGATCACTCAAGAGATTATAGACTGGTAAAACAAGCTGCTTTACATTCCTTCAAGACTTAGCCTGAAGGCTGCTCTCCATAGCTACCACTAGGATAGCTTTCAATAAGGTTGTCTTTAACCTATCTCCAATAAGGGGTTGTTTGGACTGGTGCAAGGTGCCCACTATAATTAGTGGACAGCATATGCCAGGCCAACTTCTCACAGAGACAATACCACATATACGGGTCACAATTACCCCCTAACAAAAATGCATTTGTGTGTTTTTTTGTTTCAGAGACCTTTAAAGGAAAAGGTCCAATATGGAGGCGATTTTAATTTGCATCTGTTATCCCTTAGACAGACCTCTGATTGTGAACTATGTTGAGCCTACTCACTCACACTAGGTATAATGGGTGAGGAGCTGACGATGAAGCATGCCACTTGTGATACCTGTGGGTGAGGATCCCACTAATATAATCCCTGAGATGCCAGAGACGCACCAATTTACCAGGGTGCAGATCCTCTACCATTGTGAGATAGATTGAGACCAGTCAACTGACCTCTTAGACGTTACGAGTTCACTACTAGATAGGTTAACCATCTCTTGATTATTTATTGAATGTGTTCAGGGAGGCGAAGGGTTGCCCCCATTTAGCATCTCGCTCCCTCTTGGTTATTTACATGTTTTTATTGCGTGACCTTGGACTGCTCTGCTTCGAAACCCTGAGAGAGTCAAGTTCTACAATGGGGTACCTGGTTCCCACTCAGGAGACAATTGGGGACTTATTATTTGTGCAGGTCTCATATCCTGCATGACAAATAATCTAATTTCTTACAGCAAGAATATTCCAAGGAATCTTTTTGAAAAGATTGTGCACTGACAACATCCTCGCACTCAAGTGATAAAGTAAATTATTGCCCGGTTCTCTGCCTTGTAAGGGGGAATAAACTCAGGGTAAGGTCGGATCCTGTGAATACCTGGTAAGAGATATAGGGTTAGACTGAAAGAAAGAGAGAGACTGAAAAACAGAGTTTGTATATGTGAGAGACACCGTGAGAGAGTACAGAAGAGCGACTGGAAGAGAGCAAGATAAAAAGAACATCTGTGTGCGAGAGAAAGAGATCTCTGTTTTCCTCCAATGGTGCAAAAACAGAGCAAATCTAATTTGCTACTTCCGCTAACATGGGATTGATGCAGTAAATGCATTTGTTCCAGCCCATATTATAGGACGGTTTTTGCACCAGAGCGGAAATGGAGAAAACAAATTGTGGAACCACTGTCAAACATATGAAACATATACTTTACGACTATAAACGAATGTATGTATGTAACAGAGATTTTAGCACAAAAAAAGTACTGCTACAGTTACCTATATTTTATCAACAGAGCAAACCAATTTTACAGTAGTTTTGTTCCTTATTTATTAGACACTGACTAAACACATTTTGTATCAAAGAGCAATCAAATTATTCATGTTAGAGCAATGGAAAAACATTATTTTCTCCATTTCCCATTAAATACAGCAAAAATGGTGTGAATGTTTCTTTTCATGTGTCCTATGGTGCAAATTCCCTTTGCTCCATTTCTATTCCACAAGCATCAAAAAGATGCAGTTGGATTTGGCGTGGTTCAGCGGCGTAGCTAGACCTTTTGCCGCCCGTGGCGGTCCCTGCGTTTGCCGTGGCGGGCGTATGTAAGAGCGGGGGGTGTGCTGGCGATTCTTGCGTAACGCTGCCATCCCCAAAACTCGTGCCACCCGGGGCGGACCGCCCCCCATCCCTTTCCTACGCCACTGGCGTGGAATACTCGTTGCACCAGTGCAAACATCCTATGATATTTTTGCACATTGAGTTCTGGGAAGAGATTAAAATGCTAATGTGGAAAATCAGTGTAGTAACATGGACATCCAACCAAACAACGAATGACTTGTCCATAGTTACTTACCTCTTCTGTCATGTTTAGGTGGCAGCTGTTCTCAGCATTGGGTGGAAGTGATCCTTGTCACCATTAGGTGGCAACAGTTCTTGTCAGAATTTGGTGGAAGCAGTTATTTTCAGCACTAGGTGGCAGCAGTTCTCGTTAGCATTTCATGACTAGAACAATAGCAATTTTTCTTTCTGACTACACTTTTCTGTCGTGCATTTATGCACATACATATTTAGAAACCATCATTATTCGTACACCTGTTAAAGCTCAGAAGAATTCCTGCAATCTTGAGCAAAAAACTGGAGCAGCACTGTAGTGTGAAATGAGATCTTCCAGCTGACACATTAGCTCGAGTAGCCCCTGGGCATAGCTGTCAAACGGGGAAGTGCCGCGCGGATATTTGTCCCAGGCACGACTCTCCAGAGTACCCCTGTTCTTCCCTCAGTAGCAATTAGCTTGACTTAAATGTGATTATGGTAAACTGCAGCAGCAATTTCTCTTCCCTCGTCACTCCTAATGGTAACACAGATCCGCGCGGATCGGAAAGTAATGTGGTTGCTAGGAAATACTCCTTTAACCAGTTTCCTGGATACAAGAGATGATCAGGATAAGAGGAAGTCAGGAAAAGATGGGTGTAAAGAGATATGGCTGATCGGCCAATAATGTCTACATATTGTGCAAATAGTGCGGACGTGCAGGGGACTGCATATTACCAATGTGTGAGGTACCACAGAAGGTCACTACAGTCCTGGTTCAGCTAATTGCTTCTATAATGCCAAAGGTTGTATGTCAGAATATCATAAACAGAAGTACTGCTGCTAATTTAGAAGAATAAGTAGTAATACAACAGTAACATTAGCGGGAAGTTGTCCACAATATTACAGATGAGCAGCTTAGTGGGTAGTTTGTAAAAAACATAAGTGACGGGGCTCTCATCCAGAGGCTGTTCGCACCAGACCATTTTTCCTGTTAGCACGGCACTAAAACAGAACCAACTTACCATGAGAGTGAGGAGAGGATGTGGCACAATGGCCAGAGCTGCCAACTTCGGAGATGGGGAACCAGGTTTGAGTCTCGGCGTTGGCTCAACATCCTGTGATTCTTAGCAAATCACTTAATATCCCCATGAATAGGTCCTTAACTGGCACTCATGAAAAGTGCCGGTGTTGATGGTTAAGTGCCGGTGCAGAGCACCGGAAACCACAGGCTCAAATTAAGCACTGGAGCAGCTAATGCTGAAATACAGCAGCAGGTCATCTTCTTCCAGTATTAGTGACAATGGGTGGCCTCGCAAATATAAGTATACAGAAAAAAAACTCCCATAAATATTGTGTTCTAAAAATCCTTTACAAAAATAATCAAACTTATCTTTGCACTCCTGCATCCATTCATCCACTGACTAATTTTTTCATTCACCCTCTGACACAACCACAATAAAACACACACAAATCAAGTACAGAAAATAAAACATGATCCGGTTTAAACACAGCAGGACTATTCTTGTAGTAATGAAACTAAATGTAGCAGCAGGTGTCCATCTTCCTGCGGTACTGTACATAGCCTATTTTTTTTAAAGTTCCTGCAATGCCGCCAACATGTTGGCCATCATGGAATGGTAAAACAATGATACACTATGGACAACAGCATTCCATAATCGCTGTCTGGTTTAAAGGAAGTGGTCTTGTGGGATGTGGCGCACTGCAGATGAAATAAGCGGCAAACAAGTGGCATGTTATCACTGCCTGGGTAGCCGTAGTATACTCCTAATAGAACTTAAAAATAAAAAAGAGGAGAAGCAAAGAAATGGAAGGGATAGGGAACTATAAAATAAAGAAATTGAAAACTAAAGGACTGGCCAATCAGCGTTGACACTGAAGCACGCTCCTTTTTAGGTGAATGTGCACATCATCATAAAACACTGTCATTCACAGTGCAAGAGAGCCAATGACTGATGTGGACTGAACCATTACCCCATTATTGGGTTCACTATTTTTGTTTACATGACTCGAGGAGACTATTGGCACATATGATTGTTCGCCATTACAATATACATGATTAAGTGACAGGGTGATTGTTCACGGGCAGTAGCTATAACATTGCACAGCCTGTGAGGTTTTATTACATTATTAAGGGGAAATTAGTTTATGGTGTTGCTCATTAGTCTTCACCATGGGTTGGTGACATTGGTATGGGATGAAAGCAGAAGTACCTATGCTTCTGAGTCTTTAATAGGACTTATTTATTCTCTTTAGTTGGGATACAGTGGCCAACTAACATTGACCACCACAGCACACAAATGATGTACACTGCATGGAGGTAAGTCTCTGCTTTTTAAATAATTTTTCATTAGGACAGATATAGCTGATGCATGTAGTAAAATAGCCTATATTTACATTCTGCCCTAATAGGTGTTGTGCCAGACGGCACGTTTGTGTCCTGAATAGACCCGTGAAAATTGTGTGTAGGGTTGAAACATCTACATTTTTAATAGGGATTGTCTGTTATTCACTCAGTTGAAGGCAGTAATCAGTGAATACATATCAAACTGTTGTTTTTTATTGAACATTGAGACATCCTGTTTGTATATATGTACCATTGTAAATGTTGCACATCACTGCACCTTTGAGCACTGCGCCATCTGCACTAATTTTGTTTATATATGACTTACTATATCTATTTTGGAGAATAAATGGAGTGGTTTTTTTTATGTCAAGAGAGTTATATTGACTGAATAAATAAGAGTTCCACAGAACCATTCTGTTTGTTTTCGCCATTACCACATGCAGTACACTGTCATGGTTCGAAGCAGAGGATAAATTACATTCAGATAGGCCAATGGCGGAAGCGGGCTGACTCCAAAGCCCTCTATGTTTCTATATGGTTATATATTTACATATATGAATGTATGTATTATTTAATTGTTTTTACAAGATCCTGGCAGGCTGTAGCAAGAATTATTACAGTTCAAATCTTCTGCCCCAAGTCTTTGTCAAAGAGAGTAACCAACACCAAAATTCTTCTCTACAAAGGTAAACTGTGAAATTGCATGTAACAAAAAACATGATTGCAGGCATTAACATAGTGCAAAAACAACTCACCCTTGAAGGACTATTGGTATTAACGTATGTGTAACACAGTTAATAAATCTGGCCTATTGCCTTTGTTGTTACTATTCATAATAAACAGATCCGATCTATGGCATTTGAAATACCATTTCTAAGTGGACCAAGCAAGCCTATAGCTGTTATCATTGCTTGTCACCATAACCAACTCAGGGCTGCTGTATTGAGCCTAAATTTACCCATAAGGCAACCATCAGGCATACAGTTATAAAATTACAAAAGTATACAGGTTTACCATTGGTAAAGAAAATTGCTATCTCTCGTAAGAGGATCTAAAAGGGATTCTCACAGTGCAAATCTTCTATACCAATGGTTTGTCAGAGGGGGTAATGAACAGCAAAACCATTGCCTACTCTGGTAATCTGTGAGATTCCATCTAACAAAAAAACTGTAAACTTTAATAGAGAGTAATAGCAATGCCTATTAACTTTAATATTACTTTTTACAATCAATATGTCATGCCTGTTGCCTTTATTGTAACTTTTCATAATAAACAATCAGACCAAGAACCTTTATCTTTGGTTTATCACCTTAACCAACTCAGACCAACTGTTTTGGGCATAATCCCGCAAGACAACTATCAGGTGTACAGTGATAAAATTACAAATATGTACAAAGTTAGCACTGTCGAAAAAATATAAAATCCCTGCTTATAGAACCTAATAAGAATTACTATATTGCAAATCTTCTATCCCAATGCTTTGTTCCAGTGGGTCACCAACACCAAAACCCTTGTCTACTATGGTAATCTCCGAGATTCCATGTAGCAAAATACCCACCTATAGGCTTTAGCACAGTGTAGTAACAATCTACTCTTAAAAGCCTATTGCCTTTAACACATGCTTTTCACAATAAGTAAGTCAAGTCTACTTCCTTTGTCATAGCATTTAATTGTAAACAGATCACACCTAAGAAATCTGACATAACTTTTCCCAGTGAACTGATAAGGCCTTTAGCCTTTATCATTGCTTTAAAGCCATAACCAACACAGTCCTATTCAATTGCACATAAACTGGCAACTCTCATGCATACAGCTATAAAATTACAAATATAGAAATATACAGTGTACAAAACAATATATAACCCCTCTCAATAGGGTCTAACAAGAATCTTCACAGAGAAAACTTCTTGGGTTTGTCAGAGTGGGTGCCAGCACCAGAACTAATGCCTACAATGGTGATCTGTGAAATTACATGTCATAAAATGCCATTTTATAGACTGTAACACAATGTGATAACAACCCACAGTTTAAAACCTGTTGGATTTAACAATTATTTTTCACAATAACGTAGCGTAGCTTACTGACTTTGTCATAACTTTTCATAATAAATAGATCAGAACTAAGACATCGGAGATAAATTTAGCCAGTGCACCAATCAGGTCTATTGTTGAGGCGCACAGTCATAAAATTACAAAGGTACACAAAATTACAGTTGGCAAAGCAAAATACTATTTCTCTTAAGAGGGCCGAACAAGGATTCTCACAGAGCAAATCTGCTATATACACAAAACCAAAGCCCTTGCTTAGTACAGTAATCAGTGAGACTTCATGTAACAAAATCGTACTCTGCAGGGTTTCATACAAAGTAAAAACAATTCACCCTCCAATGGATTGATGCTAACATGTACTTTCCACAATAAATATGGCAGGCTTTCTACCTTTATCATTACATTTCATAATCAACTATGAGCCTTTAGCCATGATCATTTAGTTGCCACCATATTCAACTCAGTCCTTTTGCATTGAGAGTAAGCTTTGTCACAAGCCAAAAAGTGCAAACCAAGCATTTTCTTTCCGTGGAAGCACACAACTTTGGCCCTATCAGATCCTGTACTCTGTGGAACCCACATGTGGGTGGAGCCTAAGCCCCTCCTTCAGTAGTGTTCTGAAAGCTCTTTTTTGTTGATGACATAGGATTTCAGTAAAACTACACTATTAAGCTAGACCTAAAAATGCATGAAGATTAGTGTAGTCCTTGGCATCCCCTACTGCTCTCAAACACATAACTGCACATTCCTCATTACTGCTCTCCTCTCATCTGTGCTGCTGCCAGAGTAAAATAAACAATGTAAATGATCTACTTATCTAACACACATTGGCAGCATTATAGTGCCATGCATGTCCCCCAAAAAGGGGTCAAGTTCTATACAATTTAAATGTTATTCTTTATATGTGCTAGAAAGCCTTCTCTAGACAGCCATACTGTTCCTGGCTCAGGCATCCGGATAAACAAACACATAATCACAACTGTGTGGAGGGGAAGCACTTTTTCTGTGGAAGCACATAACTTCTGCCCAATCAAAACATGCAGCCCTGTCCGCAAACATGTGGGCGGATCCAAAGCCCCTTTCTGTGGTACTCCTTTTAGGTGGATCACATAAGATCTGGTGACATCTGCGCTGTCAAGCCAGGCCTAAATAGTAGTTTCCTGAATCTAAGCAGTGGATGGCTATAATTCATGCATTCAATAGGATTGCAAAGAAGCTATGCTCTATGGTGAGAACTAATACACCAAGATGAATGAACGGAAAGCCATCAAATAACAAGAAAGTAAACGAAGTAGACAAGAAAGCCAAACAATCATGAGCAAGGTGCTGACCCAAACCATATTCTAAGTTTTGCAAAGTCATTCCATACCAGAAAGCTAAAAACTGTTAGCCAGCCTGCCTGATTTAAACTAGACAGCTGGTACTGTTATTCAGTGGGAACAGGCGCTCTCTCTCACTTAGGTGATAAAATACATTCTATGGCACACAAAGGATAGCTAATTTCTTTATAATAGAGCAGTTAACCAATTTGCTATTGGTATCCTCTTAGAGCAAGTTTGCCACATTTATGCATGCAATGAAGGGGTATATCCAAAGCACAAACCTTACTGTAACGCAACAGTGCATCATAGAATGACCACATTGCGGGAGCTAACCGCATATTTAGGTCCTCATTACGAGTGGTCCAGTAATTGGTGTGATGTTACTGCACCAGATGAAAACATACTCCGCAGAGTCGAAATTTAAGAATGTGATAAATACAACCCAATTATGAGTTTTGTGGGAATAACTTGTATTTTGGTGCTTACCACACCAAAATCTGCATGTTCTGGTAGATACTGGGCGTTTTCCCCTAATATATATTGGCAGGCTTAACCAGTTGATATTTATTACAAAACTCATAATTGAGAAACGTGCGGAAACAGCAGTTACTGCACATATTGCAATTAACTGGCCCACTTGTAATAAGGTCCTTAGTGTTCTTTACCCCCGGAGTCTTAGTCATGATATCAGAGATAGCCTCATTGCTATGGTAATTCAAAAGCAGCTTGTTATCTCTAATTTGGAGTTAACCCATTTAGTCTTTTGACTCAACTGCAGTTGGATAGCTCATGAAGCGAGCCAAATTATAATTGCATTCTTTCTTTCAATCTATGTATTCTATTTCTAATGTAAAGATGTGTTTCTTAAGTAAGCTAATTTGCTGTACAGTTTGATCAACTTGTAACAAGGCAGCACTTGAAATAATAAGCACACACCTGCATTTCATATTCAATTTGTCGCATCTATTTCATTTGCTGTTGTAATTTACCCATACCCAGTTTGCTAAAGCATTAGATTTAATAAAATCTCAAGATTATAATTGATTTGCAGTTGGTTGATTGGAATTAATTCACTTGCTATTTTAATTGAACAACTAGCTCCAATTCCAGTGCTGAGAGTGTGCTATATTTATTTACTAAGAGGATGTTCAGTCCACATTATCCTTGTTAGAAACTTTTAAGTTGTGGTGACGAAGATGAAGAACATGAAAACAATACTCAGTGCAAAACTATAAAAATGGAATATGTGATGTTACAACGCGATCAAAATGATCGCGGTATGTAACATCGCAGTTTTTACAACGCAAGTCGTTACAACGACTTGCGCTGGAGGGCGCTGGACTTAGGAGTAGTATGATTTACTATTCCAACTCCAGTCTGCGTACAGTAGGGAAGGTGTTGGAATAGTAAATCTTACTATTCCTTAGGTTATAGCGCCCTCCAGTGCAAGTCGATGTAACGCTTGCGTTGTAATGGCAGCGTTCTAAATGCATCGCGGTGTAAACACCGCGATGTAAAGGATGTTTCCCATAAAAATGCTACTAGCTTACTAGCTCGAAGTAATTTTAATAACTCCATGGACAACATCATCAAAGAAGTGGAAATATATAAATTAGCATAACAAGTAAACCTTCTGTAACTAGAAAGATTCTTAAAGATTGCAAAAAAGAGAAAGACTATGATGGCCATGAAACAGAATTACAATTTAGAATAATTCAAGTGTAGGCATTCAAGTTCCACCAGAGGCTTTAACGAATTTATAGATGATATGCTGTTATGCAGATTTGTAGAGCGCACTATCACCCAGGAGGGTATCCTGCCTGTGAGCAGGTGTGAGTCTAGGCACACCGAGAACCTACTGGGACTACTCAAAATGCCAGGTCTTCAGCTTCTCGTAGAATTCAAGAAGTGAGAAGGAGACTCTTTATGTGCTGCAGGTCATTCCATGCTTTAGGTGTGATGTAGGAGAAGGCTTGACTGCTGGAAATAGTTTTTCATATGAGTGGGATTTGTGCAAGTAGAAGTACAGACAAGCAGAGGTGTCTGGAAGATTGGTGAAAGCAGATACATATGTTGAGATATGCAGATCCAGTTTTATGTAGTGGCTTGAAAGTGTGGGTGAGGAGTTTGAATTGCACTCATTTGTGAATGGGGAGCCAGTGGAGCTCCTTCAGGTGTGGTGTGATGTGAGTGCGGCGTGTGAGGTTGAGAGTGATTCTGACCGACGAGTTCTGAATGGTCTGGACTCTGGAGTCTCTGGTGGGTTTTTTGTTGATCCTGCTGTAGAGGGTGCTCCTATTGTCCAGCTTGCTTGTGACCAGGGTGTGCATGACCGTTTTCCGGCTGCTGATTGGGAGCCATTTAAAGGTCTTCCTCACCATCTTCAGGGTATGGAAGCATGAGGCGGTAGCAAAATTGACTTGGGTGGTTATGTCGAGTTTGCTGTCGTTGATGATAGTGCGGTTCTTGGCGTGAGTGGCGGGGCAGGGTGTTGGACCTAGCTCTGTTGGCCACCAGGAGCAGTCCCACAGTGATGTGCTCTTCCTGAAGATCACAATTTCGATCTTGTTGGTGTTCAGCTTTAGACAGTTGGTCTTCATCCAGTGGGCAATTTCAGTCATGCAGACATTGAACTTGATCCAGGTACTGGGTGTCTTGTCAGTGAGGGAGAGAATAAGTTGCTTGTCATCAGCGTAGGAGAGGACATTGATATTGTGAGAGAGGATGATGCTGGCTAGAGGGATCATGTGTGTGTTGAAGAGGGTCGGGCTCAGGGAGGATCCTCGCAGAACTCCACAGATGAGGTTGCAGGAGTCCGAGGTGTACGATGCCAGGTTGACTGACTGGGTTCTTCCAATCAGGAAGGAGTAGTTCCATCAGAGTGTGTGTCCTTGGATTCCAATATCATGTAGGCTTTGGAGGAAATGGGGTGGGAGACTGTGTCAAATGCTGCAGAGCAGTCTAGAAGGATGAGGGATGCTGTGTCTTCTCTGTCCAGAGTCATGCAGATGTCATCTATGGCGGCAATTAGGGTCTGAAACCAGACTGAGTGGTGCTGAGGTGTTGGTGGTCATTGAGGTATTAAATGAGTTATCTGTTGATGATTTTCTCTAAGACCATGGCCGGAAATGGTAGCAGGGAGATTGGTCTGTGATTGGCATGGGTTGAAAAGTCCGAAGAGGTTTCATCAGCAACCAAATCAAATCAAATCAAACAGCATTTGCAAAGTGCAACCCTGTCACCCCTAGGGGTATCTGGGCTCTGGGAGGACAGTTGTGTGTTTCCAAGCATCTGGAAAGTTGTGGAAGAGGTGGAGGCATTCAGGATGGGGGTGATTATGGCACTGATGGGCTGCTGTCCTTTGGAGTAGGTGTGGGGGAGGCAAGGGTTCAATGAGCTCCTAAGTGGATGAACTTCATGGTGGCGGCAGTTTCTTCTGGGGTGATGACAGGCCATGTGGTTAGCATTGGTTCTTTGAATAAGATTAGGAGGCATTTGGCGAGGTTTGTCGGGTCCAGTTGCGGGCAGAAGTTGCTGTAAATGGCAGTAATTCTATTGCTGAAAAATTGAGAGAGATTGTTGCAGAGGTCCTGCAAAGGGGTGATAAAGTTGGAGGCGGCTGATGGTGAGGTGAAATCTTTCGCAATGAAGATTTCTTTGCTTCTGTTGGTGCTGCATCGATGGGGTGCACCAGAGTGGTGTGTTTGATGGTTCAGATCATTTGGTGGTAGTCTCTTAGGGCGATTTGAACGTGCTCCTCTCTGCACTGTCCTGGCTCATTCTCCATTTGTGCTCCAGTTGTTTGCAATGGCAATTTATCAATCTGACTTCCGCTGTGTACCAACTGGCCTGGGGTCAGGATCTTGTAGCATTGCTGTGTTTGAGGAGGGCAGGGAGTCAGTGTAGGAGGTGACCCAATATATTTAGTACCAAAGCAATTGGAGACCTTATTGTGCCTATAAGAAAATGTGTAGAGCCTCATTTAGAGGTGGGTGGTAATGTAACATCTCCCAAAAGTTGACAGCTGCTCTGTCCACCCAAATCTTGGTTTACCAAGCTCATTTAGAGATTGGTGTAACATTTTCTTTTCCAAATTCAGAGGAAATAATCAATCAATCAGGTGTTTGTTAAGCGCGACTACTCACCCGTAGGGGTCTCAAGGCGCTGTGGGGGGGGTTCGCAGGTTCCAGTCCATCAAGGAGGGGGTCTGTCGAAGAGCCAGGTTTTGAGGTTTCTTGCCAAGATGGGGAGCGATGTTGTCTGTCTGAGGTGGAGCGGAAGGTCGTTCCAGGCTCTTGCCGCGAGGAAGGAGAAGGAGCGGCCTCCCGATCTGGTCTTTCTGGTGCGGGGGACCACGGCGTAGGAGAACTGGGCTGATCGTAGGGTCCTTTGGGGTGCGTGGAATTTGAGTCAGCTGTTCAGGTATGCTGGTCCGGTGTCGTGGAGGGCCTTGTGAGCGTGGGTGAGCATCTTGAAGGTGACTCTAGCTTCGATGGGGAGCTAGTTGAGTGTGCACAGGTGCTGGGAGATGTGGCAGTGTCTTGGCATGTTGAGGACCAGTCTTGCTGCGGCGTTCTGGATGTTCTGTAGCTTGCGGGTGAGGTTTTTGTTTATTCCGGCATAGAGTGCGTTGCCATAGTCGAGTCTGCTGGTGACCAGGGCGTGAGTGACGGTCTTTCTGTGTTCGAGGGGGATCCATTTGAAATAGTGTTGTAGTGGCTGTTGTTTTTAGGTCAGTCCTTTCAAATGGGATTTCTGCTATTGTTTTTCAGAATAGGAACCACCTTGTAAATCATGGGGGTCCCGGAGAGAAAAAGTACTGCAATGTCCATAACGCACTGGGGGAAGACCAAAGTATATGGATGAAATTGATACTGGCAATCTTAAATATGGATCCCCAGTTTGGGAGTCTATCTTCAGAGATCAAAGCAGTGCTGGTCTGTCCTCCATGACATCAAGGCTTGGCGGACCTACTGTAACTGCCCTTCCTTCAGAAGTGGCTCCAGATGGGAGCCACTTCGTGGGAAAAAAGGATGCCAGCTGTGTGGAAATCTCTAGATTTGGAATGCTAGCCACGGCTGGGGTGGTGAAGAGGGTTCCTCCACCACTCCAGCTTAACAGTGGACAGCCTGCCAAACTGACAATGAGTACAATAGATTAATTGTTTCTACCTATAACCTATGTTGAAAATGGAACAGTAAAACATATGTTAAAAACATGTGGCTCTATGGAAGTAGTCTCTCAGTCTTAAAAGATATAATATTTCTGAAGCGACAGTGAGTGAAGATTTCACTTGATATGAGTTGACATTAACCACGGTAATGTAAAGCTGGTGCAATATTCTCAAAGGAAAAGTTGCAGTTATTAAGATGCTGAAAATAATCCCAGACTGAGAAAATTGAAAACTGTAAAGCGGACGTAATACAGTTAGCCACATTGGAGAGAATTATCTTCTTTAATAGAGATTAAAGGGATAAAGGGATGCTTTTGATCTGATCTGGAAGAATCTTTAGATGTTTAAGCTGATTAAAATTTGAAAGCCTTTTATCTATTATATAACTGTGAAAATATGCCTACTGCACTTTCTCTTTGGGTGAGGTTAATATTTCATCTTATTGCTCAGATGGATTGCGAAGAATTGGTTAGTGCTTCCTTCCATCACGCATCCCATTCTCAATTCCCCTCTCACCCTTCCAAGTGGTAAAACCGACATTGTGTATCTATTTCTCTAACAGTCCTCCTGTCTCATATCCTACATGTAAACTTGTACCTAAAAGTTCATTCATTTTTCTTTAAACTAGATCTGCGTTTTTGTATGTTTTGTAATATATGCTAGTAACTTTGGGTTTAAATTATGCTACTTTAATATTTTCACTGTTCTGGTTCTTAACAAAGTGAGAATAAAAACAACGCAACACACCACAACATTAAAACTACGTAACACAACTTTCTTTGGCCTTGCTACATTGCTGGAGCTAGATCTCTTGTTCATATTATCATTTATTGTTTAACAATTATGTACATGTACTTAGGGCTGTTCAGCACCAGAGTTAATTTTTCAGCAAGAGGACTTGAAGTTCTTGTGTTCATGAGAGAATAAACAATGGTCAGAATGTCATTTTGCCTGAAAAACACACTGCTTCTTCAGCAATATTGCTAATTATGCCTGAAACAAATACCTTGCAATGAATAAAACATGACAGAGTCACAAGTGTTATTAAAGACCTAGGCCCTGCAACCACAGCCCCACACAAAGGGAGCCACTCGCTAGCAGTGGCGGCTCCTCCGCTAAGGCGGAGGAGCTCCACCCAACTGCTGACTGAGTGAGCATTAAAACTGAAAAATAAAATTATAATAACTTAATGTTATTATAATTGTATTCAAATGTACTGGCTCCGCTGTTTGGGGGAGGGGTGGGGCTGGGCTGTTTAGAGGCTGGGGGAGGAGTGGTGGCACCCTTCTAAGTGCTCCTAAGTGTGCATGAATGTTGTACACACAGGCTGCATTACAGCCTGGGTGGAGAACATGCTCAGGTTCCCATTTCCTGTCTGAGTGCTGAACCACGGCGCTCAGACCAATCACAACACTGAATTACAGCGTGGCGATCGGCTCAGGAGAGCCTGGGTGCTTCCTGCTTCCACAGAAGCCAGGAAGAGGACGGAGAAAAGGCAGCGGTCGGCTGCATCCAGGTAAGTGTTTTAAAAAAATAAATATTTTTAATTCCCTCCTCCCTACCCTCTGCTTTTCTCCCCCCCCCCCCCCCTCACACGCTCATTCGGTAGCAGCCGCCAGGCAGGCAGGCCTTAATTTGTAAAAGAATGAGTGCCAGTGCTTGAACCTTTGCACAGAAGGTTGCAGCCAGTGCAAATAAACGTCGCCACGCCGAATACCAAGGCTGGTAGTCTTAAATCAACCTCATGCCTCTTTAATCCACTACCAGGCACTCCCTGTCCCTTTATCTCACTCTTGCAGGTTCCTGCTTTCTGCCTTTGTGACAATTTTGATGTCTTTCTCTACCTCTTTCTTTCAGATCTGTGTATTTTTCCCTCTCTTGTGCTTGGTAAATATTTGATGCAGAAAAATAAGTCCGGTCCTCAAAAATAAGTATTGCAGGCACGCCAGAACTCCACTGCCTGAAAGTTTCCTGCTGAATCATTTACCAATATGAGGGCAGCTTTAACAATCAGGACCGAGTTTTATTTAGATTTAGATGTGAAACCAGGGTCGGGCTGGCCTGTAGAGCAATCAGACAGTGACTGATATGCTTGTCTGAAATGTCAGTGTGTAGGCAGTGTTTTTGGCTCTGTGTGGGCCTGTTTTATGGTCTGCTGGTACAGTTTTTACTTTTTACTCTTGACTTCCCTGAACATTGCCTGCAGCAAGCTGAAATCCATACAGTTTTCCATACCTTGCAAAACACTCATACAGGATGTCTTTACAAGTTCATAACTGCCCGATTTGCAAACTTGGGCCACTTTTATTGCACTAATGGCAGCCAATTTTATTTTGGTGTTCGGGTCCAGGGCCATCTTAACAGCATTATAGGACCCCGGGCAAAGCAGTGCACTGGGCCCTGCCTACACAACCACTCACAGGAATAAAAATGTTTAACAGAAAATTTGTGTTAAATTCTGGTGTGCATTGCGCCCCATGCTCATGGGGCCCCCTGGCAACTGCCCAACGTGCCCATATGTGAAGACTACACTGTTCGGGTCTACTTTCTGACCCAGTCCGACCCTGTGTGAAATCCCAGCCAAAAGAAATGAGCTCTCAAGTTGACCCAAAGTGGGCATGTGACCGTTTCAGCCATGTTCTTTAATTGAACTTGTGTACCTGTATTTTGATTCCCTTTATAAATTCAGCACTAGAAATGACACAATGCAAAGCTAAAGCTTCACTGGACTTGCTTCTCACATCAGAGAGGGAATAACCCTGTAGTAATCTGTCTCCATATAAATGTGGAATGCTGCCTATTTGGAACAAATGCTAAAAGGCAATGCATTATTGTCCCAATAGTGCTGCGCAAATCAGGTTGGAGATCAATAAAGGGCAGCACATTGCAATAAAGCTGACACTGTAACTTTGTCAGGGAATTCTTTCGTGAAATATGGCTCCGTTCCACCAAGGACTTCCTGGCAAAGCAATCACTGTAAGTGGTTAGCACTGTAATTGTTTTGTTTTTGTTTAGGGTGAACCAATTTCAAAGGTGATATGACCAATTATTAGTTCTATTATGGCTCTACTTACATCACGAAGGTCATTATCAACAGCATGTGGCATAGTGGAGTCAACTTCCATGGTTATAACCCGTAGATAGTTTGGATTCATAGAAAGTAATGTCCTTATAGGAGTGCTATGTTCACACAAATGAAATTGTTAGTCAAACATGATATTCTCTCATAAACCTCGAGGGCCTCATTTATGAAAAGTGTTGCATCACTGGGGAAAAACAGCGATGCAACACTTTTCATTGGACCATCCTTGCGACACCATGGATGCGCAGTATTTACACTACGGCGCTCCATGTCGGAAGGATTGCACAGATATGTCAGGAATCCTGACGTATTTGGTGGTGCAGTAATGACGCATTGCTGGAGTGTGTTGGTAAACTGGCGCAACTCCAGCAATGTGTCATTACACATGGGGCAAGTCCCATGTAAAAGGCCCTGCGTCACTCCTTAAGCCTGCTTGAAGGAGGCGTAAGGACTGTGACGCAGTCAAGTCATAGGAGTGGCGCAGTGAAATCCCATAGATTTCACTGTGCCACTTCTACTAGGCTTTTTTATGTGGGAACATCCACCCTGCATACATTATAGCTGACACAAGTGACGCTCCTGCCTAGATGTGTCACTTTGTAAATAGGGCGCAGTGTGGTGCATTGTTTACGCTGCTGCAGCGTCACAAAATAGTGACGCAACGGCAGTGCAAGCCCTCATAAATAAGGGCCTGAATGTTGATTCATTTCCTGCCCAATTGTTAGCAATCCCTTCAGGACTCCTGATAATTGCAGGAGGAAGAATGCCAAAGTAAAAAACCTTGGGACATCAGAAAGTAAAAGAATGCTCCTTGGAGGGGATGTTCTTTTCATCTTGCAGTATCACAAGAAGTCCAGCTTATCATTAGAACACAAACAAACTTTGACTGATGCTCACTCAGTGGATTGGTGCGAGGGTAGGATTTCGCCGCTCAGGAGACTTGCTTAATGCTATTGTTTTGTGGTACTTATATAAAGCACCACCGCCCACCAGTAAAGCATTCCAGCAGATGTGGTAGTCAGGAGAAGAATTTCTAAGTGGTTCTGAGATTCCATTGCAGACAAGACCCCGAGAAGGTTTCTAGAGATGTATGTAATCAGCTTCTATTACGACAACCAAAATGTATAATACATATCTGTTTGGAGGATTTGCTTATTGGTTGATACATTAATTAGTATTTAATGATAATCTTCTACTCGCTTGAAATTCTAACTTATCTAAGATTTTAGTCGTTACTGTGGACATAGTAGATTTACCATGCAGGAACTACCTCTTCTATTACCATTAGGCAGAATGTGCCTCTTGAAAAGGTTTGGTTTTTAAGCCCTCAAAAAACGATGAATCATGAAATCAGAGTCATCAGATATGGCACCACATAAACAAAATGTAGGTGAGACTCCCATGGCGGGGACCTTAGACTCAAATTAAGCTCACTCCTCTCCAGTGGTTAATAAGCATCTAAAATGAAGGACTGTAATGTGGGTTCAAGAAGAAGAATTATTTTTCATGATTGATTACAGATTAAAAAAGAACATCTCCACTCTCCCAGGTAATTTCCTCCCAAAAAGGGGAACGTTGCCTTTCCCCAGGGCTTAATTTGTAAAGAAATACGTGCCAGGGGCATTGTCAAGAGGCCACTGCTGCTTGCAGCACACATTGCTCCTGCCATGCTGCCAATGATAGTAGCAACACAAATACTTCCCATCTCAATCCTACAAGTGTGACAATTCAGACTATTTCAGGCCCCCAAAGCTATGAGAATGGCTAGGGCAGCAGGTAATAGACATTTCTTATCTATATTGAATTAATAATTTACTGTTGTTGTGGTCATCTCTAAATTAGCCAGACAGCGCCACATTGTGGCAGACTCTTACAAGCGCTGGTGTTGACAAATAAGCGCCGAAGCTGAGCACCGGAAACCACCGGCTCAAATTAAGCACTGCTTGAACCCAACATGCACTTTCTTTTTCTTATAAAACAGCTGGGCTATATTTTTAGGCTTTGCTTGTAAACAGCTAAAACTTCTTATTGGAAAAAAAAAGAAACCGATTCCCATTCTTAGTTAAGCTCTCCTTTTGTTCCTTTAAGTTGTAATGAAAGGAGCCTGTTCTTATCCGTCCCATTCCCAACTCTGAAATGTGCCATTTAGGGACTATGCCTCCTTATGCAGCTTGAAAGGTATAAGATTGGAAACAACATAGAAAGTTTTTTCTAACAAACGGTTTAAAGGCAATTTGGCTTACAAATGGCTCAAATTAACACTTTCAAATAAACCACCCTTGGGTGGCCTGCTTAAACATGTTTTCACTGAGTAAGCAAAATGTGCTGAATATTGTTGAAAGCGATAATATTTTGGTGCTAATACCATCTATTACATCCATCTAGGCAGCTAGCCAACAGCCTTTGGCCACACATGACTCCATTTTAAACCTTTAAAACTCTATCCCAAAACAGGCCCTTGCAATTGAAAATTTAGAAACGCAGCCCCATAAGCCTCTGGAAATGAGCCAGTTACTTGGCTCGTCAATCTGCATATCTCTATTTTTGTTCCAGTTTCAAAGCCTATAATTTCACCAAACACACCAGAATTATTTATGCTTCTATAGTACTCTGGATTTGGCATGAATTATTGCCGCTTGCAGCATTCGTTAATCTAAACGCAGAGAAAGCGAAGGTGTATCAGAAAAATGAGCGATGGGAAAACTGAAAAAGGAGAGGATGGGAGCAGTTAAATGGAAGCTAGCTGCAATAAAAAGTGCAAATGCAGGGCCAAAAATTACACCTTGGGAATCGATAGTATAATTTAGCCTGCGTTATTGCTTGGTATGGGCCTTATTGCGAGTTCCCTGGAATTAGGCACAGAGATTAAAATGTGTTCCCCCCAGAATCGGGAATAACACTCAAACCAAGAATGCCGGGCCCAAATCTGCATGCCTTCTCCCTTCCCAGGGGAAATAATGGGCCTACATCCGAACACATTTACCACCTGCTTGTGACAGGTATTAGAAGATTGGAATGTTGGGAGCTCCATTGTAGACAATGGAGTGCTCCATGCTTCTACGGGCCGGTAAAGGCCCGCAGAGCAACATTCCAATGTTTTACAAAGGCCTCTCGGAGCTCGAGGGGATTTAAATCCCCTCGAGCTTCGAGAGGCCTTTGTTTTATTTGTTAGAACATTCTGCCCTCTAGTGGCAGAATGTTCTAATAGCCTTATAGCCCTTTGTAGCAGGGCTATACCGGCTATTAAAGTCCCGGTCCCTTGTTAAAGTCCCTCGCCTTCGGCTCGGGCCTTTAACGCAGGAGCGGGCCTTTAATAGCCGGTATAGCCCGCTACGGCAGGCTATAAGGCTATATTAAAACATTGAATGTTGAGGGCTCCATTGAAGACAATGAAGTAGCTCTGGACTTATAATGGCTGGTATAAGCCTTCTGCTCCAACATTCCAATGTTTGTCTTTGTCTTTCTCCCTTTATAATTTCGAAAATTCTACCCTCAGTGGGTGGAATGTTCTAACAGCTTTATAGTCCTCCTGCCTTGGGCTATACCGGTTGTTAAAGGCCCTCTCTCTTGTTATAGGCCCTTGCCTGTAGATCGGGCCAACAACTCATGTTCAGGGCATTTAACGTATAGCCATTGGCAATGGGCTGTAAGGCTATAGTACATTTTTGCAGAGCTGTTTTCAGGGGTGTGCCACCAGTGGTGTGTGGGGGATTGTACACAGCAGATGAGGGTAGAGCATTTGCTACTCCCCCTTTAAAGTGCAAGCACGGCCAGGTGCAGCCCCCACAGCTCCGACCTAAGGCCAAGGTCCCGTGTCTCCGGGCCAGTGTCGCCAGAAATAAACTTATCGTGTTTGGAGGTTGTGGACTTGGTGATTCCGGGCTCAGAGAAACCTGCAAAGATGAAATTGGCTTGGTGCCGTATTCCTCACCCTGGGATACCGCTCCTGTTGCAATAATGACCAATGAGTGTCTTGTACTAGGAGATTAGGCCACCGAGAGACCACAGCAAAGCACTAAGACGTGATAACAAGGCCTTCTTCTGTGTCTTGCTGAATTTTTAATTACAAACTACCCAATTCGAATAATTAGCTGTGCGCTATAGATAGCAGGAATAATGTTCTCACTTGAGGAATGGCCGCCATTTGCTGCCTGACCTCCAAAATTCAGGCTAAAAGAATGGTAAAAAAACATAACGGAAGATATGAAAGCAACGTCTGAGTGGTGTGTAGATAGATTGTGGGCAGGGTAGGCGAGAGCAGATAATGGTGCCTGGCTGGACCCGTCTATTATCTATTTCTCAGTCTAAGTATTGAACTGCTTCTGTTATTAGCCCTGTTGCTGAAAATGCCTTTTCTGAATGGTCATTTATCAGAGGCCTTCAAAAATAACCGGACCAGGTGCCTCTTGCCTTATACAAATCTTTTCGTGCGATTGTGTGTCCTGCATTCTAAAGAATATTTATTCCTGACTAGTGACAAAAAACTAGAAACTGTGTGCTTTTCATAAGTTAGGTGCCAGAAATTGGTTAACCGAATACACATAAAAAAACTGTCAGAAGGAATATCAGTTGCAGAGATGTTTGCACACTGCACATTTTTACCATCAATATGATGACCATTACTGGCAACCACACAATCTTTCAAAGTTGCTTAGGGTAGCTAAAGAGTACGAAAGAAGTAAAGAACCAAAAAATAAGATTTTATCAAATTTTACTGGTCAAACTACTTAAGCAAACATCTATCTATGAAACATTATGACCCAATGCTAACAGTTTTCAATGCCCTTCAGTAATTCAGAGGTTTTGCACCCTGATTTTGACTCTCATGCGTAAACTCGCAGCCTATGTTATGTTATAAGGCACTTGTAGAGCTCGCAGCTACTCAAAAGAGTGTCCCGGCGCTAGTCTGAGACCGTAGGCAAGCTTCCTGACAGTGGACATACGAGGAAGATTAGAGTTGTTGCTGGAACATCCATGTTTTCAGTTGTTTTCTAAAAGTCAGTAAATCAGGCGCCTGTCTGAGTGACTTCGGCAAAAGGTTCCAGACACGGGCAACCTGTACTTGGAAAGAGCGGCCGCCGCTACTGGTGCGGAAGAACTTAGGGACAACTAACCGCTGTTGGTGAGAGGATCTTAGAGTTCGTCCCGGAACATAGTGAAGAACTCTCTTCCTGATATAGTGGGCTCCCATTCCGTGTAAAGCCTTAAACGCCAAGACTAAGGCTTTGAAATGGATTCTATAACGGATAGGAAGCCAGTGCAAGGCAATCAGGTGAGGGGAGATCCGAGCTCTGGGTCCCAACCTGAGAACTGCCCTAGCCGCCGCATTTTGGACTACTTGGAGCTTGTTTAACAAAAACTCTGGTAGGCCCAAATAGAGCACATTTACATAATCCAGCCTAGAGGCGATGAGTGCTTGAACCACAGTCTTTCTGTGCGAGAGAGATAGTAAAGGGAGAAATTTTCTGAGCATTCTCAGAAGACCAAAACAGGATCCGGCCACCGTCTGAATTTGGGTTTTCATGGATAAAGAATCATCTAGTTTCACCCCCAAATTCTTGACTGCCCTAACTGATGCCTGAGGGGGTGACATATCCGCAGGCCACCATTCTCTCCATTCGTCCTGAGAAGGAGATCCCAAATAAAAAAAAAAAGATTTTTCGGGGTTGCATTTTAATTGATTTAGTCTGAGCCAGGAGAAGACTTTTCTGAGACAGATTTTTATCATTTCCCCATCGAAGTCCTTGCCCTTCTCGCATGTGAACAGCAGCTGAGTAACATCAGCATAGGAAATTATTGATGCGTCACATGCTTCAACCAAGGGGGCGAGAGGTGTCATATACAGATTGAACAATGTCGGGCTCAAGATTGAGCCCTGCGGAACGCCCACTTTCAGGGCCGGAATGGGCGTAGCGAAAGGGGGGGACCAAACCTCTTGGCTTCTGTCCTCTAGGAATGAGGAAAACCATTTCAACACCGTGCCCCCAAGGCCGCACTCCCGCAATCTCAGCAGGAGACGGTCGTGGGGCACGGTGTCAAACGCTGCAGATAGGTCCAAAAGGATTAGTACCGCTCTGCCTCCTTTATCGAGTTTCTCCTTAGCAGTATTTGGGTATCAGGTTTTCATCACGGATTGATGATCTATATGATCTCAACTTTTCCCCTCTTCTTTTAAAAGTACAAGATTTATTTTCGAAGAGGAATTCTCTCCAGCTGACTATTTTAGGGAGAGTTGCCCTGATTAAAATGTCAATTATTCTATTGTTCAATTTTTTGTTCTTGGGTTTTCCATGTGTTTTAACTGCCTTTTTGAAAACAGTAGAGTCTATGTTTACTTCGTTTATCTGGCAAAAAAAGATAGCCAGAATAGCATTAAGCACTTTATATGAACAACAGGAAGAAGGAGGGTTGGCGATGCCTAATCTCAAGGATTACTATTTTGCTTATTTTGCACAGTATATGTCCAAGTTTTATATGAATCATTTTATGCAGCTGATCTTTAAAGAGTATCATACATGGGATGTGTTAAAGTCCGTAAAATCACCTAAAAAAGGTTGATATAAGAGTCTGAAGTGGTTTCTTCGGAAGCGTGGGGACCTATATAGGAGATATTCCATTCCCTATATCAATGCGGTGATACCCCTGTCTGAATTAGTCACAGAATCCGGGGTCAATTTAACACCTGAAATTGTCCTAAAATGGGCGAAAGTGGGGTTTAGGAAACTGTCAGACTTTCTTCTAGGAGAGAGATGACTGAATAAAGCGGAAATCCATGAGCTAGTACAATGCGACTTTCTGCTCCTGGGCTCGCATAGAATGCTGAATAAAGTCTTCAGTAACTTAGATCTTGGCTAGGTTAATGGCAGCAGAAACGTGGTCGCCGCATTAGTCGAGGTCAGGCGTATATGAAAGGCCAGGGAATGGAAAATACTGTTTGCTTCTATTAAAGGAATAATTGAAGTAAACAAGCCAAGGCGAGGTGATAAAAATATGCTAATTTGGTCAGAAAAACCAAGTGCGTAAAGAACACCAAATTCAACAGTTACACCAAACTTTTGATATTATTTGATTTATTGTATACAAACATTTATTTATAATTTATATTATATAGACTTTTTCTTATTTATTTAAAATACATTGATTTGCCATTGATAATACTTGTTTGCGTAAAAAAAGTTATATACAGTGCAGGTGTCAAGAGGAAAAATACAACAGGCGTTGTTGTGACTGTTCTCAAAAATTCAATAAATATACACATCTGATATATATCTTGAATTGTAAGCTCTAATTTGTTTAGATTTAATGAATCATATCAATCATTATAAACAGTGTTTTCATTTATCCTGTATGAACAATTGACATAATAAATTTATGAAACTGGCGGTAGGTTAGCACTACGCGCGTTTCGGCATTGCCTTCTTCAGGATTCCGTCTCAGTAAACACTATCTGGAACTGTATCCAATGGGGTTCAGATATTTCAGATGGTGATGGAGATGTCAGTGAAATGTACATCTCCTTAATTTGGAAACAAATGGGCTTTACTTGAAGAAACTTGAAAAACCGTGGGGATGGTCTTTCGTTTGAAAAGCTGGGGTCAGATTAATTGTTTGGACCATGTTGCTTTGCTATCTTTTGCACACTATGATCTCAAAGAGCTTTATGAACTTCTATTTGGTCATCCCAAAAGGCAGCTGTATTTATTCTTCTATTGTCTTTTGCTGGTAGCTATTTGTTGAGGAGTGTCATCACTATCTCTTTAACTTACCCTGGATATATAAAGTTATGAAATATGTATTATTTTCATTGCTGGCGCATGAACAACATTTTTTGAACTTATGTATTTGTAACACAAACTTTAGATCCTAATAAAATATATATATATAAAAAAAAAAATTTGATGCCCTTTACAGAGGGCGTTAACCAATGTCAACTGCTCGGAAAATACAGGCCAGAGCCGAGTGTGCATAGTTGGAGGTTTACGGGACCAGTCACTGGAATGTTTTGAGAGAGGGAAAGAGAGTGAGGAAGGGGGAAGTTATAGAGAAAGCGATCAGAGAGGAAGAAGAGAGAGGGGAGAGAAGGAGAGAGAGAATGGGTGCAAAGAAAGAGATTGCACGAGGAGACAAAGGGAGCTGGTCTGGTCTGCACATTTTTGCCCGGGCTTATCGTTCCCTGTCCGGCCCTGTTCACCACTCTTTCTCCTTAGTGCACATCACCCTATGCCTCTGTGATGCACATCACCAAATGCTCCTCTGCAGAATATCAACTGCTGCTCCACTGAAGCACATCATCATTCATCCCCTTCTGCACAACAACATGTGGTGTTCTGCTGTCCTTCTCTCTTTACCGCTCTCTGAACATTGGCCTGTGTTCCTTGCTGCGCTTCTTCATATCTTACCCTGTCACACAACATCCTGTGTCTTCTGATGCACTGGCTTATCAATGATTATTGGTCTATTTTCATTGGAGCCTGCTATGTGTTCTGGTCTATGTGCTTGGGTGTCTTTATATAATTTTGTATGACTGATCACTGCTTCAGTGCCATCTGCATTGATTTGCTAAGAGTCCATCCTGATGAAGGACCTTAGAGTCTACACTCTTATATCACCTAAATCCAGCCTCCAGTTGCAGCCGTGGACTTGTAACCTCTGGTGGTTCTACACTCACCTTCTGCGATACCGACCCTCATTCTTCTCCTTTATTTAGTTCTTGTATGCATTGCTTAGTATGCGTCATCTGCTACAGATTTGGCTTCTTATAGGTCGGGATGAACGAATATTTTACTTTTTAGCTGCGGTAGGCGGATGGGAATCACTGCACGCATCCACAAATTTTGCTGGATCCTCTTATACGGTTGTAAGCCAGAATATCATTGTCAGAAACATTGTTTGACATAAATATCGTGACTTAAATATTATTTACAAAAATATCATCCAATTTGGTGAAGATTTTCTATTATTAACTCCAATAGGGCAATATTTTTGTGAACGAGATTTAGGACACAATGTTTATGCCAGATGATATTCTGACAATGATATTCTGGTACCATACTTCCTCTATAAAGGCCAAAAATACAAAATTTTAGACAGTAGTTCCAGAGTAACCCTCATACCACTGAGAATTAGTGGTATGCAGCACGATGGGTCTGTTAGCAATTCGGGAATTTGGGGCATTTTGGCTACCTGTATCTCTGGTTCCACTGTGGAGCGGATTTGCATTGTTTTGTAGTCCAGAGTAAGTACACAGTCAATAACATTTTTAAAAGATTTGCGAAGTTCAGCCAATTTACTTTTTTGCTGTCTTTTTTGCCCAATCCCACTCATAGGCAGAGAACTGAAAATAATTTAGGATCACATAAGACACACCGCAGCAGAATCGCATCATGGCTACAATTCAAGTGCGAGATTGAAAAAAGAAGACATCAAGGCCTCTCCTGTTTTGCTACAGGCCTTTGGGCCATTCAGATCCCACAAGGTAGCCCCCTTCAAATCCCACAAGCCACATCCTTCCTCTGCTCTAGCTAAGCTAAAGCTCTTCTTCGTCCAGCAACATCCTATTGCAGATTAAACTCAGTGGTACCTTCTACCCTTCGCACCAATGCAAGCACCCATTGTTCACCGCTGCTTCCATTGCACCGAACCCTAGTTTTGTCCTTCACCTCTGCTTACTTTGAAATCCCTTCGGGCATCCTCATCCTTATAGATGGTTGGCATGTGCCCTCCTCTCATACTACGCTGCCCCACCTATCCCTAACCATTCCACCCCGCACTCTTAAATTGGTCGCCTTTCTCCTCCCCGCCTTTTATCCCACGCATGTACAAGACACCATTGCTTTATAGGTAGATGTGTACTTTATGAATCTCATACATACATTACTGCCTGTAAATCACCAGATAGCGTCATCTCGTCCGTCAATCCATTCCCCGCTATAACTACTGTTCTTTATGAATACATTGAATTTATAAATTGTATGCATAAATACGTTGACTTCCTCTGCATGAATAACAACGTTGTGGATATGTGTATTTTACTCCTTAGTTCGACAGTCTAACTTATGAAACTCTTACATACACCCCTAGGGCCTGGAACTTGCTCTCGAAAATGTTCAAATAAAAAAATGTGTGACGTATGTGATTGAGTATGTTAGTCCATCTGTATCAAGGCCTGTATGTGTGCTGGTCTGTTCGCATGAATGTCTACGCGTGTGTGTGTGCATGCGTGCTTGTGGGTGCATTCTGTCTGTGGGCCCATAATGTTGGTGCCTCTGCTTGCAAGTACTGAACAAGAGCCAAACCGATTGGATGTTGTTAAGTGTTTGTATTTTAATTGCCAGATCCTCTTATTTAAGCTACTGCTGTACTTTCATTTGTTGTTAGTCCAGCGCATTTTTCCATTTATTTAGCCTCGCTCATTCTTCTCCAGCTTTGTATTGTTGTGTCGTCATATATTTGTAAGAATGTATGTAGATGTACATAGGCCCATATTTATCAAGGTTTTGCGTCGCCCTTGCACCACACAAGGGGGCGCAAGGGTGACGCAAAACCAAAGTGAGATTTATCAAGCCACGCAAGGCCATCTTGCGTGCCTCTGCATGGCTTAATAAATTTGGAGTGTCGCAAGGCAGCACTAATCGCTGCGTTGCGTTACTCTGCCCTAGGGAGGCGTTCCATGGGTGGAGTGTGGGTGTTCCCATGCATCCACCCATGGATTTTGGCGCATTCCCAGATTTACCATTAGTGGTAGACTTGGGAATGCGTCATAATGCAACGCATTCCCAAGTGAGCCATAACAAGAAGAAATATCTTTATTTCTCCTCATTTTTCTCTTTCTATGTGTGCTGCATTCTGCACCACACATAGAAAAGAGGATAATGCCTCGAAAGATGGTTTTCGTGCAGGAAGGTGTCCCTTCCTGCACAAAACTAATCCTGCCTACAATGCAAGCACCCTTGCAACATGACCGTAAGGGTGCCTTCGTTAGCGCTAGGCAGACAAAAGGGTGCCAGGACAAGGAAAGGACCGGCATGCGCCGTATAATGTTAAATACAATGCATTCCTGCCCTTTCACGCAGCACAGGAAGGTGACTTGCTGCTTTGCCCTGCATGAAAAATTGATAAATCTGCCCCTTAATATTTGTATAGCAATAACCTAACCAAAAGGCAGTAGGATTTTTTTAGGCAGTGAAGGCACCTCATTAAACCGACTTTGGACTTTGCTTTCTGTTTGGAATCTTTCGTAAACTGTTTAATGTTTAATGAATTTCTTATTTGGGCAGAAGCATAGCTCATGGAGAACGAGAGAGGCGGGTTTAGGGGAGAGTGCGGGAGAACAGTGGCTGATGAGGTGCATGGTACACAGGGAAGTGTGCAGAGTGGTCAAGCAGCTACTATTGTCTCTCCCCTCTGCACCCACGCTAGGGGTTGCTATTGAACATGGGTTTGTATGAGGAGGGTGGAGGAGCTGTGGCTCATCTCTGCCTGCATTGATAATATATCTCCTTAAACGAAAGAGATTAGAATCAAAAATCTACACACACTGTGGGGAGAAAGAGCACCAGTGGTTAATTTGTGAAATAATAAGCGATGGGACCCAAACTTTTTCTTAGGACTCCACCAACGGTACTGTGAATGCCGGGTTGCTGGACACCAAATCTGCGTAGTCTTGATTCCTCCTCATGCCTCCTTCTTCCACCACCCTACAATCCCTCCCTCTGTATCCTATTGTTGCCCTTTTATCCCTGCTTTTGCTCTCTCTATCATTGTTTTCCTGTCTTTCTCTTCCCCTTTCTTTTTCCCATTTTTTTCTTCACTCTCTCTTGCTCTGAGTCAAAGTGTGATGATGAAAAACGTCAGAGTCCCACAAAATAAGTGCCCGTGCCCACCACCAGCAACCACTGGCACAACTTAAGCACTGAGCACAAGCAAAACAAGATGGTAGGCTGACTGATCTCCTAAAGCAACTGACTGAGGTGTAGCACTAGAGGGGACACAGTTTTTTCCAACAATGTGTGCGTATGCAAGTTGGCATTTTCAGCTGTACGACTTAATAAAATTGTATTAGTCAAAATGGTCAACACTGTTAATTGAACATCGCACCAGCTCAGCAAAGCTTCAGTGCCTTCAGGGGAGCCACTGTGGTGGTACTGAAGGCATAGAGATCTCTATTAGGCAGGTGGAGATCTCTAAATATGGTGGGCTGTAATCCTCATGGACAGTGGAGTACATCCCTATACTGTCCTGTCTGAACAGAATACAGGCTGCCAGAGCCCAGTAAGGCCCTTTGTGTTTTCTAATATTTGTTCTTATATCAAGAGATGCTTATCCATCAAAGTATGGCACTCCAATACTTCTTGCCTTGCTCCCTCTTAGGCCAACCTTTTCACAAGTTGATATGAGATGAAGCATGCTGGGAAAAAGTCACTTTTTGAAACTGGCCAGAGCTTAGTTATGTGGGTCTGGTATATTGATGATATCATTCTTATTCATAATGACTTTGGGGAGTTAATACAGAAGTATTATGCATTTATCAAAGACAATATCTATTTGAATCTTGAGTACAATAGGCAGAGTATAGTTTATTTATGATGTGGAAATATACGCACAAAATGAACAGAATGCAATGAGAAGATACAGCTTGTCAATAGTGTATTGATTTTTGCTTCTGGACACCAAAGGAAGCAAATTAACAGTAACCCCTTTGGTGAATTGTTAAGATAAAAAAATAAATTATAGAGTGTCCTGGGTACAGCTATGAGAAGAAGAGAGACCACAGCAATAAGGACTTGCAAGAAGCTGTAAAAAGTACAAGGAAACTGGGAAGGACTAATTTGTGGAAAGAGAGAAAGAAAATGCCCATTTTCTATGATCTCCGGATAGGTTCATCACTAAGTACATTGTGGAATATAAAACAATTGTATGAGATTTTTAAACAAGCCTTTGGATGTGGTACCTACTGGCCACGAAAGGGCATGCTGGATGTGGTTTATTGTGTTTTAATTAAATCTTCACTTAAAATGAATTGTTACTAAACGTGGGGAAGTGAGGAGTACTTTTTAACCACCATTAGCTTTTTCGACTACGAACAGTTAAACATTTCATTTTTGGTGCCTCATAACTTGATGCAAAGCTCACTTAGAATGTCTACAAATCTGAGCTTGTTAGAAATGCAGTATTTCTGTAGAACAGCGTTGCAGGCTCTAGCAGTGGCTTCATGTATGTGTCATCAGAAAGCGTATTACAGTATTTTTACACTTGTGCAAATACCAGTGCAAAATCAATTTGCACAATTTTTCTACTTCGGTAATACAGAGATGCGCAAAAAATAAATTGCCCCAGTGCATATATCAAAAAGAATTTTACACCAAAGCATAAATCACCTACCCTGCCAGTAAGGAATTAACGCATCATCTCCCCAGCGACAGTAAGACATCGCTGCATCACCTCCCCTGCCTAGCAGTAAGGAATCAACACATCACCTCCCCTGTAGCAGTTATGAATCGACGGATCACCTTCCCTGCCAGTAAGGAATCACTGCATCGGGTGCTTTTCCACCGCCTCACCTCCACTGCGCCTAGCATCGTCTTTGATTTTCAACCATACATCTACTTCTACACACACACACACAAGCTGTTTTACGTTTCCCTCTTTGACTAGCTCCTTCAAGACGGACACATGACTCTTTCAGTCTCCTATTTTGTCCCTGATGCCATGCAATGCATCTTTGTGTTATTCTTGTGTGACTTTATAACCACTTCATGCTGTATTGTTCAACTATGACTCATATGAATACCCTCATGTACCTCTTGTAAACGTTATCTCATTGCATGTAAAGCTCTCTGATACCTTCGGGTCTAGCTAGTGCTACATAAAACTCAAAATTATAAAAATTAAATAGTTTGAGAAACTATTGCTGAATATATATCACACAGAGTTTTAAAGAGAGCATAATACATGATAAATCCTCTTTTTAAAAATGAGGAACAGAATTACTAATGTTTTTGTTACTTATATAATAACAATTGACTTTACGGATTTTGCCTTATGCATAGTCCCAACTTTAACTTTTGAAAAGTGGAACACGTATTTTACCTACATTTTATTATGTAAACATTGTAATATGTGAAATTAATTTAAGCAAAGTTTGCTTACGTGGAGATACCACTGTGCAGACAGCAAAAATGGGGCAAATGGATTTGTCACTTTTTTTTGCATCAGTGAAAAGTTTATCTAATTCGGGAACGAGGGGTCATAATTGTCGCCAATATGACTGGCCATGCAAACTCTGAGATGCCAGGCTTCCAAATGAGACATCATCTGTGTCTTCTATTTCATGGGAGCTTGGACATAGGGGCTTTTGGGCAGTCGTCCCAGCTGTAGTCCCTATGCAATCCCGCCCTCCCGTGTGCATGCGTCTGCAACACTTGGTCCCACATGAAGGGAACTGCTGCTCTTGATACGGCCATGACACCTAGATGTTGAAGCAGCAAGATTAAAGGGAGAAGAGTGTATTTTCTCTCTCCAATGCCAGCAGAGAGACACCTTATAGGCTTTAAAAGAAGCCTTGAGGCAGTGTAATTGCCTTACAAGCAGTTAACATGATGCAACAGCGAGGTCCCCTCTTCACTCCCTTGTTTGTTTGTTTTTTCCTTTCTCCCTCTATCAAATCTCTCTTTTCCCCCTCCATCCAACCCACCTCATAGCTCACAAGAGACAGTTGGGGTTACATAGAGGTTTAGATATAGAACCCAACATATTACCAGCTTCCAAGAGAACGGGAGGCGATGTGGCCTAGCTGCCCAATTTGGAACAGGGGAAAGAGGTTCGAATTCCAATTAGGCTCAATATCCTGCGATTCTGGGCAAATCCCTTAATGCCACCAGCACCCCCAACCCCACCAAAATAAACCCAGAATCTAACCTTGCGTAATGTATTGTGGTGCTCATGTAAAGCGTTCTAATACACTTGGCCCAAGATTGCGCTAGAAATAAAAACATTGAAAAACATTTTTTTTTAAATGCTCACGCACCACTTGATGTATCTGCATTTAGCCTACAGTAGACCTCCTATATCCCACAACAGGCCTACAGGCTCCACTATTCAAACATAGCCCCTCACGGACTGCAACACAGCACAGACAGATCCCAGCGTGACACAAAAGCACCCCAATCCAGAAGCAAGGGTAGACTGCAGCCCCCTCTTGCCTACCTCTGAAATGTGCAGCTGCACTGCTCCCATCCAAAACCTGTAATTACCACTTTGTCACCCCACCTAACACTTCTGCATTGAACACTCTATGCCTCCTTTCCTGACGTTCTCTCTGTTCATTGTGATCTCAAAACTCTCCAATGGACAGACCAGATCTCATTCACTTAAAAAACACAGCCCTCTGATAGCGTTTGTCATATTTTGTTCTTGACTTTGCGCTTATCTCCATGGAATCCAGCCTTCTGAATGTCAATCAGAGATGCTGGTTACCAAGGAGACACACTGACACCAGAGGGATGGATAACTTTTTAAAAAGGGGGACATGTGGATTGGTATGATAATGATCATAATAATGAAGATGGAACTTGTATAGCACACAATGTGCAGGTTGTGTGTGTGTGTGATAGCGTTTGCAGGACTGTGGGGGGGCAAAAGGTTTTGTGTGCATTTCTGTAAGTCAAGTTCTCTGAGCTCTGTTCCTTTGCATAAGGTGGCAAATTGCTGATGATGTAGTCTAACAAAATACAGCAAAGTTCTCGGGTACACCCATCTATACACATAACACACCACTGAGACCTTTAGCAGGGCCAACCTCATTTGACATTCACATTAACCAACATGAAAAGTTACATACTTTTCAGGGCTGAAGGGAGAGAGGCATTTCTAACAGTTCTTCTTCTTTTCCAACAATAGTCTTGTGGCAGGAGACAACTCATGGTAATGACTGGGAGCTAGTATACAAGGACTGGCAAGGTGGGCAGTTGAGTTGTAATTCTGTGGATATTGGGGCACATGTGCGACCGTTTTTAGCAGTCGCAAACAGAGAATCGGGCAGTTTGCGATGCTAAAACAGCTTGTGCAATGTACCAACCTTAATTTGCGAGTCAATATACTATTATCAACTCACAAAATAGGGTTTGTGAGTCGCTATTAGGAAGGGGCATGCCAAGGGCGTCCATTCCTAATAGCGAGTCGCAAGGGCATGTAGGATTGTTTTGCAACTGGAATGCAGCCGCAAAACAATTGCAGTTTACCACCTACTTCAAGTGGGTGGTAAGCCAGTCGCAAATGGGAAGGGGTACCAAGGGGAGCCCGGGGACCCCTTGCCCTTTGTGACTGGCAGCAAAAACATTTTTTAAGAGCAGGCAGTGGTCTCACGGACTACGGTCTACTCTTACAAGATGAAACAGAAACGTTTCATTTTTCTTTTTGAAACCCATCCCATTTTCCTTTAAGGAAAACTGGCTGCATTTAGAAAAATATAGTTGGTTTATTCAGAAGCAAACACAGACATGGTGTTCTGCTGTCCCCAGCAAGTAACAATCCCTGTGTTATTGCTCATTACCAGTGGGTCACAAATTGCGACCTGCCTCATGAATATTGATGAGGCAGGCCCATTGCGAATCATTAATGTGTCTGAGACACATTAATACATTTCGTTTTGCGAGTCGCAAAAAATTGCAATTAGAGACTTACAAAATGAAACTGTCGTACATCTGGCCCATTGTCCAAAAGGTACCAAACTCTAATCAAATGCTAGGAGGCTGGCAGTGAGTATCCATTGTGATACTTCACATTTAGCGTGACCAGATCTTAAACAACAAACACTTAGACTTTCCACAGACATAGAAGTAGGACTACAATATTGCATTGACTGAGGGGCGCAGTATGAGGTCATTGACGGTGCTTAACAATACAGGGAACAGACAATGAGGCACAAAGGGGAATTAGATTAGGCACTAAGGGTACCTTTTATGCACACAGTCATCTGTCATCAATATGTTGGTTTCTGATAAGGTCTGCCAAGTAAGTCTGCATTGGAACACATGAAAATGTGACACCCTCTGTGTTCAGCCAACCTTCTCTGAAAATGGCGACATTTACTAAATTTACTGAAATTTGCCGGGGCAGATGATGAAAAACCAGGACTGCCCCAGTAAATCTAGGACACCTGGTCACCCTAAACACATGGGCCCTTGTGAGGCTGCAGATTACATGGCCAGGCAGTGGAGGTGATTGCCTCTCTGGCCTTTGACCCTCATTTGTAAAAACAGCGACTACCTTCGCTTCAATCATCTAGAGCAGACATGATGGATTGGGGAAGAAAGAGAGGGCAATGAAGGCAGGCATGCCACGACCTTTGTCATGTATTTCCGTCTTTCAGTGTATGAGTTGGAACACAGCTTTGACTCCCCTCCCACTTCACCCTCGACTCGGCGGATTAGGACTTTCATCATTGCTATAATAATAATAATAATAATAATTCCAGATTTATAAAGCGCTACTTATCACCCCTAAGGGTATCCAGGCGCTGGGGTCCATCAGGGAGATTAAGTGAGCTATTGCCCAGGGACACATGATGCTGCCCGTGCGTGGGAGTCAGCCACTCTGCCTGATGCGCCACACCTCTCCTTTAGAATGGTAGAGTTAGTCCTATTGAGCTGGGAAACAATTGCTCTTAAAATTAAAATGCTAAGAGACAAGTCGCTTAGTGGTGTGTGGCACAAACATGGTCAACTGAAGCTGAACACAGCTACCCCTTGGAACATTCCGCTGCTAAACTGAGCTCAAAATGCATCGTTCGTGCCTTGCCAAAGTAAGCATAGCCCAATAAAACAGATGATTTCGAGCAGCTGTATTCTTTAAATATACATTTATACATTTATTGCTACAGTGCAAATACCACGTTCCATGTAAGCATCCTAGTGTAATGGAGACATTTTAAGGCATGGGCAAAGAAAGCAATTGCTCAGGGCCCCCACCTTCCAAGGGGCCTCTGGGAAAGTGATCTTTAGCTCTGTCTCACTTCTATTTTCCCAGCTTAACCTTTAACATATTTTTAAATATCATTTGGCAGCATGGGTCTTGAATTAGCAGGAAATGGGTAATAAAATACTAACTTGTTCCAAACAGGGGCCTCTAAAGTATGCTTTGGCCAGACCCCCCAAAATCCTAAAATGTTATGTTATGTAGTTTTATAGAGCGCACAGCTTCCCCAGCAAAGGGGCGTCCCAGCGCTAAATAGCACCGAGTGCAGAATACCGATCTTGAGAAATCACTGCTTACTGAGCTGCAGATTTCACTTTACATCCTGAAAGGGTATTTAATGAGATTGTATATCATTGCGTGGTTTTATTTCCCTCTGCTGTTGTCTGGCTACAAACCCTTGTTTATTAATAGAGCACCCGAAGCTTAATGGCTTAAACCATAATTCAAGATGGGCACAGAGTAATTTGCTATTTATTCCCGGGTTTAAAAGGAAAGGAGTGTTACTATGACTCCCTTGAGGCTCCTCCCAATTGTCACCTTCCTTTCACACTCCATCTCATCTTCCATACTTGTGCCCTCTGAACTTTTCTAGTAAAGTTTGGCGCTTTGAAGCATCCCCAAGGCAGTGTAAGCAAACACCATATCATAACGTTTTGTTCCTTACTTTACATGTTCCCTCCTTCCATTTGTTTCCCTTAATTCCTCAATCCCTTCTACCCCTCACCTTTTCCCTGCAACGCTTCGAAGAGGCCTCATGGCGGCGCACAAGTGACATACAGGCAACATACATGACATGGCGTGAAAGTCCCTCAGGACCCTGGTCACGCAGGAAGGGGAAATAACCTTTACAACGCGGTTGTTACACTGCGTTTCATTTACAACGCGGTTGTTACAACGATCCGCGTTAGTTACAACGCTGAGTGCCATTACAACGCAAGTCATTAGATCGACTCTGCTCTAGATGGTGCTCAACCTAAGTGAATAGTATGATTTACTATTCCAACACCTTCCCTACTGTTATGCAGGGTGGAGTTGGAATAGTAAATTATACTATTCCTAAGGTTGAGCGCTTCATCTAGTGCAAGTCGATCTAATGACTTGCGTTGTAAAGGTATTGCATTCTTAACAACGCGGTCGTTGTAACGACCGCGTTGTAATGGAACGCGATGTGAAAGCATGCGTTGTAGCATGCTATATTCCGCAGGAAGGAAACAGCGAGCAGCTGTCTCGACCCCCTTAGGCCACTTGTAGTTTCCTGGCACTTTAAACGTACCCTTGCACAATACGCAGGTCTCTGCACGTCAGCAGCACTTTCTCAACTCCTTCATGTGCCCACCCAATCTCTGTAGCTGCTTGTCACTGTGCATACTGGTAGAAATGTTATTAAATGAAAAACATCTGAAAGGTTTCAATATACAGAAGTATTCTTGGAATATTGAGTGTCATCCCTGGTATTGCTCAGAGCACCCCTGGAATATTTGAATAGCAACCATGTATATTGTGGCAGTACAAGAGCATATTAAAGCAGCAATTCCGCCGGTGATGTATCGGCTGTCACGTTACTTTTTGTGTGCTGTTCACTGGCACAGGAATTGTGCTGGGCATTATAACTCCTGGCAGTGTTTACAACTGATGCTCTTTCTCAAGGATTTATGGCGGCCATGTTTTCTGCTGATGCTGTGCGTTTGCTAAGCACTTTCTCCCATAGCAATTTTTTTCTGCTGTACATCTAGTGTTTCTGCCAAGAACGCAATTTTGTGATGGACATTCTCAATGCGGCAGACAAAGCAGCATTGGATTCTTTTATGAACTATCCTTAAGAAAAGCATGTTAAAGCTAATGCCCTCTCAGTTGATAACATTTGTGAAAATGTGATTTCAAATGTTTGATTGTGCCTAGTTTTCAATCACCTCTTAGGAGGAGAAAACTCTCAAGCATTTGTTGCAGGAAAAAGGTTTGCTTGTTCACTTTGTTTGCTCGCTCAGTATTTTCCCCAACTCTTATGATTCTGACTTGCTCACTATGGGACTTTCCCCAAGTCCTTTGACTTTAATGAAATGACAATGGTGGGATGTAATTGAACCTTACGAAAAAAGGGGAGCACACCTTCTTATCCGCTCATCTGTGGGCAGGTTTTCAACAAGTTCCTTAAACTTAAAATCAACATTGCAGGCACTACTGGATGTTTAATACCTTAAGAAATGAATATAATTAAATTTACCAACAACATAAACACCTAATGTATGGTTTAAGTACACAGCTAAAATGGTAAACCTAAGTATTGATGAAAGCAGTGCAGGCTGTTTGACTAGATCATCCCCTAGACAGCATTGTTTTGTCCTCCGCTAAGAAAATAGAACAGCAAAAGACACATAGATGATGGATGGAATGCAGAGCAAATCAAACATTCACCCTCAGGCAAGAGATCTGGGTTAAATCCGTCATTCTTTTGCACACCATGCCACCCCAGTTTAGACCCAGCCATATGCAAATAAGCCTTGACCCTGGGCCTCATGGGAACAGTCCAGCCCGAAACCGGTCCTAGGATGCTTGTTTCCAGTCCATGCCACTGGAGTCAAGCTATCCTGGCTGATGAGGGGTGAAACCCCGAAACTGGTCCTAGGTGCTTGTTTCCAGTCCAGGGAGGACCTGGATTGTCAGTTCGGGCTGGACTGTTCCCATTGGGCGCAGGGTCAAGACTGATTTGCATATGACTGGATTCAAACTGGAACGGCATGGGGAGCAAAAAAAACCGATGGATTTACGCCCAGATCTCTGTACTGGGGTGAATGTATGACACTGTTCTGCATTCTGTCCATCAATTGTTCTTTTTGCATTTGTCGCCCCGAGAGGGACGGGTATGCCCAGACGTGGGTCTCGTGCTCTCCATGCCACTGGAGCCAAGCTATCCTGGCTGATGAGGAGTGAAACCCCAAAACTGGCCCTAGGATGCTTGTTTCCAGTCCAGGGAGGACCTGGCCTGGCAGTTCAGGCTGAACTGTTCCCATTGGGTGCAGGGTCAAGACTGATTTGCATATGGCTGGTTTCAAACTGGAATGGCATGGGGAGCAAAAAAAGGATGGATTTAGGCCCAGAGCTTTGTACTGGGGTGAATGTATGACATTGTTCTGCATTCTGTCCATCAATTGTTCTTTATGCAAGAAAATAGAACATTGAGAGTTTTATGTAGTCTTTGCTTTTATTTCGCTAACAGTGGCTTGTAAAGGGAAATTTCAGGACTGAGTACATGCACTTCTGTATGCACGGAGAAATCTGCCAAGTCCAAATGTGTGCCATATGTTAGTAATGTAGAAATTAAGATATTCAGGGCTACAAATGAATGTTTCTACAAATTAGGCCAAGGATGGGAAAGGTAAGCAGAGATCTCTGTGTTTATACATGCAGGTGATCCTTTCAAAAAGGGCTAGTATTGAATCAGCATTCTGACTGAAGTATTCTATAACAATTAAAGGTGATTTCTCCAAACTGAGGCAAAAGATTGAAACGATGTTGACACTTCACTTCTTCCTCGACTTCGAATTTGCTTTCAGTGTGAGGGGCACAAGTTAAATGGACCCGAAGCCTGCATCCACTTGTCCGGCATCCATTCGGCCATCCCTTTGGCCATTTGCCCATCCCTCTTTGCTCGTCTGTTTCCTTGCCTATCTATATATCCCTGCGTGGGAGCTATCTGTAAGTATGTGTGCTGTGGGGAACTGTATTTGTGCTCTGTGTCTTTGTTTGTGTGTGTACTTTTATGTTAGTTAATGTGCACTGTTGACTGCATGTTTGTAGCCTGTGTGCATAGGTTTCCATGGGAGTGCTTGTATATGCACCTATCCCTTAGTTGGCCTATGTGTGTAGGGTGCTGCATCTGATCCTCTGTACACATACATTATGTAAATATGTGCAAGAATGGTGTGTGCTTTTGTGTGCTTAGACTGCACAAAAGGCAGGCCTATTTGCTTTGTCGATGTTCTCTATTGTTCTCATTTTAGTACAGCTCTTAATAAAAGGAGGCGTAAATCTCGTGGTACTAGAAAAAGGTTGTGTTTTGAAGAATAGTGAAACTACAAAACTAAACTGGAACACATCGATCTCTGCCCCCAAGGACTTCAACCCACTTCAGTCGCCATGAGGCACCCTTACTTAATATCCCCATGGGTCGGTCCATAAAATTACAATATTCTGGTCGCAAATGGAAGCCATTTAAGTAAAGGTGTGAATGGGCTAAATCACATATTACTTGAAGAAGTCAAACAAAAAAATAAATAACTACCCCCCACCTTGGGGACATCCTCATCTGAGCCTTTTGCTTCAATTTTGAATGTACAGCAGTGACATCACAGGAGAGGGAGTGCTGAATTAGAAAGCAAGTGATCCAGTTGCTTTTAGGGTGCAAAAACAGTGGCCCGGGTACGAGGTGCGAAACTCCATCCACTTCAATGGCTGAGGGTGGGGCAGGCCGATAAAACAAGGAGGGAGTGGGTGGCAACAATTTTTTGGTCATCACAGAGGCTATAGGAGATGTGCAGGGGGCTGCTCTCCTGGAAGTAACAGGTGTTTAGTACTGCATTTGATTTCACTTTGAAAAAAAATGTTATGGAGCTGAGTACAGAGTGCTCCTTATCTTGACCATAAAGGCCCAAGAGTGTGAAGAAACCAGCTGCGGACAACAACTGCACTTGTGGACTAAGAGGTAAGTGTGCAGTTAACAGTTAAGCTTCTGCCTGCATCGGGGTGTCCTCTTGCCGCCCCCTGCTTTAGCAACTACAGTGGGGCAGCTCAGCAGACAAAGGCTCATAATTAAGTTGGAAAGGTGAGTGAGTGAAAGGAAAGATGGGTGGATGGATGGATAAAATGGTGGATGGATAGATGCATGGATGAATGAGCGAAAGGATGGACGTAAGAATGGAAGCGTGTAAGGCAGGGAGGGTGTATGAGTGAAAGGGAGGGTGGGTGGATGAATGGATGGAAAGGATGGGTTGATGGATGATGAGAGAAAGGATGGATGGATTGCAGAATGAGTGAAAGGATGGATGGATGAGTGTAAGGGTAAATGGATGAATGAATTGACTGATGGATGAATGGGTGGATGGAGTGAAAGTATGGATGGATGAGTGAAAGGCAGGGTAGATGTATGGCTGGATGAAAGGATGGCTGGATGAGTGAAAAGGTAAATTGATGGATGGATGAATAGATTAACAGAAAAATGAGAGAGAGAAAGGATGGATGGCTGAGTAAAAGGGTAAATGGAGGGATGTATAAATGGATGGGTCAAAAGTTGGATGGATGGGTGTAAGGATGGATGGCTGAGTGAAAGGGTGGATCGATGGATGAGCCAAAGGGAGGATGATGGAAGGATGTAGTAAGAGGATGGATGGAGCAAAAGGGTGGATGGGTGAGCAAACTGATGGATGGATGATTGCATGGATGGATGAAAGGGGGATAGATAAGTGAACGGATAGATGATTGAGTAGATGGATTGGTTTGAAGGATAGCATTCCCTGAACCAGTGGTGGCTCTCCTTTATGGGCTCTACAGCTACACTACAACCTCCTTGTTTTGTGGTCCATTTTCATTGTATCAAGAGCAAATAACTATTCATTCTTGACATATTAAAAAAAAAATGCAGACCCGCTTTTAGTCCAGCAACAAACTGAGGCAGCTAGTGACATTGTTTGATTGCTGACACAGGTGCATAAAGGTGCCTGCTCTATTTTAGTACTGTGAGCATGTCTGTGTGACTATGTGTGTGAGTTAAAGTGAGAGAGAGTCAATGAAGGTGTGAGTCAGAGTGAGTGAGAATGAGTGAGAATGAGTGACAGTAAGGACTGAATGAGAATGAATGTGAGTGAGTGAGGGAGAATGACAGTGAGTGTAACTGAGTGTTACTGTGTGTGAGACTGAGTCACAGTAAGACTGCGTAATTCAGAATGAGTGAGAAGGAGTGGGACTGAATGAGACAGAGTGGGCCAGAGTAGAATGCGTGAGACTGTGTGAATTAGAGAGACCAAGTGAGACAGTAAACTTAGTGCAGGAACGTGTGAGAGAACCCTTCAAGAAAATGCTCTTTGGAATTCGAGCCAAGGATTACTCCCCACAACTTTTAAAGGTCACCGGCCGCCACTGGGTGTCATTTGTGCCTCTGTAATTTCTTTAGGGTTTGCCTGTACTCTGCACAGTGTACCTCATTTTGGTGCAATATATAGAGATCCAGCTTCCTGCAATTACCACCTGCTGTACATTACAAGGCTATTGCAAAGTCACTGAGGGGTTGCATGATCATATAGAGCACTAAGGCCAAAGGCCAAGTTTTCTTTATAAGGTAACAGAACTCCAAGGTGACCTTTAATATCCTTTTAACATATGGCAGAGGGTATTTTTTTTCTTATAGTACATGAATATATACATCACCATCACTTTTCCCGCAAACCGCTTAAATCCCTGGTGTAATGATGTTGGACTTGGCCCTTTTTGCAGGGTCATCCCTGAACTTTTTGCCTTCCTCCTGGTATTTTTTCTGACCTGGTGTTGTTGGTTTTGGGACACTGGGCACTTTATCACTGCTGTCCAGTGTAAAGTGCATGTGCTCTCTATGGTAAAACGTAGTAAGATTGGTCTCACACCTGTTTGGCTAATTTAATTTACCTATCAGTCCCTAGTAATGTGGTAGCTCATATACCCAGGGCCAGTAAATTAAATGCTACTGGTGGGTTTGCAGCGCTGATTGCGCCACCCACCAAAGTAGCCTTTCAAACCTGTCTCAGGCCTCTGCCATTGCAGGGCCTGGGCGCAAAGTTTACTGCCGCTGTGACATGGCACATAAAGTGGGTGCCACGTCTGTGACTCCCCTTTTACTACATATCAGTCACCCCTAAGGTAGGCCCTACCTAGCCCTATGGGCAGGGTGCAATGTAGGTAAAAGGTAGGACATGTGCCTTAACTGTGTGGCATGTCCTGGGTACTGACAAACAGCCATTTTGGTTTCTCACTGACTGTGAGGCTGCCCTCTCATAGGAATGCATTGGGGGATTCCCTGATATGTGCTTCAGTGGTAATTCCTGATCTGAGAGGAGTAGAGTGGTCAAGTTTGGTATGTTTGGAATAGTGGTAATAAATGCTGCGCAATGGTGTTCGCAGATTTATTATCATTATTTTAGAAATGCCACTTTTAGAAGTGGGCATTTCTGTGTGCTACGTGTCTTTGTGCCTGCCTGATGTGTATTGCATGTCTGGCGCTGGAGTGACAGGGACTGGGGATGTGCTGTGGCTTCAGAGGGGCTGGGTGAGTCAGCGCTAGGCTGAATAGGCAGATCTGCATTTGGAGTAGTGGGAGGAGTAGCCCCTGACCCTGAATAGGTCTGTGCCTGCCTTGTACAATGCTGGCTCCGCCCTCCTGTGGTGTGTCTGGGGCCAGGACCTGCAATGTCAAAGGGGATTGTTGTGCACTGTAAATAAAATATTGAGTGCCCCCAGAACTGGTTTTGACTGGATCCCCAAGCCCTGTGCCAGGGCAGAACAAGACCTTGCTGGTATAAATATTGGGGCTGTGACCCCATGTAAAAGGTTGGTGCTTACTTGGAACTTGGAGGGAGACCCTGCCGGGAGGAACTGCCGTGAGACTCAGGCGATATCCCCTTGCTTGAAGGCCTTGCGTGCTGGCCTCCTGGTGGGAATCTCAGGGATCCACTAGTCCGCAGGAGAAGGTCTGGACTGTTCCAGACTTTTCCTCCCCACCACGAGGAGGGAAGTCTGCAGGAGGGCTGGACTTCCTCCAGCCTGGCGCTGGGCTCCGTGAAAGACAGCGCGTGGTGAGCGCGTCATTGCCTTTACAGAGGTAGGCAGCCGGGGCTCTGCCACATGGCCCCGGGCTGCAAGGGAAACGCCGGAATCCAGAGGAATCCCTGGCCGGATTACGGGAGCCTACCCTGCGTTGCCGTGCCCTAGGGATTTGGGACCCAGCCGCGGAAAGGGAACCAGAGACTGCCAAGCCGCCGGAGACATCACTCCGGGATCCGCCGCCGAGACGCGCGGCCACAGGAAGCCAGGCAGTGGTTGCCTGATGTTGGGCGGAGCTTCCTACCGCCGAGAGAGGAAGCCAGGCAGACGAAGCCTGGCTGTGGGTGGGGCTCCCCATGAGAGAAGGGAGAAGCCCCTTGTGTGGTCGAAAGTCGCCGTCCAGGAAGTTGCAGCATTCACAAAGGGGGCTGCTGGAGGCGAGAGGAGAGCCTCACAAGCCCCCCCCAGGAAACCGGAAGGGCCCGACTGGCCATGGTGTGTCCACAGGAAGGTCGAGGGTCGCCGGTTGCAGCGAACGGCTGCAGTCTACCTCGCTCAGCCCCTAAGGAGTGGTGAGTGGGGCTGAGCTCCCTTGTGATTCTCTTGCAGCAACCTGAGAAGCCCCGGTGAGTGGGGCTGGAGGGGGAGCACTGTTGGTACCGGTGGGTACTTGGGCCGATTTTCCCCCCGAAGAGGAGTCCTGGGAGGGAGGGGCTCCCAAGGTACTGTTGGTGCCTAGTATTGTGCACACAGCTGTACCACCAGAGTACGGGCAGCTGCAACCACGGAGACATTTTCTGTTTTGGCAGGAGAGGGGCAAGGATGAGTTGCACCCTCGCCCCCATTAGAGCCCTGACTTTTGAAGGACATAGGGCATTGCGGGAAAGTCCCAGACGGGCCCCCCCGAGGAAGGCCAGTTTGCCTGTGAGCACCTGGTGTGCTGGTAGGGCGCAAGGCCCTAAGGTGATGTATGCACCTGGGGAGTGTTACTGAGGGGCATTGCTAATGTGATTTGTGCAAAGTGTCTGTACCAGTAGTTACTGGTTGGTTACTACTTATCTAGCATAATGTGTTTATGCCCAGTGTTTAGGCCTAATGTGTTTATGCCTAAATGTGATTACTGCATAATGTGGGTGATGCCCAATGTGACTGATGCATAATGTGTTTGTGCTAAGTAATTACTTGTTGTTTTATTACTTACCAGGTCTGACGGTTCTGACAGCGGCCCGATTGGCCCTGTACTGTATATAAGTCCCCTGTAAAGTGATGCCTAAGTGCCAGATGGCACAGTGTACATTTGTGATCATGTTCTAATGTGTTTTATGGATAATACAAAGGCTATTTTTACATAACCTTGTGTGGAGTATCTTTTGTGGTGTGCCTAGTGTGTTGCTGCTGTGTGAGTGTGTTGCGCAAACGCTTTACACATTGCCTCTGGGATAAGCCTGACTGCTCGTGCCAAGCTACCAAGGGGGTGAGCAGGGGTTATCTTCAGCGTGTAACTCCCTTGCCCTGACTAGAATGGTGGTTTCTGCCTGGCTGAGGCGCTTGCCCTAGCCAACCAGAAATCCCATTTCTAACAACTGATCTTTCATATGATAGAGATAGTGGGCCTGATTACGAATGGCTCAGAAACAAGGCACTATTTATTGCACCTCGTAAATAATGATACCCCAGAGTATGTTATTTATTGGGTGCGATAAATAGCACCTAGTACAAGTTTTCATGGAATAACATGCAGATTTGGGTGTTTAAAGCACTAAAATCCACATGGACCGTTGAATACCATACACATTTCCCTTGTTAAATTTCGGCAGGGTTTACCTGCCAATATTTAATGAAGGTTAAGGTACTTAACATATCCAATGAGTATCAGATGCGATAAATGCCTCCAATTTCGTAATTCAGATCTGTGCGCAAACAGGGGTTTACACACAAGGCCGAATACACTGACACACTCGTAATCAGGATAGTATTTTTGCAGACATGAAGAATGCAAGCAGAGTCTGTAGTGCAATTGTAAACACCTCAAAAAGTGTTGGTAATTTGCTTCAAAAATCTTATTAGAATCAGTTTAATGTAAAAATCAGATTGAAAAAGGGCAGTAGCTCAGAATGAGCACATTCAAAGATTTTTTTTAATTGTATGAACTATGAGCAAAGAAGAAAAATATTGCAGAAATCTTTTCTTTCTGCTGATTAGTGTTGACTCTTGAAAAACAAATCATAAGAACAAAAAGCCAGTTCTCCTTTTCACTGTTTGTATTGCTCTGTGACCCGCCATTCACCTTGGCTGCTGGCTTTGGAAGCAGGCATTATGACCTCACAATGTAACTGTAATAAGGTATTACAGTTGTGCAGCAACATCATTTTCTTATTACTAGCGACCGCAGACTTCACAACTCAACAGTAATATATGAATTAGAGACGTGTTTTCGTACTTTTATGTTTTATAAACCCATAAACACAGACATAGAAAGATAACAAGATTAATAAATAAGCACTTCAAAGTTCTTATGAGCACGAGCATCTGGTATATCTCTGCGTGCATTAGGTATGCACACAAATAAATATTGAACATATTTAACCAAATGAAACTATCTAACAGTTTGTGCAACACCTCAACAACAGTCTGAAAATAATTTTTTGCGCTAACTCACGAAAGGTTAAAACCCACAGGTCTAAATATCACTAGGAGTGTAAAATATACATCTTGTTTAGGTAATAGTAATAGACTTCAGCCTCCTGGGCTGTCATTCGGTTAGACCACAAGAGCTTACAAATGCCATGTGCACTCGATCTCCTGACCTGTTTCCCTTTAAAGGATCAGACCTTTCCAAACTCTACACAGACATGCAGCCAGCGTCCTTATATGGCATAAAACACTTCCTCTGAAGTGAAAGATCACACACAGAACACCGGTTGGAATTTCTAACATTTTAGATGTTTACCTCAACTTTTCCCCAGTGCTTAGAGCTTGGCACATGGAATATCACTCATGATGCGCTACATGTTCCACTTGGGACCAATGCCTGTCAATGAAATGGTCTTTGGTCAAAGGGTGACTACCTCACACCATGTCATTATAGATACAGGGTCCAATTCTGGGCTTTTGTCTGTCAGACTAATGTATTCTGGGCAGTCTAGTCTTGGTTTGCTTCCACTAAACTCTAGTAACACACCTGATATCAATTATTTGTAGATGTAAAGTTCAGAACTGTAAACAGTGTCCTTGATGACATGGGTAAAATGGCCAGCTTAGAGTCGTCCCACCACCAAGTTCCTGTACCATTGAGGTACAAAAAACACAGAAGAAATACTGGCAGCAACCATCCTTGCCAGATATCTACTATACATAGAGAGCACAGCAAATCCTCCAGTGGATAGGGGGCAGTGAGCTGATTTCAGAGTTGATTGAGCATACAGATTCTAAGGCCTCAATGGATCAGCACAACATTTTCATACAGGCCTATGAGTGATTTGCTGCTATGGAGAAATTATACTCCTTGCTATAGTGCCAGAGTGTGAATAGCTGCTGGTTTTGTTTTTCAGCACTATCAGTAATACATTTGCTTGCCAAAGGTATTCACAGACTATTTCCACATGAATTTCCCCACAAAACTCCGCATTATTTTACACACAAGTGTAACTAGAGCACAAAAACTTCCCCAATACGCCAATTTGTGCCCACAATTGACACCAGATTCTAAATTACCTAAAAACGCTTGTCTTACCTCTGTGGTCATGTCTTTTTAGTCACAACAACCAGAAAATTGTAATGTAAAATGAATATTTTGACCATACGTAAATAAATAAAAACATTTTTTATGGGGAACGGCCCTCACAAATTCTTCTGGAGAAGTTTGGAATCCCTTTTCGCCGCTTGCTTGTTCTTTCATCTCGTTCCCCAGCATAGCCGGTGGATCTTAGAAGAACCCTGGTCTTTAGTCACTGACAAGTTGTGATGTCAACCGACAAAAAATGAAAGTCTATCTTGGAAACACTGTTAGGAAGGATCTTCCTCATAAACAGCAAGTCAGACCTGAGGAATGCTTTTAGAGCATGTTCATAAATCAAAGGTCTCATCTGGCACCTCTTTCCCCACCAGATGATCACTTTTCATTGCATTTTGAGTGTTTTCTATCTGTTCTGGTGGGCATGATGGTCTCCAGCCATTTTGTGGCGCCTATTTCTTGCTTGGGTATTAATTCCCTAGCAGACTCCTTAAAGGAGTCAGATACACACACTTCTACCTTACATGGATGAATACTTCCTTGAGCAGCTGAAGTAGACCAAGGTCAAGTGTTATGGAAAAAAGTCCATTCAGGCTGGTAATTTTATTGATTTGCAGAGATTTGTGATTTTAGGACTTGCACTGTACCTATTGATTGATATATCTATTCGCAATGTGTCTGTTAAAGACATATCTATCTTGTTGGACTATGCGCAAGAGTATTACTGTGTACTATATTGTTTCATAGTGCTGAATATGCCTGACGAGGCATTAAAGCGCTTTCCTAGAAGAAATTAAAAATGATCTTTATGTTTTTCATTGTTTAAGCTGTATGAGAACAACCACTTAAATCAATACAAAAGGTTTCCCAGTAGTACTAGGTGAGTAGTGTACAATAGTTGACTGTTCTAAGTTTCTTTGTGAGTCCTGATACTCTCATCCAAGTCCTCTTCTGTTCCACGCAGCTTTTGGTAAATGAGATTTCGAGAATCACTTTTATGAAATCATTGATTATATATGTTTTAGTTAAGACATGCACTCAACTTCTTGATGCTAACATGTAGTACAATTGAATGCTCTCTGCCTCACTATATGAAATGACAGTGACACATAATTACACATTGGATATTTGCAACAGGAATTCACGAGACTCGAAAAAGTCGTCATGAAAAGAGGAAACACTTGTTGGCGAAGCTTGAACTAATAAAAGCACAAACAAATAATGATTTCCCGTGAGCATGTCCGCACAGTATTTTTTCATACACACTTTAAACGGTAAGCTTTTAACCCCACGGCACAATTTTTACTATTTTATTTCCATGGTTGTATATTTCTGTTTTCGATGCATTTTTGTTTTTTCTTAGCTGATGTCTACGGGTGATGTTCTTTGGTCAAAAGTTGTATTTTGTATATTTTCTAAAACCCATGTTGCTAGCGACCCCTGACCTTGACTGGTAGGTCGCTCCCCCACCACATAGCTCCGTCTGTGTGCCCTGCTGCTGCCCCCGATTGTGCTCGTTTTTTCCTTTCTGTGCCCCCTTGCTGCCCCTGATTGTGCTCGTTTTTTCCTTTCTGTGCCCCCTTGCTGGCCCTGATTGTGCTCGTTTTTCCTTTCTGTGCCCCCTTGCTGCCCCTGATTGTGCCCGTTTTTTCCTTTCTGTGCCCCCTTGCTGCCCCTCATTGTGCTCGTTTTTTTTCCTTTCTGTGCCCCCTTGCTGCCCCTGATTGTGCTCGTTTTTTTTCCCTTTCTGTGCCCCCTTGCTGCCCCTGATTGTGCTCGTTTTTTTCCTTTCTGTGCCCCCTTGATGCCCTGATTGTGCTAGTTTTCCCTTCTGTGCCTGTTTCCCGCCGCTGCGCCCTGCGGCCCCGCCCCCTCACTGCCCATTCGCTGCCCCATTCCCTGCTCCTCCCTCCCACCTCCCCATTTATGGCGGCCGCTGCGTGGTGAAGAGAGCGACCCCTGACCTTGACTGGTAGGTCGCTCCCCACCACACAGCTCCGTCTGTGTGCCCTGCTGCTGCCCCTGATTGTGCTCGTTTTTTCCTTTCTGTGCCCCCTTGCTGGCCCTGATTGTGCTCGTTTTTCCTTTCTGTGCCCCCTTGCTGCCCCTGACTGTGCCCGTTTTTTCCTTTCTGTGCCCCCTTGCTGCCCCTGATTGTGCTCGTTTTTTTTTCCTTTCTGTGCCCCCTTGCTGCCCCTGATTGTGCTCGTTTTTTGTTTTTTTTCCCTTTCTGTGCCCCCTTGCTGCCCCTGATTGTGCTCGTTTTTTTCCTTTCTGTGCCCCCTTGATGCCCTGATTGTGCTCGTTTTCCCTTCTGTGCCTGTTTCCCGCCGCTGCACCCTGCGGCCCCGCCCCCTCACTGCCCATTCGCTGCCCCATTCCCTGCTCCTCCCTCCCACCTCCCCATTTATGGCGGCCGCTGCGTGGTGAAGAGAGCGACCCCTGACCTTGACTGGTAGGTCGCTCCCCCACCACACAGCTCCGTCTGTGTGCCCTGCTGCTGCCCCTGATTGTGCTCGTTTTTCCTTTCTGTGCCCCCTTGCTGGCCCTGATTGTGCTCGCTTTTCCTTTCTGTGCCCCCTTGCTGCCCCTGATTGTGCCCGTTTTTCCTTTCTGTGCCCCCTTGCTGCCCCTGATTGTGCTCGTTTTTTTTTTTCCTTTCTGTGCCCCCTTGCTGCCCCTGATTGTGCTCGTTTTTTTTTTTCCTTTCTGTGCCCCCTTGCTGCCCCTGATTGTGCTCGTTTTTTTTCCTTTCTGTGCCCCCTTGATGCCCTGATTGTGCTCGTTTTCCCTTCTGTGCCTGTTTCCCGCCGCTGCGCCCCTGCGGCCCCGCCCCCTCCCTGCCCATTCGCTGCCCCATTCCCTGCTCCTCCCTCCCACCTCCCCATTTATGGCGGCCGCTGTGGGGCCGCGCCGCTGGCGCGCCGAAGGCGCGCCTAAGGCAAGCCCGTCTGCGCCCGTCCGCGCCGTGACCGCGCCCAGCGCCAGACCCCTGGTCCGGGCATCCCCCGCGCCCGCCACATCAACAGGCGCCGATACGACGCCAGCACCCTCCACGCACTCAACCCCGGAAAAGATCACGCCTGCTACCAGGCCACCCCGAAGCGCACCCAAGGGCCCTTCACCTGCCGGAACTGCAGCTTCGCCAGCACCCGCCCCGCCAAACCACCGCCCAGGAAAGAACCCAACTACCTCAGATGCATCCTCCTCAACACCCGCTCCACCCGCAAACACGCCATCGAACTCTGGGACCTTCTCGACTCAACCTCCCCAGACGTCGCATTCCTGACGGAGACCTGGCTGAATCCCGCTTCAGCCCACGACATCGCCATTGCCATCCCGGACGGATACAAGATCACCCGCAGGGACCGCACCAACGGAGTCGGAGGAGGCATCGCCATCGTCCACAGGAACACCCTCAGAGTCTCAACCAACACCGACGACACCCTCAGCACCGCCGAACACATGCACTTCCAGATCCACACCGATCTCAACACCACCCTCAGAGGAACCCTCATCTACAGACCCCCGGACCCCGACCACAGTTCAGCGATTCCATCGCTGACTTCGTCAGCACACACGCCATCGCCTCCACGGACTACATCCTCCTCGGGGACCTGAACTTCCACCTCGAGAACAACAAGGACACCAACTCCACCACCCTGATCGACAACCTCGCCACCCTCGGACTCAGACAGCTCGTGACTACACCCACCCACGCCGCCGGCCACACGCTAGACTCCATCTTTTCCGCAAGCCCACACGTCTCCTTCAACCACACCTCCGAACCCCACTGGACTGACCACCACTGCATCCACTTCACCTACAGGAAGCCCACCACGCACCACCGCACCGAACAAATGCCTCGCCGCTGCTGGAGCAGAGTCACGGAAGACCAGCTAACCACAACCCTCGCCCTGAGCCCACCCGCGAACCCTCCGACCCCGACACCGCCGCCCGCAACCTCAGACAGTGGATTGACGACTGCGCCAACACCCTCGCCCCGCTCAAGAATCCGCCCAACAGCCACACCAGCAAGAAAGCCACCTGGTTCACCAAAGACCTCCAGGCCTCCAAACGAACATGCCGAAAACTGGAGAAGATCTGGCTCCACGAACGGACAGCGGACAGCTACGCCGCCCACAAGAACGCCACCCGCAGTCACCATCACCTCATCAGATCCGCCAAAAGGGCCTCACTCAAAGACCGCCTAGACAACAACGCACACAACAGCAAAGAGCTCTTCAAAATCGTGAAGGAACTCTCCAACCCCAGCTCCAACACCAACGACATCCAGCCATCGCGAGACCTGTGCGACTCACTGGCCACCTTCTTCCACCGCAAAATCGCCGACATCCACGACAGCTTCAACACCACGACCGCCCCGGCAACCACCGAGACCACTGCCCCCACAACCACCAACCGCCTGCTCTCCTGGACCAACATCAACGACGAGGACACCAGCGAGATCATGAACACCATCCACTCCGGTTCACCGCTAGACCCGTGCCCTCACCACATCTTCAACAAAGCCAGTACAGCCATCGCGCCCCATCTCCGGAAAATAATCAACATCTCCTTCGAGACAGCAACCTTCCCGGAAAGCTGGAAGCACGCCGAGATCACCGCCTTACTCAAGAAACCCAAGGCAGACCCCAAGGACCTCAAGAACTTACGACCCATCTCTCTGCTCCCGTTCCCCGCGAAGGTCACCGAGAAAATCGTCAACAAACAACTGACTCGCTACCTCGAGGAGAACAACATCCTGGACCCTTCCCAGTCCGGCTTCCGCAGCAACCACAGCACCGAAACCGCCCTCATCGCCGCCACCGATGACATCAGGACCCTGCTAGACAACGGAGAAACAGCAGCCCTCATCCTCCTGGACCTATCAGCCGCCTTCGACACGGTCTGCCACCACACACTACGAACACGCCTTCACGACGCCGGGATCCAAGAGAACGATACAAAAGGGGATGATGGACGGAACGCTTGAGCCAATCAAACACTCACCCCCAGTCAACTGATCTGGGTTTAATCCATCATCATTCTTTAGCTCACTCCACCACCCCAGTTCAGACATGGCCATATGCAAATCAGTCTGACCCTGTGCCTCATGGGAACAGTCCAGCCCGAACTGCCAAGCCATGTCTTCCCTGGACCGGAAACAAGCATCCTAGGACCGGTTTCTGGCATTCCAGCCGTCATCAGCCAGGCTTGCTTGAATCCAGTGGCAAAGTGAGCAAGGGACCCACGTCTGGGCATACCCCCGCCAACTCAGGGCGAACAAAGCGATACAAAAGGGGATGATGGACGGAACGCTTGAGCCAATCAAACACTCACCCCCAGTCAACTGATCTGGGTTTAATCCATCATCATTCTTTAGCTCACTCCACCACCCCAGTTCAGACATGGCCATATGCAAATCAGTCTGACCCTGTGCCTCATGGGAACAGTCCAGCCCGAACTGCCAAGCCATGTCTTCCCTGGACCGGAAACAAGCATCCTAGGACCGGTTTCTGGCATTCCAGCCGTCATCAGCCAGGCTTGCTTGAATCCAGTGGCAAAGTGAGCAAGGGACCCACGTCTGGGCATACCCCCGCCAACTCAGGGCGAACAAAGCGATACAAAAGGGGATGATGGACGGAACGCTTGAGCCAATCAAACACTCACCCCCAGTCAACTGATCTGGGTTTAATCCATCATCATTCTTTAGCTCACTCCACCACCCCAGTTCAGACATGGCCATATGCAAATCAGTCTGACCCTGTGCCTCATGGGAACAGTCCAGCCCGAACTGCCAAGCCATGTCTTCCCTGGACCGGAAACAAGCATCCTAGGACCGGTTTCTGGCATTCCAGCCGTCATCAGCCAGGCTTGCTTGAATCCAGTGGCAAAGTGAGCAAGGGACCCACGTCTGGGCATACCCCGCCAACTCAGGGCGAACAAAGCGATACAAAAGGGGATGATGGACGGAACGCTTGAGCCAATCAAACACTCACCCCCAGTCAACTGATCTGGGTTTAATCCATCATCATTCTTTAGCTCACTCCACCACCCCAGTTCAGACATGGCCATATGCAAATCAGTCTGACCCTGTGCCTCATGGGAACAGTCCAGCCCGAACTGCCAAGCCATGTCTTCCCTGGACCGGAAACAAGCATCCTAGGACCGGTTTCTGGCATTCCAGCCGTCATCAGCCAGGCTTGCTTGAATCCAGTGGCAAAGTGAGCAAGGGACCCACGTCTGGGCATACCCCCGCCAACTCAGGGCGAACAAAGCGATACAAAAGGGGATGATGGACGGAACGCTTGAGCCAATCAAACACTCACCCCCAGTCAACTGATCTGGGTTTAATCCATCATCATTCTTTAGCTCACTCCACCACCCCAGTTCAGACATGGCCATATGCAAATCAGTCTGACCCTGTGCCTCATGGGAACAGTCCAGCCCGAACTGCCAAGCCATGTCTTCCCTGGACCGGAAACAAGCATCCTAGGACCGGTTTCTGGCATTCCAGCCGTCATCAGCCAGGCTTGCTTGAATCCAGTGGCAAAGTGAGCAAGGGACCCACGTCTGGGCATACCCCCGCCAACTCAGGGCGAACAAAGCGATACAAAAGGGGATGATGGACGGAACGCTTGAGCCAATCAAACACTCACCCCCAGTCAACTGATCTGGGTTTAATCCATCATCATTCTTTAGCTCACTCCACCACCCCAGTTCAGACATGGCCATATGCAAATCAGTCTGACCCTGTGCCTCATGGGAACAGTCCAGCCCGAACTGCCAAGCCATGTCTTCCCTGGACCGGAAACAAGCATCCTAGGACCGGTTTCTGGCATTCCAGCCGTCATCAGCCAGGCTTGCTTGAATCCAGTGGCAAAGTGAGCAAGGGACCCACGTCTGGGCATACCCCCGCCAACTCAGGGCGAACAAAGCGATACAAAAGGGGATGATGGACGGAACGCTTGAGCCAATCAAACACTCACCCCCAGTCAACTGATCTGGGTTTAATCCATCATCATTCTTTAGCTCACTCCACCACCCCAGTTCAGACATGGCCATATGCAAATCAGTCTGACCCTGTGCCTCATGGGAACAGTCCAGCCCGAACTGCCAAGCCATGTCTTCCCTGGACCGGAAACAAGCATCCTAGGACCGGTTTCTGGCATTCCAGCCGTCATCAGCCAGGCTTGCTTGAATCCAGTGGCAAAGTGAGCAAGGGACCCACGTCTGGGCATACCCCCGCCAACTCAGGGCGAACAAAGCGATACAAAAGGGGATGATGGACGGAACGCTTGAGCCAATCAAACACTCACCCCCAGTCAACTGATCTGGGTTTAATCCATCATCATTCTTTAGCTCACTCCACCACCCCAGTTCAGACATGGCCATATGCAAATCAGTCTGACCCTGTGCCTCATGGGAACAGTCCAGCCCGAACTGCCAAGCCATGTCTTCCCTGGACCGGAAACAAGCATCCTAGGACCGGTTTCTGGCATTCCAGCCGTCATCAGCCAGGCTTGCTTGAATCCAGTGGCAAAGTGAGCAAGGGACCCACGTCTGGGCATACCCCCGCCAACTCAGGGCGAACAAAGCGATACAAAAGGGGATGATGGACGGAACGCTTGAGCCAATCAAACACTCACCCCCAGTCAACTGATCTGGGTTTAATCCATCATCATTCTTTAGCTCACTCCACCACCCCAGTTCAGACATGGCCATATGCAAATCAGTCTGACCCTGTGCCTCATGGGAACAGTCCAGCCCGAACTGCCAAGCCATGTCTTCCCTGGACCGGAAACAAGCATCCTAGGACCGGTTTCTGGCATTCCAGCCGTCATCAGCCAGGCTTGCTTGAATCCAGTGGCAAAGTGAGCAAGGGACCCACGTCTGGGCATACCCCCGCCAACTCAGGGCGAACAAAGCGATACAAAAGGGGATGATGGACGGAACGCTTGAGCCAATCAAACACTCACCCCCAGTCAACTGATCTGGGTTTAATCCATCATCATTCTTTAGCTCACTCCACCACCCCAGTTGGTATCGCTTTGGGATCCAAGAGAAGGCCCTGGACTGGACCACATCCTTCCTTTCCGGCAGAACACAAAGCGTCCGCCTCGCCCCCTTCTGATCCAAGGCCACCAAGATCATCTGCGGCGTACCCCAAGGCTCCTCCCTCAGCCCAACGCTGTTCAACATCTACATGGCACCCCTCGCCCACGTCGCCCGACAGCACAACCTCAACATCATCTCCTACGCCGACGACACCCAGCTGATCCTCTCCCTCACCAAAGACCCTCACACCGCCAAAGCCCACCTCCACGAAGGAATGAAGGCCGTCGCCGAATGGATGAGGACCAGCCGCCTGAAGCTGAACTCGGACAAGACGGAGGTCCTCATCCTTGGTTCCAACCCTTCAGCCTGGGACGACTCCTGGTGGCCAACATCACTGGGAACAGCCCCGCCACCCACCGACCACGTACGCAACCTAGGGGTCATCCTCGACCCCACCCTCTCCATGACTAAGCAGGTCAACGCCGTTTCCTCATCCTGCTTCAACATCCTCCGAATGCTCCGCAGGATCTTCAAGTGGATCCCCACCGAAACAAGAAAAACAGTCACCCAGGCCCTCGTCACCAGCAGGCTGGACTACGGAAACGCCCTCTACGCAGGAACGACGGCTAAGCTCCTGAGACGGCTGCAACGCATCCAGAACGCCTCTGCACGTCTTATCCTCGACATCCCCCGACGCAGCCACATCACACCCCACCTGAGAGACCTGCACTGGCTCCCTGTCAACAAGAGGATAACCTTCAAGCTCCTCACCCACGCACACAAAGCACTCCCCAACTCCGGACCAGCCTACCTCAACAGACGACTCAGCTTCTACACCCCCACCCGCCAGCTCCGCTCGACCAGCCTCGCCCTCGCCACAGTCCCCCGCATCCGGAGAACGACCGCCGGCGGCAGATCCTTCTCCCACCTCGCCGCCAAGACCTGGAACACCCTCCCCACCAACCTCCGACAGACCCAAGACCTACTGGCCTTCAGAAGACTCCTCAAGACCTGGCTCTTCGATCAGTAGCAGCACCACCCCCCTCTTCCCCCAACGCCTTGAGACCCTCGCGGGTATGTAGTGCGCTTTATAAGTGACATGATTGATTGATTGATTGATTGTTTCTCTAGTGATCCTAATTTCTTCTCTAGCAGTTCAATGTCAAGACACCTTAACCTGTTTTGACTTTGGCTATATTGGGCCTTATTCATAATGGTTAACTTACACTTTTGTCTACGTTTACAATTGTTTGCTGTACGCAAATGTATTTTTCTGGTATCTTTACGCCTGCGGAGTCTCCACACATAACAAGCATTTGCAATGCAATCGGTCTCGCCTTTGGGACCTTATATGTATTTAGCTATGCAGCATATTAGCCTGGGTGCTGAAGCATCTACTGTTCTTTAACATGGAGGGAAAGTAAGCACCAAACTGCGTGACACGCCAGGTATGGGAACACATGGAGAGAAATATTGGCTTTCAGCGGGAAATGGTATAATCCAAAGCTCTGTTTTTAATATAAAATCAGGGCCTTCGGTGGTCATATCACTGAAAATACAAGATTTGAAGAAAAATATTATTGTCTACAGGTGCTTGTGGAAGACAATTTCTATGGACGGGAATCTAGAGAATGCTAAAGGGATTCTGGTATTTACTGACCTCTGCTGGTCATTTTCTATCAAGAAAGTTAAATAGAGGTAGTTGCCAGAAAAATTAAAAAAAGAAAGTCTCTAAGCAGAAAGCAATTCTGGTATTTTACTGACCTCTACTGGTCGTTTTCTATCAAGACAGTTAAATAAAGGCAGTTGAACAGAAAAAAAGTCCCTAAGCGGATGCAGACAAGTCCTAGGGCTGATCTCCAGAGCCCACAAAGTACATACACATATAAGTATATACTAAAGTATATACAAGAGGTCTCGAATGCTCAACCTAAAAAGATAGGACTGTTCTATCTTTTTATGTGCAGAGACTCCTCAGTCATAAAGATACTACTTATAAAATACCTTTGTGAATAGAAAACAATCGTAAACGTACACAAAAGTGCAAGTTTACCTTTGTGAATTAGGTCCAGGGTGTGTTGTGGTTTTCATGAGCACTTTTGAGAGTAGTCTCTTGTTGGTGGTGGACAGATATAAATGTGTGACTGATTTTCTAGCTTCTTTATATCTCTTTTGGTGGGATTGCATTATTTTGTGTAACAGGAAGCAGATTGATTTGGTTTTACGTTTTAATTGTCGGGGCTATGGTGTAGTCTGCAGTGATGCATACAGTGTTGTTGTGTGTGTCTCTGTGGGCTGCTGAGGCAGTCAATGGAGGAGAGAGGCTGTAAAAATTGCTTCTTGAATTCTATCACTGAATACATTTTTTAAAGAATTGTTTTTGTACGTTAGGGATAGCGTGTGAAGTTGTTTATGGTGTGTACAATAAAACTTAGGGCTAGGCAGTGGACATAAAAAAAGATCCAGCACTCACACCGTTCTACAGTCATAGAAGATCCTGTGTGCATCACTCTGTATGCACTTTCTGCCCATAAAGTGCTCCCCACACAGGAGAAAAGTACATGTAAACACAGGGACCAGAGTTGCACCACATATAATTGAAAAAAACAGTATAAGCACTTGGATATTTCAAAAATTGATAACAGTAATTCTTGAGTCATCCGGTAGTATTCTTCATTTATCAGTGCCTCATATTGGAATTCATAAAAAACAGCCAACGCGTTTCGTCCACTAAACAATGGACTTCTTCAGGGCAGAAACAAACACTGTGTAGAGATGACGCTGTGAGAAGATGATGAGTTCAGTCCAGTTTTATTGTAGAATAACTACACAGCATAATCATCGAGGCAGATCCACATCAGTTTCCAACCGCTCCGAACCCTTTTCAAATCACAGTGCCACCTAACAACCAAACAGCTAGGCAACCCCTGAACATTCTACTGGATGTCACCAAGAATGGAACACTGGGCAAAGAACTACAGCTTAAGGCTGTAACACATCTAAAGAAGGATATAACATTCCCTCCTTTCTCACTTAAAAAACAAAAACAAAATAACAAGAGAATAAAGAACTAAGAAAACATTAATAAACATAATACTGAAAGATGCAAAAACTGGATAAATAACACAAGCCTGGTAAAAAGCATTTCACATCCGGTACCTTTTGGGAATAACCCTTGTTCTTGCACTTCTCCTAAGTGAAACCTCAGAAGGTCCACTAACCACTGTACCGGGAGATAAAGATGAAGAGCATGGAGCGACATTTTTAATTTTTACAACTTTACATACATTCCACCACTTTCCCCCTTCAACTTGAATAGCATTCCTTCCCACCTTAGTGACAGAAACGGGTGGACCAAACTTGCTCTCACCCTTCTTGACGTGAAAAGGAGACTTAATGCTTACCATGTCTCCAACCCCAACGGGAACCATCTTTACGCTTCTCTTTTTGTCAAACCATGTCTTTTGTTTGTGTTGTGAACAAGAAACATTTTCCCTTACCAACTCCATAAGAGAATCAATATCAGGCACAGCTTTAATCCACCTGTTCATCCAGGCAGGTTTGAAGTTAGTATTCGCTTTTCTTCCCCTTAGGAGCTCAAAAGGAGAAACTTTTGTTGTAGAGTGGGGAGTTGTCCTATAGAACCATAACATGCTTTCCAGAGAATCGAGAATGTTACAATTTCCAGATTTGGCCCACCTAATGCAGTCCCCCACCACCCTATTCATACGCTCAACAAGCCCATTGGATTGGGGATGGTAAAGTGAACTCCTTACATGTTTGACATTGCATGATTGTAGGAAATTCCCAAAGTCTAGACTGGTGAATTGAGTACCATTATCTGTTACAATGGTCTCTGGAAACCCCTCCCGCATGAAAACGTCCTTGAGAAAGGATAAGATGTTGCTAGTGGATGCCTCCTTGACAAGTTTTATTTCTGGCCACTTTGAGGCATAATCGATCAGAACCAGCACAAAACGACACCCTCCAGGTAATATATCAAGAGGTCCCATGATGTCCAAACCCACTTTGGACCATGGTCCAGCAGGACATTCAATGGGAATCAGCGGCGGTGTAACTACTTTCAATCCTTTATCGGCCGACCGGCAAATGAGGCACAAATCTACAACTTCATTGATCTCACTGTCCATAGAGGGCCACCAGAAACATTCCCGGATACGTCTCTTAGTGAGTGTGGACCCTAAATGACCCTCGTGGGCACCAGTGATAATACCTCTCCTAAGATTCTGTGGAGGAATGAGTTTGTCAGCACGAAGCAAAATTCCACCCTCCAGGGAGATTTCCGACTCAACTTTCCAAAAAGGCTGTATATTTTGAGGAAGGACACGCTCTCTGGGCCATCCAGTTCTAACAAACTCACAGACTTGTTGCAGAACGTCATCATCAGCAAGGGCCTTCAACCACTCATCTTCTGTGCCAACACCATGCTCTAGTAAATCAATTGAAGCTATCAGACAATCGTCGGAATCCTCCTCCCCACAGTCAGCCAAATCAGGATCCCTTTTTCCATCATCTATGGGAAAACGAGACAAGAAGTCGGCCCTGACGTTCCTGCCACCAGAGACATGGACAACATCGAACTGGTACTGCATAAGCCGTGACACCATACGAAGGATTCTAGGAGAACAGCATTTACCAGTTCCTGCACCAAGAATATTGACCAAGGGCTTATGATCGGTTCTCAACAGAAAACGCCTTCCCCAGACATAGGGACGGAACTTTTCAATGGCCCACAAACAGGATAAGAGTTCCTTCTCTATAACTGAGTATTGAAGTTCACTGTTCCTTAGAACCCTAGAAGCAAAAGCAACAGTATACTCAGTAGTGTGCTCATCTTGGGTTAGGACTGCCCCCAACCCCACTTGACTCGCATCAACCGTTATGCAAGATGGCAAACTTGGGTCATAAGGCTTGAGAGCAGAACTATTTTTTAAACAATCTTTAACAGAGCTCAATGCGGAAGCGCATTCATTTCCCCACACAAAACTTACTCCCCTTCTGAGGAGAGAACTGATAGGACGTACGAGAGTGGCATAATTGGGAATGAACTTAGAATAGTACTCCAGAAGTCAGAGCAAGGACTTGACTCCTGTCTTATCAACTGGGGCAGGAGCATGAGTGATGGCATCTAACAATCCCTGCCTAGGCCTGATTCCTTCCCCAGAAATAAGGTGACCTAAGTATTCAATTTCCTCACAAAGGAATTTACACTTATCCGATTTAACCACTACCCCACGGTTCTTGAAAATTTCAAGAACCTTTCTAAGTACAATTTCGTGCGAAGGAACATCTTTAGAGTGTACTAACACGTCATCCTGATAAACCAGGACCCCATCAATACCTCCCAACATGTTCTGCATGACTCGTTGGAAAACGGACGCCGCAGAGGCAAGCCGAAACGGCATCCGTTTGTACTGGAAGGTACCCAATGGTGAGACAAATGCCGTGAGAGGTCGTGATTCTGGATCTAGCTCTACCTGATGATACGCACTGGCTAGATCCAGTTTGGAGAAATAGCGCGACCCCCTGACACATGCAAAAAGAGCATCAATTTTGGGCAAAGGGTGAGAGTCGACCCAGATCTCTCTGTTGAGAGACCTCAAGTCCACACAGACGCGCAACTTACCACATTTCTTGCGCACGACGACCAAGGGTGAAAGCCAGAGTGATGACTCTGTAGGTTCGATGATCCCTTGGTCGCACAGGGACTTGAGTTCAGACTCTAGATCATCTCTCACACTGAAAGGTACACCCCTCAATTTATGTTTTATTGGAACAGCTCCATCCTTTACGACAATTTTATGTCTGAAACCTAGTATGGTTCCAAGATTCCCTGAAAAGACAGATGGAAAACGTTCATTCCATCCTCTTAAATCATGTTCATCTGAAACTACAAGAACTTGTTCAGACGTACCTGGTCTGAGGATCATTTTGAATAGACCCTGATGATACCACCCCACAATATTCAAGCCCTTGATTGCAACATAGATCTTTCCCCAAATTTTCCTCCCCTTGAAAATAAGTTCGTCCTCGAAGAACCCAAGAAGGTCAATTTTACGTCCCTCATACGAGACAGGAGAGCGATCAGGAGGCTGGAGAGCCCTATCTCCCCAAGTCTCATTGAACAATCTCTGTGTTAACATGGTAATCCTAGCCCCAGAATCAACGAGAAGATTTAGTGGTTTACCTCCTACACATATCTCGACAATGGGATCAACACACTCAGGGGATTCATGTACATTGGAGATAACATCATGAGAATCAACAATTACTGAGACTACATCGGAATCAGATTCTTGATCTGATTCTAATACACATGCTACAGTTCTACTACGATTTTTCTTTTTCAAGCAAACTTTTTCGAAGTGTCCTGTTTTTTTACAATAATTGCAGACGGCATTGGCCCCGGGACACTTTCCCCCTTTTTGATGAGGTGGATTCCCACATCGGTAACACATTTGCTTGACATTCTGGAATTCTTGCTTGAAGCTTGAACCACCTTTAACCACATTAGGGTTCTTTGAAGAACTGTATTTTGAAGGACCTTGTTGATATGCAGAATATCTGCTCTTATTGTTTTCAGCAACACTATTGACAGCGTCAACAGGCTTAACTTCTAGCTCCTTCAGCGAAACCTGAGAAGTCTCGATGCTCTTAGCAATTTTAATAGTATCTTCCAAAGAAGGATTAGCTAAAGACAACAATTTTTGACGAATCTGTTTGTCTCTGCAGTGGCACACAAATTGATCCCTGATCAACTGGTCCGAAAAAACGTCAAATTGACAGACGGAGGCTAGCATACGTAAGGCAGAAATGTAGGAATCCACATCCTCACTTTCACACTGTTGTCTCTTTAAAAACTTGTGGCATAGAACCATCAAGCTAGGTTGTTTATCAAACCTTGTTTTGAGTTTGATGATGGTGTCTTGGTAGACGTCAACAACATCTTCTGGAGGATGATTAATTTCAGGAAGATGCTTAAAAATCGATCTTTCCTCAAAACCCAAGGAATGAAGTAGAAGGAATTTTTTGCGATCGTTACTAAATCTGGAAGCGCCAATGGCACCGAGGTAAGTTTGAAAAGCATCAAACCATATCTCCCACCGAACGGGAGGTTCACCTGGGGATTCGAGAAAAGAGGGAGGAGGTGTCACAGACTGCATAGCTGGATGGAAAACAAAAAAAAAGAACAAAAAATATGGTGAATGGAGGAAGAAACCAGGTAGAGAATAGGATATAATGAACTAGAGAAAGATAAATGAGACCTGGAAATAAAGGATGAAGAAGGAGTGTAGTAACTCAGGTGGGGAAAGTTGAGAGAGAAAAAGGGATTTGAAGTGGTGTGCGAATCACCGTAAATTCATCCGCACAAAATGCCCAAAAAAAAAACTGGTGTGCGAATCACCGTTTAATCATCCGCACAAGGCAGGTGTGCGAATCACCGTGAAGACAAGTACGGGGAGCAAAGTGATGTGCAGCTTTCCGGATAAATGTGAAAATAAATCTTGTTCACAAAAAGCACATTGAAGAAAAACGCCTTCGTTAAAAAAATGATCAGAAAACAAGAAGACGAGCCGATACAGACTCCTCCCGTGCCGATCCTTGGTAAACGGGAGCTTGAGGGGTTGCTAAGCAACTAATACAGCGTTGCGTGGAGCGTAGAGGCCAGGCAGGTCAGGCAAGATGAGGCCTACTGTTGCGCATGTTCACGGAACGCAACGTGAGGCCTGAGCGCTGGAGACTTGCAAGAGCCGGCAGGGCGCAGCGGGAATACAAGCAGCACGCAAAAGCCGGCAGGGTGCAGCGGGGACACAGGCCGTATGCAGCGAAAGAGCAGAGCCCCCCTCTGAAGACACTCAAGGAGAAACAGATGATCGGTGACCGGTGAGGTTTTTACAATCCTTAAACAAAGTCTCTGATAAGATCGTGACAGGATATTTAGCCCGTGTGAGTTACTTGTGGGGAGATGGCGATGTGATCGGTCACTCGATGCTTGGGAGATGCGTAGCGATGCGTCGCTGAACAAAAAATTAACAGTCTTACCGCAAGTCAAGGACAGCTTGTGTCGTATGAGGATACAAACAGATGCACGCAGGGTCCTGAGTGTGGCTGTGTCGTAGGATCGTCGCCACAAATTGTAGTGAAGACGCTGTGAGAGGATGATGAGTTCAGTCCAGTTTTATTGTAGAATAACTACACAGCATAATCATCGAGGTAGATCCACATCAGTTTCCAACCGCTCCCAACCCTTTTCAAATCACAGTGCCACCTAACAACCAAACAGCTAGGCAACCCCTGAACATTCTACTGGATGTCACCAAGAATGGAACACTGGGCAAAGAACTACAGCTTAAGGCTGTAACATATCTAAAGAAGGATATAACACACTGGTATCCGATGCTCCCAGTCAGAGCATCGTAGTGTTCTACAATTGCGCCATTTCTGATTTGACATCTGTATTCAAGTGTTTCAGTGTTATGAAAGAAGCGCACACTGCGGACCACGTTTTCAAGCAGTCATCTACATTCAGTATATCAAGATAGTAAGGCATTTATGTGGGGAATGTCCTCTCTATATATGGCACTTCAATAGTTGCCAGGATTGTAAAGATACGGAGAACTAACTCCGAGATTCGGCGACTGGAACAGTAAGCGCTTACTGTTCCGGACACGAAATCTTGAGTGCGCTGCTTTCATAACACTGAAACACTTGAATACAGATGTCTTACGACAGGAGGGCAGGAACAAATAAAAGTGAAAACTTGATTTTTTGTACAGGACTGGACTAACCAAATACCAGAGCTGAGAAGTGGGTATTTAAGGATCCCTCTCTATCTAATTCTTTGTTTTTAGTCAGGATATTGTAGGGGGCTTCCTTGCCGCCTACTTGGCTGGGGTAGAAATTGTTCCCTCATGTAAAAAAGGCTGTCCATCATTTCCATCTAATTATAGGCCCAAAAGCCTTATTGACTGTTCCCAGAAGCTATTCAGCAGAATCCTCCTAGGAAGGTTAGAAGAATGGCTAGCTGCCGAGGAAGTGCTAACCCCCTTACAGGCTGGCTTTAGGAACAGCACCAGCACGCTGGATCAGGTCTTCCGCCTCCGAACGCTTTTCTGGAAGGCAGTGGTTCTGGGAGGCGGCAGGTTGTATGTAGTGTTTGTAGATATTTGTTCTGCATTTGACCTGGTTTCCAGGCTTACTCTTTGGCAGGTGCTGGCCGATATGGGTGTCCCTAAATATTTACTGACAAACATCATAAGACTTCATGAGCACAATTATGCCCGGTTGAGGTGTGGTGAATTAGGCAAGCTGACAGACCCCATCCATGTCACAGGAGGGGTCAGGCAAGGTTGCGTTGTAGCACCTGCCCTTTTTACAATTTATGTTAATGATCTGATTGACCATCTGAACGGGTGTTAGGGAGATTCCCAAAGTCTCGCAGGCATCCTTACTGGAGCGTGTGCCCACTTTTGAGCACTTAGGATTGATCCTTACGGAGCATTTGGACTAATGTCGCCATGTTGATAGGTGCAGACTTAAACTAGAGCAACATACTGAGGGGTTGTTAAAAGTGCAGATAAGCTCCAAATTCCATCCAATTTCACAGGTGCTGCAAATGTATAAACAACATGCCATGTGGGTTGCCCTTTATGGGGTAGATCTTTGGGGCCACAAGGATGCAACAGCCCTTACTCTTGTGGAAAACCGGCTACTGTGCCAGCTGACAGGCCTCCCCTTCAGCACCCCTTTGGGGTTTAGGGATGAGACCAATCCTCTATTGGAGGATATTCTGGACTACTCCCAAGCTTATATCATACAACCAGGGATTGGAAAAATGTTTGGGTCTGCCAGGTTCTGACAAAATCCCATGGATTAGATACTTCAGAGACACACTGAGAAAGTCGGGTAATGGGATTTTGTGGGATGACCCAAAGACAGCGGGGTCTATTAGTAAGAACACCATCAAAGCCAATTATGGCCAGCACACAATTAACCTAATGCAGTCACAACCTTCCTTCAGCCCCTGACTGACGCTTTCCTTTTGGTGAAAGATGAGTTTAAGGCAGAGCGGTTCCTAGACGAGATTGAATCTGCAGTAGCTAGGAAACTCTACCTCCAGTTTTGTTATGGCACCCTTCACCTGCTCTCCTTCACCTCAGGCCAGAGTCGGCCACATGAGTGGGATAGGTGGGATTGCCCCTCCTGTGGTGCCAGTAAGGAAACTGTGGAGCATGCACTGTTCTTCTGTCCCGCCTCAGGCTGGGGTCAGTCACATGAGCAGGATAGGTGGGCATGCTCCTCCTGTGGTGCCAGTAAGGAAACTGTGGATCATACACTGTTCTTCGGCCCGCCTATCAGGAGGGGAGATAAAAATGGATACTCCAAGTATGCTGAATTTTAGGAGTTAAAAAACATGTTGAGGCTGTTTGTATTTTAAGATATGACACGAGGCAAAGCATTGTGTTTGCTGTCTCTCGTTACCTTCTGAAATGGGGAGGACTAGGAGCTTGAGGTCCAAGCTTAATGCGAGACCTGATATCATAACAACACAGGGTGCTCCTAGGGTCTCCATTCCCCCTCATGCACTAGCACTTTGAGACGTTGTAGTCCATGACTGTATCTGTACATTATTAAAGCATAGGGTGCCCTTTGAGACTTTGTTTTCCCCTATGCACCAGCACCTTGAGAATCTATGGACCAAGATTGTATTTGTTTACTTTTGTGACCCATGTGTGACCCATTTTACTGAGTTTATTAATTGTTTCGTCTGTATGAATTTGATCAAATGTTTTTATGATACATGTCTGATTTAAACATGTTTTCTCCCTCTTTTTGGTGTTGTTTGGTCTTAATGTTTTATATTATGTTTTATTGTACTTTTATGGCTTATAGCCCAAAAAAGATTTGAATTTGAATTAGTAGTTATGCAGAAGTAGATTGACAGTGACAGGTGTTAAAGAGTTGTTGGACCATGTCACAGTAATGGCCAATATCTGTAGGCCCCTGCTTAGGATATGACTGGGATGTCAACGGAATTTTTATGTGCAGATCTTATGTTGAGGAGGGCACTTGTGGCAGCATTGGCAGAATCAGCTGAGCAGACTGAATCATTAACAGAGGTCATGGGGTGTAACGCTGGAATAGCCACCTAATGGTTGAGAAAAGTTTGTGCTACCACTTAGCAAAAGCTCTTTAAAAGTGGCCGATGGATTTACCTGGTTTGACCCCTTCCCATATAATGACCAAGCCACTGGGGCCCCATACAGATATACTTTGTGGGTACACCGTCGCTGCCATGTTGGAAAGAGAAACCAGAAGGTGCTGATGGTCTTTCCATTCACACAAGTCCTCTGAGGCCGCAAAAGGATCTTTAGTAATGTTTTATAAAACAACCAAATAAATATAATATAAAATAGTTCACAATGGGTGTGCTTTGTGATGAATGGAGTGAATTGACGCATCATGGGCTTCCCTCATCCTATCCTCATCCTACATATTATAAACCAATTACCTGTCACATTGTTTACAAACCAAATTTTAGTAAAATACTCAGGACCTATCTGGGTTAGTAGACTGCAACAGTTTTCATGGACTGCTGGATAAGAAAGGCCACAGAATGCCAACTAATCGCTTTAATGCCACAGGAATTTAGTCATATATGTAAGTTGTGTATGTTAGAATTCCTGGCACCGTGGGTAGAGCCCCAACCCACAAGTTACCACTTAGGGGCCGATTGCGATCTCGTTTGGAAACTGTTCGGAACAAATCGGTCTCGGAATCGTTTCCGAACGAATCGGGTCCTGCGAGTCCGAACGACTGATTACGATGCTTCCCAACATTGTTCGGTCAGACTCGCATTGACTTCAATAGGAGCCTGTGTACCGAATGAGAACACAGGCTCACGTTGCAAAAGGGGGAGGTTGGGGAAAAGCTTGCACCCTGTGGCGGGCACCCCATGGTGCCTGACACATTGTGCATGGTTGGCAAGAGGGGTCCCTTGGGTACCTCCATTGGCCACAATCGGACACCTCCAGGTGAAGGGGGCCCGCAACGGGCCCCCAAAGTCAGATTCAGACAGCTGTTTTGTGTCGGGCAGACCGAATCGGAACGAGTTGGTCATCGTAATCGCTCGTTCGGAAACCGTGTCCATAGAGCTGTACAATTCAGCTCCGAAAGACTCGGGCTGTCTGAAAGCCTTTCGGAACTGAATCAGACTGCCCGAACGGTTTCCGGGCATCGTAATCGGTCATTGGGAAATGTGTACGATTTGTTCGGGAGCAAGGGTTCCGAATCGGATTCTGCAATACCGAATCCCATTCGGAGCCTTTTCGAACAACATCGTAATCGGCCCCTTAGTTGTAAACAGTATTTGCAACAGTTTTCATATTTGTCACAAACAATATTATACTAAAAAAACGATTGACACCAATAATTGTAATATTAATCGGCAGTATTGGGTTGAATGCAGCCACAAACAGCTATGCCAGTATTATTGATAATCAAAAGTGGTGGTCTCAGTCAATCTCTCCTTCCAAGAAGATGGGGTCATTTCAAGCCCAGATACATTTTATTAGATTCCCACTTCGTACTTCTGACTCTGCACCTCAATATGGTGTCACTCGCCACTCCCTTGAACGTTAGTACCTTATCCCACACTAAGTGATGGTGATGCTGCACCCTCCTGATATCCCTTGGTGCCATCCAGTGACAAGCTGGTACAGCAACACCCAAAGTACAAACACATTGGCTAGGCGGACCGTCACCACCAGTAATTCTCATTGCTTTTCTTAAAAGTTCCCCATAAGGACTATTCTAATGAATCTTGAATTGAAACAGGAAATACATGCTTACTAGCTGCTTTTAACTACGATGGTTACAGCAGTGTATCACAAGTAACACCTGATTTAGATCAAAACGTTCATACAACTCCTCCCATTTTTAAAACGTATTTGTAACCATGCATTAATACACATACAGGGGAAAAGCTAGCAGTGACCTTCCTAGTTCATCAGGGACAACCACGCCCTTTCTAAAATAAAATATAGCCTGCATGAAAATCGGAGAGTGGGAAAATTCCACTAGGGCACACAAATGGCAACCACAAACTCCCGACCTGGAAAGTTTACATAGGCACCCTCTAGCTGGAAATATTATTGTCTCCAACCTGTTGGATTCTTTGAGTTGAGTCATGCAAGAGCCACCCCTCCAACTGCATGGGTGCGCCCAGTGAAAAAAAATATTTTCCACCCTGCAGTGGTAGGGCCTAGCCTACGCAAAAATAGGTTTGAGTAATTTGTGAACTGTAATTGGCCACTCAAGCGCTGGAATCCCTATGTAGCGGCCATTTCTTTTTTCTGTAAAAGCCTGAAATTCATATTGGAATCTAGTATACATTTTACGTCAAACCAACAATGCAAGCACTCTCTTGAGCATACCCGTCCTTTAGCCTCTATGACATCTGCCCTTTCTCTGTGCCTACTGTGTACTTCCCACATCAACACCTCAAATGTAGAGAGAAATAACCTTTAAAGAAATTCCAGCACACAGCCTGAATGAGGGATCAGGGTACCAGGGTTTTAGCAGTGACATTCACCACCTTAGCCTTGCCAGCCACCACAAACCCACATTAATTGGAGTTAATTTAAGCGCACCCCAATGAAGTGAGGAAACCTGTACTTGGGTAATTTATACACTGGGATCCTTTTAAAAGCCCTTACTCATACTTCACCTTGGCATGTGGCACCATTATTAAACACAGTAAGATCTATCCATGGCATTTTAGAAGCCAAGTAAAAACCACAAATACTGAAAAAGCCAAAAGGTCTGATTTGCATATTCAGTGCAGACTGAAGATTTTTAAAAAAAGGCTGCAGCCGTGAAAAAATGAAAAATAATTGCTTCCTGCATATTGTGCACCTACGAAATAAATAATTTAATGTGTGATGTTTCAGTGTTATTTTGTGGAGTAAAATAGTCCGTCATACATTTTAATGCAAACACCCGAAGAGGGTGGAATGATACATACACCAAACAGCCAATAGCATGAAGTGAGACAGAAAAACTCTTCTGGGTGGAGCTAACGCCAACTGATGTTAAAGAATCAGTAATTTAATGTGTGACGTTTCAGTGTTATTTTGTGGAGTAAAATAGTCCGTCTTACATTTTAATGCAAACACCCGAAGAGGGTGGAATGATACATACACCAAACAGCCAATAGAATGGAGTGAGACAGAAAAACTCTTCTGGGTGGAGCTAACGCCAACTGATGTTAAAGAATTGGCACTAATAGCTATTGCAGACGGCTGTGCTGTGAAGCCCAGCCTAATCATGGTAAAAATTGTATACTGTGTGGTGGTAATTTTTGACATATGGGGGCACCCACTGCACATTTGGTCCTGAAAATGTTACAAGTAGTAAAGTCAGACTTTTGTCTCAGTTAAACTTAAGTTTTGGTCTTAAGTTTAACTGAGACTAAAACTAAGACAAAAGTCCAACTTTACTACTTGTAAATGCCCTTTGTGAATACCAAAAGTCGTAAAGTTAGACTTTCATCTCAGTTTACCTTTGTGAATCGGGCCCTAAATTGATACATTTCTCAGAACATCAATAATGCTTTACTCGCATCTGATCCTGAAGCCTCAATTAAAGGGGCCGTTTGCAATCTAGACGAATTTGGTGCAAATTTGGCTCCTGCTAATTTCAATTCCTGCGGGATGCAGCAATTAGTGGCTGCCTCATTTGCACTTGAATCTGAGCTTGACCATTCAGAAAGGGAATGTCTGCACAAACTGCACTTAAACACACCCATTCTGATCTGAGTAACTCAGCATGTGCACAGTTTGCTACTCTGATTTTGGCTAAGTTACACCAGGAATAAATTCCAAGGGCAAACACCTGTATCAGGCATAATTTTCCACTAACTTGCAATCCCTTCTTGGGAGTCAACAAGAGTTTGTGCTTAAAACGAGATTAGCCACCCAATTGCGAGTGTAGCCTTAGAAGAAGTGCTCAGTTTATAAAGCGCATGTATCCAAAAGAGAGGTCGTATCTACCTCCGAGTATATTTAATCAATATTAAAATAAGGTAACTTAGTATAACTTCAAAGAAACTATAAAGGAGGTTATATACATCTCTGTTAGATGTTTGCATATGGTATAAAAGAAGGGAAAATTACATTCAGTTTTTGCCAGTAATAATCAAAGCTTTCAAGCTGTTTGCTTTTCTTTCAACATGTATTATGGGTAGGGCTCCCAGTTTTATGATATTTATTTTTTTAACATTTCATATGTATTTATCCATATTTATTTTTTAGCCATCTTATTGTTATTTATCCATATTTATTATGTGTTTTGAGAATAAATTGAGGCATAAAATGGTATATTTCCAAATTTATTTAACTGTAAACATGCACTCACACTTTGATGCTTTTCGCATTTTTGCAAATTAAGCAGCCAAATATAACATAACACTGCACCCACATGTAAATATTAGCATCGTATAAAAATATATGCTATCATATGTCTATATTTAAGGAAATCCCATCCTGTTTTTTTAACTCCCCATGCTTTAATCTGCTCAGCTGTTGACCTGGAATTCACAAAGGACAGCACAGAGAGTCAGTCACAATAAGCACAATTTTGTGTATTTTTCCGCTTTTAAAAATATATACAGACAAGAGACATTGTTTTCTGTCTTCATTTATCTGTAAAAAGCAGTAAAAACTGAAATCTGGGAGCCTTAATTATGGAGCACGAAATGTGTTGTATCTGGATCTTTGAGTGATGTATTCCCCAGAGAATGTTTACTACATCATAGGGAACACTGGGAGCTCAGAGAAGAGAAGACCGTGGAGTCTACCGGTCGCTGTCCCGTGTTACCCGGTGGTTGCTCAGTCTGCTGTAATTTGTGTTGGAAAAATTGGTGCAGGGGTTTACTTTTCAACAAACCATCTCGCTTCACCCTAAAGTGTTCTTTCAAAAGTAAAACTTCTGCATATGTTCCCAAAGCAATTTTTAGCAGGCACTCGTTATATTGTCAAAGCAAGATCAAAGAGATTCAAAGCTCAAAATACAGGCAAGAATGTTTATATAATCTAGCACAAAAGTATTACCTAGATTGATCTATCAATTTTACTTTGTTCTCGTTGATTTGTACAAAAAGATAGGAAGCCTACTTTTGATATTCTAGGCAATGTTTCTCGCAAAAGATGATTTTAGTAAACAAAACTTAGTGCAAAAAGATATGGTGATTAATTTTTCCTAAAAAAGCTTCTCCACAAAAGGGGGATGTTCACAAAAGGCCAAGTGAAAAGACAGAGATGATGAGGAAGGAGAGAAGGTGTGAGATATTCTCCCGGGGGATTTCAGAAAGATGCGGGGAGAAAAGGAGAGTCAGGGCCTCATTAACACAAATTGTCGCATCGCCGCGGTAATGCAGCGATGCGTCAAAATTTCTTGTGCCTGCCACAGAAACCCTTACAACACCATGGATGCGGTGTATTTACAATGTGGAGATCCATGGCGCCAGGTTTCAAAGATACGTCAGAATTTCTGACGTATCTGTGTGAAGGATGCTGCTAGGCATCCGGCGCAAAAATGGCGCATTGCTGTAGTTGGTCAGAAAACTGACTCAACTGCAGCAATGCGTCAAAAAAGAGGCGATGTGTCAGTTTATACTGACTCGAGTAGCCTACTGTATGGCGACCAATGTCATAGAGTGTCAAAAGATGAAAAACTCACCTTACACTGTATTACATTGGTCCTGTATGTCACGCATACCAATGGGCATAGTGTACTTATGTGTACCACTATGCCCACGTATGTGTGGCATCGGTCATTCATGTAGTGTAGTGTGATATATAATGTGTTACCTACTTCCATGTGCACTTACCTGCTGGGGTGACGTGATGTCCTTGCAGATTACGTCGTTGGAAGTGACTTCAGCTGATCAGATTCCTCTTCAACAGCCAATGCATCATTCCTTCGCCTGAGTTTTACAGGCGCAGGGATTTTAATGCATTTCAAGAACAGCGGCCTGCTTCCTGAAAATGCGTCACTTTTCAAAAATGTCATAAATACCACTGCGTCAGATTTACGGGGGAGTTTCCCACGGAATGCTTACCTTGCATATATTATAAACAACTGCGACGCAGCCAATTCCGATGCTGGAAAACCAACGCATCCAGACGAAAAGTGATGTATCTCCAACATGGCAAATATGCAGCAAATGAAGCGCAGAGGTTGGGTCAAAAAAGTACTCAATGGCGGCACAAGGCAGCGCTAGGGGCTTGTAAATGAGGCGCTCAGTGTCAAATACAGTGGAATATTGCAAAGGAAAGAAGGGGCGAACAGTAGTGTGTACGCCTTTCACAGACCTTTATAATGTTTAATTCACACTCTCATATTTTCAGAATCGAAACATTTTAAGTTCTGAATATTAGCAGCATTATCATTATTGCGACTCATTTACTGATACGGCTACCAGACATTGCCAATGTCAATAGGTCGAGCTTGTTTTCGGTATACGCGTGTGTACTATGATGTGATAATAGAAAACGCCAAAAGAGGCACCCAATTATTAGACATGTGTCACCCTGTGTAAGGTACAGGGTTGTAATTCACATATGTTAAGCCAAGGCCTTAATTGCATAAGTGTTCCCTAGACACACTTCAGTGGCCACGGCTGCTTTAGAGACCACACCTTTTTCATGCATTTAGTACACTGCAAGCCAAGCAAGGAAAAAATGCTGCATTGTTGAAATAACCCTTCATAAGTGTTAGAACTGGGGGTCTCTAGTTGGCAGAGGTAGGTACCTTTGTCCAAATAGGGACCCTTGCTTCTAGTCAGGGTAAGGGGGTACACTCCTGAAATAACCCCTGCTCACCCTCTTGGTAGCTTGGCACGAGCAGACAGGCTTAGTTCAGAGGCAGTGTGTAAAGCATTTGTGAACACATACAGTAATCCAGTGACAACACTACAAATGGACACCACACAGGTTGTATTATAAAAATAAGTATCTTTTATATAGATTTACCACAAGACCATAAATGACATAAATAATCCACAATACTGTACTTTAAGGATGGTAGAATTAGCTTGAGTCTCTTAAAATGAAAATGCGACACTTTGAGTTCAATGTACCTTAAGATGCGTAACGCAGGGCAACAAAAAGTGTTGCAGGGAAGGTGATGCGGTAGTCCCTTACACGCAAGGACGGTGATGCGTTGAAGATCTAGTGCAAAAGAAACAAAGTGGCGTCTTCTTGAGGTTGCGACAATGAAGAGGTGATGCGTGCACGCCCGACGGCGACACTTTTCTCCGGTGCTGCGAGGCGCTTCGAAGGATGCGGCGCGCTTCTTCGGGGATGCGCCGGCGTCTGCTGCGACGTCGACACTCTTCTCCGGCGATGCGATACTCAGCGTCTGCGGCGACACGCTTTTTCGTGTGGAGTCGCGCTTCCAGCTCCCAGAGACACGCAAGTGTGTCAGAAGGTCCAATTTCCCAGCAAGGGAACACAGGGGGAGCTGGTGGGTGAAGTCTGTTGTCCCTGAGACTTCAGCAGGAGGCAAGCTCTAAAATCAAGCCCTTGGAGATCCTTCACAAGTTGATGAAAGTCACAGCAAAGCAAAAGTTCCTTTCTCCTTTCTTTGGCAGTCAGGCAAACCACTGCAGGCCAATCCCCAAGCAGCACTTCAGGCTTAGGGATAGTCTCTCCTCAGTTTCTTCTTGGTTCCGCTCCTCAGCAAAGGTTTCTTCTTGTTTCCTAAAAGTGATCTAATTTCCTAGGGGTCTGGGTCCCCTTTTATACACCTTTTCTCTTTGTTCTCTGGAGGCAGAGAGGCCTCTGCCTAGCCCAAAACCAGTTCTGGTCAGTCCTGGAGCACTTTGGTTTTCTGACTCCTTCTTTCCTTTCAGAATGTGGGGCAGAGTGCTCAGCCGCCCGGCAGGAGGTGTAGCCAGCATTGTGGAAGGCAGGCACAGCCCTATTCAGACCCAGGTGCAACTCCTCCTCCACTCTGGATGCAGATCTTTCTATTCAGCCCTGTGCTGACTCACCCTGTCTCCTGTAGCCACCCCAGCCCCTGAAACTCAATCTCCAGACAAGGAATACACAACCTAGCAGAGGCAGGCTTGGAAGTTTAGGCAAGAAAATACCCACTTTCTAAAAGTGGTATTTTTCAAACACAGAATGTTAAAACCAACTTCACTAAAAGATGTATTTTATCATTCTGAGTTCAGGCATACTAAATTCGTTTTTCTACCATGTTCCCTGGGTCAGTTCTGACTATAAGGTGTAATAGTCAGTCTGCCCATTCTGGCCTATGGGGAGCAGGTAGCCTTGCAATAGTGAAAAACGAAAATGGCTGTAATTCACTATTAGGACATGCCACACACACCAGGGCATGTCCTACCTTGTACTTACAACGCACCCTGCCCTAGGGCCTACTTTAGGGTGTCCAACATGCAGTAAAGGGAAGGTTTAGGGACTGGTAAGTGGGTGCACTCACCAAGTCGACATGGCAGCCCTAGGCTGCACACAGGCTCTGCGATGGCAGGCCTGAGACACATTTTACAAGCCGCTTCTGTGGGTGGCACAACCAGTGCTGCAAGCCCACCAGCGGTATTGGATTTACAAGCCCTGGGCACACTCAGTGCACTGTACTAGGGACTGACAAGTAAACCAATCATCCAATCATGGAGTCACTAATACATACATCAATGTACAATAGGGAGCACTTGCACTGTGGCACTGAATAGCAGTGGCACAGTGCCCAAAGCATCTAAACCAGCAAAAACAGATCAATAACATTGGAGGCATCATCAAAAAATGGAAGGTAGACCCACGCCAAGGATGCCAGGTCTAACACGTGTCCCCTCCAGCTGAAATGTGGGGAGAACTACCCTACATCATGGGAGTTCTCTTCACTAAGGCGGAAAAATCGGGACAGACCATCAGAATTGGCGTGTTCTGTACCAGGGCGGTGTTCCACCGTCAAGTCCATCCCCTGTAGGGAAATGGACCACCTCAACAGCTTTGGATTCTCACCCCTCATCTGCATCAACCATCTGAGGGGCCTGTGGTCTGTCTGAACCCGGAAGTGAGCCCCAAACAGGTATGGTCTCAGCTTCTTCAGTGCCCAGACCACAGCAAATGCCTCACGCTCAATAGCACTCCACCTCTGTTCCCGTGGAAGTAACCTCCTGCTAAGGAAGGCTACAGGTTGGTCTAGGCCCTCCTCATTCATCTGTGACAAAACAGCCCCCACCCCATGCTCTGAAGCGTCTGTCTGAACGATAAACTCTTTGGAGAAGTTGGGGGACAGGAGCACGGGCGCCATGCACATGGCTGTCTTCAAGGTGTCAAAAGCTTTTTGACAGGTGTCAGTCCAAATCACTCTCTTGGGCTGCTTCCTGGAAGTCAGCTCTGTCAAGGGTGCAACCATGCTGCCATACCCCTTGACAAATCTCCTGTAATACCCGGTGAGTCCTAGGAAGGCTCTCACCGCTGTCTGGGTCTTGGGGGCTCCCAAGCCAGAATGGTATCTATTTTGGGCTGTAGGGCGCCACCTGGCCGCTCCCAACCTGGTGTCCCAAGTACACCACAGAACCCTGCCCGATCTGGCACTTACTCGCCTTGATCGTGAGGCCTGCCCTCCGCAGAGCCATCAACACTTCCCAGAGGTGGCGCAGATGTTCTTCCCAACTGGCGCTGAACACTGCGATGTCATCCAGGTAGGCGGCACTGAAGTCCTCCAGTCCAACCAACACCTGGTTGACCAACCTCTGAAAGGTGGCAGGGGCATTCTTCATCCCAAAGGGCATCACCCGGAATTGGTAGTGCCCATCTGGTGTGGAGAATGCTGACCTCTCCTTTGCCCCATCAGTCAAGGCGATCTGCCAGTACCCAGACGTTAAGTCAAACGTACTGAGGTACCCGGCAGCCCCTAACCGATCTATGAGCTCATCAGCTCTGGGGATGGGGTGTGCGTCAGTCCTGGTGACGGAATTGAGTCCTCGGTAGTCCACACAGAACCAGAGTTCGGGTGTGGCACCAGGCGCGGCAGCCTTTGGGACCAAGACCACTGGGCTGGCCCAAGGGCTGTGAGAGGACTCAATTACCCCCAATGCAAACATCTTGGAGACCTCCTCCTTGATGCAAGCTCTCACCCTGTCAGTCACCCTGTAAGCCTTGTGCTTGACAGGAAGACTGTCCCCAGTGTCCACATCATGGACGCACCAGTCAGTGACACTAGGAACCAGGGAGAACAGGTCAGGAAACTGCCCCAACAGTTGGCGACAGTCACCTTGCTGCTCAGGTGTCAGGGAGGTAGAGAGGTTCACACCCTCCACTGATCCATCTTGCTCTTGGGCTGACAGGAGGTCAGGAAGAGGCTCAGTCTCCTCCTCCATCCCAGCATCTGTAGCTAAGAGCATGCCCACTTGGGACCTCTCCAAGTGGGGCTTCAGGCGTTTGACGTGCAGGACCCGCAAGGGGTTCCTGGGAGACCGCATGTCCACCAAGTAGGTAACAGGACTCTTGCGCTCCATCACCTCAAAGGGTCCGGTCCACTTATCCTGGAGCACACAGGGCTCCACTGGGGCCATGACCCAAACTTTCTGACCAGGTTGAAGCTCAACCAGAGTGGCATTCTGGTCGTACCACCGCTTCATTTCCTCCTGGCTGGCTTCCAGATTTGCCTCAGCAAGTTGCCTGAAACGCCTAGTTTGGTTCCTGAAGGCCAGCATGTAGCTATATACATCCTGGGGAGGTTTCCTGGGAGATTGCTCCCAGCCTTCCTTGACCAAACTCAGAGGTCCTCTCACTGGGTGACCATACAGAAGCTCAAAGGGGCTGAACCCTAGAGACTTCTGTGGCACCTCCCGGTATGCAAAAAGAAGGCATGGCAAGAGGACGTCCCACTTACGCCTCATGGGTTCTTCCAGCCCATAATCATGCCCTTCAGGGTCCGGTTGAATCTCTCAACCAACCCATTTCCTTGGGGGTGGTAAGGAGTGGTGAACTTGTACGTTACACCGCACTCCTGCCACAGGGACTTCATATACTTGGATATGAAGTTAGTACCTCTGTCAGACACCACCTCTTGAGGGAACCCCACACGTGAGAAAATTCCCATCAGTGCCCGTCCCACCACGGGGGCCGTCACTGTCCTCAGAGGGATGGCTTCAGGGTACCGGGTGGCATGGTCCACCAAGACCAGGATGAACCTGTTGCCCATGGCTGTCTTGGGGTCCAGTGGCCCCACAATGTCAATACCCACCCGTTCAAAGGGGGTGCTGACCACAGGGAATGGCTGGAGAGGAGCCTTGTGCTTCCTCCCACTCTTTCCACTTGCCTGGCAAGTCTGACATGTCCTGCAGTGAGTGGCGGCACTCATGCGCATCTGGGGCCAAAAGAAATGGGTGACAAGCCTTTCAAAGGTCTTGTCCTGCCCCAGATGTCCTGCTAAAGGCACGTCATGAGCCAAACCCAGTAGGAAGGCTCTGAAGCGCTGGGGTACCACCAGCACACGGGCTGACCCAGGCTCAGCAACCTTAGGCTCGCTATACAGGAGACCATTCTCCCAGTAGATCCAATGTGATCCAGACTGATCACCTGCTGCCTGGTCTGTGGCCTGTTGCCTCAGACCCACGAGAGAAGGGCACTTGTTCTACTCCTCGCAGAACTCCTCCCTGGAGGGTCCTCCATCTTGCTGCCAATGGGTCAGCTCAGGCAGGTCCCCCAGTTCAGCTACCTGTTCCCCTGTAGGCTCCAGGGCATCCCCTCAGGGTCTGCCTCCTCCTGGACCGTGGGAACTTCGGGGGCTGGTTTCCCGCGCCCCTGCCTCTTCTCTCTCCGGCAGGCACCTGGGCCTCCCTCTCAGGCTCCAGGTCCTCTTGAACACCTCTGGCTGCCATGGACCGGGTGGTCACACACGCCCAATCAGGCAAGCCCAACATCTCCAAATGAGCACTCCGCTCCACCTTAGCCCAAGGGGAGATCTCCAAATCGTTCCCTAACAAACAGTCAACAGGCATGGCTGGCCTCACAGCTACTTGAAGAGTACCAGAGACCCCCCCACTCAAAGGGAACCTGAGCCACCTTGCAGTGGCTCTCTGTGTTGTCAGCGGCAACAACTGGATAGAATGCATCAGGGACCACCTGCTCTTTAGACACCAGGTGACACTTGACAGCTGTCACACTGGCTCCTGTGTCTCTCAGAGCCTCCACCCTTTGGCCATTGATGGTCACCCACTGCCTGTATTTCTTAGTGTTCTCAGGCAGTTGGGTCCTAGGGACCATCTCAGAGTCTCCTAAAGAGAAAAGGGACAATATTACAGGAACCCACCCATCTTGGGCACCCACCTCCTCCCCCAGGGCTACACTAGCCAACTGCCGGGGGACTGCACCAGGGGGTGCTGGCTTTCCAAACAAGGGGCACTGGGGTTCATTGGCCCTGTGGCCTAGGGCGCCACATCTGTAGCACACCAGGGGTCCCCTATGGACAGGTGGACCTGTCAGGGCCCCGTGCTTTTTCTCAGGGGGAGGATGGGAACCTTTGCCTTGGTTCCCTTGGGGTTTACTTTGGGGCCCTCTCTGGAACTCCCTCTGTTTACCCTTGTCCCCCCCACTCCTCTGCTGGGGACCCTGCCCACCCTTGGCGGAGTCTCCCACGTGACCCTTGTGGACCCAAGTGCTCACCCAGCGGTCCGCCTCCTCAGCAAGCTGCCTAGGGTTAGTCAGCCTACTGTCAATCAGGTGCTGGCATAGCTCAGGAAAACAATTACTGGACAAGTGCTCCCATGCAATCAAATCAAAGAGCGCCTGAAAATCATTTGCTTTGCTACCCTTTACCCAACCATCCAAGGCTCTGCAAAAAAAGGTCACATATTCAACCCAGGTTCTGTTTTCAATCTTCTTACAGTTCCTGAACCTCTGCCTATAGAGTTCAGGAGTCAACCCATACCTGGTCATCAATGCATTTTTCATGTGGCTGTAGGAATTATAGACTTCAGAGGGCAAGTCCAACAAGGTATCCCGTCCCTCACTAAGGAACCGACCCCACAACCCCGCTCCCCAATCCTTCTCAGGGACCCGGTGGGAAGTCATGGCTACCTCATAGGCCTTGAACCATTGCCCAATATCATCATTTTTACAAAACTCCTTAACCACATCTTTAGGAATATACACCCTGGCCTCACCAGGCACTGACGGTGTGCTGCCACCAGAGGGAGTAATCTCTAATTTCTTGGCTCTAAACTCCATCTCCCTCAAACTTTTTTCATGCTCCTGATCCATTCTTTTCTCCTCTAAGGCCAACTTTCTAGATTGCAATTCAAATTCCAACTGCCCCTTGAACTTGAGCTTGGTCAGCTCCATTTCATGCATCCTACTCTTTTCTCTGTCCTCCAGTTCTTCTGGGGACAGACCTCGGGCAGAAACACTGCTACCTATGGGGGAAGATGCTCTCCTCTCCCTGGACCTACTGGCCCATCCAGCTGCTCAATTATATTCTCAGCCCCCTCCTCATTTTCAGGGGTATTCCTTGCTTCGACCCAGGCGCTCAGCGCCTTTTGGATCTCATCCTTCTTGGAGAGACCGGTCATTGAAACTTTGAATCTTCTGCAGAAATGCTTGAGCTGTTTCAAGTTGTCAGCATTCTAGTTTCTCCTCTTCCCAATCATTATCAACAGATGCTATGGATGCTGCTGTATCCATGGTGATTAAACTTGGCAGTTTTTAGCAAAAATAGAAAGTCCCAGAAAAGAATATCTACCAAAAGTATGTGGTTGCGTTATGGTCTGCACTCACTAGGTAGTGTTCACCAATCACTGTACATGAGTCACAAATGCAAGTCCAGAATCCCCACCGCTGACCACCGATGTTAGAACTGGGGGTCTCTAGTTGGCAGAGGTAGGTACCTTTGTCCAAATAGGGACCCTTGCTTCTAGTCAGGGTAAGGGGTACACTCCTGAAATAACCCCTGCTCACCCTCTTGGTAGCTTAGCACGAGCAGACAGGCTTAGTTCAGAGGCAGTGTGTAAAGCATTTGTGAACACATACAGTAATCCAGTGACAACACTACAAATGGACACCACACAGGTTGTATTATAAAAATAAGTATCTTTTATATAGATTTACCACAAGACCATAAATGATATAAATAATCCACAATACTGTACTTTAAGGATGGTAGAATTAGCTTGAGTCTCTTAAAATGAAAATGCGACACTTTGAGTTCAATGTACCTTAAGATGCGTAACGCAGGGCAACGAAAAGTGTTGCAAGTAAGGTGATGCGGTAGTCCCTTACACGCAAGGACGGTGATGCGTTGAAGATCTGGTGCAAAAGAAACAAAGTGGCGTCTTCTTGAGGTTGCGACAACGAAGAGGTAATGCGTGCACGCCAGATGGCCGTGCGGCGATTTCGATGAGTCTTTGGAGCCGCGACAGGCCCTGCGACACGCTTCCCTGGCGATGCAACGGCGTCTGATGCGAGGTCGACGATCTTCTCCTGGGATGCGGGGCGCGCCTCGTGTTGCGATGCGTCGGCGTCTGATGCGAGGTCGATGCTCTGCCCCGGGGATGCGACAGCGACACTTTTCTCCGGTGCTGCGAGGCGCTTCGAAGGATGCGGCGCGCTTCTTCGGGGATGCGCCGGCGTCTGCTGCGACGTCGACACTCTTCTCCGGCGATGCGATACTCAGCGGCTGCGGCGACACGCTTCTTCGTGTTGAGTCGCGCTTCCAGCTCCCAGAGACACGCAAGTGTGTCAGAAGGTCCAATTTCCCAGCAAGGGAACACAGGGGGAGCTGGTGGGTGAAGTCTGTTGTCCCTGAGACTTCAGCAGGAGGCAAGCTCTAAAATCAAGCCCTTGGAGATCCTTCACAAGTTGATGAAAGTCACAGCAAAGCAAAAGTTCCTTTCTCATTTCTTTGGCAGTCAGGCAAACCACTGCAGGCCAATCCCCCAAGCAGCACTTCAGGCTTAGGGATAGTCTCTCCTCAGTTTCTTCTTGGTTCCGCTCCTCAGCAAAGGTTTCTTCTTGTTTCCCAAAAGTGATCTAATTTCCTAGGGGTCTGGGTCCCCTTTTTATACACCTTTTCTCTTTGTTCTCTGGAGGCAGAGAGGCCTCTGCCTAGCCCAAAACCAGTTCTGGTCAGTCCTGGAGCACTTTGTTTTTCTGACTCCTTCTTTCCTTTCAGAATGTGGGGCAGAGTGCTCAGCCGCCCGGCAGGAGGTGGAGCCAGCATTGTGGAAGGCAGGCACAGCCCTATTCAGACCCAGGTGCAACTCCTCCCTCCACTCTGGATGCAGATCTTTCTATTCAGCCCTGTGCTGACTCACCCTGTCTCCTGTAGCCACCCCCAGCCCCTGTCACTCAATCTCCAGACAAGGAATACACAACCTAGCAGAGGCAGGCTTGGAAGTTTAGGCAAGAAAATACCAACTTTCTAAAAGTGGTATTTTCAAACACAGAATGTTAAAACCAACTTCACTAAAAGATGTATTTTATCATTCTGAGTTCAGGCATACTAAATTCGTTTTTCTACCATGTTCCCTGGGTCAGGTAGGATTATAAGGTGTAATAGTCAGTCTGCCCATTCTGGACTATGGGGAGCAGGTAGCCTTGCAATAGTGAAAAACTAAAATGGCTGTAATTCACTATTAGGACATGCCACACACACCAGGGCATGTCCTACCTTGTACTTACAATGCACCCTGCCCTAGGGCCTACTTTAGGGGTGACCAACATGCAGTAAAGGGAAGGTTTAGGGACTGGTAAGTGGGTGCACTCACCAAGTCGACATGGCAGCCCTAGGCTGCACACAGGCTCTGCGATGGCAGGCCTGAGACACATTTTACATGCCGCTTCTGTGGGTGGCACAACCAGTGCTGCAAGCCCACCAGCGGTATTGGATTTACAAGCCCTGGGCACACTCAGTGCACTGTACGAGGGACTGACAAGCAAACCAATCATCCAATCATGGAGTCACTAATACATACATCAATGTACAATAGGGAGCACTTGCACTGTGGCACTGAATAGCAGTGGCACAGTGCCCAAAGCATCTAAACCAGCAAAAACAGATCAGTAACATTGGAGGCATCATCAAAAAATGGAAGGGAGTCCCACGCCAAGGATGCCAGGTCTAACAATAAGCAAAATAGGCAGGGCAGAATTATGTATCCAGTAATTCCACAGCAAAACAAACTGCCCTTTCCTCTTCTATTTAAAAGCACAGCAGGTTTCAAAATGTGAAATTCACACTAATGGATGAGTGGAGAGTATATGAAAGGCGAGTAGTATGACATCCCACATGTGTTATGCAACCTAAAAAAGCAGCCTGATTCTTAGAAGAGAATACTTTTCCTTTGTGTTTTGTGCTATGTTTTTTTGAACAGTGTATAAACTTCCCAATATGAACCAGCTGAACGAAAGCAAGTAGGCCTTATTGTATACATTGGGGCATATTCTCAAGGACTTATCGCCGAGTTAGCGGCACTTTATCGCAGCCAAAGTGGCGATAAATGCATCGCACCATTCACAAGCAGGTGCTAACAGCCGATATCACCAGTCTACCCGCGATAGCAGCCGCAAAAAACATCGCCACGGATGACACCGGCAACTAACGCTAATGAGATGCAGAGTAGGCGTTTCCGTGCAAAAACCCACGAAAACATCACTCCGCAACATTCTCAATGACCAGCCAGATCAGCGATAAGATCCAAAAACATGGGATAAGGCGCGTCAGCAGCATGGATTTAACACCTGCTCCTACCTGGTGCTAAGTCGGACGACAACCTGCACCATAAAAGGGAGCCCAGCCCACAGCCACACCAGAAGAACAACAGATGCCATGGAGCTACTGATCATGCAGCTCGGAGCCCCAAGAGGGCCACAACACCCACCGCCACCACCGCCAGGACCCCCACCCCCCCCAGGACCCCCCTCCCCCGGACTACCACAGAGGCAGAGCAGAGAAAGACACTGGACCTTCCGAAAACGCACCAGCCTCGGAGACTTAACGCCAGAGGAAGTCATTGCCCACTACAGGCTCAAAAGGACAACCATCCTCCGCATCCTGACCTTCATTGCCCACAGGCTGACGGTACCAACACAGCGGAGAACCAACATCCCTCCGCAGACAAAGTTGCTGGCCGTGCTGCACCTGTTGGCTCTGGGACCTTCCAACCAACAACTGCCATAGTCGGAGGAGTCTCACAGCCAGCCCTGTCAAAGTTCCTCACACTTGTCTTGGATGCCATCATCAGCTTGGTACCCCAGCAACTTTACTTCCCACACACTGCGCAGGAACAGCTGGAGATCAAGTAAGGCTTCTACGCCATAGCTGGCTTCCCGCACGTGTTGGGGGAAATCGACTGCACACATGTACTCCTCGTGCCCCCTGCCGCCACTGCACACAATTACCGCAACAGGAAACACACGCATTCCAACAATGTGCAGGCAATAGTGGACCACCGGGGACTCTTCACCAATGTCGTCGCCAACTACCCAGGCAGTGTGCATGATTCCTTCATCTTCCGACAGTCCATCATCAACCAGCGCTTTCAGGATGGCACCTATGGAAATGCACTGCTCGTCGGTAAGTAACAACTGAATACACCACACACCTCAACTCCACCAACATACAACTCACAACTCTGGGAATGCACACGTCACAAAATCACAAAATCACATACAACATGACAACCAACATCCCCACATTCCAGACACGACAACACAACTTACTGAGGCAACCTGGGCTAGCCATCTACACAAGCCATCAACGGCATGGCACCTCAGCCACACAATAGCAGAATGTGGGGAGAGGTGGGAACCAGGTGTGTGCGAAGGAGGCAAGTGACCCATGAATGTGAATGTACACAACGCCAAGTGTGGCGTGGATGTGCTGGACAGACCTGAGTATGCAGACCACAGACATTTCCATGTCGACATACACTGCTGGTGTCTGCAGTGTACTGGACAGTGGACGCAACCATGTTACCGCAGCCAGTGGGGAAGAATGCGGAAATGTAGCTTGTTACGTCCCCCCCTGTAAGCGTGAGTGGAGTGGGCTGGCCCGGCGTACGCTGTTAATAAAAAGCCTGTTACTCTGGGCGTGGTTCTCTTCCGGAATGGCCAACGTGTCTGCCAGGGCGGCGCCTCTCACCCCGCCACGAGGCCGACGCCGTGAGCGGCGGTGCCTGCGGTCCTGTGCGCCTGCTTCACCCTAGGCCGCTGGTCCCAAGACCCGTCTTGCCCGCCCCAGCGCACCCAGGCCTCACTGCTCACCTGCCGACACCGGCGTGTGTCAAAGAGGGCCCACCACGTGCCAGTTCAAGCTCCAAGCCCGAGGTCCGCGACCATGGCAGCCTCCTCAGACCATCACGGCCTCCGCGACACAGGCCCCCAGTACTCCTTTCTCATTGATGTACTCCACCGCTGCCTCCGGCCTACACTGCGGTCCAGTAGGTCACACATTTGGAATGGAGTCTTGATTATACAATGGCAGAGTACATACGTTTATGGCAGATTTTATATCACCGTACTCCCTTCGATGTGGTGCCACCAACTCTGTGCATAGCATCCCAACGACACGTGTCTGTGGGCCCGCGCTGACCGCTGCCTCCGGCCTACACTGCGGTCAAGTAGGTCACACATTTGGAACTGAGTCTTGATTGTGCAATGGCCGAGTCCATATCATTGTACGCAAGGAGAGGAGTAAGAGGAAGACGCGGTCCAGTCCGGAAGAAAAAAGGATCCTCGTTACGGAGGTGACCGAACACTACCAACAACTGCTCTGGTGCCACTAACTCTGTGCATCGCAAGCCAAGGACACGAGGCTGGGGGCCCCTGCTGACCGCTGCCTCCGGCCTACACTACGGTCAAGTAGGTCACACATTTGGAACTGAGTCTTGATTTATTTATGGCAGAGTTTATACCATTGTACAGGCCTCATCGCAGACTGCATCCCCTTTCAGCTCTGGTGCCACTGACTCCGTGCCCCGAAATTCATGGACACTCTCTGGTTGAACTTTGGTGGCATCTGGGTCTATGGCCTGGGGGTTGTCTTCATCATCATGTAGCTGATACTGACTTGGTGTCAAAAATGAGTCTGTAGCATTCATCTCCCCGTATTGCCTGTGTCTGCTTGGTACTGCCCTCTGTATCATGCCCTGGAAGATCACCTTCCACTGTCCCCCAAAACCCTCCGCGACATTCACCTTGGACATCGACGAGGACCCGCTCAGCTCTCGTGGCCCTACCTCAGTGCAGCGGTAGCCCCCGTCCCGTGGCGGTGTCCCATGTGCCGGCCGCTGTGCATTCGGGGCCACTAACTCCGTGCAGCTCAAGTCATGGACCCTTGCTGTTTGAACTGTGAACTTCTGATTGTCTGATCACTGTTGTAGTTGTTGCCAGCACCAAACACTCCTTGAGGGCTGGCTCACACTCACCCCACACCCATCCAGCTCAGGCGTCACTGGACATGTGACCCTGGCAATAAAAGGGGCCGGGCACACATGCCCGTAGCCAGTTCCACGAACTATCTAAGTGTGTCCGTGTGGTCATTGTGTATGCATGAGGGCCCCGGGCCCTACCACATTGCATTGTGCTGTGTACAGCGGACGCAACCATGTCACCTCAGGCAGTGGGTGAGACCTGGGACATGTAGCTGTGTCGTACCCCCCTGTAGGCGTTGCTGGAGTGGGCTGGTGTACGACAGTCCAGCGTAGGGGTGTGGATGATCACCCCGGGGCTCTGGGCGTGGTTAAGTGTTGGGCTTGCCAATGAAGTACTTAATGCGTGTGTCTCTGTTGTAGTGTCGGCGCCACCCGTCCCGCAATGGACAAAGTTGCAATGTAACATGCCCCCGGAGTGCGGGCTCGGCCGAAGGGACGAATGAATGAGCGCAAGCCTGCTCGGGGTCCGGGATCATACATGCCAACTGCTGTGTGTGTATAGCTAATGCCGCAGCATATACCAAAGGTCTTGCCTCGACCGCATCGCGAGTTCAGCCAGCCATGAACTCTACATCTGTGTCCGCCCTATCCTTACCATAGGCCTACACACACGTGGCCGCCCACCTTCAACGCACAACATCACAGTGTCGTTGTCAGGCTTGTGGACATGCGCAGACAGGCATGACAATGGTGTGGCGTAGGAGTGCAAGTGATGCAACCGTGCAGCGCACACAAGTAATTAGGCTCGGGGGGAGGGAAGAGCAGCAGTGAGGCTACGTACTACACATTGATGGCGCTCATTTGCTACAAGCAGTACATGTCACACAGGATTCACTATGACACACATATCACACGCAAATCAACTAGTGAGCCTGCCAACACATCATGCAGAACCAACTATTGACTCATGTCTCTCTGCACTGTCACAGGTGATCAAGGATATGCACTCTGCCCTTGGATGATGACACCCCTCCGAGCCACGAACACACAGGCCCAGAGGCAGTACAATGCGGCCCACAAACGCACCAGGGGCATCTTGGAACGCACATTTGGCGTGTTGAAGTCATGTTTCCGGTGCCTGGACATCACAGGTGGGAGGCTCCTGTACAGCCCAGACATCGTGTGCAAGATGATCTTTGCATGTTGTGTGTTGCACAACATATGTGTACGCACCAATGCCCCATGGTTACGAGTGCCAGATGCACCGGACGATGATGAGGAAGATGAGGCAGGTGGACCACACCCCACTGCAGCTGCAGCTGCAGCAGGAATAGCCCGTAGGAACAACATCATTGACAATTTCTTCATATGAGGACGTCACATTGTGGCAGTCCTTGGCAATCATGAGACAGTACAAAATGATAACAGGCACAGCATGTGCAAATAAATTCATTTCAACACGCATTCCCTGAGTTTCTGTATGTGTGCTGCAGTGTGGCACGGGGATCAGGGACATGATCCAGAGTCATTGTGGGTGTGCAGTGTGCTGTACTTAATTGTGCATGTGTGCCATTGTGCACATCTCCCCCCGTCCCCCCAGTCCCTGGTCGGTACTCACCCTGTTGATGTTGTGTCAGGTCATGTTGAGCAGTGTCCCGATCCCTGACTCCTGGCACCGTATCCCGACTGATGACTGTGGCCACCATTTTCTCAATGTCATCCAGCTCCTGGTGTGCTGCTGGTCCCCCACCTCCAATCTGCGTTGCTGCTTTCATGTTGGCATCGAGTTTCTTCTTGGTTTTGCCCTTCACATCATTCCAGCGCCTCTTGACCTTTTCCATTGTCCTCCTCGACACTCCGACTGCATTCACGTTATTCACGAAGTGCTGCCATATTTCCGTTTGTGTTGCCAATGACACAGTGGAGGTGTTCTGTCACCTCCGTGACGATGATCCGGTTTTCCTGCGGACTGAACCCCGTCTTCCTCTTCCTCTTCCTCTTCTCCTTGCCCTTCCCCGGCCCAGGGGTTCCTGGCTGGTCGTCTGTGGGGCTTGTGGGGTTCACGTTGTCCTCTGCACTCGGTCCGGGTGCGTCCATGGTGCTACGCAGTTACATTTTTTTCTCTTTTTTTTTCTCTGCTTTTATAGTGCATTTTCCCGCATGTCGCGTGGGAATCGCAGGCCTGTCGCTGGTTATCGCTGAATTTTGTTTCGCAATTTGGGACATCGCAACTTTTTTGGCGTTCATGTTTCGCATTTTTTCGGCGTCGCGTTACTTTTAACGCGGGCATTTGTCGCGTTATCGTGAGACTATCGCATGGTGCCGCCGAATTGGGAATACTGCGTTAACACGGTGTTATTTTCGCGCGATAGACTGCGATGTGAGAAGTTACGTTAAGCGAATTTGGCAATAGTTAACACACGTTCTTGAGAATATCCCCCATTGTTTTTTAAAAAGGAATGCTGACTCTCACCTACACCATGTAGCAGGCTTCATCATAGAATCCACTCCTGTACACAGTATATTAACCACAACAGGTTCTTACAGAAAGTAGTACAAAATAGAAAAAAACATAATGGGACTCACCTAGAATTTGGCGGACAGGGGACTCAGTCACAATCATGACGAAGCCCCTTGTCTGCCAAACCCTCGGTCCACCCATCCTATTAAAAGTTGGGTGGACCATCAGCTTTCCCCATTGGCTCCAGCGGCGTAACAAAGGCCAGTGTGGGGGGCCACCAATCTCCAGGGGGCCCCCTCAACACAGTACCCTGGCCTGAGAGCTCCTGAGTGAGTCTGGAGGGGGGCCCCTCCATGTACTTTGCAAGGGGGGCCCTCAAGTTTCGTTACGCCACTGGTTGGCTCTGTCAATGAAAAGTTTACTCCAACAGCCTGATGAAGTGTTGCCTGTCAGAGCAAGAGCATGAGACTGCCAGCCATATTTAGGGCTGATGGTCTGATGTCCTTTTGTTTGTCCATCGATGTATGGAAAATCTAGTGATGGCGAACGGAAACATTAAAACAAATAGCCCCACACACAGGAAAGAAATGTGAGGGTCATTTGTTATTTCTTTAAGTCAAAACTGACAGTGGGAGTCCACCAAACCTTTGGTATCTTTGTAGGGATACAGAGACCACCACAGATCGGTAGTGATCTCAAAATAGGGCAGTCTGCTGTCCATCTGGGTGGTAATGTCCTTCATCACTCTGACGGACAGAGTAGAAACTGTCCTACTTTAAACAAGTTCCAGTGTGTTCTTCTTAGGACCGGACTACTATACACGTTAAGTATCCGAAATGCAAAAAGTTAAGACTTTATTCCAGGGATATACAACAATATTGGCTTCTTCAGATTTTCAGGTTTAGAACTTAGCCACTTAGAAAAAAAAGAACTCACCAAAAGGACTTTCATGGGAATTCTTCAGTAAAGAAGAAGATAAATTCAGAGACGGGCCTGTGTGCAGCTAAGGAGTCATGCATCAGGGAGTCATTAGATTTTTTCAAAGTGGAGGCACTAGGACTGAAACATTTTAATGGCCAAAGTTGTGGGACTTTACTTCCAGCCACTTCATGAGTTGTGTCCAAACAATTGTGAAACTTCATTAGGTCTACTGCAATGTACACGTTTTTTTTTTTTTTTAAAAGAAGACGATAGAAGAAAGAAGAAAATGGGATTTACAGGAGCAAACAGGGTGGTGCGACTGGTGCCACGCCAACGGGCGCTGACTTTGGGTGGGGGCGCAGTATATTACGGTTTTAAAAGTAACTGCTGCTGCGTTCTTTGCCTCCAGCAATTTTCAGGCAACAATAAAAATGGTAAGATAACTCTGATGATTAATGTTCGGAGAGAGATCAGAGTTTTGTGGAATGGAAGTTATGATTCACCGTAAGGTGGCGCAGAGGGTTAATATGCCTGCTGCAAAGAACGTGTACCATGCAGATCACAAAGTGCATCCAATGAAAATAGGCGCGTAGGTTCCTGCTTTTGTCAGAGAGATCCTGTTGCTACTTGCAGTTTATAATCCTAAGGTAGAACAGTGAACAATTAACTGTCATCAAAGAGCTGCATGAAAACTGCAAGGTATAGGTTAGAGCGTTATGAATTTTTCCCCAGTCTTTCATTATCCAAATGTTGCAAGATTGGTTCATTTGGGTAGAAATCAATTCTGATTATTAAAGAGAACCCCCAACCATGGTGTTACGTTTTAAAATCTAAGTTTGTGCTTCTCCAGACCAAGCACTCTTAAACTATACTGCCTATCAGTATGGATGACATATGACTCCTCCACATTGTAGTCCTCCGTCTTATGTAACGTTTCCTATATACACTGCTTTACACTGATATGATTGATTGTCTCTGTGTAATGTGTGTCTGATGTAAAGTGCTTTGGCACCCTACACTGGTACGAGTAGCGCTATAAAACTAATTAAATACATCTGAGAGAGAGTCATTATGGAGACTTGAGGGGGACTGTTAAAGGGTGCTAATGAGGGAATCCGTGCTGGAGGTGGTCATTGCAGGGCGCCAACAAACATTGTTGCACCAGGAGCCACCAGCGCTAAAGCTGGCCCTGGGAGCAAAATGCAAGAAATTACCATTTTGTGGATTTTACTTTCAGGAAAGTAAGAGAAACACCCTGTTTTTCGGTCGAGCTCCGATCGACCTGTTATATCTGTTCTGTGGAATTTGGCACACCCACCCATTGCCACTGGTTACTATCTGTGGCATTCAGAAATGCTGCCTTCTTATTGGTTCATTTCTGTAAGAGTCCCTCCTTTGTATGTTTAGCTCTCTTTCACTCAGAGAGCATTTTCGTTGGCCATCACACTGTACAGCGTGTGATGGCCCCTCCTCCTTGTTTTTATTCCTCGGCTAGTTTCATTTGGTAGAGGCTGCAGCCGGCTTTTGGTTTCACGTTCTCTTGACTGTTATGGTGCGATTGAGAGAAAGTGGTCGCCCCCCCTTAGAAGGTGGACCTTGGCCCTTTCATTAAAAAAGATGAAAACGGACTTGTAAAACTTGTGCTTGTTATAGTTTTTTTGGAGAAGAACACTCACATTCGCAAAAGCCTTCTGGGGTGTATTTATGAATGAATATAGCATGTTACTACGCATGCTTTACATCGCATTCCATTACAACGCGCTCGTTACAATGACCGCGTTGTTAGAACGCGATACCTTTACATCGCAAGTCATTAGTTCGACTTGCTGTAGGGGGCGCGCTGGACTTAGGAATAGTATAATTTACTATTCCAACTCCAGCGTGTGCAAAAGTAGGGAAGGTGTTGGAATAGTAAATTAAACTATTCCTTAGTTTAGAGCACACCCTACAGCAAGTCGATCTAATGACTTGCGATGTAAAGGTATCGCGTACTAACAACGCGGTCATTGTAACGACCGCGTTGTAAAAGTACCGTGATGTAATGGCAGCGTTGTAAACGCTGTTTCCCTTATGGATTACACCATTAGTTGATTATGTTATCTTCCAGCTATAATTACATTTAAAACCATACATTAACAAACTTCTTTGCTTTTTGTTAATTTCGTTATCAGAAGAGTTTTCTTTTTGTTCATGTCATATGCCAAGGCCAACCTCCGTTCCAAGATGGCGACTCTTCTTTCAGGAGGTCCTAATCCAATCTGAAGCTGGTCCGCTGTCGGTGGCGCTGAGCTTTACCCCTCGGGACCACAACATGCCACCATATTAGCTGTTGTCTGTGCGAGTCCGCGAGATAGGAGCAGTAGAGAGAGTATCATGACCCGGAGCAGGAGCAAGCAGGGGGCAGCCGTGAGCAGGTGAGGGGCCCAATGGCTGTGGGGAGCGGAGTGGCAGCGGCGAAGGCTGGGTGGGCATGACAGTAGTGAGGGAGCAGGGCTTTTTTTCTGGAAGGGACTGAGACTTGTTGTGTGTTGCTTGAGGCAGGAATATTTGCGTGCAGCGAAGGGCAGATTGAAAGAGTACATTTGGAGAGAGGAGTCACATGAAATATTAAAGCTGTGTTTTTGGTTGTAGGTCTGATAGAGGAAGCTCTGTTGGTCGGTGTTAGTAAGACGCTTGGAGTTGCAGTATCCGAGTAGCATGGGACGTTGCTGAGGTTTCCCATCTGTCGCTCTAATACCCCGCCCCTTGTGGAGTTGCACAGGAGACTGCTACCGCCCCTTTAGCATAGTTCATACAAAGGACCTGGTTTATTGCAGTGTGCTGGTGACACTCCGATATCTGTATCATGAGCAGATCGGCCCCCTGGTTTGTGACAAAGTGATTAAGACAATCTCAGGACAAGGTAGAATTGATAATGTTGGTTTCGGACAACTTCTTCATATAGATTGAGTTATAACAATGGGGCGACCCAAAAGCCACTGGGCCTGGGTTGATAATGGTACAAAAAGATTATGTCCCAGTGGAAATCAAATGAAACAAAAGATCGATAAAGCGTATTAATCAATAGCATCTGATCAAAGTCAAACACCACCATTTATTCCTTCCAACAATTTTTGGGTCTGCTTTAATTGAATCATAATATTTGAATAAATCAATAAATACAATGGAAAACAAATCCTAAATGGATATATTCTTTAAAAACAGGTGCAGAGAGGAGTGAGGTGATAGGTGTATAGGAAGGATTGTGAAAAAGGACAGTGGTGCATACATATGTACATCAATAAGATAATTGTAAACTATCCCGACAGTGTTACTGTCCAATCATTAAATGTCAAGTCATAACACATTTACAGATAAACATTCTCTGTCACATTTGTCTGACATAAAAATATAAAGGTGTCGACGTTTCGAGGCTGTATTGATCACCGTTCTTGCCAGCAGCCGGGAGCCACAGGTTACTCATCAACCTGGGCCCTTACCTTTGAATACCTCGATCATCTTTAAGAAGTCTGAGAGCCTACGAGCCCAGCTTTTCTCAAAAACAGCCCGAAACAGAGCTGTCTCTACTGGTGCCAAAACCCCTCCCCACCCTCCCCTTTGTCCTGATGAAGACCCCGCCCACAATGCGTGAAATTGGCTGTTCCGTTTAGGGGTCGAAACGTCGACACCTTTATATTTTTATGTCAGACATATGTGACAGAGAATGTTTATCTTTTGTTTCATTTGATTTCCACTGGGACATAATCTTTTTGTACCATCTTCATATAGATTGGGTCGTGGCATGTACTCAGTAACTGATATAGTTTGCCCATCCCCTTTGACATAGGTCAAATATCTGTATCATCCATGGTCAGTGGGCTTCGTTATGTGATTTGCATGGGTAATGCACTTCAAAGGGCTGCGGAGTATAGTGTCTCTGTTTCCACAATTTGTTTTTTTTGCTTCCCAAGTGAAGCAGCCTCAGTCTGTGAGCTGCTGAAGACGTGTCTGAACACACTGTGGGAGGCTGTGTTTTCAACTGCATCTCCAGAGGTCTGAAATGAACCACCACGTGTCTTGAAAAGAAGTTGGAAGCTCATGATATTACAGTTCTATTTCAAACACATGTTTTCTGTTTTGCTTTCTTCCCTTGCTTCTGTTTTTATAAGTTTTAAAAAAAAGCAGAAACACCAATGCCTATGCTATGAGAAAGGTTTTTAAACTTAGAGCAATGGATACTGCCTAAACACAATAGATTTTTAAGTGTATCACTATTTGATCTTGTGGATATTGGTCCTATGCCAAATGTAGGTTTTTATTAGTCAGTAATGGGATTATGCGCACCACGTATGATTTGTAAATGTTAGTGGTCCATTAAATCCTAGATAAACTTCTGTATTGCTTTTTCAATTCACTGACAGTGTCATATTTACAGAGCACAGCCTTTACTTCCACTTTTTTTCCAGTTTACAATTCAACACTCAGTCAACTTGTTTTGGGTTACAAATATAGTTCTCGATCAGTGTAGAGATTTTTCAAGGTTCAGTAATTATCACATGATTTTTCATCTTTGGCACTAGGATAAGATAATGTGGTATTGGCTAACAGTCATACAGTTGTCTCGGTCATAGAATATTCAGCCCTTCTGGAGTCTAGCTGGTCTGTACGTTGTCATGTTATCTAGCCGACCGGGTAGAGGCTCTAGAATCTCTGCAGGAATGTCCTTTGGTCTACAACCCCTCTCTGAGATTGAAAGCTCATTGAAATTTTCACAGTGATTTCTTTTGACCGCAAGCAGAACTTGAAATTAAACATTATCTTGGTCACACATCACTTCACACTCTTACTAAAATGCTGCCTTAAACATTAACCCCCATCTTGCAGAATATAGTTTAAAGCAGTGATACTCAAGGCCAGGGGCCACATGCAGTGCTTAATTTGTAAAATATTTAGTGCCAGGGCTCTGACCAGGAGGCCACTGCAGCTTGCACCACCCATCGCCCCTGTCATCGCTGCCACTAACCATCTCTCTCGCATGTAAATGCGACAGTTCAGATTATTCCAGGTCCCCAAAGCTCCAGGAATGGCTGGGGAGACAGGTATTAGTAATTTTTTAATGTATATTGTTTTCCTAAACAACTGTTATACTGCTCATCTCTAAATTACATGAGCAGCGCCACCTTGTGGCAGACTGCCCTATGTGTGGTGTTGACAATTAGGTGCCGGTGCCGAGCACCGGAAACCAATTAAGTGCCGGTGCTCAGCACCGGAAAGCCCCGGCTCAAATTAAGCACTGGCCACATGCGGCCCCTGGTCAACAGCAGCACTGGGCTGCTGTTTACTCGACTCAGCGCTAACATTAAAAAGATGTTAAATAAACAGGCAAGCATGAATTTAAAGGTTAATTGAAGTTATAGAAAAAGTTCTGCACCACAACTTTAGAAATACCTTCATTTTTAGGTCGAGCCTGGGTAGCGCATGCCCTGCTCTGCGAGCCATGCTGTATTGGAGCATGGAATAGAAGCTTCGCCCACTCTCCCCCCATATTTGTCATTGGCTTGTGTCATTGTCCTTCGTAGATGCTGGCTTCTGATTCGTTAGTAGGCTTGTTAGTCCCTCCTTAGTACTGCCTTGTCTTCATTCGTAACCTCCCATTAGGACTGGCCCTTTTACTTTGGTTGTTACACGGAGAGTCATTTTTAGGTCTTGCATAGGCAGCGCATGCGCTGCCTCTCCGAGGCATCAAGTAATCAGTATTACTAGTGAAACTCCACCCATTGCGTTTCTCTTTGTTTTGTCGCTTGCTATTGGTGAAATCTGGCATTGCCCTTCTTATCTCGCTCATTATTGGCTAGTGGTCCGATACCTCACTTCCGTTTTCTTCCGTTTCTGGAGGAAGCAGCATCGACCAACTACAGTTAACTTACGCTGCAGGGCGGTATCTTTTAATGTAGGGACTACTTCGTTGTTTTTTTGCCATGGCACCTGGTTCGCGCCCCTCGCTCCTTGTTTATTATACCAGCGGGCACGCCTTATGTTTTACTTTTTTTTTATACCCAGAACGCGTACCATGCTTTATCAATAACACGGGCGCACACTTTTAACAATGCGCCCGTGGCTCGCAGCCCGTCACCCCCATCCCGCCCCCGGGCGCCGTGCTTAATGTGTCAGCACAGCGCCCGCTTATACTATTACAATGGCAGCGCGCCTTTCTTTTCTTTTTTATTACCATACAGCCATGCATACGTTTTATGAAGATGGGCGCCATGCTTTGTTTCACCATGGATCCTGCGTTTGCAGGCGGGTGCAGTGATTCACCTTTCCATGCATGCATGATGCATGTTTATTTAAACACGGCGCACTTTGACTTTACTATGGCTGCCGCCGCTTTTGTTTCCTTCTCCATGGCGCACGGGCGGCTCTGCACGTGAACTGTTACTGGAGGCTGGTCTGACCTGGTCTATTGCCCCTCACAGCGTCTGCTCCACTGCCCGAGACCAAGAACTCCAGCAGTTTCCTGTTTGCAACTTGAAGAACAGCGAGGGTATGTTTTTTAAGTTTCTCGCTGTTTCTTCTGTCAAGCCAGTTGCTTTTTAGGAAACTGTATATTAGTTTAACAAACAACCCTTCAGCACTGCTAGGTGTAGCTCGGCCATAGACAAAGGCGCGTTACACTTTCACCATACTTAAAAAGCAAATTTTTCATGAGCACTCTTTAAATGTTCAACACGAGTCAAAGAAAGCTTCCTTTCTGCAACATATGCCATAAGTCGTTTCGAAATAGTTCCATCTGGTTAGTTGTCTTGCCATTGTTTCAGCTGCACAGCTAACTCCGTACTTGAGTGCATGCACAGGGGTCGGTGTACATGCATAAGGGACTGGCATGAAAACGATGATCCATAAACTGCAATAGGTACTTTTGCTGGGGAGTCATCGTTCGGGAAGTTATTTAATAAAGGCTGTTGGTTATAGTTATGCAAAATACATCTCCAACAGCACACCGAATTTTACATTTCATTTTAGCGCACTATAATGATACAGTGTAGAGGGTGTCCACTTTTTTTTTATTTTGGCGATGTTTACTACGCTGCGAAGGGCAATCCGCCCCCAACTGGACAAATACCTCTTTGCAGCATTCTCAGGATCGGCACAGGTGGCTAACAGGACAGTACTTACATTTGCACAATGACATGCCGCACCCGTATGTCAGCAGACAAATACCTGTGGGTGTCACTTTGTTTAAGTTTAGGGACACAAGTCCTTAAGCACATGCCCTTGACTTGAAAAAGTTGACTGAGCAACAACTCTCATTTAAGGTGAAAGTAGTGCCATTAGTTTCATTCGACAGTCTCTGCCATGATAAAATCAAAAGGTGTCAGAAACTAGACCAGTTACAAAAGAAAAAAGCATTTGCAATGCAATAGGTCTCGCATTTTCGAAACTTTCACCTATTGGTATTGTAAATGACAATGCCTTTTATTATTGCAGGTTTTTAAACACATAAATAAAAGGCATTGTCATTTACAATGCCAATAGCTCAAAATCTCGCAAATGCGAGACCTATTGCATTGCAAATGCTTGTTTACTCTGTAAGCGCTATTTTCTTTGAATAGTTACTCCTACTGCAGGCACAACATGCTTTCCTGCAACATTCAGCGCGCCATGCAAGATTTCACTTTCTAAGCAGCCCGGGACAATGGCGGCTGCTTCTTTGAATAGGTCTCACATTTACAAGAGTTTGAGCTATTGGCATTGTACATGACAATGCATTTTATTTATGTGTTAATTATCAAAACATATAAATAAAGTCCATTGTCATTTACAATGCCAATAGCTTAAACTCTCAAAAATGCGAGACCTATTGAATTGCAAATGCTTGTTTCACTTATTTCTCACTATGACAGTATGACTCGCTAATTAACTTTTATGTGGAATACGAGTCCCACAAAAATGCTTCTTTTTGTTGGAAAAACATTCCCAGAGGTGTAAATAAAATTCATGTTTAAAAGTGCAAAAAAATATACTTAAACCATTTTTACAGTAAAAAAAAAAGCGTACCCATAAGCAAACAAGCAGGCATCAGAGGGCCCAACTTTCAGAGGACAAATTCTTACCGAACAAATGAATAAACTCAAAAGATGCACTACCTTGGAAGACAGCCACTTGTGAGCCATGCAAAAAGCCTCTGGATCGTCCTTTCGATCCACACAATTTCTAGGAAATGAGAAATTTAACAGGTTGATGCCATACACAGTGCCTAGCAGACAAGGAAGCCTTCCAGCGCAAACAGTTTATAGCCACATACCGACTGAAAGTTGATCCGAGGAAGCTAAACCCCTTACAGTAATGTTATCAGCGATAAATTTACCATATGTCGCTTTCACAGACAGTAAGCTCTCCTTCTGCATGTGCAGGCAAAATCCCATATGTCCAAATCTGGATTTAAGATGAAAGCAGAAAAGAACATGACAGTCACACGCACGCATACCCACAACCCCAACAGTCTGGACCCGTCAACGCAGATCATGTATGCGCTTCGATACAACAATGAACTGCAGAGTTAAGAAGTTATGTATGAACCTAATCAATCCAGTAAGGAGAAAGCACAGGGGACATTTTCACAAGCTAAAGGTCACTTTCTCTTATCCCTTTTGTTAAGTACACACTGACTTGATAGCGCAGTCTGTGCGCACGAAAGACGAGTAACGGATGAGGGTTTGCTTATGTTCAGGCACCACAAACAAGCACTGGCAAAGCAATAGGTCTCTTCTATGAACGAGCTAATGGCTTTGCCAATGTGATTGAACCGTGTTGTACACCAGCGTGGCCGCTGTTCAGCATGGCTAAAAGTTAGTGGCATAGAGGAGAGTTGTGTCGGGTGGAATGGCGAAGAGTGGAGTAGAGTGTTGTAGAGTGGAGCAGCAGAGAGTGTTGTGTATTCGAGTGGCACAGTGTGGAGTCGTGTAGAGTGGCATACACTGGAGTGGCATAGAGTAGAGTGGACTGGCGGAGAGTGCATTGGAGTAGAGTATTGCAGAGTATAGTGGCATAGAGTGCAGTGGCATTGAATTCAACAGCATATAATGCAGCGTCGTAGAATGTAGTGGCGTAGATTAGAGTGGTGTATAGTAAGTGGAGTGGCGCAGAGTAGAGTTGCGCAGAGTAGAGTGGCCCAAAGTAGAGTGGTGCATAGTAGAGTGGTGTTGAGTGCAGTGGCACAGAGTGCAGTGGTGTAGAGTGCAGTGACGTAGAGTAGAGTGGCGTTGAGTCCAAAGTGAAGTGGTGTACAGTGGAGTGATGCAGAGGGCGGTGGCGCAGAGTAGAGTCGAGTGGCACAGAGTACAGTGGTGTAGAGTGCAGAGTATAGTCGAGTGGCATAGAGTGCAGTGGTGTAGAGTGGTGCAGAGTAGAGTATAGTGCCATAGAGTGCAGTGGTGTAGAGTGGAGTAGCCTAGAGTGGAGTACTGTAGAGTAGAGTGGCATAGAGTTCAGTGGTGGAGAGTGCAATGTTGCAGAGTACAGTGTCAGAGTGCAGTGGTGTAGAGTGTAGTAGAGTGGCGTGGAGAGCAGTGGAGTGGAGTACATTGATGCAGACAAGAGTGAAGTGGCGTAGAGTGGTGTGGGGCAGGATAGAATGCAGTTGCGTAGAGGGGCATAGAGTGTAATGGCGTAGAGTGCAGGGGTGTAGAGTGCGGTGGCATAGAGTGCAGTGGTGCAGAGTAGATCAGAGTGGCGTATAGTGAATTGACGTAGAGTTGGGTGTTACAGAGTAAAGTGCATTAGCCTAGAGTGTATTGGCATAGAGTGCAATGGTGTAGAGTGCAGTGTTGCAGAGTGGCGTAGAGTACAGTGGTGTAGAGTGGAGTTGTGCAGAGAAGATTGGTGTGGCCTAGACTGGAGTGGTGTAGAGTGCAGTGGCAAAGAGTGCAGTGGTGTATAATGGCAAAGAGTGTATTGCCAAAGAGTAGAGTTGTACAGGCTAGAGTAGAGAAGCGTTGCATGAAGTGCCATAGACTGCAGCGGGGCAGAGTGAACTAGTGCAGAGTGCAGTGGGGTGGAGGGGTGCAGAGTAGAGTCAAGTGGTGCAGAGCGAAATATTGATGGTATGGTAGTGCACTGCCATTACAGACAACACATTTTCAATTGAAATGACCATTATATTTTCACAAACGTACCATTTAACTTATAAAACTATACAGTGCACAAACGAAAATGTGTGGAAATTGCATCACCGAGTGTAATGATTTGCTTTGATCATATTAAAGTATTTGTTTCCAACACACTTCAGAAATGACAAAAAATATGCTCATTTCTGTTCCTAATTCTGACATATTCTGCAATACTTACACAGTTGATTTAAATGTTGTTATATGCTAGAAAAAAACTCCTACCACCCCCCCCCAGTATCCACAAAGATTGTCACAGAAATCCTCTCACTTTAAAGTCAGAGAAAGAAAAGTAAACACGCGTCCTTGGAAGACAGCACCTGACATTTGACCTCGGTCTTTGAATTTACAGCAAATGTGACAAGATAAGAACAAGATTTAAAAACAGGTTCACAGAAGTATATTTAATGGAAGAAAACAGTAAACATGCTTTAGGCAATGGGAGGGAGGAACTGAACCTGGAGAGCCTAAAACAAATAAAGCCAGCAAATAGAAAGCTAGAACATGTTAGTTACAAACCGCAAAGCCAATGGTTATCAATGGGCGGAATGCATCCTTAGGTCAACTTTCTGAAAGTACCCAAGATGGCTTTAGCTAACCAGACATCTGTGCCCTTTGGTAGACTGTGACCTAAAAAGCTAACTTGCAATCTTTAAACACATCCTGGAACTCATTCAGTGGGCCTGTGAAATCCTGATTTGGGCAGAAAGAGATGCCTGCACAAATGGGGATTACAAGATTTGCGAAAAGACCACACAGACCAGACGGGTTTTCCCACTCAATTTCAAGAGGTAAAACTGAGCAAAATTTGACTGAGGAAAGATTGCAAGATTCCTGGTTCTCTACCTTGGAACCGGTAATGCAGTAAAACCACGTCCACATGTTATTTCCGGACCACTAGATCTGAAACTTAGAAAGGGGAGAAGGGTGGGAAGGGGGCAGTTTCACCCTGCCAAAATTCCAAAGCCTTTAGCATTGGTAAATTTCTGGGATGGGATTCCGGGCTGCAAATCCAGAGGAAGTTGGAAGAAGCCACATATTTGTTTCAGAAAAGGCAGACACAAAAAGTGAGTTTATTTATCATCTACATATTGTGGCATCATTCACTAGTGACTACTCAGTTAAGATTAATTTAATAATACACGTTTTTAACTTGCTCATAAAATTGTAAATATAGAAGCTTCCTAATTTTACTTTAAACATCAAATAAAATAAGGCAATGTAGAGTTAGGAAATATGTGCAGCTGTCCTGGAATAGACAGCAAAATAGAGTGTTCCTTGAAAGATTATGTTTAAGGGGTTGAAACATTTTAAACAATGAAACTATTTGTGCATTGTGTGCCGCTACCCTCTGAGTAATTTCAGTAGAACTCATCTGATAGAGCTGTCAGTGCAACTGACATCTTTACTGCGAGACAACATCTAAAGGAACAATTTATCTCCAATTATGCTTGTGTGCCTTTCAGAAAAAATAGATGGATAAAAACAAAGTCAGAAGTCTATTCTCATCAATGCAATTTCGAACCATTCTGAAACGTTCTTCCCCCCTCCTTTTCCCCCTTGTATGTCAGTGTCACAATTTGGAACGGAGATTTCCTGCGATGTTTAAAAGAAGCAAATGTTTGAAGACTGCATAAAATACTTTTCCAGACGTATGCTTTTTAAACTGCACAGCTCATCACAATCTGTTACCAGTGTATGCAGGGAAAAGGCTGGATGTAGCAAAGGTAAATATATTGAAATTGACAATAATTACATTTTTGCTTTTTCCTTTATCCATTTGGCCCACAATTGCCTGAATATGCTATCAACATGTGAATTAGCATTATGGCTAAAGACCGGGGCTGGTAGGTAAGTAGTGCCAGAAAAAATGGCCTGTGCCCTCTATAACAACTACCCAAATCCTAAACGAGAGAAAAAGTTTCAAAGGCAAATTCTATCCCAGCGCCCCAAAAAATTATAAACAAATTGTCATGAATCATTTTTTCTTTTTACTGACTGTATCATTTAATATCAGCATTTTTGTCTAGAGCCAGTTTGTTTCAATATATCATATTTGGAGAGGACTGTGACTGTAGCAACATTGCAGGCTTCAAGCGGTGGCTCCTCAGTTATGGCGAAGGAGTGTTGCCCCCCTGCCAGCTGCCTCAAAATGGCAGGAAAGGAAAAATAAAACGATAATAAACACATTTTAATATCGTTTTATTTTTCCTTTCCTGCCGGGTCTTTGGGGCCGGTGCCATGGGGGCTGCAGGAGGAGTGGTGGGCGCTGTTGTCTGTGCGCATGATGGTTTGGCCAGCCGTTTCAAGCCGGATAAACTGTCATGCGCACTGAACCTGTCTCCAACCCAAGCTGCATTGCCGGGTTGTAGACAGCAAACACAGATTCTCATTGGGAGCGCAAATTCAGAGCGTTCAGGCCAATCCTGATGCTGCTCTCATGAAATGAGAGCAGCGTCAGGATTGGCTGCAGTGGAGTCTGGGAGCCTGTGCCTGCGAGGAGAGGAGCAGAAGAGCGCAACGCGGCCAGCTGCAGGTACGCTTTGTATTTATTTATTGTTTAATTTTGTCATCCCGTGACCCCTCCCCCTGCCGCTTCACTCTTCCACAACACCAGCCGCTACTGTGGACTTCACTCTTGAATCTTTGAAAAACAAATGTAAGGAGATGCACTGGGCTTCAGTGAGGTTTCGCATTGCAATGTTTATCTCTCTATGTACATGTACACATATTCACTAAAAAAACTACACATAGGGTTTAAAGGGGAGCAGCCGGGTAATGCACTTGCAGTGATCAAGTGTCCATGACATGAAACCTAACAAGACTTGACATACCACTGTTAAAATACTTATGCAATAGCATTCATTTCAACTGTATACATTGATTATGCTTTTGTTTCTATGGTAAATATGCCCTAAATGTAATAGTTTTTCCTACAGTAATCTTACTCAAAAGTTACTGTAATACCTAAAATAAACAAAAATTATGATTTTTGCTGTCTTTTTTCAAATATTGCAATTGTAACTACGTTTATCCTGTTACTCTACTAATTGGATTTGATTTCTTGCTTTTGTTTTCAAAATCAAATAAAAAAAATTTAAAGCTAAAAAACATTGATGCAGCTTTAACTCCTATTTCCATTATGAAATGTTACTAAGAGAGCGTTTGCTTCCTTGTGTGAGAGTTTCAATGACTGAGGGTCTTAGTTCAATAAATCAGAGATTTAGGGAAAAGCTAATTTCACAATTGATGGTTAACCAAGGTAAGTACCTAGTGTATTAAAGCATGTTATACTATTGAGATTTGGGGGCAAATTTACCAACATTTTGCGCTGTGTTTGACGCAAACCAGCACCAAATGTTTTTTTTAATTATTTACCTTTCAGTGCAAAACTTCTTTTGCCCTGGAAATTGCCTAAAAGTAATGCAAAGTAGTGAAAAGCGCTGCTTTGCATCACTTAGCATCAAGTGGGCATTACATGGGCGTTCCGATGCAACCACCCATGCTTTTTTGACACAAAACCTTATCTACCAAAAGATGGAGACATGATTTTGCATCAAAAATTATCGCCTTTCGAAAGCAGGCGCTAAAGGGAAAAATGTTTTCATTTCTTCTTTTTTCCCCGACTTTGCATGTGTGCTGCACTGTACAGCACACATACAAAGTGGGGAAAAATATCAACACTTGTCTAGGCTTAGTATTTTGTACTGGAAGGGAAACCTTCCAGTACAAAACCTATGCTAGACTCATGCACACACCCCTGCACTATGGCGTAAAGGTGTGTGTGAGTGGAGCGCAGCAGCAACATTCTCTTAGGGAGAGAGGAGGAGGAGAGTGTCATATCTCTATAGATATGGCGCTCTCCTGCTCCCTTGCCTGCCACGCAATGTAGCCCAGCATTTTTGGTGGCTGAGCTCAGGGCCGGACTGGCCGTAGCGGGCACCGGGCATTTTCCCGGTGGGCCGCCAGGGTGGGGGCCGGTTTTGTTACCGGGGGGCTGGCAATATCGGCCCCCTGTAACAAAATCGGCCGAAGCCGGCCCTGGCAAATGGCTCCGCCGCACTCCCACCCTCTCCCCAGGGAGGCCGGCCGAGCAGTTTGCCAGGGCCGGTTTCGATTCCCAGTCCGGCCCTGGCTGCGCTGCATGGGGTGACAGTTTGCTCAATTTGGCCCAAGGTGTAAAATACTAGACATGCTGAACACCTGTCTTCTTTCAGTCTTATAGTCTTTACAAGCACCGCATGATTATACGTTTCCTACTGGATGGTGTTTTTCTGTAGCAATGACACAGTGCACCTTTTTCATAGACTGCAAGTTTTGGAAATATTAGTGATGCCATAAGTGATATTGTTGATGACAAAATCTGTAATGTCATTTCTGAACGCATACACTGTGCATGGCTCGAATGGGAACTAAGTTGGGTATGCACCTCAGCTGAGGAATCTTAAGGTTTTATTTTTAGTTTTTATGCCATAAACACCTTGAGGCTCCTTTAGGGCTTGGCGGAACTGGACACCTGCTGTAAAAGAGCAAATATCCTGCTCTGCCTCATCGAGGGTCTCCCAAGGGTCCCCCATACTCAGTGGCATGGGGAACCTCCTGGTGCCCAATGCCAGGGCATCATCTAGTTAGCATCTCATCCACCACAGGTTCACTTGCCGGAAATTGGCACCCTTTGAAGTCCAGCCTTTTGGTATCTGAGAGCTGAGAAGACTGTGAGCATCGTTTCCAGCACCTCTAAAACAACTTGCTACTCTCTACTGATGAAGGACAACAAATCTGAAATCCATGTCTAGAGCTACACAGCACTGGCTGCACAAACAATGGTAAAAAACTAAAGGCTTTTACTGAAGTGTTACCATTCACTGAATTTACCATAATGCATCTGAGCGAACTGAGTGCTGGGATGTGAGGCAGTGTGCTCCCTTCCTCGTTTGTTTGAGAAGTCTCATAGGACATAGTTTAGTACAAACATTTTTAACTTAAATGTATTCATTAAATTGCTATTTAGAAGTTCATTCTTGAAAGCACACTGTTGCCTTGAAAAAAACTTTTTTAGACATAAAAAGATATGAACCATTATAAATATACAGCAATCGAAACTGCTTTTGCCTCCGCTGGTTGCTTTAACGCAATGAGGAAGGCCTGAATCAAGGAGTTTTTGGAAGAATAGTTTTTGATTGACAGTATTTGTGAACTCGAACATATTTACATTATTGGTATGGATTTTATCATAATCGATACAATCTACATGGAAATCACACACACAGCAGGTTAGTGGACAGATTCGGTTTTTAAACCTATTACACCTGTCATGGTTTGCTGCTCAGTTAAGACTTTATTATATATATATATATTTATATTATCTACTGGCGGTCGCCAGTAGATAGTTATAGTTAGGACCTATTTTCCATAGGAAATCCGCGACATTCTATTTGAAATAACTCTTGCGTCGATTGACGAATCTTCGCGAAATTTTCAAACTTTATGGCCCGCTCCGGTCCGCTCCTACCCTGAAAGTCTCAGGGTGATTCGTCAAGCGGGGCCGAGAAAAAGGGGGTCCCAAAACGTGTTTTCCCCATTCATATTCCCATAGGAAAATTTAGACACGGCTACAGCCCGAACTGCTGAAAGGAATTACACCAAATTTGGCAAAGAGGTAGTTCTTGGTTCAGAAAGAACCCTTTTTGTTAAATGGTGTAAATCCGTTCAGTAGTTGCGGAGAAATTAAAAAATAAGAGTCAAAAATCAATTTCCCATAGAAAACTTTATGCAAGGCTTCAGCCCGAACTGCTGAACGGAATTACACCAAATTTGGCAAAGAGGTAGTTCTTGGTTCAAAAGAACCCTTTTGTTAAATGGTGTAAATCCGTTCAGTAGTTGCTGAGAAAATCAAAAGTAAAAACACATATATATCTGGGCGGAGCCTAACCACACATGTCATTGTGAGATCTGATTGGCTGTCAACACTTCATCCTGGAATTGCTGGCAGCCATCTTGGGACCAATATAAATGCATTGTAGTGAATCGAAGATTTTGAGGGTTACCAAAAGGAGAACTATAAAGGGTGATAACAGACTTTAGTTACATTAGAATTCATTTGTTGATGGTACCATACTAATTTCAGGAATTGTGGTGTGTTCTAAGGTGATTTTACCCTGTGAAAAACCTTCTGCTGGGATATCATGAATCATGTTTGAGAGAACTATTTTCACATGCTTGTCCCATACAGTTTTGGAAGGTGCTCCAGAAGCTAAAATGAGAGCATATTTTCTGTAAATTCACATTATCTTTCTCAGTCATGTGAGAATGAAGTCTGACATTCTCAGTAAAACATGTACATCCAACAAGGGCAGAGACTGTCAGTTGATTCCTTTGTGTTCTACTGCAGCTTCCCAGAGTGTTCTAAAGAACAACTAGAGTGCTAACAACCTTACTTATGACAAAAGTATGGCACACCTGAAGCCATCTTGATTGAAATAAACTGGTAACACTTAAAACATTTAATTTAAAAGGAACAAAATGATGGGGTTCATCTTGTCATAGAAATTATGGTTAGTGCTCTGGAAAGAAAAATTAGGACATGTTTCAAGTGTGATCTCAAATATCTTCCTGTTATATTTCAACAGGAGCAGCCTGTCAGTTGATGCCTTTGTGTTCTACTGCAGCTTCCCAGAGTGTTCTAAAGAACAACTAGAGTGCTAACAGCCTTACTTATGACAAAAGTATGGCACACCTGAAGCCATCTTGATTGGAATAAACTGGTAACACTTAAAACATTTAATTTAAAAAGGAACAAAATGATGGGGTTCATTTTGTCATAGAAATTATGGTTAGTGCTGTAGAAAGAAAAATTAGGACATGTTTCAAGTGTGATCTCAAATATCTTCCTGTTATATTTCAACAGGAGCAGCCTGTCAGTTGATGCCTTTGTGTTCTACTGCAGCTTCCCAGAGTGTTCTAAAGAACAACTAGAGCGCTAACAGTCTTACTTATGACAAAAGTATGGCACACCTGAAGCCATCTTGATTGGAATAAACTGGTAACACTTAACACATTTAATTTAAAAGGAACAAAATGAGGGGGTTCATTTTGCCATAGAAATTATGGTTAGTGCTGTAGAAAGAAAAATTAGGACATGTTTTAAGTGAGATCTCAAATATCTTCCTGTTATATTTCAACAGGAGCAGCCTGTCAGTTGATGCCTTTGTGTTCTACTGCAGCTTCCCAGAGTGTTCTAAAGAACAACTAGAGTGCTAACAGCCTTACTTATGACAAAAGTATGGCACACCTGAAGCCATCTTGATTGGAATAAACTGGTAACACTTAAAACATTTAATTTAAAAAGGAACAAAATGAGGGGGTTCATTTTGCCATAGAAATTATGGTTAGTGCTGCAAAAAGAAAATTTTGTGCATGTTTTAAGTGAGATCTCAAATCCTCTTCTATTTCATTAGAAAATTCTGACATGCAGACTGAAACAATCACTTTCAATACCAGCAGTAGACTTCCAGTTAACTCCTTGGTGAGCAGTAGCTTTACTACAGTGATCTAATGAACAACTAGAGTAATAACATTCTGAATTTATGGCAAATGTGTGACACATCTGAATGCCTTCTTGATGGAATCAAAGTAAAAACTGAAAGCATTTCCTACTGAGGAGACTGCAGTAAATGAGGAAATTAGGAAACTTCATAACAAAGAAGTCTTCCAAGATGGCCACCAGTGAAAAAAGAGCCCAAATGTAGCACAAATATTACCCAGATGTAGCCCACATATAGCCCAATGACAAAAATGTGCAAAACACTTTTTATTTTTAGTTTTTTGCAGTTTTATGTAGTGCAGACTGGTCAGGTATTGGAGCGTTGCATCTTAAAACATGACCCCCTACACTACAAAAACACCACTGCACTACCCTAAACCCTAAAACACTACCCCAGCACGACGCCCTACACTACACAAGCACCACTGCACTATCCTAAACCCTAAAACACTACCCCCAGCATGACCCCCTACACTACACAAACACCACTGCACTACCCTAAACCCTAAAACACTACCCCAACACCACTGCACTAACCTAAATCCTAAAACACTACCCCCAGCACGACCCCCTACACTACCCAAACACCACTGCACTACCCTAAAACATGACCCCCTACACTACACAAACACCACTGCACTACCCTAAACCCTAAAACACTACCCCAGCATGACCCCTACACTACACAAGCACCACTGCACTACCCTAAACCCTAAAACACTACCCCCAGCACGACCCTCTACACTACCCAAACACCACTGCACTACCCTAAAACATGACCCCCTACACTACACAAACACCACTGCACTACCCTAAACCATCAAACACTACCCCCCGCACGACCCCCTACACTACACAAGCACCACTGCACTACCCTAAACCCTAAAACACTACCCCCAGCACGACCCCTACACTGCCCGAACACCACTGCACTGCCCTAAACCCTGAAACACCAGCCCCTGCACGACGCCCTACACTGCCCGAACACCACTGCACTGCCCTAAACCCTGAAACACATACCCTAGCACGACCCCCTACACTGCCCGAACACCACTGCACTGCCCTAAACCCTGAAACACCACCCCTTCACGACCCCCTACACTGCCCGAACACCACTGCACTGCCCTAAACCCTGAAACACTACCCCCAGCAAGACCTCCTACACTGCCCGAACACCACTGCACTGCCCTAAACCCTGAAACATCACCCCAGCAAGACCCCTACACTGCCCGAACACCACTGCCCTAAACCCTGAAACACCACCCCCAGCACGACCCCTACACTGCCCGAACACCACTGCACTGCCCTAAACCCTGAAACACCACCCCTGCACGACCCCTACACTGCCCGAACACTACTGCACTGCCCTAAACCCTGAAACACCATCCCCAGCACGACCCCTACACTGCACGAACACCACTGCACTGCCCTAAACCCTGAAACACTACCCCCAGCAAGACCCACTACACTGCCCGAACACCACTGCACTGCCCTAAACCCTGAAACATCACCCCCAGCAAGACCCCCTACACTGCCCGAACACCACTGCCCTAAACCCTGAAACACCACCCCCAGCAATACCCCTACACTGCCCGAACACCACTGCACTGCCCTAAACCCTGAAACACCAGCCCCAGCACGACCCCTACACTGCCCGAACACCACTGCACTGCCCTAAACCCTGAAACACCACCCCCTGCACGACCCCCTACACTGCCCGAACACCACTGCACTGCCCTAAACCCTGAAACACCACCCCCAGCACGACCCCCTACACTGCCCGAACACCACTGCACTGCCCTAAACCCTGAAACACCACCCCTGCACGATCCCCTACACTGCCCGAACACTACTGCACTGCCCTAAACCCTAAAACACCACCCCCAGCACGACCCCCTACACTGCACGAAAACCACTGCACTGCCCTAAACCCCAAAACACTACCCCCAGCAAGACCCCCTACAATGCCCGAACACCACTGCCCTAAACCCTGAAACACCATCCCCAGCAAGACCCCCTACACTGCCCGTACACCACTGCACTGCCCTAAACCCTCTAACACCACCCCCAGCATGACCCCCTACACTGCCCGAACACCACTGCACTGCCCTAAACCCTGAAACACCACCCCCAGCACGACCCCCTACACTGCCCGAACACCACTGCACTGCCCTAAACCATGAAACACCAGCCCCAGCACGACCCCTACACTGCCCGAACACCACTGCACTGCCCTAAACCCTGAAACACCACCCCCAGCATGACCCCCTACACTGCCCGAATACCACTGCACTGCCCTAAACCCTGAAACACCAGCCCCAGCACGACCGCCTACACTGCCCAAAAACCACTGCACTGCCCTAAACCCTGAAACACCAGCCCCAGCACGACCCCCTACACTGCCCGAACACCACTGCACTACCCTAAACCCTGAAACACCAGCCCCAGCACGACCCCCTACACTGCCCGAACACCACTGCACTGCCCTAAACCCTGAAACACCAGCCCCAGCAAGACCCCCTACACTGCCCGAACACCACTGCACTGCCCTAAACCCTGAAACACCATCCCCAGCAAGACCCCCTACACTGCCCGAACACCACTGCACTAAAGCCTAAAACACCACCCCCAGCAAGACCACCTACACTGGCCGAACACCACTGCACTGCCCTAAACCCTGAAACACCACCCCTCAGCACGACACCCTACACTGCCCGAACACCACTGCACTGCCCTAAACCCTGAAACACCACCCCCAGCACGACCCCCTACACTGCCCGAACACCACTGCACTGCCCTAAACCCTGAAACACCACCCCCTGCACGACCTCCTACACTGCCGGAACACCACTTCACTGCCCTAAACCCTGAAACACCACCCCCAGCACGACCCCCTACACTGCCCGAACACCACTGCACTGCCCTAAACCCTGAAACATCAACCCCAGCAAGACCCCCTACACTGCCTGAACACCACTGCCCTAAACCCTGAAACACCACCCCTACACTGCACGAACACCACTGCACTGCCCTAAACCCTGAAACACCACCTCCAGCAAAACCCCCTACACTGCCTGAACACCATTGCTCTGCCCTAAATCCTGAAACACTAGCCCCAGCACGACCCCCTACACTACACAAGCACCACTGCACTACCCTAAACCCTAAAACACTACCCCCAGCACGACCCCTACACTGCCCGAACACCACTGCACTGCCCTAAACCCTGAAACACCAGCCCCTGCACGACCCCCTACACTGCCCGAACACCACTGCACTGCCCTAAACCCTGAAACACCAGCCCCTGCACGACCCCTACACTGCCTGAACACCACTGCACTGCCCTAAACCCCTGAAACACATACCCTAGCATGACCCCCTACACTGCCCGAACACCACTGCACTGCCCTAAACCCTGAAACACCACCCCCTTCACGACCCCCTACACTGCCCGAACACCACTGCACTGCCCTAAACCCTGAAACACTACCCTCAGCAAGACCTCCTACACTGCCCGAACACCACTGCACTGCCCTAAACCCTGAAACATCACCCCCAGCAAGACCCCCTACACTGCCCGAACACCACTGCCCTAAACCCTGAAACACCACCCCCAGCACGACCCCTACACTGCCCGAACACCACTGCACTGCCCTAAACCCTGAAACACCACCCCTGCATGACCCCCTACACTGCCCGAACACTACTGCACTGCCCTAAACCCTGAAACACCATCCCCAGCACGACCCCCTACACTGCACGAACACCACTGCACTGCCCTAAACCCTGAAACACTACCCCCAGCAAGACCCCCTACACTGCCAGAACACCACTGCACTGCCCTAAACCCTGAAACATCACCCCCAGCAAGACCCCCTACACTGCCCTAAACCCTGAAACACCACCCCCAGCAAGACCCCCTACACTGCCCGAACACCACTGCACTGCCCTAAACCCTGAAACACCAGCCCCAGCACGACCCCTACACTGCCCGAACACCACTGCACTGCCCTAAACCCTGAAACACCACCCCTGCACGACCCCCTACACTGCCCGAACACCACTGCACTGCCCTAAACCCTGAAACACCACCCCCAGCACGACCCCCTACACTGCCCGAACACCACTGCACTGCCCTAAACCCTGAAACACCACCCCCTGCACGATCCCCTACACTGCACGAACACTACTGCACTGCCCTAAACCCTGAAACACCACCCCCAGCACGACCCCCTACACTGCACGAACACCACTGCACTGCCCTAAACCCCAAAACACTACCCCCAGCAAGACCCCCTACAATGCCCGAACACCACTGCCCTAAACCCTGAAACACCACCCCCAGCAAGACCCCCTACACTGCCCGTACACCACTGCACTGCCCTAAACCCTCTAACACCACCCCCAGCATGACCCCCTACACTGCCCGAACACCACTGCACTGCCCTAAACCCTGAAACACCACCCCCAGCACGACCCCCTACACTGCCCGAACACCACTGCACTGCCCTAAACCATGAAACACCAGCCCCAGCACGACCCCCTACACTGCCCGAACACCACTGCACTGCCCTAAACCCTGAAACACCACCCCCAACATGACCCCCTACACTGCCCGAATACCACTGCACTGCCCTAAACCCTGAAACACCAGCCCCAGCACGACCGCCTACACTGCCCAAAAACCACTGCACTGCCCTAAACCCTGAAACACCAGCCCCAGCACGACCCCCTACACTGCCCGAACACCACTGCACTACCCTAAACCCTGAAACACCAGCCCCAGCACGACCCCTACACTGCCCGAACACCACTGCACTGCCCTAAACCCTAAAACACCAGCCCCAGCAAGACCCCCTACACTGCCAGAACACCACTGCACTGCCCTAAACCCTGAAACACCACCCCCAGCAAGACCCCTACACTGCCCGAACACCACTGCACTAAAGCCTAAAACACCACCCCCAGCAAGACCACCTACACTGGCCGAACACCACTGCACTGCCCTAAACCCTGAAACACCACCCCCTGCACGACCCCTACACTGCCCGAACACCACTGCACTGCCCTAAACCCTGAAACACCACCCTCAGCACGACACCCTACACTGCCCAAACACCACTGCACTGCCCTAAACCCTGAAACACCATCCCCAGCACGACCCCCTACACTGCCCGAACACCACTGTACTGCCCTAAACCCTGAAACACCACCCCTGCACGACCTCCTACACTGCCGGAACACCACTGCACTGCCCTAAACCCTGAAACACCACCCCCAGCACGACCCCCTACACTGCCCGAACACCACTGCACTGCCCTAAACCCTGAAACATCAACCCCAGCAAGACCCCCTACACTGCCTGAACACCACTGCCCTAAACCCTGAAACACCACCCCCTACACTGCACGAACACCACTGCACTGCCCTAAACCCTGAAACACCACCTCCAGCAAAACCCCTACACTGCCTGAACACCATTGCTCTGCCCTAAATCCTGAAACACTAGCCCCAGTACGACCCCCTACACTGCCCAAACACCACTGCACTGCCCTAAACCCTGAAACACCACCCCCAGCACGACCCCTTACACTGCCCGAACACCACTGCACTGCCCTAAACCCTGAAACACCAGCCCCAGCAAGACCCCCTACACTGCCCGAACACCACTGCACTGCCCTAAACCCCGAAACACTACCCCCAGCAAGACTCCCTACACTGCCTGAACACCACTGCCCTAAACCCTGAAACACCACCCCCAGCAAGACCCCCTACACTGCCCGAACACCACTGCACTGCCCTAAACCCTGAAACACCACCCCCAGCACGACCCCCTACACTGCCCGTACACCACTGCACTGCCCTAAACCCTGAAACACCACCCCCAGCATGACCCCCTACACTGCCCGAACACCACTGCACTGCCCTAAACCCTGAAACACCACCCCCAGCACGACCCCCTACACTGCCCGAACACCACTGCACTGCCCTAAACCATGAAACACCAGCCCCAGCACGACCCCCTACACTGCCCGAACACCACTGCACTGCCCTAAACCCTGAAACACCACCCCAAGCACGACCCCCTACACTGCCCGAATACCACTGCACTGCCCTAAACCCTGAAACACCAGCCCCAGCACAACCGCCTACACTGCCCGAAAACCACCGCACTGCCCTAAACCCTGAAACACCAGCCCCAGCACGACCCCCTACACTGCCCAAACACCACTGCACTACCCTAAACCCTGAAACATCAGCCCCAGCACGACCCCCTACACTGCCCGAACACCACTGCACTGCCCTAAACCCTGAAACACCAGCCCCAGCAAGACCCCCTACACTGCCCGAACACCACTGCACTGCCCTAAACCCTGAAACACCACCCCCAGCTAGACCCCCTACACTGCCCGAACACCACTGCACTAAAGCCTGAAACACCACTGTGAGAAGTTGGCCTGGTATATGCTGTCCACTAATTATAGTGGGCACCTTGCACCAGTCCAAACAACCCCTTATTGGAGATAGGTTAAAGACAACTTTATTGAAAGCTATCCTAGTGGTAGCTATGGAGAGCAGCCTTCAGGCTAAGTCTTGAAGGAATGTAAAGCAGCTTGTTTTACCAGTCTATAATCTCTTGAGTGACCAAATGAAAGAGCACCACACCAGGTATATATTCAAAATATATGTATTTATTGCTAAACACACCCCTCTAGTCTCTTTATGAGGCTAGAGTTCGAAGTACATAAGTTAGAAGATATTTAAACACAGTAATAGCACAAATACACGTTTGGGCCCTAGGGGCGTACCAAACCATATACCAATAAAGTGGTATGCGAACCACGACTGAACTAGACACTAGGCCTAGAGCCTCTAGAAGTGCTTGGACCACAAGGAACCACCCAAGGTAGTGACACAGGGGACCTACGGGAGACGCGTGCAGTGTAAATACACAACCGCGATACGCCGTTGACTTCTATGGAGAAAGTCGGGATCGGGAAAATAGAGAAAAGGGACACTTAAAAGAGGACTAGGACAAAACCCTTTGAGATCTAGGACTTTGAAGAGTCTCTACCCACGGGAGCACCGGAGTACTCGTGTTACCTCACCCAGGGAAGCCGGGTGCATAGGTGCCTTTCGGGGTCGGGTTTCGCCGTCGATTCGAATGGCGATCTGCTGCAAAGTGCTGCTGGCGGCCAAGAGAAAAGTGTCCGGGTGGATCCAAGAGTGGATCGGAGTTCTGAAGAACCTGAAAGCAGAGGGGACAGAGTCTGGGTCACTAGCCAGTGACCAGGAAGGCGGTGGACAGATGCCCACCGATGTCGAGTGCTTCAGGTGCGTTGACGCTTGTCTTGACTCTTCAGCCACGAGGTCCAGGAGGCGTTGTCGGTGACCAAGAGCAGGATTCGGGCTGGTACACGATGTCTGTCGAGTGCTGAGGTGTCGGCAACCGGATTGGACCCAACAAGCCTTGGCAACGGCAAGTCTCGGTGAAGATGTAGATCGTTGATGGTGCAGACCAGGAAGGTCTGTGGAACTCACCCGGCAAGGGTAAGTGAGGGCAGGCCTGGAGCAACCAGGATACCAAGTTAGAAAAGGATTGGCCTTCGTTAAGGGCTACTAGCCAATGGGCTAGCGACCGCGAAGGAGCCTCGTGACGCCGCACGTGGATCTGGCTTACAGGACACTCGTGGAGTGGGGGCCAGTGATCTTCGGTGCAGGTGGTGCTGGAGGCTAGGGCTACTCGGAGCCCAAAGCACGACTTCTTGGGAGACCCAGAAGAGGATGCACTTGCAAATGTGCTCGGTGTCCAGGGGTCATGGTCTCAAGTCACCCACGATAGCCACAGGCCTCAGCTTTGCTGGGGACTCAGGGTAGCCTCGGGGAAGTCTGAGAATCCACCTCTGGTGATGCGATGACTTCGGCGTCCGACGGGAGCTTCAGAAATGCGAACTGGACAGATGCTTCTTTGGTGCCTGCCAAGCAGGGGAGTCACTCCTTGACCCCAAGGGAGATTCTTCTGTCCTCTAATCGTGAGTAGAGCGTCGAAGGTCCAGGATTCAGTTTCAGAGTTTCGTCCAGGGATAATCTAAAGTCCTAAGGACTGGGTTCCTACCTTTATACTAAAGATAGGGGTTGGACTACTCTGTGGCCCCACCTATGGGTGGGTCAGGGCAGAGGGGTGGCTACACCCCTTTCCCTTTGTCCAGTTCGCGCCAAAGCAGGGGCTGCAAGCCCCTGATCCGGTTTGAACTGGGGTATGCACAGGGACACCAAATGTGCCCCCAGTGCAGGACTTCAAAGCACCCGAAAGTGCTCCCGCCCAGCCCCAATACACATTATCCTGTCTGGGAGGTGGTCACACCTCCCTGGGACAGGAAACCTATTGTCCAGGCCTCCCCTGCCGGAGTTTCGTCCAGCAGCAGGAGGCCAGACTCGTGTCTGTGGCAGCAGCATCCATTTTGTGATGCCAGGGCTCTGGAAAGAAGCTACCGGACTAGTCAGAGTTAACATGTCTTTCCCTCTAGAAGGGTGGAATGCTACCCCCACCGCCAGGATTGGCGGGGGGGGTAGTATTCCAAGATGTTTGACACCAAACACGACATGTTTAGGTGCAGCCATTCCAAAGTTAGCATTTTACCGTGAGGATATAATGCGCTTAAGAGTATATGGTCAGGCTGCACTACAAACAGCATCAGAGATGGTCTCCGAACGCTGCAGAGGGGCCCTGCTCATGCAGGGGCACCCTCTCACATAGGAACCACACACTCTGCCTTTAGGATTGATAAGGCCTGCCTTAGGAGTGACTGATAGGTTTATATGTGTGTATGTATTTAGTGATATAGGTAACCTAGATCACAGTAAGGGGTGCATGCACCTCCTTACCCAGGCTGCAGTAGCAGACCTGTGGTGTCAGTTTGGATGGCCTTCCAGGGGTGGCATAATACATGCTGCAGCCCCTGGCAGGCCTCTGAGGTACCTATGCCCTTGGTACATAGTATACCATATACTAGGGACTTATAAGGGCACTCAAGATCCCAATCAGTGATGTGCCTAAGGCACATGGAAACCATTTTAGAGAGGAAGCAGCTAGGCTGGGGTTCTGATTAGCAGGGCCCCAGCCAGACTAATGTCGAAAAACAGTGAAGCATCAGCAAAAAGTGGGGGTACCCATGTGAAGCAGATCCTACTCTCCTACAACCACCCCCAGCAAGACCACCTACACTGGCCGAACACCACTGCACTGCCCTAAACCCTGAAACACCACCCCCTGCACGACCCCCTACACTGCCCGAACACCCCTGCACTGCCCTAAACCCTGAAACACCACCCCTCAGCACGACACCCTACACTGCCCGAACACCACTGCACTGCCCTAAACCCTGAAACACCACCCCCAGCACGACCCCCTACACTGCCCCAACACCACTGCACTGCCCTAAACCCTGAAACACCACCCCCTGCACGACCACCTACACTGCCGGAACACCACTGCACTGCCCTAAACCCTGAAACACCACCCCCAGCACGACCCCCTACACTGCCCAAACACCACTGCACTGCCCTAAACCCTGAAACATCAACCCCAGCAAGACCCCCTACACTGCCTGAACACCACTGCCCTAAACCCTGAATCACCACCCCCTACACTGCACGAACACCACTGCACTGCCCTAAACCCTGAAACACCACCTCCAGCAAAACCCCCTACACTGCCTGAACACCATTGCTCTGCCCTAAATCCTGAAACACTAGCCCCAGCACGACCCCCTACACTGCCCCAACACCACTGCACTGCCCAAAACCCTGAAACACCACCCCCAGCACGACCCCCTACACTGCCCGAACACCACTGCACTGCCCTAAACCCTGAAACACCAGCCCCAGCAAGACCCCCTACACTGCCCGAACACCACTGCACTGCCCTAAACCCTGAAACACCAGCCCCAGCATGACCCCCTACACTGCCCGAACACCACTGCACTGCCCTAAACCCTGAAACACCAGCCCCAGCACACCACCTACACTGCCCGAACACCACTGCACTGCCCTAAACCCTGAAACACCAGCCCCAGCACAACCCCCTACACTGCCCGAACACCACTGCACTGCCCTAAACCCTGAAACACCAGCCCCAGCATGACCCCCTACACTGCCCGAACACCACTGCACTGCCCTAAACCCTGAAACACCACCCCTGCAGCACCCCCTACGTTGCCCGAACACCACTGCACTGCCCTAAACCCTGAAACACCACCCCCTGCACCGCCCCCTACACTGCCCGAACACCACTGCACTGCCCTAAACCCTGAAACACCACCCCCAGCACGACCCCCTTTACTGCTCGAACACCACTGCACTGCCCCAAACCCTGAAACACCACCCCCAGCATGACCCCCTACACTGCCCGAACACCACTGCCCTAAACCCTGAAACACCACCCCCTGCACGACCCCCTACACTGCCCGAACACCACTGCACTGCCCTAAACCCTGAAACACCACCCCCTACACTGCCCGAACACCACTGCAGTGCCCTAAACCCTGAAACACCACCCCCAGCATGACCCCCTACACTGCCCGAACACCACTGCACTGCCCTAAACCCTAAAACACCACCCCCAGCATGACCCCCTACACTGCCCAAACACCACTGCACTGCCCTAAACCCTAGAACACTACCCCCAGCACGACCCCTACACTACCCGAACACCACTGCACTACCCTAAACCCTAAAATACTACCCCCAGCACAACCCCCTACACTACCCGAACACGACTGCACTGCCCTAAACCTTCAAACACTCCCCCAGCACGACCCCCTACACTACCCGAACACCACTGCACTACCCTAAACCCTAAAACACTACCCCCAGCAGTACCCCCTACACTACCCAAACACCACTGCACTACCCTAAATCACTACCCCAGCACGATCCCCTACACTACCCAAACACCACTGCACTACCCTAAACCCTAAAACACAACCCCCAGCACGACCCCCTACACTACCCAAACACCACTGCACTACCCTAAACCCTAAAACAATCCCCCCAGCACGACTCCCTACACTACCCAAACACCACTGCACTACCCTAAACCCTAAATCTACCCCCAGCATGACCCCCTACACTACCCAAACACCACTGCACTACCCTAAAACACTACCCCAGCACGACCCCCTACACTACCCAAACACCACTGCACTACCCTAAACCCTAAAACACTCCCCCAGCACAACTCCCTACACTACCCAAACACCACTGCACTACCCTAAACCCTAAATCTACCCCCAGCATGACCCCCTACACTACACAAACACCACTGCACTACCCTAAACCCTAAAACACTACCCCCAGCACGACCCTCTTCACTACCTAAACACAACTGCACCATTTGTTACAGGCGTTGCAACGCAGGCCTGTGGTGCTTACTGGAAGTACCTAGTGGGCTAGTTGGGCCCCAGGGACCCTCAGGATTCAAGGTGACCTAATCCCTCAACTTAAAACGCACCACGGGGCGCGTTTGCACAGTGGTGAAGGGAGGGGCGGGGCCTCAGGTGACATGTGCGGAAACACGCCCTGTGGTGCGTTTTAAGTTGGGGAATTAATTCCCTTTGAATCCTGAGGGACCCTGGGGGCCAACTAGCCCACCAGGTACCTTCAGTAAGCACAACAGAGTTGCGTTGCAGAGAGGTGAAAAAAGGTGCGTGGCCTCGGAACGCCTCTCTGCAACTCAGCTCTGTGGTCCTAACTGTAGGTACCTGGGGGGCTATTTGGGCCCCAGGGACCCTCAGAATTCAAGGGGACTTAATCCTGCAACTTAAAACGCGCCACGGGGTGCGTTTGAACACATGTCACCTCAGGCCCCCCCCTCCCTTCACCACAGTGCAAACGCGCCCTGAAGCGCGTTTTAAGAGGTAGTTTTAATCCCCCTGCCCTATTATGTACTAGGGACTTGCAGAGGAGGTCATGCTATTCACAGGGGTACCCCAACGCATAGTGTTCCCTAGTGTATGTAGGTGTTTTCACTGTATTCTAAGTGTCTTTTAGCATAGCACTGGCTCTGGTTAGTCAGAGTCAGTTACCACCAGTACCCGTCTGAAAAAGTTGTGGGCACAGGATGATTTTGCAACAAGGCCTCTTTCTGCTCCTCTGTTGGTTCTTTCTGCACATCTTTTGCTTCTTTGTGTGCGTTTTTTCTTCTTTCTTCACATGTCCTACCTCTGTAGGCATAGTTAGAAACTAGCATTTAAAAAACCTTTGAAATTCACTTAAAAATCATAGGTTTCAGGCACGTTATAGTTAGAAATTAGCATTTAAAAAACATTTGAAATTCACTGAAAAAACCATAGGTTTCAGACACGTTATAGTTAGAAATTAGCATTTAAAAACCTTTGAAATTCACTGAAAAAACCATAGGTTTTAGGGACAGTTATAGTTAGTTGGACATTTCACTCGTACAAAACCATAGAAATTCCCCCGTTATAGTTAGTTCAGCTAACTATAACTCGCGCCCGCAATGCACTGCTGATGACGTCACATATTACATCACTCATGACATGGTCAGTGACATCACTGATGACATCACTGATGACATCTCAAATGACATCACTGATGACATCATCCATGTGATAATTTCATGCATCTTCTCACACCCTAATATAACTTTTGATACACCCACTCTAAATTACAGACTGCCATTCTCAAAACCATAGACACTCCAACACCAAAAACTACATACCCACTCACTGATTCTTAGGTCTACACACACATCCACTCACTCACCCGTACAGTCACTCATACTTAGTCACTCAGTACAGGACTATCATATGCACTCATACACCTATATAAACACTCACACACCGCCACTCATCCATAGAGGTACTCACACACCTAGTCAGTCATGCAAAAAACTTAATCACACACCCATTTACTCACCTATACAGTTATACACACACCAGCTCACTTACTCATACAAATACTAGCACATTCTTACGCTCTTATACAATCACTGATACAAGTACACACTCATCCATACAGCCACTCTCACAATCACACACTCTCACTTATAGCCATTTATATACTCCAACACACATATATACTGCCTTTCACATATGTAGTTACTCACACATGTACCACTGAGATATACATTCAATCACTAACACACCCATACACACACTCACCCACCCATACAGTCCATCACAGATGCACTCTTGAAACCATGCACCCAGTGAATCACCAACTCACACATCTATGCACAGAGTCACACACACCCCACCCACACAAACACTCAGGCACCCATACAGATACTCAGACAATCAATCAATAACCCATGTAGACACTCATGTAGCTATTCAGAAAGCCATGCAGCCGCTTACAAACCAACAGACAGACGGATACAGACATTCACACAGTTTAGTCACTAACCCATGCATTCAGTAAGATACATTTAATCACTCACTTGTAGAGTCAGTCACTCACGTACTAAATCATCCATTCAGACACTTATACACCCACTCATTCTTCAATACGCCTTTCCCTATATATATTAAACATATTTAAACTTTACAGAAACACAGTCACTGGATGATGTCATCAGTGATGTCATCAGTGATGTCATTTGAGATGTCATCAGTGATGTCATCAGTGATGTCACTGACCATGTCATGAGTGATGTAATATGTGACATCATCAGCAGTGCATTGCGGGGGCGCGAGTTATAGTTAGCTGAACTAACTATAACGGGGGAATTTCTATGGTTTTGTACGAGTGAAATGTCCAACTAACTATAACTGTCCCTAAAACCTATGGTTTTTTCAGTGAATATTGTATATGTATTCGTAATTTATGCAGCGCAAACCTAGCTGTGAATCAACAGAGTGCCGCAAATTATATAAGGGGGCGGGGAATGTACATTAAGTGGGGACTAAACAAATAAATTTTACAAGCATTACATGTCACTTTTGTAGGCACGGGGAGCTTAAGTAATTAGCCCAGAATCAAACAATGTTAAGTTTAAGGTCGAAACCGGGATTTGAACCTGGGTACCCACATTGCAAAGGAGGTCCCTCGAGTCGCTAATCCTCCCAGCAGTGCTTACAGAGTACCTTCAATTTATAAATATCATGAACATCGTCTGCAATATACGCGAATTTGATTGACTTTTACGTGAATTCTGCTACATAAAATTTAGGTTTGGGTAGGGCCTTAGGCGGTCTACCAGGGGGCTGATCATGCTGGCTCAGTGCATACCCTTGCCACCAGCCCAAGATCAAGGAATTACCGACAACATATTTACATTTTTTATCTAAGTGCTTAGGTACAACTTTAGTGGTCACACTCTGTGGCCCGTACAGGCAAGAGCGGTGGGCAGGGTGGGGGGATTTCGACAGACGACCACGAGCGGAAATTAATTATTTATTTAATTTTCCCTTGTGGTCGTCTGTCACTTCCCACCCTCAAACTGGCCCCACTGCTCTTACCTGCACAGGCCGCAGCTGGTGGTCACTGATGTCACTTTATGTACCAATTTAATGAAATTCATAATCACAATTTGATCTTTTTAACATCACAGAGGCATGACTGATTATTGCAGGAAGGTCTAATTGACTCCCGTCTGCCATGTTGTGAACCTGGCAGCTTCGAACTATAGACTTGATTCACAACGAGCCTCCGCAGTCGTGGCGGAGGCTCCGCAGTGAGAAATTGCAGTACGGAGATTCTGCCACAAGTGTGGAGGCTCCGCCACGACTGCAGAGCCTCCTCCATGACTGCAGAGGTTCTTTGTGGATCGTCCCCAATTTGTTTTAAGGCTTTCGGTAGTGTGTAGGTTTCTGTAGTTTGAAAGAAATTGTGGGGCTACTTAGGCAAAAACGGCACTGATGCTGCTCGACAGTTATTCACCCTGTGCCCTTGTCTGACCCTCTTGCACAGAGCTGCCCATCTGGACCCTCCAACCAGCTCAAATGAATCTCAGCTGAGTCTGCCAACCCACTACTCACAGATATCCTTGCCCAGCTTCATCCTACACTGTCACACTTCTTAAAGCCCCCACCACCCACAACCTCAGCCCTGGAATGTGCCAGCTGCATTACCCACCACCTATCAGAGTTTCTGTGAGTGCGTAACCTTCCATAGCACAATTTACTGCTCCAGGATGTCCCTTGTAGGGACATTTTGAGATATGAAATGGTCAGGGTGGGTCTATCCATAGATCACATGATCAGAGAAAATCTCTTAATACTACATAATTTATGGTTTTCATGACAGCATATTCATATGAAAATTTACACACAGCCATAACCAAAAGATTCAGAAAAATATATATATATCACCACTGTGTATTTATAGCTAGGCTCTAGTTACCATAGGAAGAGCATTTTTTGGTTTGCTCATAACTTTGTCTCAGTCTGTTGAAACTTCATGAAACTTTTCCAAAAATGTTCATCCATCTCAGCTACTTTACAGAAAGTTTGGGGGGGTGATCCGTCAAGCAGAGGCTGAGAAAAAAGGGGGGCACCCAAACACAATTTCTCGATGCAATTTTATGGGGTTTTTTAAACAGCACTACAGCCAAAACAGCTGAACAGAAGTACACCAAATTTGGAAGAAAGCTAGATCTTTACCGAAAAAGCATGTTTTTTGTGATTTGTTGTAATTCTGTTCAGTAGTTTTTTAGAAATTATGGATCAAAATGTAAGTATATCTTGACCGTTGGGCAAAACGGTAAATCTTCCGATTGACTGAGGGGGCTTCTATAGAGCGAGCGCTCTGATTGGCTGGCCGCAACATGAATAAAAATGTTGCAGTAGCCATTACAGGACTCAGGGCCTTAGTGTCCTGAAAAGGTTTTACAAAAGCAACATAAGAGAGCAAGGTAGGGATACACTGCCCGCCTAGCCATTGTGGGAGGTTTCGAGAGGATGCAAAAAAAGTTTTGCGATTCTCCTGCAGGACCACGGAAAAAAATGTCTCCCTCTTCTATTTTATTTAAATACCTCCAGGGTGGGCCAGGACTCAGCGTGCATTTCATTATTTACTAGGGAGGAGGGAGTGAAGCTCTCCTCCCCCTGCTAACTATTGGCCCCCGTGACTCCATCCCCTGGGACACATAAACAGTAATGGCCAGCGCTTTGTCTGCTACCCCTGCCCATGTCTGGGGCAAGGGGTCACTCCAGCCACACATCTTCTTGCCCACCCTCAACACAGGCAGGGGAAAAATGCTTTGCTCCCACTGGCAGAACTCATAAGAAAAAGCTCCTACTCTGCGGGAGCAGAATCATGATGCTGGCTCCCACACTACCCCAAATGACAGGAGCTGAGTGCAGTCAGCCAGCGGGGAAGTGGAGGCCTTGGGGTTCCCTCTGAGGGCCACAGTGAAAAATAAGCTGGGGTGTCCAGGGTGGGAGCGGGACACCCCACAGATAAAAAGGGACAATGTGGCATGAGGACGATTAAGTGAATAATAGTGATTAATAAATAAGCAACCGGAGTCACTCTTTTATAATTAACTGCTCCTAGGAAGGATCACCCTATAATGCCCTTCATGGGCTAATTGCTCATACATTTTGTGCTCTGTGGTGCCCCAATATGGGCGGAGGCACCACCAACAAATTAATAAAGTGTTTTGGGGGGGCTGCAGGTAGTGCAGCAGTCCTCCAGGTATAGTCAATAAAAATGTATCTTATATTTCCTGAAGTCTATAAAACATCACCGCAGAGAAAGCTTAAGCTATTTTCAAGCATTCTTAAATCTAGAAATTTTGCTCTTTAGCTCAGGAATGCAGTGGCCCCTTGCGATTGGCCTTATGGCTGAATTATATGGCCTGCATAGTGCGAAAAATGACTGTGATATAGTTTAATACTGTTTTGAAGTTATATGCTTTATTTAACATTTTAGTGTTGTTATTAATAATGAAAGTCTTTGAATATGGCTAGGATCTCAGACATTACATCACTCATGACTTGTTCTATGACATCATTGATAACATCATTGCCGCAATTGAAATTGTACCATTCGTGAAAACTGTGTGCATGGCCCCGCTGCACACGCGTCCCAAGGGAGGTGGGATATTGTGGGGTGTTGGGTGCCTCCAGCCAGGCTCTGTGCCCGACCCAACACTGCTCACGGCCAAAGGGAGGTTGGGCACAAGTGAGGGGGGCGCACGGTGATAGACTTCTGACTTTAAGTTTGCAAAAACAGAAATACACAGAAAAAAACAAAATATAGGTTAAAATGACATTAAAGTTAGGAATTGTAATAATATATTACTTTACATTAAAAAAAACCTTAGAAATTCCCTGGAAAAACAGGCTAAAGAGACGGTATAGTTAGGTGAAAATGTGAGTGAAAATATAAGATTTTAAACTAACAAAACCACTGAAATTCTAGCAGTTACAGTATCTAAAGTATCTATAACACGTGCCATAAAGTAACTGTAACTAACGCCCTAGCCATGCACTGCCAATTACGTCACATATTACATCACTCATGACATGTTCTATGACATCATTAATAACATCACTGCAACATCTGAAATTACATCATTGATTACAACACTGTACATGGTAGGGGCAGTGAAATACAGTTGCAAAGCAACATACTCGGAGTCTGCCGCACCAAGGATGGGTGCTGGCTGGGGAGCCGGTGGTGGCCACTGGTCATTGCAGCTCTGCTGTGGCCACCAATATTTGAAAAGGGTGTGAGTGATCCAGGTGGGCACCAGGGCGCCCACGGTATAGAAAATAATGGCTGGCATCTAGCGTGGTGCTGGCTGAGAGCCAGCAGGGGCTGGGGCGGCTGCAGGCCTTCCCCCTGCAGCCCCAACTTTTGATAAAGGTGTGGGTGCCCAGGTGTGTACCAGGGCACCCACAGTATAAAAAACATAATGGTCGTCTCAAATTCAGCAAACCCCTTGTGACTGGTTCCGTTGCTGTATTTTGTGGTCCGAACAATATTTACAAAAGACTCAAAAACATGTTTATAGTTGTTTGAAAAAAAGGCTTTATTTGAAATATATTGAGACAATAAGTATTATTAAACATTGCAATGTGTATATATAAAATATACGTTTTATTATATATATTGGTGACTTTTTGACAAAGTTAATCTATATGTAGATGGGCTCACCTCCTGATGAAACCAATAAGCCTGCCTTTTATATTTGATATGTTTAAAAAAAGGGGGTTGGGTGCCCGCAGAGGGTGCACTGAGGGGGTTGGGTGTCCGCGGAGGTTTGGTGTATGGCGTTAGTCATCTTACTTTACGTTTTTAAAAAAAACAGAAATTCACTATAAAAACCAAAGGTTATAGCTTGTACCCTCAGATATTTCATCACTCATGACATGTTCAATGACTGAATTCATAACATCCATAATGACATTCCATCATTAATAACAACACAGTGCATGGCAGGGGAGCGAGTTATAGTTATTTTAGGGCACGAGTAATAGTTACTTGAGATAACTATAAGTGGTGAAATGTTTTTATTTCAACTGATATTTCACCTAACTATAAAGTCCCTTTAACCTTAGTTTTTTCAGTGCATAAGATCTATCTATCTATCTATCTATCTATCTATCTATCTATCTATCTATCTATCTATCTATCTATCTATCTATTCATGGAGAAAGACAAAGGTTAAAGTGACGTTATAGTTAGGTGAATATGTCAGTGCCAACATAACATTTTGAACTATAAAAAACCACAGAAGTCTTTGCTAACTATAACTTGTGTCCCCGCCATGCACTGCTTATGACCTCACATATTACATCACTCTTGACATTTTCTATGGCATCATTTATGACATCCCTGATGACATCTTAAATGACATAATTGATGACATTTGGGCCCTGCAGTGAACCCCCCCAGAGTTAGCCAACCCCATGCTGCACACTGCCTTTTATCGTGCGTGACATGGAGTTGGCCGCAGGGCCTGTCTTGCAGCCAGGCCCTGTGTCCAAACCCCTGCAGGCAGTCAACCCCAAGTGGGGCATGATCTTTGGCCGTGCGCAGCACAGGATTGGCCACAGGGCCTGGCTTGTGGCCAAGCCCTTTTCCCAATCCCCCCACAGGCAGCCAACCCCACACAATGCACTGCCTCGTGGAGAGGGATTGGCCACAGGGCCTATGGCCAACTACCCTGCAGGCAGCCAATCCCCCGCAGGCTGAGGCAGCATACCGTTGGTCTTAGGGCCGCAGGAATCCCATTCCTGGGGCACATTTTAAAGGGGAGGGGGGCTGTGTGGTGCCCCTCCTAGAGCCTTAGTGGACCCAGGGGACCCCATGCACCGGGGTCAAAGCAATTAAAAGGAAGAGGGGGCCATGCAGTCCCCTTACCCGAGCCTTTTTAGGCCCTGGGGACTCAATCCCTCAGGCCCAAAATCCATAATTAAGGGGCGAGGGACATACAACCCCCCCTCCTCAATCCTATTAGCCCTCGTCTCCAGGCCAAATTCCAATAAAAGGGGGAGGGGGCATGTGGCCCCCTCCCCAAACCTTAGTAGGCTTTGGGAACCCCATCCCCAGGAATGAATTCCATTAAAAATGGGCAGGGACCGTGTGGCCCCCCCTCTCTGAGTCTAATGTTGCCACCGGCCCCTTTTCCTGGTGCCTCTCTAAATTATAGGTGAGTGTCCCAGTACCCACCCAGGCCACCCACCAAGCAAGACTTATATTAAGGGGAGGGGCCTGCGACCCCTCTCCCTCAACCCCATTAGGTCCCAGGGACCCCATTCCCCCATGGCCAAATCGCATAAAAAATGGGATGGAGGCCATGTAGTCCCCCTCATCAAGACTCATTAGGCCCCGGAGACCCCTTCCCCTGGGGCCAAAAGTCTATGGAAAATGCAGGGGGATTTGGCATTTTGGAACCCCCCCTTGTTTCTCAGGCCCCAATTAACGGTTCACCCCGAAACTTTCCGTGCACAAACTAGGCAAAAAGAAGCACCCTTTTGGGAAGTTTCGTGATGATTCGTCAAACAGTGCCAAAGTTATAAGCAAAACAACAAAAGGCACTTCGGATGGAAATGCTGACCTAACTATCACTACCTAGTACTGACCATCACTGGTGTAGTTACCAGAGGAAGATCATCTTTTAATTTGCCAATAACTTTCGTTTGACAAATCCTCGCTAAAATTTCAAAACTAGTTTGACGCTCACTTCAGCTGCCGTCTTGAAAATTTTGGGGTGATCCATCAAGCGGGGGCAAGAAAAAGGGGGAGTCCCAAAATGCGTTTTCCCTATGTTAATTTCCATAGGAAATTTTAAACAAGGCTACAGCCCGAACTGCTGAATGGAATTACACCAAATTTGGCAGAAAGGTAGCTGTTTGTCCAGAAAGCGACGTTTTTGTTAAGTGGTGTAAATCCGTCTAGTAGTATGGGAGTTTTTTAAACAAATTTCTACTCGCATATATACGGGCCCCAGTGGATCCGCGACCCCTTCTGATCTTGTGCTGGAATCTGATTGGCTTCCAACACTTCATACTAGGAAGGGTTGGCAGTCTTCTTGTGACTCGGTTGAACCGAGTCACAGAAAAAAGATTTAAAAAAAGAAAAGGAGGCAGGGTAGAAAGAGCCTGACCCCCTAGGCCTCTTGCGGGGTCCCACACAGACACCCCAAGGCCAAAAAAGCATTAAAAAAAAATAACATTTGTCTGGGAGTCGCGCTGGATCCACGATTTCCACCAATTTTTTTTTTTAAAAAGAAGCGCGGGCTCCTGCGCATCGTTAATTATAGGCCCCAAGGAGGACCAGGTCCCGGGAGCATTTGTAATTATAGGAGAGGGGAGCATGCCCCCCATTCCTGGGGCTTACTAATGCCGCAGGAGACCACCATCTCCCCAGGGCATATTTTTTAAGACATGCAGGGGAGGCCCATATGGCCTCCCCTGCTGCCCGGGAACCACCACCTCCCTGGGTCTTTTTGTTTTATAAATGGGGGGGCAAGACTCTTGGCCCTCCATGCCCCATGGACCATCACTTCCCAGGGGCCCTTTGCTTATCAAATGCGGAGGGCGCGCAGACCTCACCACAGCCCCAGGAGCTGCCACCTACCCGGGGCTTGAATTATAATTATTGCAGGGGGCTAAGTGGAGCCCCCCGCAGTCCCGGGCCTGCCACCTCCCCAGGGTTTTTGTAAATTTACATGGGCATGCGTACGGCTCCCCACAACCCCGGTGCCCACCACCTCCCAAGGGCTAACTCAAAATTGGAGGTGGGCTGCTCGGCCCCCCTTCAGGAACCAAAAATGGCCCTGGGGGCCACCACCTCCCAAGCCCACTGCAGTTTGGTATGGCTTGGCTGAAGCACTGCTCCCGCCAAGCCATAGCAAACACTGCTTTGCTTCCATTTAGCAAGAGCATGTAAAATAAGTACTCAAAGCGGAGCAGAATTGCTTTTGGACAGAAGGAGCTGCATGTTCAGAAGCTTCCGCTGTCCAAAGGCAATGACAGCTCCCGCAGGACGCGGGGGCTGTCAGGGACGGCAGGGGCCTTCAGGCTCCCCCGCAGTCCCCAATGTGAAAAGCTGGGTGCCCTGGATGGGACCAGGGCACCCACAGGTGGGGACTATCCACGTGGGATGGGGTCAGGCATGGCCCCCCTACCTTTATTTAAAAAAATAAAATAAGAAAGGGGCAGGCCCCGGTGGATGGAGTCCCTGGGCCAAAATAGGCCCAGGAGGGGGCCGCCCTTTAATAAAGAAAAACATCAAGAAAAAAGAAAGGCTGGGCCCCAACGGATGGGGTACCAGGGGCTGAAATTGGCCTAGGGAGGGGTGCCGCGTGGCCCCCTCCCAATTTCATAAAGTACTGGCCCCTGCGGATGGGGTCTCCAGGGCCGAAATCTTCCCAGGGAAGGGGGGCTATGCAGCCCCCCTTCCTAAAAAGAAAAAAAAAGAAAAAACAGGAACTCGCTGGAGGCTCCTCCCCCTTTCTCTACCACTCTGCAAACACGCCTCCTGGGGCACTGATGGTTGGGCGATGAAGTCCCCTTGGTTACAGAGAGTGCTTGGGGGCCAACAAGCCCTCCTGTTACCACCAGTTAGTCCCAGAGAGTGAGTCTTTGGAGCCCACGTCCCCTTTCTCCACTACTTTGCAAACACAGCTCCTGGCACACTACTGGTTGGGGAATGAATTCCACTTTACTCCTGAGAGCCTCAGGATTAAAGTGGACTTCTCCCCCCAACCAATAGTGCGCCAGGAGGTGCGTTTGCAGAGTGGGAGAGAAAGGGTGTGTGGCCTCTAACGACCTCTCAGCAATCCTGCTGTATGGGTATTACTGGAGGCAACAAGAAGGGTAGTTGGCCCCCAGGACCCTCAAGAACCAAGGGGACTTCATCCCCAACTAGTAGTGCGCCAGGAGGCGCATTCGCAGAGTGGTGGAGAAAGGGGGCGTGGCCACCGAAAGCCCCGCCCCCTTTCCCCACCACTCTGCACATGCCATTACTGCTTAAAAAAACATCGAAATTCACTGAAAAAGCCAAAGGCTATCGGGACATTATAGTTAGGAAATGGAATTAAAAAAACCTTAGAAATTCACTGAAAAAACCAAAGGTTACAGGGACATTATAGCTAGGGTGAGGTTTCACTCGTAAGAAAACAATGAAATTCAGAAGTCATAGTTAGCTGAGCTAACCATAACTTGCGCCCCTGCAATGCACTGCTTATGACTTCACCTGTTAGATCACTCATGACATGGTCAGTGACATCACTGATGATATCACTGATGACATCAGTGGTGACATCTCAAATGACATCACTGATGATATCAGCCACAAAACCAGTAACACACAGACTCACAGCACCATAGAACCTTCAAGTTCATACATCCACTCCCACTCCCACACAGCCATTCACAAACCCATTCACAGACCCATACCAGTACTTACACACCCACTCACTGATTCATAGATCTGCACACACACATCTACTCACTCACCTATACAGCCACTCATACACCCACTCACTCACTAATACAGCCACTGACATATCCACTCATACACCCATACAGACACTCACACACTGAGTCAGTCACCCATAGAACTACTCACACACTTACTCACTCACCAATATAGTCAATCACACAGCCACTTACTTATCCACACAGCTACACACACAAATGTACTTACTCGTACAGATACTAACATATACTCACTCACCTATACGGTCACTGGCACAAGCTCACACTCACCCATACAGCCACTCTCACATTGACTCACTTACCCATACAGTCACTCATATACCCCATCACTCACATAAACTGTCTTTCCCATACCTAGTTACTCACCCATATATCACTGACACATCCACTCACTCACCCACACAGCCATACACATACTCACTGACCCATACAGCCCCTCACACATGCACTCACTAACCCACTCACTCATCCATAAATGCAGTCACACACCCCATCACCCACCTACAGAGACACCCATACAGGTACTCAGACAGCCAATCACTCATCCATACAGCCACTCACGTACCAACTCACACAACCATACAACCACTTAGACACCAACTGACAGACATTCACACAACTAGTCACTAACCAATACATTCACTGAGACACCTATTCACTCACTTATACAGTCAGCCACGCACCCACTGAATCATCCATACAGGCACTCATACACCCTGTGATTCCCCAATACACCTTTTTACATACATTTAACATTCATAAATGTTTTTAAAACACTAACAGTCACTGGATAATGTCATGAGTGATGTCATTTGAGATGCCATCAGTGATGTCACTGACCATGTCATGAGTGATGTAATATGTGAGATCATAAGCAGTGCATTGAGGGGGCGCGCGTTTTAGTTAGCTGAGATAACTATAACTGTTGAATTTCACTGGTTTCGTACATGTGAAACCTGAGCCTAACTTTAACGTCCCTGTAACCTTTGTTTTTTTTAGTGAATTTCTAAGTTTTTTTTATTCCATTTCCTAAGTATGAATAATGTTCCTGTAATTTTTGTTTTTTTCAGTGAAAATATATATATATTACCTACTGGCGGTCGCCAGTAGGTAGTTATAGTTAGGACCTTGTTTCTATTCAAAAAGCGTTTTTTCTTTTGCCAATATCTTTGGCGCCGTTTGACGAATCTTCGCGAAATTTTCAAAACTAATGGTTCACTCAGATCAGCTCCTGTCTTGAAAGTTTCGGGGTGATTCGTCAAGCGGGGGCCAAGAAAAAAGGGGGGTCCCAAAAAGCGTTTTTCCCATGTTAATTTCCATAGGAACTTTAGACACGGCTACAGCCTGAACTGCTGAATGGAATTACACCAAATTTGGCAAAAAAGGTAGCTCTTGGTCAAGAAAGCAACCTTTTTTTTAAATGGTGTAAATCCATTCAGTAGTTGCTGAGAAATTAAAAAAATAATAATTTATATATCTGAGCACCGAGGAGGAGTCACGACTCCTCCTGAGCACGAGCTGACTTCTGATTGGCTGCCAACACTCCAAACCAGAATGTGTTGGCAGCGAGTCACAAGAAAACAGTACAAAAAAGGTGAAAAACAATAAAAGGGGGCAAGGTAGAAACACCCTGACCCCATAGGCCTGCTCTGGGGGTCCCACAAGGACCCCCAGGGCCAAAAAAAGCTGGGTGCGCAAATCCGGCCGAGAAAATAAAAAAATAATTTTAAAAAACGAAGCGCGGACTCCCAGGCTTTGTTTTCCTTAAGCCTCCGGGTGGGCCAGGTGCCGGGGGCATTGCCCAATTATGTAGCGGGGTGCCACGGGGACCCCGCAGCCCCGGGGACCGCCACCTTCCCGGGGCTTCATTCATGATGTGCGGGGGGCACGCAGCCCCGGGGACCGCCACCTCCCTGGGGCTTCATTCATGATGTGCAGGTGGGGCACTCAGCCCCCCACAGCCCCTGGGACCGCCACCTCCCCGGGGCTTATTTATACATAAAATGCGTGGGGGGGCTTCTGCCCCCCCACTCTGCCCCGGGGACCACCACCTCCCCGGGGCACTCATTATTTACATAGGGGGGGTCTGTTGCGGACCCCCGGGCCCCTGGGACCACCACCGCTTAAACGAGTTGGGAAACCTGCTCTTGCTTCAACGAAGCAAAGCAGAATTGCTTTTGGGCAAGGGGAGCTGCATATCAGCAGCTCCCCTTGCCCAAAAGCAATGCCGGCTCCTGCAGGAGGCAGGGAGCCGGCAGGGACCGTGGGGGCATTGGGGCTCCCCTCACGGTCCCCAACTTGAGGGCCGGCCCCGGAGGATGGGGTCCCCAGGGCCAGAAGTAGCCCGGGATGGGGGCCACTCGGCCACCCTCCCCTTTAATTTATTATTATTTTTTTTTTTTTAAACGGAAGGCCGGCCCTGGGGGATGGGGTCCCCGGGGCCATAATTGGCCTTAGGAGGGGGGCCACCCTGCCCCTCTTCACAAAAAATTCCAGGCTGCCCAGGCCCTGGAGAATGGGGTCCCAGGGGCCAGAAGTGGCCCAGTGGAGGGGGGCCACGCAGCCCCCCTCCCGGCAAAAATACAAAAAAACAAGGCCAGGCCCCGGGGGATGGGGTCCCCGGGGCCAGAAGTGGCCATGGGGAGGGGGGCCACACGGCCCCCCTACCGGCAAAACTAAATTAAAAAACGAGGCCAGGCCCCAGGGGATGGGGTCCCTGGGGCCAATAGGGGCCCAGGGAAGGGGGGCCACGCGGCCCCCTCCCATTTTTTTTAAATAAAAAATGCTCAGGCCCTGGAGGATGGGGTCACCAGGGCCCAAACAATGTTAAGCGAAGGGGGGCCACACAGCCCCTCTTCTAACAAAAGAAAGAAAATAAACAGAAGCTGGCATCTCGCCGGAGGCCCCGCCCCCTCCCTGCACCACTCTGCAAATGCGAGTCCTGGCACGTTTTGGGTTGGGGAGGAAGTCCCCTAGAATCTTATGGGTCCTTAGGGGCCAACTAGCCCACCAGGTACCTCCAGTAAGCCCCACACAGTGGGGTTGCTGAGAGGTGGTCCGAGGCCATGCCCCTTTTTACACCACTCTGCAAACGCACCTCTTGGCACATTGCTGGTGGGGCGATGAGGTCCTCTTGTGTCCTGAGGACCTCAGGACTAAAGTGCACTTCAGCCCCCGAGCAGCAGTGCGCCAGGAGTCACGTTTGCAGAGTCGTGTAAAAAGGGGGTGTGGCCTTTGAGCACTCTCAGCAATTTAGCTGAATGGGGCTTACTGGAGGTAACAGGAGGGCTAGTTGGCCCCCAGGGACCCTCAGGAGGAAAGGGGACATCATCCCCCAACCAAGAGTGCACCAAGAGGCGCGTTTGCAGAGTGGTGGAGAAAGGGGGCGTGACCTGTGTCCACCTCTCAGCAATCCCTCTGTGGGGGCTTACTGGAGGTAATAGGAGGGGTAGTTTGCCCCCAAGGATGTCCTTGGGGGCCAACTACCCCTCTTGTTACCTCCAGTAAGCCCACACAGTGGGATTGCTAAAACGTCTTCGGAGGCCATGCCCCCCTCTCTCTACCACTCCACAAACGCGCCTCCTGGCAGACTACGGGATGGGGGATGAAGTTCAGTTTAGTCCTGAGGGACTTTGGTGGCCAAGAAGTCCTCCTGGTACCTCCTGTCAGTCCTACGGAGCGGAATTCCTGAGCGCTGGTCGGAGGCCCAGCGTCCTTTCTCCACCACTCTGCAAACGCGACTACTAGTTAAAGAAGTGTTTTCAATGTAATATGTTTCACATTTGCGAGAGTTAGAGCTATTGGCGTTGTAAATGTAAAAGTTTTTTACTCATGTTTTTTGGAGTGTAGGGGATGTACGCTGTGTGTAGTGGAATTTGAGGTATGTTGTGCAATGAAATTATGTAGATAGAAAGTATGTGGTATTTAGTGTATAGAAATTATGTAGAGTGGGATTATGTGTTATGGAGATTAATTATGTGGTATGGTAGTCTGTGTTGTGGAGTGGTAACTTCAGGTTTAGTCTTCCTTGTTTCCATAGAAGCTCAACTATGAACTCAGTGAGACAAAAAAAGAAGGAATCACTGAGGAGCACTTGTGGACCTAATCAGAGGTATGAGCAGGGCCACTGGAATTATGCGACTGTTTGGCTGCATCGACTTTCGCACAATTATACATTTTCCGCATTAGCCACATAATTCATCATCTGCTCCCTAATCTGCAGATTTGAACAAAAAAAAGCCTTGTTTCTAGCTCAAACGGCTCAAACGTTACGAAAAATGCAGTGACAAGTTTCACAGCGTGGTGGAAGGCCCTTTGCAAACCTAGAATGGTCACCTGTTACTTATTGCTAAATGTGGGTGTTAAATTGGTACTAATGGTGTGCAAGCCACTCTTGCTTCCTTCTGCGCCTCTCTTTCCTCTTTCTGCATTTCTGTTGCTTCTTTCTGCACATCTCTTTCTTTTTCTGCACTTCTCTTGCCTCTTTCTGCAAATCTCTTCTACTTTCTGCACCTCTCTTGCCTCTTTCTGCACGTCTGTTGCCTCTTTCTGCACCTCCTTTGCTTCTTTCTGTATCCCTCTTGCCTCTTTCTTCACCCTTCTTCCCTCTTTCTGCATCTCTCTTGCCTTTTTCTGTACCCCTCTTACGTCTTTCTGCACCCTTTTTGCCTCTTTCGGCATAGCTGTTCCTTCTTTCTACACTTATTTTGTTTCTTTCTGCACCTGTCTTGCTTCTTTCTGCACCCCTCTTGCCTCTCTCTCCACCCCTCTTCCCTCTTTCTGCACTTCTGTTGCTTCTTTCTGCACTTATCTTGCTTCTTTCTGCACCTCACTTGCCTCTTTCTGCACCTCTATTGCCTCTTTCTGCAGTTCTCTTGGCTCCTTCTGTACTTCACTTGCCCCTTTCTGTAACTCTCTTGCCTCTTTCTGCACCTCTCTTGCCTCTTTATTCACCTCACTTGCTTCTTTCTGCACCCATTTTGCCTGTTTCTGCACCCCTCTTACCTCTTTGTGCAAATCTCTTGCCTCTTTCTACACCTCTCTTCCCTCTTTCTGCACCACTCTTGCCTCTTTCTGTACCTCTGTTCCTTCTTTCTTCACCTGTCTTGTCTCTTTCTGCACCCTTCGTGCCTCTATCAGCACCTCTGTTGCTTCTTTCTGCAGTTCTCTTCCTCTTTCTGCACCCCTCCTGCCCCTTTCTGTACCCCTCTTGCCTCTTTGTGCACCTCTCCTACCCCTTTCTGCATCCCTCTTGCCTCTCTTCCACCTCTGTTGGTTCTTTCTGCACCTCTTTTGCTTCGTTCTGCTCTTCACTTGCCTCTTTCTTTTTTTTTGGAGTTTTTTATATAGCGCGAACTAGACCCGAGACATCGGGTATCAGAGCGCTTTACATGAGTACCAGTTTCGTTACAGAAGGACACATTCATTTGTTTTCTTAGGCACCGGGAGATTAAGTGATTTGCCCAGAATCACAGGATGTTGAGCGTCGTTGCCGAGACTCGAACCCAGTTCCTCAGCTTCGAAGTCGACAGCTCTAGCCGTAAGGCTACATCTTTTCTGTACCCCTCTTGCCTCTTTCTGCACATCTGTTGGTTCTTTCTGCACTGCTCTGGCTTCTTCCTGCACCTCTGTTCCAAATTTCTGCATCCCTCTTGCCTTTTTCTGCACCCCTCTTCCCTCTTTCTGCACCTCTCTTGCCTCAGTCTGCCCACCTGTTCCCTCTTTCTGCACCCCTTTTACCTGTTTCTGCAACTCTCTTGCCTCTTTCTGCAGTTCTCTTGCCTCCTTCTGCACCTCACTTGCCTCTTTTTGCACCTCTGTTGGTTCTTTTGCACTGCTCTTGCTTCTTTCTGCACCTTTCTTGCAAATTTCTGCACCCCTCTTGCCTCTTTCTGCACCCCTTTTATCTGTTTCTGCACCTCTCTTGCCTCAGTCTGCACCTCTGTTCCCTCTTTCTGTACCACTTTTGCCTGTTTCTGCAACTCTCTTGCCTCCTTCTGCACCTCTGTTGCTTCTTTCTGCACTTGCCTTACCTCTTTCTGCACCCCTGTTGCTTCATTCTGCACTTTCCATGCTTCTTTCTACACCTGTCTTGCTTCTTTCTGCACCCCTGTTGTCTCTTTCAGCACTCGTCTTCCCTCTTTCTGTACCTTTCTTGCCTGTTTCTGCATCTCACTTGCCACTTTCTGCACTTTTCTTGCTTCTTTCTACACCTCTGTTGCTTCTTTCAGCAATTCTCTTGCCTCTTTCTGCACTTCTCTTGCCTGTTTCTGCTCCTCTCTTGCCTCTTTCTGCACCTCTCTTGCCTCTTTCTGCACCTCACTTGCTTCTTTCTGCACTTCTCTTGCCTCTTTCCGCACCCCTGTTGCTTCATTCTGCACTTTCCACGCTTCTTTCTGCACCTGCCTTGCTTCTTTCTGCACCCTTGTTGTCTCTTTCTATACCTCTTTGCCTGTTTCTGCAACTCTCTTGCCTCTTTCTGCAGTTCTCTTGCCTCCTTCTGCACCTGTTGCTTCTTTCTGCACTTCTCTTGCCTCTTTCTGCACCCCTGTTGTCTCTTTCAGCACTCGTCTTCCCTCTTTCTGTACTTTTCTTGCCTGTTTCTGCATCTCACTCGCCTCTTTCTGCACTTTTCTTGCTTCTTTCTACACCTCTGTTGCTTCTTTCAGCAATTCTCTTGCCTCTTTCTGCACTTCTCTTGCCTGTTTCTGCACCCCTCTTGCCTCTTTCTGTACCTGTCTTCCCTCTTTGTCCAACTCTCTTGCCTCTTTCTACACCTCTCTTCCCTCTTTCTGCACCACTCTTGCCTCTTTTTGTACCTCTGTTGCTTCTTTCTGCACTTCTCTTGCCTCTTTCTGCACTTCTCTTGCCTCTTTCTGCACCCTTCGTGCCTCTTTCAGCACCTCTGTTGCTTCTTTCTACACTTTTCTTCCTTCTTTCTGCACTCTTCGTACCTCCTTCTGCACCTCTGTTGCTTCTTTCTGTACTTCTCTTGCCTCTTTTTGCACCTCTGTTGGTTCTTTCTGCACTGCTCTTGCTTCTTTCTGCACATCTCTTGCCTTTTCCTGTACCCCTCTTACGTCTTTCTACACCTGTTGCTTCTTTCAGCAATTCTCTTGCCTCTTTCTGCACTTCTCTTCCTTCTTTCTGCACCCCTCCTGCCTCTTTCTGTACCTCTCTTGCCTCTTTGTGCACCTCTCCTACCTCTTTCCGCACCCCTCTTGCCTCTTTTTGCACCTCTGTTGGTTCTTTCTACACTGCTCTTGCTTCTTTCTGCACCTCACTTGCCTCTTTCTGCACTTCTCTTGCTGCTTTCTACACCTCTGTTGCTTCTTTCAGCAATTCTCTTGCCTCTTTCTGCCCTTCTCTTCCTTCTTTCTGCACCCCTCCTGCCTCTTTCTGTACCTCTCTTGCCTCTTTGTGCATATCTTCTACCTCTTTCTGCACCCCTCTTGCCTCTTTCTGTACCTGTCTTCCCTCTTTGTGCAACTCTCTTGCCTCTTTCTATACCTCTCTTCCCTCTTTCTGCACCACTCTTGCCTCTTTTTGTACCTCTGTTGCTTCTTTCTGCACTTCTCTTGCCTCTTTCTGTACTTCTCTTGCCTCTTTCTGCACCCTTCGTGCCTCTTTCAGCACCTCTGTTGCTTCTTTCTGCACTTTTCTTCCTTCTTTCTGCACTCTTCGTACCTCCTTCTGCACCTCTGTTGCTTCTTTCTGCACTTCTCTTGCCTCTTTTTGCACCTCTGTTGGTTCTTTCTGCACTGCTCTTGCTTCTTTCTGCACCTCTCTTGCCTTTTCCTGTACCCCTCTTACGTCTTTCTACACCTGTCGCTTCTTTCAGCAATTCTCTTGCCTCTTTCTGCCCTTCTCTTCCTTCTTTCTGCACCCCTCCTGCCTCTTTCTGTACCTCTCTTGCCTCTTTGTGCACCTCTCCTACCTCTTTCCGCACCCCTCTTGCCTCTTTTTGCACCTCTGTTGGTTCTTTCTGCACTGCTCTTGCTTCTTTCTGCACCTCACTTGCCTCTTTCTGCACTTCTCTTGCTGCTTTCTACACCTCTGTTGCTTCTTTCAGCAATTCTCTTGCCTCTTTCTGCCCTTCTCTTCCTTCTTTCTGCACCCCTCCTGCCTCTTTCTGTACCTCTCTTGCCTCTTTGTGCACATCTTCTACCTCTTTCTGCACCCCTCTTGCCTCTTTTTGCACCTCTGTTGGTTCTTTCTGCACTGCTCTTGCTTCTTTCTGCACCTCACTTGCCTCTTTCTGCACTTCTCTTGCTTCTTTCTACACCTCTGTTGCTTCTTTCAGCAATTCTCTTGCCTCTTTCTGCCCTTCTCTTGCTTGTTTCTGCACCTCTCTTGCGTCTTTCTGCACCTCTGTTGCCTCTTTCTGCACTTCAGTTGCTTCTTTCTGCATCTCTCGCCTCTTTTGGAACCTCTGTTGCTTCTTTCTGCACTTTTCTTGCCTCTTTCTGCACACACAGGGCTACTTTTAAGCTGACCTCAGGCTCAGCAGTGCACACATGCAAGTGCAGAAAAGGGCTGCTGGCCTCTAAACTGCCATGCCCTATTATATGCTAGGGACTTAGAGGTAGTTTTAATCCACCTGCCCTATTATGTACTAGGGCCTTACAGGGAGGTCATGCCAATCACAGGGGTACCCCAACCCATAGTGTACCCTAGTGTATGTAGGGGTTTTCACTGTATTCTAAGTGACTTTCAGCATAGCACTGGCTCCGGGCCTGGTTAGTCAGTATCAGTTACCACCAGTACCAGTCAGCAAAAAGATGGGGGCACAGGATGACTTTGCAACAAGACCTCTTTCCACACCTCTGTTGGTTCTTTCTGCATATCTCTTGCTTCTTTCTGCACCTTTCTTCGTCTTTCTGGACTTCTGTTGCCTCTTTCTGCATTTCTCTTGCTTCTTTCTGTGCTTTTTTCCCTCTTTCTGCACATGTCCTACCTCTGTAGGCATAGTTAGAAATTAGCATTTAAAAAACCTTTTAAATTCACTGAAAAAACCATAGGTTTCAGGGGCGTTATAGTTAGGAATTAGCATTTATAAAACCTTTGAAATTCACTGAAAAAACCATAGGTTTCAGGGACGTTATAGTTAGAAATTAGCATTTAAAAAACCTTTGAAATTCACTGAAAAAACCATAGGTTTCAGGGTCGTTATAGTTAGAAATTAGCATTTAAAAAACCTTAGAAATTCACTGAAAAAGCCACAGGTTTCAGGGACGTTATAGTTAGTTGGACATTTCACTCGTACCAAACAGAGAAATTCGGCCGTTATAGTTAGTTCAGCTAACTATAACTCACGCCCCCGCAATGCACTGCTGATGGCGTCACATATTACATCATTCATGACATGGTCAGTGAAAAGGCGGGCCCTAGGGGATGGGGTCCCCGGGGCAAATAGAGGCCTAAGGAGGGGGGGCCATGCAGCCCCCCCTTCCTATAAAAAAGAATATGTTTGGCCATGCCCTGGGGGATGGGGTCCCCGGGGCCGGAATCGGCCACGGGAGGGGGGCCCATGCGGCCCCCCTCCCATTTACTTTTTTTATTAAAAAAAAAGGGGGCCAGGCCCTGGGGGATGGGGGATGGGGTCCCCAGGGCACAAAAAAAGGCAAGAGAAGGGGGGCCACACAGCCCCCCTTCTTAAAAAAAAAGCTGGCATTGCGGCTAGGCCACGCCCCCTCCCTGCAACACTCAGAAAACTCGCCCCCTGGCGCGCTTAAAGTTGGGGAATTAATTTCCCTTGAATACTGAGGGTCCCTGGGGGCCAACTAGCCCACCAGGAACCTCCAGTATGCGCCAGGGAGCTGCGTTGCAGAGAGGTGGTCCAGGCCATGCCCCTTTTTACACCTCTCTGCAACGCAGCTCTGTGGCGCTTACTGGAGGTACCTGGTGGGCTAGTTGGACCCCAGGGACCCTCAGGATTCAAGGGGACTTAATCCCCTAACTTAAAACGCGCCACAGGCGTGTTTGCACAGTGGTGAAGGGAGGGGGCGGGGCCTGAGGTGACATGTGTGCAAACACGCCCTGTGGCGCGTTTTATGTTGGGGAATTAATTCCTCTTCAATCCTGAGGGTCCCTGGGGTCCAACTAGCCCACCACATACCTCCAGTAAGCGCCACAGAGCTGCGTTGCAGAGTGGTGTAAAAAGGGGCGTGGCCTGGGCCAACTCTCTGCAACGCAGCGCAGTGGCACTTACTGGAGGTACCTGGTGGGCTAGTTGGCCCCCAGGGACCCTCAGGATTGAAGAGGAATTAATTCCCCAACTTAAAACGCGCCACAGGGCGTGTTTGACACATGTCACCTCAGGCCCCGCCCCCTCCCTTCACCACTGTGCAAACGCGCCCCTGGCGCGTTGTAAGTTGGGGAATTAATTCCCTTGAATACTGAGGGTCCCTGGGGGCCAACTAGCCCACCAGGTACCTCCAGTATGCGCCAGGAGCTGCGTTGCAGAGAGGTTTTCAGAGGCCACGCCCCTTTTTACACCTCTCTGCAACGCAGCTCTGTGGCGCTTACTGGAGGTACCTCGTGGGATAGTTGGACCCCAGGGACCCTCAGGATTCAAGGGGACTTAATCTTCCAACTTAAAACGTGCCACGGGGCGCGTTTGCACAGTGGTGAAGGGAGGGGGCGGGGCCTGAGGTGACATGTGTGCAAACACGCCCTGTGGCGCGTTTAAAGTTGGGGAATTAATTCCCTTTCAATCCTGAGGGCCCCTGGTGGCCAACTAGCCCACCAGGTGCTTCCAGTAAGTGCCACTGCGCTGCGTTGCAGAGAGGTGGTCCAGGTCACGCCCCTTTTTACACCTCTCTGCAACGGAGCTCTGTGGCGCTTACTGGAGGTACCTGGTAGGCTAGTTGGCCCCCAGGGGCCCTCAGGATTGAAGGGGACTTTATCCCTCAACTTGAAACGCGCCACAGGGCGCGTTTGCACAGTGGTGAAGGGAGGGGGTGGGGCCTGAGGTGCCATGTGTGCAAACACGCCCTGTGGCACGTTTAAAGTTAGGGAATTAATTCCCTTTCAATCCTGAGGGCCAACTAGCCCACCAGGTGCTTCCAGTAAGCGCCACTGCGCTGCGTTGCAGAAAGGTGGTCCAGGTCATGCCCCTTTTTACACCTCTCTGCAACGCAGCTCTATGGCGCTTACTGGAGGTACCTTGTGGGCTAGTTGACCCCAGGGACCCTCAGGATTCACGGGGACTTAATCCCCCAACTTAAAATGCGCCACGGGGCGCATTTGCACAGTGGTGAAGGGAGGGGGCAGGGCCTGAGGTGACATGTGTGCAAACACACCCGGTGGTGCGTTTTAAGTTGGGGAATTAATTCCTCTTCAATCCTGAGGGTCCCTGGGGGCCAACAACCCCACCAGGTGCCTCCAGTAAGCGCCACTGCGCTGCGTTGCAGAGAGGTGGGCCAGGCCACGCCCCTTTATACACCTCTCTGCAACGCAGCTCTGTGGCGCTTACTGGAGGTACCTGGTTGGCTAATTGGACCCCAGGGACCATCAGGATTCAAGGGGACTTAATCTCCCAACTTAAAACGGCCACAGGGCGTGTTTGCACACATGTCACCTCAGGCCCCCCCCCCTCCCTTCACCACTGTGCAAACGCGCCCGTAGCGCGTTTAAGAGGTAGTTTTAATCCCCCTGCCCTATTATGTACTAGGGCCTTACAGAGGAGGTCATGCTAATCACAGGGGTACCCCAACGCATAGTGTTCCCTAGTGTATGTAGGTGTTTTCACTGTATTCTAAGTGTCTTTTAGCATAGCACTGGCTCTAGGCCTGGTTAATCAGAGTCAGTTACCACAAGTACCCGTCTGAAAAAGTTGTGGGCACAGGATGATTTTGGAACAAGGCCTCTTTCTGCTCCTCTGTTGGTTCTTTCTGCACATGTCTTGCTTCTTCCTGCACTTTTCTTCGTCTTTGTGGACTTCTGTTGCTTCTTTCTGCATTTCTTTTGCTTCTTTCTGTGCGTTTTTTCTTCTTTCCTCTCATGTCCTACCTCTGTAGGCATAGTTAGAAACTAGCATTTGAAAAACCTTCGAAATTCACTGAAAAAACCATAGGTTTCAGGCACGTTATAGTTAGAAATTAGCATTTAAAAAACCTTAGAAATTCACTGAAAAAACCATAGGTGTCAGGTACCGGGCGTTGCAGCGCCTACCGAGTACCAGAAAACTACAATTCCCATGATGCCGGTTGCGGAAATGGGATTTAGGTGAGGACGTAGCGCAGGACGTTGCGCGTGATTCTGGAGTTTTGGAGTTCCTCTCTCTCGGCTGAGAGAGAATGGAGGAAGGAAGCGCCGTTGGGGATTCCTGATACGGAGGTTCCCTGTTTCTACAGAGCCGCTGCTCAGCTCGGCAGCGGCATTGCGTGAGTACTCGAGTGGGGGAACTCGAGAAGCCTGGAGATCGGCTTCCCGGGGAAAAGTATACCCGAGTGCTCTGTTCTGTGGTCAGCTATAGTGGAATACAGCGGTGAGATTAACCGCGTATTGCCGTTTGGGGACTACCACAGTGTCCTTTTTTGCCTTAGCCCGATAGCGGAATACAGCGGTGAGATTAACCGCGTATTGCCGTTTGGGGACTACCACAGTGTCCTTTTTTGCCTTAGCCCGATAGCGGAATACAGCGGTGAGATTAACCGCGTATTGCCGTGAGGGTTCTTAGAACTGCCCCATCAGTCTTATTCATACAGCGGAGTATAGCGGTGCGGTACTGCATATTACCGTTTGTAATTCTCTGAACATACTTACTCTGGACAGTGGTGCGGTCTGGTGTGTGTTATCTATCTTACCTGGAAGACACCTCTGACTGGTATCTAGGATTCATTTTGCAGCTACTCCATGGGAAGGGGCTATGCGCAATTCTGCTTACTGGCTTTGGCGTAATATTGTCAGTACAAAGGGAAAGGTTATTATGTGCACTGCAGGATTTCAAAGGTCTCATGCCTGAATACAAGACGACCGTAGGGTATGTGGAAGTCTGTGTTAGTACATATGGGTTGTGAGTTGTGTGAGTCTGCAAGCATTAATGTTATAAGTCTTTTCATTACAGGTTCTGTGCTTGGTTTGCGTACTACTTGAGGATGCCCTATAATTGTACCAGTTACAGCCTTGATATTCAGGTATATACGTGTAATCCTCTAGCGAGATATTAATGAGAGTAGACATCATAATCTTTGCTGATACCTATGTGGTTTGTTGTTTCAGGTTCTGTTCCACTGCTGTCCCTGCCCTCTCCTTTTCCTTCACCTGATCATTCGAATACCCTGTACGTATTTGCTTTCCGGGGTGTTGGTACTATCAGGAGGTGGACCTTTTTCTGCTGCGACTGGATCCTGCGGAGCTGGGCCTGACAATAGGTTTTAGGGAAAGTTATAGTTAGTTGGACATTTCACTCGTACAAAACCATAGAAATTCCCCCGTTATAGTTAGTACAGCTAACTATAACTTGCGCCCGCAATGCACTGCTGATGACGTCACATATTACATCACTCATGACATGGTCAGTGACATCACTGATGACATCACTGATGACATCTCAAATGACATCACTGAGACATCACTGATGACATCATCCTGTGACTGTGTGTTTCTGTAAAGTTTAAATATGTTTAATATATATAGGGAAAGGCGTATTGAAGAATGAGTGGGTGTATAAGTGTCTGAATGGATGATTTAGTAGGTGTGTGAATGACTCTATAAGTGAGTGGTTAAACGTATCTTACTGAATGCATGGGTTAGTGACTAAACTGTGTGAATGTCTGTATCCGTCTGTCTGTTGGTGTGTAAGCGGCTGCATGGGTTTGCGAATAGCTACATGAGTGTCTATATGGGTTATTGATTGGTTGTCTGAGTATCTGTATGGGTGCCTGAGTGTTTGTGTGGGTGGGGTGTGTGTGACTGTGTGCATAGATGTGTGAGTGTGTGATTCACTGGGTGCATGGTTTCAAGAGTGCATCTGTGATGGACTGTATGGGTGGGTGAGTGTGTGTTTAGGTGTGTTGGTGAGTGAATGTATATCTCAGTGGTACATGTGTGAGTAACTACATATGTGAAAGGCAGTATATATGTGTGTTGGAGTATATAAATGACTATAAGTGAGAGTGTGTGATTGTGAGAGTGGCTGTATGGATGAGTGTGTGCTTGTATCAGTGATTATATAAGAGCGTAAGAATGTGCTAGTATTTGTATGAGTAATTGAGCTGGTGTGTGTATAACTGTATAGGTGAGTAAATGGCAGTGTAATTAATTATTTGCATGACTCACTAGGTGTGCGAGTACCTCTATGGATGAGTGGCGGTGTGTGAGTGTCTATATAGGTGTATGAGTGCATATGATAGTCCTGTACTGAGTGACCATAAGTATGAGTGACTGTACGGGTGAGTGAGTGGATGTGTGTGTAAACCTAAGAATCAGTGAGTGGGTATGTAGTTATTGGTGATGGAGTGTCTATGGTTTTGAGAATGGCAGTCTGTAATTTAGAGTGGGTGTATCAAAGGTTATATTAGGGTTTGAGAAGATGCATCTAATTATCACATGGATGATGTCATCAGTGATGTCATCAGTGATGTCATTTGAGATGTCATCAGTGATGTCATCAGTGATGTCACTGACCATGTCATGAGTGATGTAATATGTGACATCATCAGCAGTGCATTGCGAGGCGCGAGTTATAGTTAGCTGTACTAACTATAACGGGGGAATTTCTATGGTTTTGTACGAGTGAAATGTCCAACTAACTATAACTTTCCCTAAAACCTATGGTTTTTTCAGTGAATTTCTAAGGTTTTTTAAATGCTAATTTCTAACTATAACGTGCCTGAAACCTATGGTTTTTTTCAGTGAATTTCAAACGTTTTGTAAATGACAATTTTTTAATTGTATTAATTGTTATATTTATTTTTTTGATACTGATTTACTAAATTTTTTTAAACTATTTATTTTTAGATATTTTATTTTTTAAATTACATTGTAATTACATTATACATTACATTACAAAATATACTTTCTCAGAATGAATTACTTTAGTTTAAATACTTTGCAAATAGGCAATAGACTTTTAAGTACAGTAGTAACAGTTTATTTATTTATTTATTTATTTAAGCAATACTGTAATCTGAACGCAGCTATCA